>CP097507.1:23024771-23624771 GCA_023547065.1 Musa troglodytarum | reverse complement strand
AACTCCCCCTATCAATATTGTCATATTGATAAAACTTTTGAATTCAAAAATCCAAGCAACATGTTATTATAAAATCATGCATAATTAAAATTTCAATTCAACATTCCATGTATGATCCTCATATCTTCTCCCTTTTTTTCATCAACAAAAAGAAGAAGTGCATTTAACAAGTGTTTGAGATATGCAAGTTTTACAATATTCAAGCTAGCAATCACTTTACAACATGCAATCTAATAAGTTCTTTCTTCTTTAGCAATTCTTACTTTTCTTTTTGAGATGTGCAAGTTTACAAATTTGCTTCTTGAGATAGACAAGCTTTTGCTTCTCTTGAGATAGCAACTTTTACTTCTTTTTACGATGTCCATGCTAGCAAATTTTGTTTCTTCTCTTTTGAGAAAAACAAGCAAGTTTTGCCTTTCTTTGCAAGCTAATAGTTTTGCCTTTCTTGAGTTGTGCAAGCTATCAAACTTTCTCCCTCTTTTCATTGTCAAAAAGAAGAGAAGAATATAATATTATAATTCTTTTTCCTTTACACAAATTTTCAAGTCATGACAATCAACAAAGATAAATTTTCATCAAGAGTGATCAATGACGTATAGATATCATAAATACAAGAGAATGATCATAATAAAAATCATGTCACGGAAGATATGAAGAATCAATAAAGATCAATTCATGAATTTCAAATAATCATGAATCATGTTGATAAATTTCTTCTTTTGTAAATGGCAAGAAGAAGGACACAATCTTGATTTAAAAATAAAACTTATGTCATATAAACCGAGTAATCAAGTTAATGATCCCAAAAATATATAAGAAGAATTTATGCATTCGGAAGATTTAACATGCCTAAGTTTAACATTCAAGCTAGCACTTAAGGTTCTCTTTGAGATGCTAGCAAATAGCACAAGGAAATCTCAAGTTCTTGATTCATGAAAAGTAAACTTTTGATTTCGAGAAAAAAATCATGACTCATTTTGAGACATCCCATTCAATTCATCAACTTCAAACTCATTATCAAAATCACTTTCATAGATTCATAATGACATAACTAGATTCATTAATCTCTTAAAAAATTACTAAAACTTTAAAGATAGAGAACATTTTACGAAAAAAGAATGCATTCCTCTTTTAATGATTTATTTCATACAATCATGCCTTTAACTTTTTATGCCAAATAAAAACATTCATCAATGTTTAGGACTGAAAAACAAATTTCATTATAAAAATCATCAAGACAAAAAATATAACACATTATTTCATAAGATTTCAAGTCATCATTACTTCAAATCCTCATGCATAATATAAAATCATCAAGCATGATATCATAACTTTTAACATTTTCATTACATTATCAAAATTATCAAGCATGATTCCATAAAGCATCTTTAAAATTATTTTAATTCCAATGATCTTTCTTTTATTGTTGTTAGTTGTAAAAAGATATTTTCCTTCTTAAATGAATCCAGCTTAGTGCGAGAAGTTAACATGTAATTGTCATTCATATATATATATACATATATATATATATATACATATATATATATATGTATAATGTCAAAACCATGTATCATGTTTGAAACCAAAAAGTGATACGAAAATTATCAAAATAAACATACATGGAATTATATTTGGTGTACAATCATTAGATTTAAATCTAACATTTTGTTTCATTATCATAAAACATATAATTTTTTATTATTAAATTTTTTTATTTTTCAAAATCGCTAGAAAGAGAAGCATGAATTTTTGTATATATTTTTATTTCTTACTAATAAAAAAATCTCATTGAATGCATCAAGTAATTTCATGGTGAGGTAAAAACATTTAAGATGAGTTACTTACCTCATTGTCAAAAGCTACCAAAACGTAGTTCACCAATTCGTCTTCGGATGCACTCAATTCGTTTTTTAGTGCTTTCTTCTTCTTCACTTTTGTATACTTGTCTTTAGAGCGCTCTGACTTTTTACGTTCATAGCAAGTGGTAGTGTTTGGATTGAGCTCATTTTTATTTTTTATTTTTATTTTATAAATTTTTTAAATTTTATAGTAATAGGTTCAAGGTTATCATCACTTGAGCTTTCGCTCGAGTGATCTATAGTTCGAAGTGTCAAATCCTTCATATTCTTTAGAAGGTGGATCTTATGTTCGTTTTGAGTCATACATATCATCTCATAGGTCATCAAGGACCCGATAAGTTCTTCAAACAGAAAGTCATTTAGGTCATTTATCTTTTGTATTACTGTTACTTTCATATCCTAATTTTTTAGAAGATATCTTAAAATCTTGTTAATAAATTCAAAATTAGAAACATATTTACCAAGACTTTTTAAACTATTGACAATATCCATAAAACAGGTGTATATATCACCAATAGTTTCATTTGATTTCATTCGAAACAATTCAAAATCATGCAACAAAAGATTTATTTTAGAATCTTTTACTCTACTCGTGCTTTCGTGTGTGATTTCAAGAGTGTGCCAAATCTCATGTGTAATTTCAGAAATTGAAATCTGATTAAATTCGTTTTTGTCCAAGATACAAAACAAAGCATTCATTGCTTTGGCATTCAAGAAAAATGATTTTTTTTAAAAATCATTCCATTCATCCATAGGTTTAAAGGGTTGTTGAAAATCATATTTGATTATATTTCATAAATCAAAATTCAAAGAAAATAAAAAAAATATCTCATTCGAGTTTTCAATATGTATAGTTCGTCCCATTAAACATAGGAGGACAAATAATAGAGTGACCCTCTTGAAAGTCGAAAAAAGTCATTTCTCTTGTGTGTTATTCTAAACAAGAAATAAACATGGCTCTGATACTAACTGTTAGGATCACAGTTGACACTAAGAGGGGGGGGGGGTAAATTAGTGCAGTGATAAATTGATTCTATTTGGAAAAATTATTCCATACGATGAAAACTTTCGACAAGTAAGTCTATAATGCTTTAAACTTATGAGAACATTGAGCAAGTAAGGTGATTTAAACTTATGAGAGCAGTGAGCAAGGAAGGTGATTTACAGTAAAGGTAAACAATAAAAATGGCAACAAATCGATTTATAGTGGTTTGGTTATCTGACCTACGTCCACTCCTGATTCCTCCTTCGTCGAGGCCACCAACATCCACTAATGGTCTTCTTTCAATGGGTGAAGACCAATCACCCTTTTACAAACTCTTGTTAGGTCTTAGATTTTGATGATAAAACTAATTGATAGTATTTTATTGTCTAACTATGTTTTGAGTGACGCAGGTCTACTCTCGATTAGGATTAGACAGTTGATGTAGGAGGAATTGACGTTGTGCTTGACGTCGAGCATCAAGCTAAGAAGAGTGGAGGTACGTTAAGGAGATCGGGACTGTGGAGGTTAGCTACTGATTGGGCAACAGGTCACAAGAGAGAATGATATGCCGAAGTATCGGATGAAGCGTCGATAAGCTAATGACATACCGGGTAACAGAATATCAATTCACGTTATAATAACTATCTAGATCGAAGTAGAGTTTTGGCTTGTCTGCAAGATTAACTACGATAACGATGAAGACATAAAGCGAATCAAAGCACCAGAGTCAAGTGCGATGGATCGTTGGGAGTTAGAGAGTTCGATGGAAGTTCGAAGATTCAGCGGAGCTTGTCGAGAAAGATTGGAGCTTGCCGAAGAAGCTCATCGGAACTCGCCAAGATCATCGTGAAGTCCAGGAGCTTGCCGAGAGTCCACAGAATGGTATCCGAGGGTTCATCGGAAGACAGTCGGAAGTTCGTCGAAAGCTCACCGGAGAAAGAAGTCTTGACTTGCGGACTTTGTAATAGCTTAGGAATATCTTTAATTTCATAGTTAGTACATAACTATGGTTAGGATTAGGTGTTAATCCTTTAACCCTGTTAAGGGCCAATTGGACCCGGAATTGGATCGGTTTGGGCCAGGTTTAAGGCCCAACTAGGAGTGTTGAACACTATCTGGCGGTGGCACCACCTAGGTCCAGCTTCCCAGGTAGTCTAGGGTGATGGTACCGCCTTGGAGCAGAGTGCCCAAGCGGTAGCACCGCTGGCTGGGCGGTGGTACCACCCAGTACATCGACCGTGTTAGTGTGTCAGGCGATAGTACCGTCAGGCTAGGCAATGGTACCACCTAGTACATTGACAGGGGAAAAAAGCCTGGGTGGTAGTACCGCTAGTACCCCTGAAATCCGAGATGATTCAAATTTGTTCTCTAAATTTGGGCTCCAAATTTGAATCCTCTTAGGGCTTATAAATACCTCTCTCATCTATGGTTTAAAAAAAACTGAGAAAGAAAAAGGAAAAACTCTGCTGTAATAGTATCAAAATCTTTCTCCAAATTCTGAAGTGTGATCTAGCCTTAGAGAGGGTTGAGAGGCCTTGTAAGAGTTACCTCCCAAGCCCGTCAAAAGGAGAGTGCTGTAAAAGGGAGTCAATCCTCACCTGTTGGAAGGAGGATACCTAGTGGAAAGCCGATGGTCTCAAGAGAAGAGAAATCGGGAGTGGACGTAGGTCATATGACCGAACCACTATAAAATCAATTTGCATTTACTTTATTGCTCTTTATCTTTCTGCAAACCTATTTTCTTTACTTGTTCACTGCCCTCCTTCTCTTAATGCTTTCAAGCTAAACACATTTCCGATATAATTTAATCGAAATCATTTTTATCATACGAAGTTTCCGAACTTGTTTTTAAATCGTCGAAATTTATCGTCTTTATCCGCTGCACTAATTCACCCTCCCCCCTCTTAGTGCCACTCTCGATCCCAACAATTGGTATCAGAGCCTCGTTGTTTCTCTTTCAGATTCACACTCGTGAGAAATAGCTCTTCACGGCTTTCAAGAGAGTTTTTCGATTGTTCGTCCTCCGTTCTTTAACGGATCAGACTACACATATTGGAAAACTTGAATGAGAGTTTTCTTGATTTATCTAGATTTAAACTTATGGAATATTGTTGAAAACGGCTTTTAACTTTCCTCTAAACTGATAAACGAATCGTCAGATTTAGAGAGAAAATCTTTTTCTTTAAATGCAAAGGCTATGAATACCTTATTTTGCGCTTTAGATAAAAAAGAGTTCAATCAGATTTCTAATTGTGAAACAACTTTTGATATTTGATGGACACTTGAAATCACGCACAAGGGAACTAGTAGAGTTAAAGACTCGAAAATAAACCTCTTATTGCATGATTTTGAGCTCTTTCGAATGACACTAAGCGAGTCTATCGACGACATGTACACCCGTTTCACGGATGTCATCAATAACTTGAAAAGTCTTGGTAAATATTTTTTGAATTTTGAACTCACTAACAAGATCTTAAGATTCCTTCCAAAAATGTGGGATCCTAAAGTAACTGCAATACAAGAAGCTAAAAATTTAAATAACTTATCTATTGAAGAACTCATTGGCTCCTTAATGACATATGAAATGAGCTTCTTGGAATATGATGAATACATGAACCACCTTCCAAAGAATAGGAAGATTTAAAATTTTGGGCAAATGAATACCACTTGAGTGATGACTCAAGTGATGAGGACAATATTGAGGACTTTAAACTTTTAATAAATTTTAATAAGTTCATTAAACGAAAATCTAAAATCAAAAATGAACTTGAATGGAGGAAGAGACCAAAGAAGAGGAAGGCACCCAAAGGCGAATCAAGTAAAGAAGAGGCAAATTGGGCTTTGACGGGTTACGTTAACAAGGTAAGTACCTCACCCCAAATGCTTTTACCTTATTTTTAAATTGCTTGATATCTTTTTCATGAGTGCTTAATTTACATAGTAGAAAATAAAAAAAATTATTTTTAAAAATTATATTATGCTTTTCTTTCTAGTATTTTTGAAAAGTAAAAATTATGAATGATAATTGCTTAATTTGTGATAATGCATAAATTTTATGTATGCTTTTCGTATCAGATTTTGGTCTTAAACTTAATGTATATCTATGAATATTATTCTTGAAAGTGTCTTAATGATAATTGCATCTCATGCTTGTACACCTAACAAGATAAAATCAATGAACATCTATCTTGATGACTTTATATTTTAAAACTATGCATGATGAGCGAATCTTATGTGTTAAAGCTTGGCTTTCATATAAAAATTTTGAAGATGCTTTATGATATTATGCTTGATCTTTAAATTTTTGTATCATGCTTACTGAGGAATTGAAGTAATGAAAATTGAAATCCTACATTTTGGAATAATGTGTTTTTGGACTTAATGGTTTTTATGACAAAAATTATTTTTTAGATTTATAAAATGATGCATGATTTTAGCAAAAATTTGAGCATTGATCACCTTGTTATAATTAATAAAAGAAAGAATTAAAATAATTTTAATGATACATTATGAAACCATGCTTAATGATTGTATCATGCTTGATGACTTGAAATCTCATATTTTGAATTAATGTGTATGATGAATCCATGAATCTTAATGGTTTTGATGATGCTTTCAGTTTTAAATATGATACATGATATTTTTATATAAATATTTGAATATATCTTATGAAATCATCATTGATAATGATGAAATGAAAATATTAAAAGTCTGTTGCCATGCTTAATAATTTTATATTATCATGAGGATTTGAAGTTGTTATATCTTGATGATAAACTCATGTTTTAGTTTTAACTTTGATACTCATCTTTTGAAACATGAGTATACTTATATGAAATAAATAACTTAAAATGAAACATATTATCATGATAAATTGAATCTCATGTCTTGAAATAATTTATTATATTTTTATCTTGATGATTTTTATAATGAAGTTTATCTTTCGTTTTTGAATACTTATTTTGATTTGACATATAAAGACAAAGGCATGCTTAGATAAAAAAAAGGATTATAAAATGGAAATACATGACTCTTGAAAATTATCTATCTCTAAAGTTTTTGATTTTTTTGATAAAAGACAAATGATGAATCCATGTATACTATGTTCATGTAAGCCTCTTGAATCTCGAGAATGATTTCGATAATTTGATTATGAGTTTCGAATTAACAAAAAGAATTTGAATGATTTTATGACTCCTCTCTTGATCTCTTGAAATCATGACTTTGAATTCTTGACTTGAGATATTTTTGCGAATCAAAATACTTTCCTCTATGATTACTTCTTTTATCATTTATCAAAGAGGAAAACAATTCAAGTCCATGTCATTTATGAATCTCGTAAACTATGTTAATGATTTTGATGATTCGAACTTGAATGAACTTTATCATAATCCAAGTCTTAATATCTTAATATTTGATACTTGAAATTCTTTTGCCTGAATCAAGTGGTTTTGCTAATAAAATGATGCACTCAAATGAATCATTTATCCACATTTACGTTTAACATATTTTATCCTTCAAATGTGACCTTATTGGCTTGAAATGCTTTTTGGAATTCTTGACATGATTTTTTTTTCTTTCTTGTATGTCTTATGTGATGATTGAAAATTGATGTAAAAGAATCATTGATTTATTCTTTTGATCATAGCTTGAAAATGAATGTAAAGAAAATATGTTTAGAATTTGTTTTAAAATCATGATCTTGATCTTGCTAAAAAGAATATTTACCATGAATGATATCTCTTGATCTTGATCTTACTAAAAACTTGATTTCTTGATCATGTATGCATCATGTGATATTGATTGACTCTATTTTTTTTATGATGAAAACTATGTCCTCCCTTCTTTTTGACATATTAACAAAGGGGGAGAACTTGACAATGACAAAACTTGCATATCGCAAAAGATTGCTAGCTTATGTATTGCAAAGAAAAGTAACTTGTTGCTTGCATGTTTAAAGTTGTAAAAATTCTACAAAGTAGCTAGCTTGGCATATTGCAAAGAAATTGCTAGCCTACAAAAAGGGAAAAGAACTTGCTATCTCAATAGAAGCAAAAGTGCAAAACTTAAAAATTACAATCTTACATTTGCTATACTTCTATGCTTGTATGATAAACAAAGTGCTATCTTGCCTATCATGAGAAACTTGCCATGATTGAATGTTGATGAAAATCTAGCTAGTATGATTGTAAAACCTGCATATCTTTTAAACTAGCTGTAATGTTACTTCTCCTTTTTGTTGATGACAAAGAGGGAGAAGTGGATTGATGTTATCATGCAATGTGTGATGTTTTGAGTATTTACATTTGCATGATATTTTTCATAATATATGATGAATGTTACTTGGATTTTGGATAATCCAAGTATTCTATCAATGACATATTGATAGGGGGAGTTTGGTTAAACTCCGAGAAGTTAATGTTAACTCCATCAGTCATCAATTAATTAGTTGTCATCATCAAAAAGGGGAGACTGTTAGGTCTCGGATTTTGATGATGAAACTAATTGATAATGTTTTATTGTCTAACTACGTTTTGAGTGACGTAGGTCTTCTCTCAATTAGGATTAGATAGTTGACACAGGAGGAATTGATGTTGCACCGGAGGAAATCACATCAGGATATTGAACAATCAATAGAAGGATTTAGATGTCGGGTATTGGGCCAAGAAGAGCGGAGTTGCGCCAAGGAGGTCGGGGCTACAGAGGTTAGCTGCCGATTGGGCAACGGGCCACAAGAGAGGATGATGTGCCAAAGTATTAGATGAAGTGTCGATAAGTCAATGACGTGTCGGGCAACAAAATATCAATTCGCATTGTAATAACTATCTAGATCAAAATAGAGTTTTGGCTTGTGTGTAGGATTAACTACGATAACAATGAAGACATAAAGCAAAACAAAGTGCTAGAGTCAAGTGAGATGAATCGTTGGGAGTTCGAGAGTTCGACAAAAGTCTGAAGATTCAGCGGAGCTCATCGAAAAAGATTGGAGCTTGCCAAAGAAGCTTGTCGGAACTCGTCAAGATCATCGTGAAGTCCAGGAGCTTGCCAGGAGTCCGCAGAATGGTATCTGAGAGTTCATCGAAAGCTCGCCGGAGAAAGAAGTCTTGACTTGCAGACTTTGTAAAAGCTTAGGAATGTCTTTAATTTCATAGTTAGCATATAACTAGGGTTAGGATTAGGTGTTAATCATTTAACCCTGTTAGGGGCCAATTGGGCCCAGAATTGGATCGGTTTGGGCCGGGTTTAAGGCCCAACCAAGAGTACTAGACACTGTTTGGTGGTGGCACCACCTAGGTCCAGCTTCCCATGTAGTCTGGGGCAGTGGTACCGCCCTGGGGTAGAGTGCCCAAGCGATGGCACCGTTGGTTGGGCGGTAGTATCGCATAGTATACTGATCGTGTCAGTGTGTCAAGCGGTAGTACCGCCAGGCTAGGCGGTGGTACCATCCAGTACATGTTAGGGATCGAGCGGCACTAGGGGGGGCGGTGAATTAGTGCAGTGGTAAAGAACGATAAACTTTTGATGATTTTAAACAAGTTTCGAAAACTTCGTATGAAAAGAATAATATTTTGATTAAAACCATTTCGATTGCATTGAAAGAGTACGTAAGAAGATGAGGACAGTGAACTTAGCAAAGTAAAGGTTTGTAGAAAGATAAATGTATAAACTTAAATGCAAACCATTTTTATAGTAGTTCGGTATTCCGACCTATATCCACTCCTGATTCCTCTTCGCTTGAGGCCACCGGCTTTCCACTAGCTATCCTCTTTCCAACGGGAGAGGATAAACTCCTTTACAGTTCTCTCCTTTTGATGGGCTTAGGAGGTAACCCTTACAAGGCCTCTCAGCCCTCTCTTGGACTAGAATACACTTAAAACTTAGAGGGAAGATTTTGACAAGAGTTTTTCCTTTTTCTTTCTTAGTTCTAGACACCCTTTCAACCATAAATGAGAGGGGTATTTATAGGCCTCAAGAGGATTCAAATCACTTTCGATTTTCCTAGTGCTGGTGGTGCCACCACCTATCAATGGTGGTGCCACCGCTTGTCAGTGTCAGACACTGATAGTGTACTGGGTGGTGCCACCGCTTGGGCTTGCTGCCCAGCGATGTTACCATCGCCTAGCCTGACGGTGCCACCGCCTGGGCTCTCGGCCATTGAGCGATGCCACCGCCCGGGCATTTTCAGCTCATTGGTTGGGCCATAAAGTCAGCCCAAACCAGTCCGAAACATGGCCCAATTGGCCATATTTGGGTTATAGGATTAACACCTAATCCTAACCTAAATTAATATGCTAACTATGAAATTAAAGATATTTCCTAAGCTATTACAAAGTCCACAAGTCAAAACTTCTTTTGGCGAGCTTCCGGCGAACTTCCGGCAATCTTCCGACGAACCCTTGGAAACCATTCTGCGGACTCACGGCAAGCTCCTAGACTTCACGATGATCTTGGCGAGTTCCAACGAGCTTCTTTGGCAAGCTCCGATCTTTCTTGGCAAGCTCCGTGAACTTTCGACGAACCTTCCGACGAACTTCCGAAAATCCTTCGGCAAGCTCCCTACTCGTTCTCGGCCAGTTCCGACAGCACTCCCAACGAATCTTAGGACTTTTGTCGAACTCTCAAACTTCCAACAATCCATCGCACTTGTCTTCTGGTACTTTGTTTCGCTTTACGTCTTCATCGTTATCATAGATAATCCTGCACACACATAAACAAAAACTCTACTTCGATCTAGACAGTTATTATAATACGAATTGACATTCTATTGCCCGGCACGTCATTGGTCGGTACTTTATATGATTCTTTGGCACATCGTCCTCTCTTGCATTTTGTTGCCCAATCGATGGTTGACCTCTACAACCCCGATATCCTTAGCACAACTCCGCTCTTCTTGGCTCGATGCCCGATGTTCGAAGCCTTCTGCCGATTGTCGATCGAAGCTCCGGCTCGACATCCAATATCCTAACGTGATCACCTGGCACAACGTCAATTCCTCCAGCGTCAACTGTCTAATCCTGATCGACAGTAGACCTGCGTAACTCAAAACGTAGTTAGATCATAAAACACAATCAATTAGTTTCATCATAAAAATCTAAGATTCAACAATCTCCCCCTTTTTTATGATGACAACTAATTGATGACTAACAGAGTTAACCATAATTCCCTGGAGTTTAACCAAACTCCCCTTATCAATATGCCATTGATAGAACACTTGGATTATCCCAAATCCAAGCAATATTCATCACAAATTATGAGAATTAACAAACCATCATGTAAATATATAAAATATTCAATTTAATGCATGAAGTCATCAATCTACTTATCCCCCTATGTCATTAACAAAAAGGAGAAGTTGCATCATAGCTAGTTTAAAAGATATGTAATTTTTACAACACACTAGCTATTAATCACATCATACAACATTTAAGCATAACTTTGCAATACTCAATCATAGCAAGATTTTTAAAGATGTCCAAGCATAGCAATTCAACACTTGCTTATGCAAATTTATACTTTACTTTTCTTGAAATTACAAGGTAGCAATTTTTGATATTCAAGTTCTTTTCCTCTTTTGTAGGCTAGCAAGATAGCAAGTTTGCATTTTGATTTCTTTGTGATATGCCAAGCTAGCAATTTTCTTCCTCTTGAATGAGCTAACAAATTTTTTATTTAAGGTGCAAGCTAGCAATAAACTTTCTCCCCCTTTATCAATGTCAAAAAGAAAGGGAGGATCAAATATGATGATATAAACTTTTCACTTAAGTTTGCATAAAAAAAAGTTTACATCAATTTTCAAATCATGATACAAATATATCAATATAATAGATCAAGTCATGATTCGTGATTCATCATAAAAGATATCAAGAAGAACACAATTTCTTTTACTTCAATATTCAAATCATGACAAGTGATACATATCAAAATTCTACAAAAATATTCCAATCATCAAGTCATGAATCATACAAAGAAGTATTGAACTATAGGAGAAAAAAAATCAATTTAAGCATGCAATCAAGTTCAAGTCATGGATACCAATGCTAGCATATTTTACATGTATTTTTATGCCATGATAAAAAGAATAAATCAATGATTCAATCATATCATGTAATGAAAGATATCAATATAAAAAATTAACAAGGATCAAAAGATATCATTCATGGTTCATAATTATTCTTTTTAGCAAGATCAAAATCATGATTTTAAAACAAATTCTAAGCATATAGTTCTGAGAAATCAAAATCAAGGTTCATAAATATTTTCTTTATCATCAATTTTCAATTCATGATAAAAGATATACAACCAAGAATCATGATATAAAAACATAGCATTCTCATAGATCAAGTCATGATTCAATGATTCATTAAAAAGCAAATTAATTTTCATCATCACATAAGGCATGCAAGTCAAAATAATCATGTCATTTCTAAGTCATGAAAGATATGACATCAAAGCTCAAGAAGAACATGATTCATTTGAGAATAGATAGTAAGATAACTTGATTCATGTATAATAGTTTTCATCAAGATTACATTTTAAAAGAAATTCCAAGTATATAGATGTTAAGATATCAAGACTTAGATTGTGATAAAACTCATTCAAGTTTGAATCATCAAAATCATTAACATAGTTTATGAGATTCATAAATGACATGGATTTGAATTGTTTTCCTCTTTGATAAATGATAAAAAGAAGCAATCATAGAGGAAAGTATTTTGATTCACAAAAATATCTCAAGTCAAGAATTTAAAGTTAAGATTTCAAAAGATTAAGAGAGAAGTTATAAAATCATTCAAACTCATTTTGTCAACTCGAAACTCATAATCAAATTATCAAAATCATTCTCGAGATTCAAGAGACTTATATGAACATAGTATACATGGATTCATTATTTGTCTTTTTATGCCAAATCAAAATAAGTAATTCAAAAACGAAAAGCAAGTTTCATTATAAAAATCATCAAGACAAAAATATAACATATTATTTCAAGACATGAGATTCAATTTATCATGATAATGTGTTTCATTTTAAGTTGTTTGTTCCATATAAGTGTACTCATGTTTCAAAAGATGAGTATCAAATTTTAAAACCGAACATGAGTTTTTCATCAAGATATAACACCTTTAAATTCTCATAAAATCATTAATCATGACAACAAACTTTTAATATTTTCATTTCATCATTATCAATGATGATTTCATAGGGTATGTTCAATTATTTACATGAAAGCCATCATCGTATAACTTTGAAATACAAGTTGTCATTGAAGCTATCAAGATCAAATGTATCAAAAATATTTCATACGAAAATTTTATTATAAGCAATGGAAATGGTTTACATGTAAGCATGCTCTTGTCTTTTTCTACTAGATTCATATATCATTGTATAGATTCGAAAAGTAAGTTTCAAGAAAAATTATTTAAACCAAATGCATGATACACTCATTTATTTTCAAAATATTCATCATGATTATTTTCATGAGATTCACAAGATTGGTAAAGTGAATTCATTAACCTCAATAGGATAGAAAATGAATTTTCATTTCATGCAATTATTTTCATGTGAGCATATTCAAATCTTTTTATGAAAACATATATCAACAAGATATAAGTTTAGTCATAAACTCATCAAGACCAAACACATCAAAAATAAAACATCATATTTTTAATTTTATGTGTTTTATTTTATGTGGTTGATCTCATATAAGTAGGTTCAAATTTTCACACAAAAGCCAAGCATCATATAAATTTGAAATTATCATCAAAATCTTTCATTCCAAAAATTTGTTTGGAGTGAAGTACATTGATTAGATGTAAGCATGCTCAATTCTTTTGTATAAATAATATTTATCAAGTTTAAAATCGAAACTCAAGTTTCATAAAAAAAATGTAACATGTCATCTAAAAATTTCATCATAAAAATAATTTAGACCAATTAATCTAAAATAGAAGATTTCATATCATAAGCATGATACAAGTATTTATCGTCAAAACACTTTCAAGAATAACATACATAGATGTGCATGATGTTTAAAGTTGAAAACTGAT
Organism: Musa troglodytarum; assembly: GCA_023547065.1. Classification (NCBI taxonomy): domain Eukaryota; kingdom Viridiplantae; phylum Streptophyta; class Magnoliopsida; order Zingiberales; family Musaceae; genus Musa; species Musa troglodytarum. The sequence continues at coordinate 23,610,882 of CP097507.1, read as the reverse complement.
ACGGAAAACATACATGGAATTTTTCTTGTACAAGAATTATCATTCACAAAAGATTTGACGTTTTAAGTATCATCATGCAATCATCGTATAAATTTTTAAATTTTGAAAATTTCTAGAAGGAAAAATATAGTATAATTTTTTTAAACAATTTTTATTTCCTACTAAGTAAATTAAGTACTCATGAAAAATATCATGTAATTTCAAAATAATTCGAGGGAGTTAAGTTGCTTACCTTGTAGTCGAAGCCCGTCAAAGCCCAATTCATCGTTTCGTCATTTGATTCTTCTTTGCGCTTCTTCTTCATCTTTGGCCTCTTCTTCCGTTCAAGTTCATTTTTAGTTATAGATTCTTATTTAATAAACTTATTAAGATTCATTAAAAGTTCAATATCCTCTTTTATTGTCCTCAATACTTGAGTCATTACTCAAGTGGCATTTCATAGTTCAGAGTTCCAAATCCTTCTTATTCTTTAAAAGATGGTTCATATGTTCATCATGTTCAACATGTTCCAAGAAACTCATTTCATATGTCATTAAGGATCCAATGAGTTCTTCAATAGAATAATCATTTAAATCTTTAGTTTCTTGTATCACCATTATTTTAGGATCTCACCTTTTTGGAAGGGATCTTAAGATCTTATTAGTGAGTTCAAAATTCGAAAAATATTTACCAAGAGCTCTTAGACTATTAACGACATCTGTGAAACGGGTGTACATGTCGCCAATAGTTTCGCTTGGTTTTATTCGAAAAAGCTGAAAATCATGCAATAAGAGGTTTACTTTTGAGTCTTTGACTCTACTAGTTCTCTCGTGTGTGATTTCAAGTGTTTGCCAAATGTCAAAAGCCATTTCGCACATAGAATTCCGATTAAACTCGTTCTTGTCCAAAGCATAAAATAAGGCATTCATAGCCTTTGTATTTAAAGAAAAAAAAATTTTCTCTAAGTCCGACCATTCGTTCGTCGGTTTAGAGGGAAGTTGAAAATGGTTTTCAACAACGTTCCATAAATCCAAATCCATTAAAAGCAAAAAAAGTGTCATTCGAGTTTTCCAATAAGTGTAGTCCAAATTGTTAAACAACGGAGGACGAACAATCGAAAAATCCTCTTGAAAATCATTAAGAGTCATTTCTCACTGGTGTGAATCAAAATGAGAAATAACGAGGCTCTGATACTAATTGTTAGGGATCGAGCAGCACTAAGAGGGGGGGGGGTGAATTAGTGCAGCAGTAAAGAACGATAAACTTTCGACAATTTTAAACAAGTTTCGAAAACTTCGTACGAAAAGAATAACGTTTTAATTAAAACCATTTCGATTGCGTTGAAAGCGTATGTTAGAAGATTAGGGTAGTGAACTAAGCAAAGTAAAGGTTTGCAGAAAGATAAATGCATGAACATAAACGTAAATCATTTTTATAGTGGTTCGGTCATCCGACCTATATCCACTCCCGATTCTTCTTCGCTTGAGGCCACCGGCTTTCCACTAGCTATCCTCCTTTCAACGGGCGAGGATGAACTCCCTTACAGCTCTCTCCTTTTGACAGACTTAGGAGATAACCCTTACAAGGCCTCTCACCCCTCTCTTGGACTAGAACACACTTAAAACTCAGAGGGAAGATTTTAACAAGAGTTTTCCCTTTTTCTTTCTCAGTTCTAGATACCCTTTCAACCATGAATGAGATGGGTATTTATAGGCCTCAAGAGGATTCAAATTTGAATCACTTTCGGTTTTACCGGTGCTGGCGGTGCCACCGCCTATTAGTGGTGGTGCCATTGCCTGTCAGTGTCAGACACTAACAGTGTACTGGGCGGTGCCATCGCCTGGGCTTGTTGCCCAGCGACGGTACCACCGCCCAGCTCGGCGGTGCCACCGCCCGAGCTCTCGGCCATTGGGCAGTGCCATCGCCCCAGCCCGATGATGCCACCACCTAGGCTCTCGGCCATTGGGCGGTGCCACTGCTCGGGCATTTCTAGCTCATTGATAGGGCCTTAAACTCAGCCCAAACCAGTCCGAAACAAGGCCCAATTGGCCCCTACTTAGTTTTTAGGATTAATACCTATTCCTAACCCAAATTAATATGCTAACTACGAAATTAAAAATATTTCCTAAACTATTACAAAGTCTATAAGTCAAGACTTCTTCTAGCGAGCTTCCGATAAACTTTCGACGTTCTTCCGACGAACCCTCGAAAACCATTCTGCGGACTCCCAACAAGCTCCTGGACTTCACGATGATCTTGGCGAGTTCCAACAAGCTTCTTCGGCAAGCTCTGATCCTTCTTGGCAAGCTCTGCGAACTTTCGACGAACCTTCCGGCAAACTTTCAAAAACCCTTCGGCAAGCTCTCTACTCATTCTCGGCCAGTTCCGACAGTACTCGCAACGAATCTTCAGACTTCCGTCGAACTCTCGAACTCCCAACGATCCATCGCACTTGTCTTCCGGTACTTTGTTTCACTTTATGTCTTAATCGTTATTGTAGTTAATCCTGCACACACACAAACAAAAACTCTACTTCAATCTAGACAATTATTACAATGCGAATTGATATTCTGTTGCCCGACACGTCATTGGTCGGTGCTTCGTCCGATTCTTCGATGCATCGTCCTCTTATGCATTTTGTTGCCCAATCGGTGGTTGGCCTCTGCAACCCCGATATCCTTGGCGCAACTTCACTCTTCTTGGCTCGATGCTTGACGTCTGAAGCCTTCTACCGATTATCGACCGAATCTCTGGCTCGACATCCAATATCCTGATGTGATCACCCAGCGCAACGTCAATTCCTCCAATGACAACTGTCTAATCCTAATCGATAATAGACCTGCGTAACTCAAAATGTAGTTAGATCATAAAACACAATCAATTAGTTTCATCATCAAAATCTAAGATTCAACAGTACACTAACAGGGGCAAAAAGCTTGGGCGGTGGTACCACCCAACACTAGCGGTAGTACCGCCAGTACCCCTAAAATCCGGGGTGATTCAAATTTTGGCTCCAAATTTGTATCCTTTTGGGGCCTATAAATACCCCTCTTATCCATGGTTTAAAAAAAACCTGAGAAAGAAAAAAGAAAAACTCTACTGTAAAAGTGTCAAAATCTTTCCTCTAATTCTAAAGTATGATCTAGCCTTAGAGAGGGTTGAGAAGCATTATAAGGGTTACCTCCTAAGCTCGTCAAAAGGAGAGTACTATAAAAGGGAGTCAATCCTCGCCTGCTAGAAGGAGGATACCTAATGGAAAGCTGGTAGCCTCAAGCGAAGAGGAATCGAGAGTGGACGTAGGTCATATGACCAAACCACTATAAAATCGGTTTATAATTACTTTATTACTTTTTATCTTTCTGCAAACCTATTTTCTTTACTTGTTCACTACCCTCCTTCTCTTAATGCTCTCAAGCTAAACACATTTTTGTACGATTTAATCAAAATCATTTTTATCGTACGAAGTTTCCAAACTTATTTTTAAATTGTCAAAATTTATCATCTTTATCCGCTACACTAATTCACCCCCCCTTCTTAGTGCCACTCTCGATCCTAACAACTCTTTCTTTTACAAGTCTTCCCTTACACACCTCTCATAGGAACTAGCTTTAAGATCTAGGAGGAGGGATTTCTACACTTAGAATTACATAGTTTTCCCTTTCTTTTCTTGCTTAATTCTTGCTCTCTCAAGTAAAAATAGTTAAGGTATTTATAGATTCTAAATGGCTTCAAGAATTAGAGCAAAAATTCAAAAATCCCGAGATTTGAGGCATGGCGATCACCGTCTTTGGTGGTACCATTGCCCAAAGACACTTTAATCGTGGTACCACCGCCTACCGACGGTACCATTGCCTAACACTAGGTGATACCACTGCCCAGTCTAGTGATACCATTGCCTGACACAATCATAGAGACTGGGTCTTGGAGACCAAGCTACTAATAGTTCCACCGCTTGACCCATCTGTTGGGTCACTATTTGAGCTTTTCACTTAGCCTAACATAGCCTAAACTTGGGCCCAATTAGCTTCTAATTGAGTTGGCCCAATTCCAACTCAATTACACCTAAAACCTACTTCGATCTAAATAATTATTACAAAGCTTAATCAAATGTTGTCCGGCATGTCATTGGTTCATTGGTGCTTCGTCCGATTCTTCGACGCATCGTCTACTCTTGCGGCCTATTGCTCAATCGGCTAATTGACTTTCGCAACTCCGATCTCCTTGGTGTAATTTTTGCTTTTCTTAGCTTGATGCATAGACCCATGGCCCGAAGCCTTCTGTCGAGACGTCGACCGATCCTTTAGCTAGATATTCAATCATCTAATATGTTCCATTCCAACCCAACATGGATTCTTCCAGCTTTAATTGTCTCTCCCTAATCGAAGCTTCCTGTATCACTCAAAATATAGATTAGATCATAAACACTATCAATTAGTTTCATCATCAAAATCCGAGATTCGACATATGGTGGTTTGGAGGCCGAACAGGACGAGAATCATAAAGAGTTGTGATCGACAAGAGTTGCTTACCTTTTGGGCTTAGTGTGATTGGTCGAGTCCCTCAAGGTTATACTAAGACGCCGATTAGATCTCGATCCTCACTAGAAGTTTATCGAAGACTTTTGTTTCATGTGTTATGGGTGTCACGTGACTCGCTAAAAAAATAGTGGGAGCATGCTAAGATCGAAGTTCTTATCTTAATTGTTTATATTTCTATAAAATCTGCATGTTATTTATTTCTACTACATCTTTATTTTTAGAAAATATCACTATTAGACCCTCTACGTGGCATACTTGATATAAACCACCCCACTGGTCCAAACTATGTGGATTGGCTTCGTAACCTGAGAATAGTTCTCACAGCGAAGAAAGTCACGTATGTCCTTGATACAGTTATGCCTACGCCTAAGGAACGGGTAAGCGAGGATCAGATCACTTGCTATGTGAAATACATAAATGACTCCACTCTTACTCAATGTTACATGTTAGGCTCCATAACTCCCAAGTTACAAAGACAACATAAAAAGATAGATGTCAAATCCATACTCCTGTATCTCCGTAAATTATTTGAGGAATAGGGAAGAACTCAACAATATGATATATCGAAGAGGCTCTTCTGTGCTAGGATTATTGAGGGGACACCGGTTCAAAACTATGTCCTTAAGATGATTGAGTGGATAGAGAAACTCATAGGTCTAGGAATGGTCCTAGAGTATAATCTGTATATGGATTTTGTGCTTAAGTCCCTATCAGATTTCTTTTCACAATTTTCTATGCTAGTAAGACCAAAAAGAAAAGAAAGATAGAGAAGTTCCTTAAGAAGGGCAAAGGCAAACCATGTAAAGCAAATGTTGCTAAGAATAACCCAATAAAAGACAAAGGCCAATACTTCCACTACGGCAAAGACGGGCATTGGAAGAGGAACAATAAGGAGTACATTGCAGAGAAGGCAAAACAAAAGCTTAGAGAAGCTTTAAGTACATTCATGATCAGTCTTTATTTATCGGACTCATATGCTAACACATGGGTATTGGATACCTATAGTGCTTATCATATTTACAATTCATTGCAGGTTCTAACGAGGTCTAGGAGATTAGCGAGAGGTAAGATGAACCTCAAGATGAGCAACGGAATAAGAGTTGTTGCTGTTGCTATTGGCGAGGTTACCCTACATCTGCTTGGTGGAGCTACTATTGTATTAGATATATGTTATTTTGTTCCCTTTATTATCAAAAATATTATTTTCATTTCATGTTTGATATTGAATGGTTATAAAGTAGTTTTTGAGAATAATAGTTGTTCAATTATTAAGGATGATGAGATCATCACGAGAGGAATATTGCATAATGATTTGATTATACTAGACACTACTCCACATATCATGAATAAAATGTATCTAAGAGGAAATGAGATGAGGTGAACAGTGCATATCTATTGTAGGCTAGGTCATATCCATGAGGGAATAATTCAAAAGTTGTTGAAGGATGGATACCTAGATCTATTCTACTATGAGTTATATGCGACTTGTGAACCTTGCCTTCATGAAAAGATGACCAACTCTTCATTTAGTGGAATGAGAGAAAGAGCCACTGAGTTGTTGGAACACATACATAGTGATGTATGTGGTCCCATACCAACTCAAGCTATAATTGGTTATTTCTACTTCATTATTTTTACTGACGATTTTTCTATGTATGGATACATGTACTCGATGAAGTACAAGTCCAAAGCTTTCAAAAAATTCTGAGAGTATAAAAATGAAGTGAGAATCAGACATGAAAGAGTATCAAAACTATTCGATTGGATCGAGGAGGTGAGTACTTGAGTATAGAGTTCACCCAATTCCTCAAGGACCATGAGATTCTGTCCTAATGGACACCTCCTTATATACCCTAGCTCAATAATGTATCCTAAAGGAGGAATCATATACTATTAGACATGGTGTGATCCATGATGAGTTTCGCCAATCTACCCGTCTTATTATGGGGATATGCCCTAGATTTTGCAACTTACCTTCTGAATAGAGTTCCAACTAAGTTGGTAGTGTCTTCACCATATAAGATATGGAAAGGGAAGAAGCCCAATCTTAATGTTGATATAGAAAGGGAAGAAGCCCAATCTTAATGTTGTTAAGATTTGGGGCTGTCCTGCCCATGTTAAGAGACACAACCCCAATAAGTTAAAATCTAAGACGGAACGGTGTAAATCCGTAGGATACCCCAAGAAAACTTGTAGGTATTATTTCTATCACCCCGAGGACCAAAAGCTCTTTGTAGCTAAGAGAACAGTGTTCCTTGAGGAGGAACACATTCTTGGTGGAGATAGTGGGAGTATGATAGAGTTGAGTGATGTTGGAGAACCTAGCTCAAGCATCATTCCAAAACTAGAGTCTGTTCAGGTACCTAGCACATAAGTTCTGACTTTATACAGGTCCATTTGAGTATTTCATCCTCCTGAGAGATATGTGAGACATATCAGATGAGAGGATATTGAAAATATTGATCCTCAAACCTACAAAGACGTAATTATGAGTATAGACTTCGAGAAGTGGTAAGAAGCCATGAATTCAAAGATGGATTCTATGTACTCCAACAAGATTTGAACCTAGTTGATGCACCCGAGAGTATCGCACCCATTGGCTGCAAGTGGATCTTCAAGAAGAAGATCGGAGTAGATGAAAAGGTAGAGATCTATAAAGTAAGGCTAATGGCTAAAGGGTATCATCAAAGCCAAGGTGTTAACTATGACAAAACCTTCTTACCCGTAGCCATGCTAAAATCCATCTAAATTCTACTGGTTATTTGATAGGACCCTAACAGGGTTGGGTTCTACTAAACCAAGTAACAACTAATAAAAACCCTATGAGAGTGTCATAAACCCCACCTAGCCACTTCTATCCTATAAAGAAGAGTGGCTAGGGTTTACATTTAGGTCTTTGGGCTTCTTAGCCGTCCCCCCCTCCCCTCCTTACTGGGCCAGTTAGCTAATGTTGAGGGTAAAATTGGTAGTTCACTTAGGAAGTAGCCCCTAAGGATAGGGTTTAGAGTCATATATAAGCATGTAACCTCTATCTCTTTTTAACAAGAAAAGATCAATCTACTTTGTAGCCACAAGGCCGACTACTTGGAGGGTGGAACCCCTATAGCATTTTAAGGGTTGATCCCCCTCAAAGATCAATCTATATAGAATTCCTCTGGGGTTCTATCATCTGGTATCAGAGTAGCGATCTTACTACTTTTGCCGCCATCCCTGTCGCCCACCATCAACCAAGCAATTCCCATAATTTCTCTTGATGTCGTCGTCTCTACCGTCATCTTCTGTCGTAGATCAAATCAATCTACTGTCGCCACCTCCAATTGCATCAGAGATATGGTATTCTCCTATCACCAATACCTTTTGCTGTTATAATTTTCCATTCAAAATACCAAAAAGAAGTATTGTTATTTATCCTTTGCTATAAATTTCTTTCGTCGTAAAAGTTATCATCTTTGCGAATGAAGAATTGTTGCAGAAAATTTTAGCCGCATATAACTGCCTTTAAACTGATCTATTTGCTATCCTTTTTAAACAAATTTCTTATGCACTTCATAGATCATCTTGGTTTTCATCAGTGATTGATCTATTGTGGAATTCATCTCTGAAACATTCCAGTGTTGCTGCAAATTTTCGTCGCAAACCACTAAAATTTTTTGATGAGAATTCTACTATCGTAACTCGCACTAATTTCCTTGTTGTTATATTGCCGAAATTTTCTTGATCCAATTTGTCATTATCATTATTATCTAAACCAAGAATTTACTATCAAATCCCCTCCTCAAATCTCTAGATTTTTGCTAGAAATTTTATCAAGAAACCACTGTTTCTTCGATGATAATTCTATTCTTACGAGACAGCACATATCTGCAGTAACTTCTACTGAATTGATACCAAAATTTTCTTGATCCAATTTGTCATCATTGCTGTTATCTAAACTGAGAATTTGCTGTCAAATCTCCTCCTCAAATCTCAGGTTTTTTGCTAGAAATTTCATCGAGAAACCGCTGTTTCTTCGACGACAATTCTGCTCTTACGAGACAGCACATATCTACAACAACTTCTATCGATTTCTATCAAACCTTTACTGCCATCTACCACAGATCTAAAACTCTCTTCCCAACCTTCACCCATTACCATCACAGCCCTAAAACTCTATCAAACCACACCCCCAAATAGCACCCAAAATAGCCACAAAATAAGCCTAAATCGTAGCCTACATCCTCCAATCCACTAACCCTTTCGGCCACCACTTCTCTTAACCAATACATGCCTTTAACCTGATAACAAAAGAGAGATAATAATATTATAGATTTAGAGGCATAAACTATAGCATCTAAGGAGGCAATCAACGCTAAATTTGAAGCCTTCGAGTCACGAATAGAGGATAAAATTCGGACTCTCTTTGCCAAACTTAGTTTGGGCCGATCACCGAGCCTGAAGAAATCACATTAAGGAGAGAGCTCTAACAGAAGAGATGACTACCAAGAGAGGGGAGGCTCTATGACCGATCCCGACTATCCACGTATGAGGGTGGACTTCTCTAGATGGGAAGAAGGGGACCCGATTGGTTGGATCTCGTGCGCAGAGCGATATTTTCAGTATCACAAAACCACGGACGTATCTATGGTGGAAATTACGGCTATACATCTTGAAGGGGATGTCATATAGTGGTTTGATTGGTTTGAACACACTCATGGAATCCTCTCATAGTGACAATTTAAAGAAGGACTGTTGATCCGCTTTAGACCAATCGATTGCAAGAACATTGATGGACAACTAGCAAAGATCTGACAAACCTCCACCATTTAAGAGTATCAAACCAAGTTTAAAAGGTTATCTAATCAAACTCATGATTAGTTTGAAAAACAACTATTGGGGATGTTTATTGAGAGCCTGAAGCCGGAGATCTAGGGAGAAGTTAAAGCACAATAACCGTACACACTTATGGCAGCCATCTCATTTGCACGACTTCAAGAGAAGCGATTGAACCATGAAGCCCAAAGGACTAGGGTCACTCTCCGACTAGCAATAATGAAGCCATTAGCCCCCCCTATTGTCAGCTAAGCTCCTACACTAAAAAAGTTGATAAGAGAATAGCTTCAAGAGCGATCTACAAAGGGGTTATATTGGCATTGCAACGAGCCGTGGAGCCGCGAGCATCACTGTAAAAAAGGGAGACTTCTTATAATTGAACCAGTGGAAGAAGAGGTCATTGAACAGCTAGAAGAGAGCCTTGAACATGAGAAAGAAGATACAAAAGAAGAGCCATAACCGATCGACTTTATGGTACACGCATTAGCCAACTATTCAAATCCGCAAACGATGAAAGTTTGAGGCCTTCTCAAACAATAACCGATCACTGTTCTCATCGATACGGGTAGCACTAATAACTTCTTAAATAGTAAGGCGATCCACATCGAAGGTTGCAGCAAGTTCGACGTAAAGGTCACTGATGGCCGAATCCTAAAGTGCGACCAAAGATGCCCGCGGGTGAAACTATTACTGCAAGACTAAGAAATTGTTGCTGACTTCTTCCTTCTACCAATTGATGATTATGAGACCATGCTGGGCATAGAATGGCTAATGAAGCTAGGTGATATCTCATGGAACTTTTCTAAGTTAATTATGAAATTCTATTGCAAAGCCAAACAGGTCATCCTACGTGGGAAGCGCAGAAGCAACGTAACCACCGTTTCGACCCAATGAATGGAGAAAGTTTTACACAAGATAAATAGTGGCTTTTTGATGCATCTCTAGTAGCAACCAAAGGGGAAAAAAATAGAAATTGAAGATCAAAATCTCGCCCAATTGCTTGTTGAATTTGACGACGTTTTTGCTGAACCGCATGGTCTTCCTCCTACTTAGTAACATGACCACCGAATTCTAATTCTTCCAGGCAAACCACCAGTGAACACTTAGTTGTACCACTATCCTCACCTCTAGAAGGATGAAATTGAGAAGATTGTAAAGGAGATGCTTGAAACAGGGGTGATTCGGCCAAACTATAGCCCCTATTCCTCACCGGTGCTACTTGTACGCAAGAAGGACGGAACTTGATGAATGTGCATCGACTACCGAGCTCTAAATGACATCATTATCAAGGATAAGTACTCAATACCAGTGGTGGATGAACTTCTTGATGAGTTAAAAGGAGCTCGAGTCTTTATGAAGTTGGACCTCCGATCTGGTTACCACCAAATTCGGGTATGTGAAGACGACATTTCGAAAACTGTTTTCTGCACACATAACGGCCATTATGAATTATTGGCAATGACTTTGGACTCACTAATGCTCCTTCAACCTTCCAAAGTCTTATGAATGATATTTTTCTGAGCTTTCTTCATAAATTTGTGCTGATATTTTTTGATAATATTCTCATTTACAACCCTTCTCTTGAGACTCACTTTCAGCAGTTGCGGTTTGTTCTGACGATCCTTCGAGAGAATACTCTTTTTGTTAAGCTATCAAAGTGCAGCTTTCTCTAGTAAAAAGTACAGTACCTTGGGTACCTAATATCAGAAGGAGTGGTGGTAGACCCAACAAAAATCGAAGCTATGCCTGGCCAAAACCTACAAATGTGAAATTACTGCATGGGTTCCTTGGACTAACAGGCTACTACCAAATATTTGTAAAGGACTATGGGAAGATCAGTGCACCCCTCACTTCTCTACTAAAAAAAGATGTCTTCCAATGGTCAGATGAAGCCTCCACTACCTTCAATAAACTTAAGGTAGCCATGACGACGATACCCATGCTAGCACTACCAAATTTCAGCCGACCCTTCATCATTGAGGCCGACGCATCTGGAGTCGGAATTGGAGTTGTTCTCATGCAAGATGATCAACCACTCACATACACCAGCAAGGCGCTATCTCCCTCCCATCAAAAAATATCAATCTATAATAAGGAGATGCTCATCATTGTGAACACATTAACGAAGTGGAGACCTAACCTGATCGACCGATGATTTCAAATTAAAACCGACCATAGAAGCCTCAAGTACTTTTTGGAGTAGAAGATATCATCCCCGAAGTAGCAAAAATTGGTAACCAAACTTCTAGGATTTGATTATGAAATTATTTACAAAAAGAGAAAAGAAAATGTTATTACAGATGCACTCTCATGGCTACTTAAGCAAGCTAAATTTTCAGCCTTCTCTCTTCCTACCACCAACTTCGCTAAGGATATTAGGGAGGAATATAAGAAGGATCAGGAGACCAGCAACATCATTAAAAAATTGGAGGAGGATCCAAGTGCAATAGCTCACTATACTTGGGATTCGAAAGATCTACTCTATAAAGGTCGTATTGTACTTATACCCGACTCCCCTTGCATCAAAGTCATTCTGCACGAAATGCACTCCACACCTTTAGTAGGGCACTTTGGATTTCTGAGAACCTACAAAAGAGTAAAGCAAAATTTTTATTGGAGAGGGATGAAAAAAATTATTTTTGAATACGTGGCACAATGTGATATATGTCAACAGCAAAATGGTGAAACAGTAGCGAGTCCAGGGAAACTACAACCACTACCTATACCAGACTCAGTGTAGACTAACATCTCCATGGACTTCATCGAAGGGCTGTCACCTTCTAAAGGTAAAAGCACGATCCTCGTGGTGGTTGATCGACTTACGAAATATACTCATTTTTATGCTAGCGAAATCCCTACACTACTGCTAGTATTGCTCAGATTTTCATAAAAAATATTATTAAACTGCATGAGATGCCAAGGTCCATTGTAAGTGATCGAGATAGGGTCTTCACTAGTAAATTTTGGACTAAGTTATTTCAGTTGCAAGGCACCAAACTCAAGATGAGCATAGCATATCATCCACAAACTGACGACCAAACAGAGGTAGTGAATAGGTGTTTAGAGATGTACCTTCGGTGTTTCGCTGATGATCGACCAAAAGAGTAGATGAAATGGCTCCCATAGGCCGAATGGTGGTATAATACTACGTATCATTTCTCTATAAAATGTATCCCATATGAAGCATTGTATGGTCAATTGGCCCCTGTGATTCCAAAGTATGTAATTGGCTCAGCCAAGGTAGAGTAGGTCGATCAAGATTTAATTGACAGGGACAAACTCTTACAGTTGGTAAAGGATAATCTCTCTACCGCTCAAGCCAGAATGAAACAGTAAGCCGACACACGATAAAGCGAAAGAGAATTTTCAGTAGGAGATTGGGTTTATCTTTGCCTACAGCTATACAATCGACTCTCCATCAACACACAAGTCTCCATAAAGCTATCCTCGCGTTTTTATGGGCCTTATCAAATCACAGAGCATATTGGAGCTATGGCGTACAGACTTAAATTGTCTGAGGATGCCAAAATCCACCTTGTCTTCCACATGTCATGCCTGAAGCTCAAGTTGGGAAAACACGAGTCACCCTAGATTCAATTGCCCAACACCATTGATGATGGAAATATTCAAGCCCAACCATAAGCCATCATCAACCGTAGAATCGTGATGTGTCGTCGACGTCCCTTTACTGAAGTACTAGTGCATTGGAATAATTTACCACTTGAAGATGCCACATGGGAATCATATGAGGAGCTAAAGACCCAGTTCCTTGAGTTCATGGAATCTCAACCTTAAGGACAAGGCTGATTTGAAGAGGATGGGCTTAATAGGACCCTAGTAGGGTTGGGTCCTACTCAACCAAGTAGCAGCTAATAAAAACCCTATGAGAGTGTAATAAACCCCACCTAGCCACCTCTATCCTATAAAGAAAAGTGGCTATAGAAGAGTGGTTAGGTTTATATTTGGGCCTTTGGGCTTCTTAGCCATCGTCCCCCTTTTACTGGGCCAGTTAGCTAAGGTTGAGGGTAAAATAGGTAGTTCACTTAGGAAGCAGCCCCTAGGGCTAGGGTTTGGAGTCTTATATAAGTATGTAACCTACACCTCTTTTTAACAAGAAAATATCAATCTACTTTGCAGCCACAAAGCCGACTACTTGGAGGGTGGAACCCCTATAGCATTTCAAGGGTTGATCCCCTTTAAAGATCAATCTATATAGAATTCCTCTGGGATTCTATCACTATTGCATCACACTACGATTATGAGATCTAACAGATGGACATAAAAATCGCATTCCTTAATGACAATCTCGAGGAGGAGGCATATATAATATAGCCTGAGAGATTCGTGTCCAGGAATAGTCCAGATAAAATATGCAGGTTGCTTGGTCCATTTATGGACTGAAGCAAGCTTTCCGAAGTTAGAACATAAGATTTAATGAGGCGATCAAATCTTATGACTTCGTTAAGAATGAAGATAAACCTTGTGTGTATAGAAAGGTAAGTGAGAGCGCTATCACCTTTTTTGGTGCTATATGTGGAGAACATCCTAATCATTGGGATTAATGTAGGAATGCTCCTTATAATAAAGACTTGGCTTTCTAGACACTTCTCCATGAAGGACTTAGGAGAAGCATCCTGTATATTGGGGATTCGGATCTATAGAGATTGATTTAAGAGAATGCTTGGTTTATCCCAATCTAGGTACATAGACACTATTGTCAAAAGGTTTAGCATGAAAAATTCCAAGAGAGGTCTCATGTCAATGAGATATGGGATATCGCTTTTTCAGAATATGTCCCCAAAGATTCTTAAAAGGATAGGATACCATATGCCTTAGCGATAAGGTCTATCATGTATACTATACTATATATACCAAGCCTGATATATCGCATGCTCTGAATGTCACAAAGTATAAAGCGGATCCAGGCTTAGAGCACCGAAAAATAGTAAAGTGTATCCTTAAGTACTCAAGAAGGACTAAGAATCTTTTACTAGTATACAGAGAAAATAGCCTCAAGGTTGAGGACTATACGGACTCGAGCTTCTAGTCCGATGTCGATGATGAGAAGTCTAATTCAGGATATGTGTTTACCCTGAATGGAGGAGCAGTATGCTGGAAGTGTTCCAAGCAAGATACTACTACTGACTCGACCACAGAGGCGAAATACATTATTATGGTAGAGGCAACAAAGGAAGGAGTCTGGATGAAGAAGTTCAACACAGATCTGGTAGTCGTGCTAGATAGCGAAGAGCTGATTCCCTTATATTAAGATAACTATGGGGCGATTGCTCAAATAAGGGAACCCAGGTCTCATCATAAGTGTTATGAGGAGGTTCTAACTTATTAGAGAGATCGTGGCTCGAAGAGATGTAGCAATAGAAAGTGTTCCATCCGAAGATAACATTAAAGATCCACTAACGAAACCATTATCTCATATTATCTTGGAGCATCATAGAGGTCTGATGGGGATCAGACACTTAGGTGATTGGCTTTAGGTTAAGTAGGAGATTGTTAGTTATAAGTGTCTTACAAGTCAATCACATGACTGATGGTACCTGTAACATACTGTGTCAATCTCTTTGGCTATGATTACTAGTATTTTCTTACATTATTTGGATATATATTATGATGTCCTTGGATCTATGCAATGGAAATCAAATCATGATGAGATCACGGTAATGAGACCGATTCACCTTTAAACACAAACCCTAAATAATCACGATCATAGGTTACTCGAGAGGGACATCGATATAACTAGATAGACCGGTGTACTGTATATCCATCCATATGATGGAGGTGACTGGTCTCATAGCTACTTATGTGGGGATAATAAGAATACAATACAAGTGTTCATGAGAGAATGAGTTTACTAATTGACCCACTTACGGAATCCTGTATGGTTAATGATACCTATTATCAAATAGCAATTTCATAGTCCTAGTAGTGTATCTGGTCCTTAGACTTGAGACACCATGGATGTTCTGTATAACTACTCCGCTCTTTGATACCGGACTTAGAGGTTTAGAAGTTTTAGATCTTATATAATCGGTTATTGGGAGAGGCAATCAACCTTACGAGTGTTATTAAGTGTCTATAAAAGATCATCCACTCTCGATATCATGAGAGAAATATCTCATATGTTCTTGCTTAGACAAATCCCTAACCAAGGTTATTCGAATTTAGAGATAAAGAGTTCTCTGGGAGAATTCAATTAGAGTGAGACTCGAGTGGAAACCGTATGAGCTTGATAAAACCATACTCGATATATGGTCTCTAAGATATTAGATAGATGAGGGACTATAGGTACGCAGTAACTGAGGATAGATAGGTCCAAAGAATTGGATTCCCTTATATCGTCTAGGGACTGCAACGTAGTGGCCTAGTTCTAATAGATATGACTCACGGCCAGCTCGATATTGGGTCTAGAGGATCACACACATATAGTAGGTGTTACGATGATCAGAGGTTCGGATATGAGATATCCGTTGGAGCCCCTATCTTATTGGATATTCAATAAGCTCCTGAATTATTGGATCCTATGGATGAGATCCAATAAGAGCTAATAAGAGATTATTAGGTAAAGACCTATTAATCTAAGAAGCTTGGGTAATTGAATGAAGATCCAATACCCAATAGAGTAGGATCCAATCCCTGAGATTCCTAGAGAGGAGCAACTTCGCAGCTCCTACCGTATGGATCACCGCTAGAGAGGAGGACGCTTGACCTCCTTCATCTTTTCCCATGGATCTATAGGAATCTCAGGGATATATGATCTCCCTAGGTACTATCATTCTTGTATACGCACTGATCTTCGTATGACGATAAAACCTTTTCATGAAAATCTAGGATTTTATTTTGTTTTTTGTTCTTCCGTTGTGCATATAATGTCACCCCTAGATTTTGTTGGGAAATCCAGGGGCGACATCAGATGCACAGCGGAAGAATATAAAACAAAAATCCTGAATTTTCATAAAACGATTTCGTCGTCATACGAAGATCAGTGTGCAAAAAATAAATTCACGAATTAGTAAACTATGTATATGAAAAGATAGTACCTAAGGAGATCATATATCAATGAGATTAATACAGATCTATGGGGTAGATGAAAGAGGTTAAGCGTCCTCCTCTCTAGCTGATCCACATGGTAGGACTACGAAGATGCTCCTCTTTGGGGAGAGGAGAATAGGAGGTGGCTGCCAAGAAGACCCTATTGGGAAATCCACAAGGGCCAACATCTCATGCGCAGTGGAAGAACAAAAAAATTAAAACTCTTAGATTCCCACAAAAGTTCATCGTCGTGCGAAGATCGGTGCGTCAAAAACAAATCTGTAAAAATTACATTTGTAAAAGAAAATACCTAGGGAGATCGTATTCCCTGAATCCCTACAGATCTGTAGGAGAGGATGAAGAAGGTCAAGCGTCCCCCTCTTTAGCGGTATCCATACGATAAGGACTGTAATGATACTCCTCTCTTGGGAGAGAAGAATAGAATATGGCTATCAAGAGAACCCCCAACCTATGGAGCTTTGATTCCCTCTTATTTATAGAGGCCCCCTGTAAACCCTAATGGATCTTGCCCTGTTGGGTATTGGATCTCTATCCAACTACCCACGCCTCTTGGATTAGTGAGTCTCTACCCAATAATCTCTTATTAGCACTTATTGGATCTCATCTTATGATCCAATAATTCAAGGGCTTAACGGATATCCAATAAGTTAGGGGCTTCGGTGGATATCTCATATTCGAACCTCTACTCGTCGCAACACCTACCATATGTGTGTGACCCTCTAGGCCCAATATCGAGCTGGCTATGAGTCATATTTGTCAGAACTCCTTCTGACTTAGTAAATTATTATCTCTATAATAATTCACTCGACTCATCGACTATAGATATACTAGGCCACTACGCCGCAATCCCTAGATGATACAGAGGAATCCAATCCTTTGGACCTATCTATCCTCGGTTATCATGTATCTATAGTCCCTCATCCATCTAATATCCTAAAGATCCTATACTGGGCATGGTGCTGTCAGGCTCATATGGTCTCTCCTCGAGTCTTGCTCTTATCGGATTCTTCCAGAGAACTCTTTCTCTCTCAATCCGAATAACCTTGGCCAAGGATTTGTTCGAGCAAGAATACATGAGATATTCCTCTCATGATACCGAGAGCGGATAATCCTCTATTGACACTCAATAGCCCTCGTAAGATTGGCTACCACTCCCAATAACTAGCTGTACTAGATCTGGAACTTCCAAGCCTATAAGTCTAGCATCAAAGAGTGGAGTACTCATACAGGACATCCTTGGTGTCTCAAGTCTAAGGACCAGATACACTACTTGAACTATCGAATTGCTATCTGACGTGAGGTATTAATAACCATCCAACATTCTATAAGTGGATCAATCAGTGAACTCATTCCCTAACGAGCACCTGTACTGTATCCTTAGTGTCTCCAAATGAGTAGCTATGAGACCAACCACCTCCCTCATATGGACGGGTATATAGCACACCAGTCTACCCAGTTATCTCGATGTCCCTCTCGAGTAACCTATGACCGAGATTATTTAGGGTCTGTGTTTAAAGGTGAATCGGTCTCATTATCGTGATCTCATCATGATCCGATTCCCATTGCACAGATCCAAGGACATCACAATATATGCAACATATAAGATAAAGTGATAAAATGCCTAATAATAATAAGAAAAAAGAAAAGGTGCATATCAAGTCACAAGTGCCATCACTCATGTGATTGGCTTACAAGACAGATATGACTAGCTGACCCTAGCTTATGGACCTTTGGTTTCCTCCTATTTATAGAAGCCCTCTATAAACCCTAATGGATCTTACCCTATTGGGTATTGGATCTCTATCCAATTACCCAAGCCTCTTAGATTAATGGGTCTCTATCCAATAATCTAGCTCTTATTGGATCTCATCCATGGGATCCAATAATATAAGGGCTTATTGGATATCCAATAAGATAGGGGCTCCGACGAATATCTCATATTCGAACCTCTACTCATCGCAACACCTACTATATGTGTGTGACCCTCTAGGCCTAATATCGAGCTGGCTGTGAGTCATACATGTTAGAACACCTTCTGACTCAATAAATTATTATCTCTATAATAATTCACTTGACTCATCGATTGTGGACGTACTTGGCCACTACATTGCAGTCCCTAAACGATGTAGGGGAATCCAAACCTTTGGACTTATCTGTCCTCAGTTACTATGTACATATAGTCCTTCATCCATCTAATATCCTAGATACCATATATCAGGCATGGTAATATCAGGCCCATACGGTTTCCACTCAAGTCTTACTCTAATCGGATTTTCCCGGAGAACTCTTTCTCTCTCAATCTGAATGACTTTGGCCAGGGATTTGCTTAAGCAAGAATACATGGGATATTCCTCTCATGATACCAAGAGTGGATGATCCTCTATTGACACTTAATTACCTTAATAAGGTTGGCTACCATTCCCAAGAACCAATTGTACAAGATCTGAAACTTTCTAAACCTCTAAGTTTGGTATCAAAGAGTGGGGTACTCATACAGGACATCCTTGGTGTCTCAAGTCTAAGGACCAGATATACTACTGGGACTACGAAATCGCTGTTTGACATCATGTATCAATAACCATCCAGTATTTCGTAAGTGGATGAATCAATGAACTCATTCTCCAATGAGCACCTATATTATATCCTTAGTGTACCCACACGAGTAGCTATGAGACTAGTCACCTCCATCATATAGACAAGCATATAGTATACCAATCTGTCTGGTTATCTTAATGTCTCTCTCGAGTAACCTATGACCAGGATTATTTATGGTTTGTGTTTAAAGGTGAATCGATCTCATTATCATGATCTCATCATGATCCGATTCCCATTACACAGATTCAAGGACATCACAATATACATCCAGATAATGTGAGAAAATATCAATAATCATAAGCAAAGATATTGACGCAGTGAGTTACAGGTGCCATTGCTCACGTGATTGACTTGTAAGACACATATAACTAATAATCTCCCACTTGACCTAAAGTCAATCACCTATGTGTCTAATCCCCATCAGACCTTTGTGATACTCAAAGATAATCTAAGTCAATGACTTTGTCAGATTGGCTTTGTGACGCAATACCTATCATATGTGTGTGACCCTCTAAGAGCATTACTGATAGGTACTAATTAGTAATAGTTGAATTTTGACCATTCCAACAGATACAAACCCTATATCAAGCGATATGGGGTCCCCTGTATGGATCGCTCGATACAAGATGGTTCGTATGTCGATCTCCTGACGGATTGATAGCTTAATATATCTACATCATCGTCAAAGTGTTTGGTATTGATATATGCTTATAAGTTCTCTGTAATGGAAGGACTTTCTAAAATTACTAATTATTACCCTTTAAAGGGCCTATCTAAATAGGACATTTAGATCTTTCAAAAACATTCATTGCTACGGAGCACTACCAAGGAAATGCTTATCAAAACTAATATTAGAGATTAGAATATGACTAAAATAGGACTCTAGTGAATAAAATTCATCCAAATTACCAAAAAGACGTTTCTAATTAAACCTATGCTCCTTAGCATCTAGTTTCAATCTTGATGTCACATTTACTCCTACACGATGAGGTCCATTTACTGTTAAAATGATTCTCATCCTTTCCAATGAAAAACGAGAAATAAATATCTAAACCACTGCTACCAATACTGCTGCTTTGTGAAAAAGATATAATGGACCTCCCATCTTGGCTATCAGGTGTTAAAAAGTTAAAGGAGAGCATTGCATCACAAATATATGAATACAAAGTTGAAAGAAGTGACAGTCATAGTTGATTTGGATTTTAACTATATTAATTTATGTTAACCTTTTTTGCTAAACAAATATGTTCACTATGTGCTGCTAGAAATGTTAGATGAGATCTAGCCAGTTCCAAACTTTGGGATGCTTCCTCTTACAGTAAGTTTCTATAATATCCAATATGACCTTATTTTCATATCAGTGTGGGTTCTCTAGAGTCTAGAGTCATTTAATCAACAGGGTGTCTTGCGGTTGGTTGTCTAAGCAATGCTTGTTAATATCTGATGCTTCTTGTGCAGGTTGGTATTTCTTCTGGAGCAGCAGCAGTTGCTGCCATGAAATGAAAGTTGCAAGGAGACCAGAAAATGCTGGGAAACTTATGGCGGTATGTCAAATTTTGACCGTCCGTTCATTCTATACGATGTTCTTATAGTTGAATGTGGAGAAGGAAACACTGTTCATGACTATGGAACCACGAGAATATATACAAATCCCAAAGCAAAATAACTCCCTAATGGAAGAGAAATACGCGTCACATTTCTTCCAAAATTGTTTTCAAGTATCTCTTGATCAAGGTTATAAAGTACATAATTAATGTGCTCGTGTCGGTATAAACACCTCGTTCTACAGTAGTGCTTAGAGGAATTTGGTGATATTATCCAGTACGTTGTTTTAGTTCGGCTGCATTTTAAATTGCATCAAGAAGCTCAGAGGGATGATCTGAGATCTAATTATTTTTATATCCACATGTTACCAGAAACACGCTTCTTTAGATACCAAGACATCATGTGATTCGGTCGTCTGTTGTGCCAATTTGCGTGAAGTTTGCACATGTATTTATGCAGTATTTGTTATAACCTGGTTTTGTTTATGCATAAATGTTCTGATGTAAATTTTAGGCATACTTGCAAATCTCTTCTTATAAAGTTCAGTACATTTGTGTTTCTGTACCTACTTCCATTCCTTTGATCTGTTTTGGGGCTCAAAATCAAACTAAATTGACTTTTTCATTGTATCACATAAATATGTCAAATATTTTTTTCAATCTATTTTCATCAAAACATTCTGACCACCTTGTTTTCTGTTTAGGTTGTATTCCCAAGCCTTGGTGAGAGGTACCTTTCCTCTGTCCTTTTCCAGTCGATACGAGATGAATGCGAGAAGATGCAACCAGAGCCCTGAAGTAAATTTCTATGGTTTATATCTTGGATATTCATATTAATTCAAACATTAGTTGCAGTGCAAGACACAAGATTCTAATTAAGAAATAAAGTACTTGCACTGCCATCAATCTTAAATGCATTGGCTATTGCAACAACAGAAACAAGTTGAGAAGCTTTTACTTGTAATCATGAGTTATTTTCCATACAATCTGGGCATAAAATAGAGCATTTGGGCCTATGAGCTGAGCAAGAATTATGTTTACCTTTGAGTTCAGACAACTTGACAATGTGGATGATCTCTTGCAGCACAGCCATCATGGAAGCTGCTGCCTCTCTAAATGTGTGGGTGTTGTTACATCTAGCCCCGTCTTGCATTGTGGAATCTTCATGCACTTGTTTAAGCAGCATTCATCAAACTCAGAACAAGGTGACACTGTGATGTCTCATATAAGTTATAACATCATACTTGTAACCTGTCTTTGTTTTACCTTGTTAATCTGAGTCCTGTTATCGATGAGCTTGAAAAACTCATGGAAAACTGTCTTTGGCAAAGCTTAGCACTGAATGATGTGTCATTTATTCTCCTGTATCCAATTAATATTTTTTCCCCAATATATGCAGCCATTAGCCCCATCTAAGTTTTTTATTCTCTCTGAGTTGTCCAAGTCCTTCCGTCTGACATGGTCTGAAATTTCGATTTCAGATTTACACCGGTCATTGATCAGATCGTACCATCGTATCGACATATTTGATGGCACCGAGGAGGATAAGAAAAGGAAGAGTAGGAATGGAGTAGGGGGAAGAAGACTCGGACAAAAAAGCATGAAAGGAAAACCTTAGTCGATATGTTAGTTCACGTCCGGATCTATAAATATCGCGAAAGTTGTTGGCCGATGTACCAATATAGTTAGAAAGCATCATCAGAGCCAAAGTTTCTGCCCATATAAACAGCGGCATGACACGTGACACGCCGACATACAACCTTCGGCCCTAGCAAGCAACAAATCCTTTACTCTCTCTCTCTCTCTCTCTTTGTCCCTCGCATGTATGTATATATATATATATATATATATATATATATATATATATATATATATATATATATATATATATATATATATATATATATATATATATATATATATATATATCTCGAAAAGAATAAACTTTGTGGAAAGTGAATCCATTGCATGCATATAAGTAAGCTTGGTGGGAAAGTTTGACCATAAATTCATACATATACATTTGTCTCCACTCCAAAGATACCATCCCGTCCCTATGGGATCTGTGTCTTGGGATTGCTTCCCCAGCAAAACAGCAACTGATGTGATCAAGCTGTCAAATATGCACACTTTCCACTCCTCCGAGAGGGGGAAGTTGAACGGTAAAGGAGAAGCATATGAACCTCGAGCCGAAAGAAAAAAGAAGGTTGGCTGAACCTTTGTCTTTCTTCTTTCTGCGTCAGAGTTCACACGCTGCTGCAGTGAGGCAAGGAATCATATATCAAGCACTTGATCATATCCACCAACAACAAAAGAAATCGTTTTGGTGGTGTCACTCCAACCTGCCTACACTTCATCTCTCTTTCTCGGTCTTGTTTCTTAGTTCATAAGGTTTTGGTGGTGTCACTCACCTACAGTGTTTGATGAATTGCCTCGTTTCACAAGAAAAGCATGAGTGTTCCACATGTATATATTTATACCTGCGTCGGGAGAGTTGTCATCTCCTGTGTAATCATTGAATGTGAAAAAAATTGGGCTTCTGAAGCTATAGTTTTGATAGGGTTTTATTGTGGTACTAGTCTTTGTTTGCAAGGAGATGATGGAGACTTGAGAGTGGGCAAGCTTCACATAGAGTTGTAGGGCTTTCACTGTTGGAAGCCTCTGTGAAGAGAGTCATCGACTTTACCTCCTGCGGATGGCATGAAAACAGAGAGGTTTCTGATACCAGGTTGATCGTTCTTCATTGGAAGACCAGTGATTGGAGAGGTCAGGTTGCTTGATCAGGACAATCCACAGACCAGTGATCTTGAGACATGTGAAGTTGCATACTGTTCTATGGAGGGTCAGCTATTCTTGATTCTTTGGATTATAGAAGCTCTTTCTTCATTCTTTCTTATTCTTTTTCCTCGAAAGATTTGAAGAAAAAGCACCCATAAAGCACAATAATAAGAAATTTTTCTGAAA
The DNA here is from genome assembly GCA_023547065.1 of Musa troglodytarum. Lineage (NCBI taxonomy): Eukaryota > Viridiplantae > Streptophyta > Magnoliopsida > Zingiberales > Musaceae > Musa > Musa troglodytarum. The sequence goes on along the minus strand of CP097507.1, from coordinate 23,587,385 downwards.
TCTTGACCAGAAACACTTTAAGATCTTTCGGTCCATTTGCTTCATAGACAGCCTACTTCAATGCTTGAGTGGTTTTGTGAGGGTTGTTTTTGTTGGTTTACAGTCACAGATGGGTAAGTTTTGCGGCACACGTTTAGTCCACACCTGAAGCATTCCTCTGGAAACAAAAGTTTCATGTCATTTTTGTTGCCCTCATCCTTTAGAAATGACCACAAATATGTATTTCGTGAGCCATATTGTGTACATTCTCGTTCTTTGATGGTATGCTGGTTTTATTTCTTTCAGTATGTTTTTGCTAAGCATTCTGAGTGCAATAGATGATGATTGATATAACTACAGGTATTTAGGATGGGCTTGAGAAAGTTGTGTCAGTCTGCAATGCTTCTATGTTCCTTGGTTGCCTGTGGTCTCGTAGAAGTCATGGCACAAACAACTCTGGAGCTGGATACAATCTCTGGCACTGGTACAGGTGAGTATGAATTCTCTACCCAGGCTTTCAGGAAATTGTAAATTTCTTGGATATCTTTGATAAACAAACTACAGGTGTTTTACAACTAAAAATCATAAATAGTTTCTGAAAGCATGATTAACTAAATAGGCTTGTTGGCTTTATTGAGGCATCATGGGATCAAGTAAAGAGAAACAATCCATGATTATGTAGCCATGAATTGATCTAAGATTGTCCATACTTGGATTAATGTTTCGATACAAAAAATGAAAAACATTTGGATGGAAAGTGGACCACCGAATCGTAAATCAAGGCTTGTTATCCCCAACTGGACTTAAAAAAATACTAAGTTTGGAGTAACTAGTAACGGGGACTTGTTACATGGAATGGAAGTATCTCATGAATTCAATGCATGGCATGCTTTTCATTTTAAAGATCTAAACATAAAAATAATGCTTTCAGTTTTTACATTGAATAACTTATTATAAATTGCTTTTTTATATATTCTCTTTTCTACAAGAAGAAAGAATTTTGGTTGAGGGAAACACTACAGGACTTGCAAGCACATTATCTGCAAGGACAGAAAGAGTTGATCCTTTGGATAGCTTCAAGAAGTACAAAGGTGGCTATAACATTACAAACAAGCATTATTGGAGTGTAATCTCTCTCCCCCTTTCTTCTGCATGAATAAAATTATTAACATGCATGCAAATTCGTGCACATAGTTTAAATTTGTTTTATAAACAGCAAGTGACTGATATTGTATACTGAATGTGGCTTATAACTTGGATCTAAACCTTATCAACATTCAACATCTTCACTCTAACCTGTTCTGAATTCTTATTCAACAAAAATTGAACCTTGGTGAACTTTTCAATGACAACATTTTGCCCAACTTAAGATTAGTTTGTTTTTTTTTTTCATTTTGGAAAATACCACATTTCAGCTCTATATATTTGAACACATTTGCAAAATTTCATTCTTACCATAATCTTAAAAGGTTTTCTCAAACTCACTGTGCTCTTGTGTTTATACCATTACGGCTGAAGGTTGTTTTTTTTATCAGCTACCTCAACAATCAAATTCAAAAACACATTAGTGTTTGAGCTTGAACAAATAAATGAGAAATATGACCTGTTTTCTTTTCTTTTTTCAGTCTACAGTTTATACAGGCAGATATGGATATATAATTGGCACAATATGGCTTGTTGGTGGTCTTGTCTATGCTTGTGTTCTGCTTATTGCAACAAAGACTTGTTTGGTCTGTAAGGAAAGGAAGCAAAAGAAGAGACTCCCTTGCTCTAAGAAATACTGTGTATCGCCAGTGTTAATTGGGATCTTGTTAACATGTCTATCATTGTAAGCCTTTAACTTTAACTAACTAAACACCTAAGTTAAATTCCTATCAATATATATCTTTTTGTTGATCATTACATAATTATTTGTCCAAATAAAAAGAAATTGTTACTACTGAGTAACTACTGCTAAAAATTTTACTCGCAGAGTTGCATCGGGAATAGTACTTGGTGGTAGCTCTAAATTCTATTCTAGAGTGAAATCAATTGAGAACATCATTGTAGAAACATCAGAAGAAGCCTCCCAAACAATATACAATGTGACACAAGCTGTGGTGGCCATGGAAAGTGTCAACAATCTCTATGGTGGCATTGAAGAATCCAGCAATCTGAATTCCACATCACAGATGCTCTATGTTGAAGCTGCTAATATACAAAGACAAGCAGAGAATAGAATGCAGCTGGTTAACAAGGGTATCAAAATGTTGTAAGAACTGAACAAAATGGAAAATAAATCAACAATATGAGTAACTTAAAAGCCATTATCTCATGATTGCTCATAACAATGCATATTTTTTGCAGGAAAGTAGTGACCATCTTCAGCATTGTGCTAAATCTTATTGCCGTGCTGGTAGTGCTGGGTAAGGAATCTGAATTTCCATTAATCAAATTGTCCTGTGTTTTTAACTTATAAATCTCTCTTTTCTGTTGTTGCAGCATTGAGGTCTCTAAGGCTTTACCAAGCATTTTATCTGTAAGTAGGCTTCAAATTAGCCTAGTTGTCAACTCAGTCAAAAAATTCAGACATCAGTAGAAATTTTGAATAAATATTTCCGAAGGCACCTAGTTGATTCAATTCTTGATTTTAACTGAGTTGGTTAAATCATTCTCTTATACAGCAACATACTTGGTGACTTGTGGAACAATATGGACAAGAGAAATATGCTTGATTAAGTGTTGTGCACATAAAGTCAACATGTTACAGCTTAAAATATTTCAGACTATATATTTTTGGGAAATAAAAGTAAACTTCTACTATAACAGGTTTATCACCCTTTGCTGGCTGCTCACATTATTCTTCTGGATAAACTTTGGGCTGTATTTTTTTCTATACAAGTAAGCCATGTTCTTTCTCGATTTAGAAGTGTTCTTTTATGATAACATCAACTTATTAGGGCATAATTTCCAGGTTTTCTGGTGATACCTGTGCAAATCTTGATGGGTATCAGCTAAATCCCCAGAATAGCACCTTAAGCTCGATCCTACGGTGTAGTGAGCATCTGCCAGCCAATTTTGGTCTACAAGACATCCGAGCAGAAATCCATGATATAATTGAGCAGGTACTATTTGTCCTTGGTAGATCATGGTCTTGATATGTGACACTCTGGGACACAGTGTTTCATGTATTATCATAACTCTTATTTATAAAACAGTGACTTTAGTCTAACCTCATAGGTATTGCTAAATATATGCTAGGACAACTAAATTGGTTTTTCCTTGTTTGAAGTCAACTACACCAATCAGTATTCTATTTTATGCTTCAAGTGCATAATGGAACTTCCATCTTTAAGAAATTTCAGTGTAAAAAATTGTTAGGCATTGTTTTTGTTTTGTGGTTATGGAACTTCACAAAATTCCAATGCATCTTCTTTTGAAAGAATATGTTTATCCATGTTCTATATTATGAGAAATTCAAGGAACTTAAGGGAGATTTATGACCAATTCTAGAAAATTTATGCATCTTAATTTAACGACATCATAGCATCAATATTTGAGCAACGACAATGAACATGATTTTTTCTGATAAATTGTATCATGAGCTGTATTCCTTCATCTGAAGCATCAATGAATTTACCCAATCAATTAAACCTCTTCGATAGATATGAATTTTTAATCCTAACAACACTTAATAAAACTTTTACAAAGTTTTGGAAACAAACCTCGACACCTGGAAAAATCGATATTGATGCACAGAATCACATGATTTTATTAAACATGCACTTGTCAAGTTTAGAACACTTATGCTTGTTTAATGTGCAGGTAAATTCAAACATATCGACAGTGAAGTCATCAATTCTTCCAGATTTGGAGTACATATGTAATCCTTTTTCAGGACCTCCTCAGTATTCTTATCAGCCAGACAATTGTTCTTCCAACACAATCAAAATAGGAGACATTCCTGAGGTGAATCTCTTCCTCTTACATAATGTGCCAATAATTCTGATACAGAAGTCTATCGGCTAAGAGATATCTGACTATCAATTCTATTATTCATTAGCATTCAAAAATATCAGTAAGTACTCTTAAATTACTCACTAAACCAACATAATATTCACTGTTTCAAATTTTTGAAGAAATATACCTACTCCGCTAGTGATGATGGAGCTTGCAGTCAAGGAGAATTTGTATCAAATAGCAACTACACTAGAATGCTAGTTTACTCCATGCAGAAGCTTCTTGATGGATTTCCTCGTATGGAAAGATTGGCAAATTGCCAATTGGTGAAGGATGCATTCTCTAAAATCCTTTTGAAAGAATGCAAACCATTGAGAAATTACGCACACTTGACATGTGCAGCCTTGGCAGTTCTATCGACGATCATGGTACTTCTTGTTTTGATTGTGACATCAGAAGCTCATCATGATCATAAATATCATTCTTCTGATGGCTCTGTGAGACCTCATTTAGCTTATGCAGAGAGACCTTTTGACACAACAGAAATGGCAACCGAAAATTTTGAACTATGATTGTAAGCAAAGTGATCCAATTTCTTAAATATATCATACAGGCAGTCAGACTAGGAGATAAAGGATGATCAAAGCTGATATTAGTGAGAGAGATTTCCACTTTCATAGCTGGAAGGTATGATACTGAGACAGCATGGGAGTTGAGAAAGGAATCAAGAAGGATACTTTTGTTTCTCTTTTAATGGCCTGGAAAATCCAGCCATGTTATACAGTAAAAATTTTTCTTTTGGAAATTGCAAAGAACATCAAAAGCTCAAAGTGAATGATATGGCCTGTTAAGTGACCTTATTCTCTATATGAATGACCACAAATTGGATGCAAATCTGTTTGTGGCCAACTTGGAGGCTCTTTGAGATTCACCAAAAATTCAAAATCCAGCTTGAACAACAATATGATATTCTAAATTGCACTTATATATGCTTTCCTTTAAGAAAAAGAAAATCTTCAGCAGAACTATAAAGCCATGATGAATCAATTCAATTGTCTCGAAAAAGGGGTGATTGTTCTTCTGCCAATTTGTTTTATTTTCATGATAAAATTGAGGTGATTGATGATTTTTTTATATGAGAATCTTTCTAAAGCTGTGTTTGCTTATGAACAGCTGAATCCCTTCCAATTTGTTTCAAAATGCCTATATTTGTCATCATATTCTCTTCAGAAGACGTCGTTAGACACTAGTTTCTTACGATATTCTCTTAGATGTTTTGATTCACGTAAAACTATATTTTAAACCACTATGATAAATGTAATAAAATAGTGAAGAAAAGAGTTTTAGGTAAAAAGTAGAGGATGATCATATAAAATTCCATTGATCACCATATACCAAAAAAAACCCTAACAGGATATGCATACTTTAAAACGACAATTATAAATGGGTTTGCGTTGGAATCCCATCCAAATGTATCATAAGAAAATAAAAAAATAAATATGTATAATAAAAATCTCAGAGCTTTTATTGGTGTATTGGACAAAGTGTCCTCTTAAAGATGTTTAAGCATGGAGAACTAAATTAGTCACATATACCCAATGACTTCTTTTAACTTCTGTCAAGCTCAGTCAGATTTAAACTATCCCTACAAATACAAAGGTTATTTACATGATTCATACTTCATACTTCAAACATCATCAGATATGATCAGCTTAAACAATGCTATCACTTTGTGGTGCCTATATGAAATGTTAATTGGGATCTCCAACCTTAATGTGGATCAAGTTTAACCATGCATATATGTATGGAGACATTGGGTTTGGGCCTGATCCAATTTGGACTTTGGTAACTGAGATTGAGTTCAACGTGCCAAACAAACCGGTTTGCTGGTGCTTGCAGCTCGGTTCGGGTGGCGGTCCAAGTAACGAACCGGGCTGTGGACGATAAAATCCCAGGGGTTCCCCAAAAGGGCTTAGGGTTTTAGCGATCTACATGGTCGGCTGGGGATTCTCACGTCCGTCTGCAGGGTCGATTTCTGCTTCGTGTATGAGGTCGGCGATCCTAGTTCGATTGAATCGAATATTTGCGTGTTTTCTGCTTCAGATGAAACCTTGCTTTTCCGTTTGCATGTGGGGTTCGTAGTTGAATCTGCAGGAATTACTAGTTTCCTGCGGGATAGATGCTGTGGTTTGGATGTTAAGCTGTGATCTTGAGCTAGTAGATGGTGGTCTGCACTTCTTGCGCTTGTTGGATGAGTTTTCAGTTTAGAATAATATGCTTTTTTTATTGAGCTGAGATGAGATGAAGAACGTGGAAAAGTTTCAATATTTTTCGGTTTTGCAGTTGGGTGCTCTCTTTTATCACATATCAATGGCTTGTTTGTGTGGGCTCTGCATCAAAGATTCAATTTTGTGTTTTTTCTGGGAACGAAATGCTGTTCATCTGATTTGATTTGCATGTTCTTCGGTTTCCTGCAGTGAGCAAATGGCTGCCATTAGAGTGGTTAAGGTGGCTGAATGAGATGATGCTGTCGCTATGCTTCTGGGTTTCCTCAAGGCAACTTCAGGAATTAGAGTCAGACTCTTCTCGACAGTGACCCACTTGTCTCCCTCTGTTTCTCCAGTGTCTTCTCAGTTTGCTTCCCTGTTGAAGGAATGCAAGACACCATCGACTGCCAGACAGATCCACCAGCGGATTGTCAGCCTTGGTCTGCTCTCCTCTCCCTCAAGACCCCCCATTTCTTCGTCGTTGTCATCTTCGTCATCATTGGGAACTGGTATCATAGCTGCATACCTCGCTTGCGGTGCTCTGACCGATGCCCTCTGCTTGTTGGAGCGTCTCTCACCATCCCCCGTGCTTTGTTGGAACTTGCTCATAAGGCAATATGTCAAGGAAGGCCACCTTGACTGTGCCCTCATCCTCTGTCGGCGCATGCAGCGTGTGGGAACTAGGCCGGACCATTACACCTTTCCCTTTGCCCTCAAGGCATGTGGGGAGCTACCTTCCTACCGACGAGGGACTGTCCTCCATGCAGTTATTTGCAGCAATGGCTTTGAATTGAATGTTTTTGTCTGCAATGCTTTGGTAGCCATGTATGCACGCTGTGGTGCTGTGGAGGAAGCTTCCTACGTGTTTGAAGAAATTATTTCTAGGGGAATTGATGATGTTACATCTTGGAACTCAGTGGTAGCAGCACATGTGAAGAGTGGTAATCCGGAGATTGCTTTAGATCTGTTCTCGGAGATGACACAAAAAGCCAATAATATGGCTAGCCAAAGGAGGTCAGATATCATAAGTCTTGTAAACATCCTCCCTGCGTGTGCCTCCCTTTGTGCATTGCCTCAGGCAAGAGAAATACATGGACATGCCATAAGAAATGGCCTTTTCTGGGATATCTTTGTGGGAAATGCTATGATTGACGTGTACTCGAAATGTGGAGCGATGGGTGATGCCTTCAAGGTTTTCAATGGCATGGAGGTGAAAGACGTAGTTTCTTGGAATGCAATGGTCACTGGATATTCACAGAATGGTGACTTTGACCATGCCCTTGAGCTTTTTGAGAAGATGAATGCGGAGCACATAGCATTGGACGTTGTGACATGGAGTGCTGTAATTTCTGGGTATGCTCAGAGCGGACATGGACATGAGGCCCTCAGAGTTTTCCGGCAGATGCAGGTCTCTGGGTTGGAGCCTAATGCTGTCACCATTATCTCACTTCTCTCTGCTTGTGCTTCCATTGGAGCTATTTCTCAGGGAATGGAAACACATGCCTATGCTGTTAAAAAATGCCTTCTAATGTTAGATGATGATGATGGTGATGGGGAAGATCTGATGGTGCAGAATGCTCTTGTAGACATGTATTCCAAATGTAGGAATTTCAAATTAGCCCAATCATTATTTAGTTCTATTCCACTGAAGGGGAGAAATGTTGTTACTTGGACTGTCATGATTGGAGGTTATGCACAACATGGAGATGCCAACGATGCTCTAGCGCTCTTCTCGCAGATGTTATTAAAAGCTAGGTCCATTGTACCCAATGCTTTCACTATATCTTGTGCTCTTATGGCTTGTGCTCATCTGGCAGCGCTACGGTTTGGTAAGCAAATACATGCTTATGTGATTCGCAATAGGTACAAGGGCACGAAGCTGTATGTAGCTAATTGCCTCATTGACATGTATTCCAAGTGTGGTGATGTTGATGCAGCTCAAAATGTTTTTAACATGATGCCAGATAAGAATTCTGTTTCTTGGACATCGCTGATGACTGGTTATGGGATGCACGGCTATGGCAAAGATGCCCTCCGTGTCTTTGAGGAGATGCAAAAGGTGGGCTTTGTTCTTGATGGCATCACTTTCCTAGTTGTGCTCTATGCCTGTAGCCATTCTGGCATGGTCGATGAGGGGCTGGATTATTTTCACAACATGGGCAAGGATTATGGGGTCGATGCTGGCGCTGAACATTATGCTTGTGTAATTGACCTGTTGGGCCGTGCTGGTCGCTTAGATGAAGCTTGGGAGATGACAAAGAACATGCCAATGAAACCCACGTCAGTTGTTTGGGTGGCCTTGCTTAGTGCGTGTAGAACCCATGCCAATGTGGAGCTTGGTGAATATGCTTTGGGGCAGTTATTAGAGTTGGAGCCTGGAAATGATGGGTCGTACACATTGCTCTCCAACATATATGCAAATGCAGGCCGCTGGAGAGATGTAGCCAGGATCAGATCTTTGATGAAGAAGTCTGGAATCAAGAAGAGGCCTGGGTGCAGCTGGATTCAGGAAAAGAAAGGCACTGTGACATTCTTTGTTGGAGACAGATCTCACCCACAGTCCAAACAGATCTATGCTCTTCTTGGGACCTTGATCGAACGTATCAAAGCTCTTGGTTATGTGCCTCAGATGCATTTTGCCTTGCATGATGTGGATGACGAGGAGAAAAGTTGCCTCCTCTCTGAGCACAGTGAGAAGCTTGCTCTTGCCTATGGTATCCTCACCTCCTCTCCTGGAACTCCCATTCGTATCACAAAGAACCTGCGGGTGTGTGGTGACTGTCACAGTGCCATCACATTCATCTCTATGATTGTTGACCATGAGATCATACTAAGGGATTCAAGTCGTTTCCATCACTTCAAAAAAGGTTCTTGCTCATGTGGTGGCTATTGGTGATTCTTCTGTCGAAGGTTTTAGTAATATTTGACATTGGCAACCAAGAATTTGCAGCATTTATATCAAATTATATTCATTCATATACTTCTTTCTCTTCACCTTAAGGTGGGGAATTTTACCATAGATGGTATTTCCAGTAGACTAGAAATTGGTCGAAAATGTATGATGACACTCAGACAGCTAGTTCTTCAAAATATTGAGATGGTCAAGTTGACTAGAGAATCTAATTCTGGTTCTGTTTTTTTTTTTTTTTCAAATTCAGATCGAATTAGAATTCCTTGTCACTATATTTATCTGACATCTTTATGAATAAAGATTCTTGAAGACATCATGCTTATGAATGATGGTGAAGGTAATAGCAAGCTTCATGGATTCTGGCAGTTTTTTTTGTATATGTATATCTGAATGCTGCTGCTGAGAGTTAGTAGATTACTACAACAGTGAAGTAAAAAATTTCATCTAAATTGCTTTCTTCATTCTTTTTTATTTCCAAACTTTTCATGGGATTGATTGACTGACTTCTTATGTGGCTGCACTGAGCTTTTAAATTGTGGTAATCATCCAAGGTGATTGTTTGGAGTTACGTTTTAGTAAGCCCTTTCTGTTGTGATTTGGTAGGATTCAGAGATTGAGAGCTTCCAATGTCTCCGTTGTGAGGTTTGGGGCCTGAAGCAGATATTGTGATCCAGAGCCGGTGATATTGTGTCGTAATATTAAAAATATTTTATAATTTGGATAAAATTATAATACAGGGGAATTTCATATTTTTGAGGACTTGATGTAATTTGGGATTTTTAATTAAAAAAAGAAAAAAAAAGTTGGATGGTGGCTTCGAGATGTGTTCCCTGCCTCTATCTAGGTGAGCGTCTCGCATCTTATTTTTATAAGCACAAGAATTATAATATACTATTATTATACTAAAAATCTTAATATTAAAATTCGAAATTAAATAAATTTTTATAAGTATAAGAATTATAATATACTATTATTATACTAAAAATCTTAATATCAAAATTCGAAAATAAATAAATAATAATATATCTAAATTTATGATGTAAATCTTTAATATTATTTAGAAAGTTTTTATTTGATCACATCATTGTCACATTCAAAAGCTACAGTATATCATTGTCACATTTAAAAGGTACAATGATACTAATATGTAAGGAGAATTAATTCATTTTTTCCTCTGTTCCGAATATTAGTAATCTTTTATTGATTGATTCACAAAGATAAGAAAAAATTTGTAATCTCTCAATAATATAATTATTCCCACATTGTATATAGTCCCTTCTCAATAATATAATCATTCCTACATTGTATATATAGTCTCTAGGAGCTTATTTATTTTGTAGATAAGATCAATGGGTCTAGAATAAATAAGTAATTATGAGAGTTCCTTCTATTAAGGTCATCTCCTAAGAAATTATATTATAATTGGACTTAGGGTCTAGAACAAGTAATTAGAAGAGTTTCTCCTGTTAAGGTCATCTCCTGAAGAATTATGTCATAATTCGACTTCCTTTCTATTAATTGATAATCATAATTAGAATCTAATCATATCCATAATATATCTTACCTATTTAGATGAGGTCACATAATTTAATATTCTTCTACTTAACTCATTAACTAGTAAGATATAAAGGGTTCAAAATCAAAATTAAATTAAATAAAATTTATTTAATAATAATTTTATCCAATTGAATTCTAAATTTTGAAAATCAATTATATGTACACAAATAAAAAAAAGTTAATAAGTCCAATAAACATAATAATATTATATTAAGTCTGATTAGTCATGCAAATCATAACGATTGTATGTCATCAATGTTAGACTTTATTCTATATACTATCATTTTGTTAATCTTTCCTAATATAATTCAAAATGACTCATATCATTTGTCTTGTGAAGATAATCCTATCATCATATTCAACCATAATATATGTATACATAAATATGAATATGATAGTTAAAATAAATAACTTTAAATATGTAAGTAAAAATATCAATCATAATGTCCACTCAAATATATATCACAATATCTTTTATGGGCTAGTTATAAACCCAATCATAAGATCATATTCTTTCAAATACTTTAGGCTATAAATCCAAATAAATGAATGAACAATTAATATAATGAAACTTAAGTTATTAATTGACATTAATTATTCTAGACTCTTTTTCTCAACTATCAAATATTTTATACCATAATGCATAAAGATACAATAATATTTATTATTTTTAGAAAAGAAAGTTACTATGATGTATCATAAAATATCTTCAATGACTTGACAATTGAATTCAACCACACTAAATCCTAAGATAAAATTTCATAGTCATAAAACTTGATCAGTAGTCTCAAAGTATATCAAAAAATTAGCTTTTATTGTTAATAATATAATAATATATTATTTTATATTTTTTCTTATAAAGTATCCCTCCAAATGATATAGATATAAATCATAAAATAGACTTCTTATCGAGACAATTTAAAAATCAACATATGAAAATATCATCATTTCAAGTTGATTTAATTTTATATATGTGAGCATATAATCCTTCATCCCTTCTAAATATATTATTATTTTCTTTACAAAGTATTTTCATTTCTGAGTAACTCTAATATTTACATAATATTTTAATTATAAAATTAATGTATGATCTGGCATAGGGCTTGAGCATATAATGGACTTCCAAGTATACATACATAAAGAATATATTTTTATCTGATTTTTTTTAAAGTTATTTTAAAAAATACTTATTTTGATTGAAATTTTTATCATTTATTGAACAAAGTTATATAATAAATCTCTTTAAGATTCGAATAATATATTTTTTTTGATACGATCCTAGCAATTCTTGAGATTTATCCATGAATCTCTCGATGCTAATCATAATTAACTATAGAAGATAATTCGTGAAACTACTTGTTTCACGGTGGTAGTTTCCTCCTCCATGCCAAAGCAATTCTTCCGTAATTGTGCCGATTGCCAGCTTTAAGATGAATTTCTACTGTGGTTAGAAGAGCAATGCAGACATCTACAGAGTGTGGTAGGGTTGGAACTCGTGAATCAGTAAAATCTCAAAGTATCAGCCTAGATTGTGAGCTGCATCCTTCTTGTTCTGTTGCAGAAACTAATGGTGTTGGAATCTTATGTTAGATTATAAAGCTGTTTGTCTGATAGTTATCTTTGTTAATGTGTTTCTCATGTTCCCTAAGTAGATGCTTGTAGTAATGCTGCCAAAACACTGCGAAACCCATTCCGCCGAGTATCTGGTATTGCTAACTCCACAATTGAGCTTAACCTGAGTAGGATTGTGCATAATCCAGCTTAGAGTTTGGAAATTTCTTAAATTAGCCCAAATCAGGATCTCAAGAGGGATCCAGTTTCTTGTAAACTTACATCATAGTCCGAACACTGTAAATGTTACCGCACCAAAAATTAAAAAGCATTGGAAGCTTAAGATTCTCACGTAGCACTAAACATAAGAGAGAGGAATTGGGACTTTAGTTGCAGGGACTAAACCACACCATTATATATAACAACCTTAAATCACAATTATTTGGGATCGTGATGTTTTGCTATCATTAAGATTTGTAAAAATTTATATACTTAATTAGGTTCAGACTATTTAGATCTTTATCTATAATTGCTATTAAAACCACACTAAAATCACTAAATCAAATTGAAGTGTTCGCTTTTTTCTTTTTTCCTTTCCCAATTCGGTGTGACAGATCAAATCATTCGGTGCACACCCAAAAACCAAAGATTTTCAACTGTATCTCTGACCTCAGTGTCGTATACAATCCACGTGTCTCTTTCGCTCGAGGGATGCATACTGGATGGCGAGTGCTCCTCCTCGTGTCAGCTTCATTCACGCCACTGGATTGAGTATACATTCGAATGGTGAAGGAATGACATGTTGGCCTGACAATCCAAATTCAACTCATATAATTTTTATCAGTTCACAGTTCATTTTTACTTCCTAAATTTTATCTTAATTTAAATCTTAATTATAAATAGGGGTTAATAGTGGCTACGAAAATAAGGAGAAAAGAGCAGAAACTTCAAAGCAGCAAAGGAGATTCAAAGAGAGGAGAAAAGGATAAAAAAATAAGAGAAAAAGAAAAGAAAAAAGATAAAGAAAATACAGAAATTATTCTCATTCATCCAAACAGTTTCTAATCTCAGGTTAGATAAGATCTATAGTGAATTTTACTGTGATTGCTTAGGGAGGTTTTGGATATTATGCACAGTGACGTGATCCTTGTATTCCAGTTATTCTCTTGTGATTGTTGCTTGAGTTTTGGGCAAGAGATTTGAGAATTATACATTCATTATTTCTATAGTGGATTTTCTCTGATTTGTCCCGTGGTTTTTACCCTTCATATTGAAAGGGTTTTCCACGTAAATTCTTCGTGTTCTATTGGATTGTAATTTCTGTTTAATTTCGCTATGTGTTACGGCCTACTAGTATTTGTTTTTATACAAAAGTTCTTCCTTGTCTATTGTTGTCATTTTATCCCATCAACTTGTATCAGAGCAAGGTTTTTTGGTGATTTAATTTTTGTATTTGAATATGGAGGCCGATAATGTTTCTCGCATGATTAGTTTGAACGAAAATAATTGGATGATATGAAAACCAAGAATGGAAGATCTCTTGTATTGCAAAGATTTGTATGGACCCTTGCAAGGGGATAGTGAAAAACTCATAACTATGACAGATGATGAGTGGAAGAGGTTAGATTGAAAAACAGTTGGGTTTATTTGACAATGGCTTGATGATAGCATCTTTCACTATATTTCTACTGAAAGTTCTACATATTCTTTTTGGAAAAAGTTGGAAGGTCTCTATGAAAGAAAAATAGCTGGCAACAAAGCTTTTTTATCAGAAAACTTATGAACCTAAAATATAAAGAGGGTGCTTCTATTGCTAAGCATTTGAATGAAATGCAGAGTATTACTAACCAGTTATCTTCTATGAAAATATCTCTTGATGATGAGTTACAGGCATTGTTACTTCTCAATTCATTGCCAGAAAGTTGGGAGACATTGGTGGTTTCCCTCAGTAATTCTGCACCAGATGATATTGTCACCATGAGTCAAGTAACAAGCAGTTTGTTGAATGAGGAGTTGAAAAGAAAGAACTCAGCAGCATCTTAGATTGATTCACAGGCACTTATCTCAGAGAACAGAGGAAGGTCAAAGTCTAAAAATAGAAACAGTCCACACATGGGTAGAAGTAAGTCAAGATCAAGGAAAGATATTGTTTGCTACAACTGTGGTGAGAAAGGACATTATAAGAATCAATGTAAGCAACCTAAAAAGAGCAAGAAAAAGGGAAAAGAAGTGGAGTCTACAGAGTCAAAAGAGAATACCACAGCTATAGTGCAGGTTGGTGATTATTTGATTTTGTCCCCTTCTAATGATATTTTTTCTTATGCGTGTTAGAATCTCGAGTGGATAATTGACACAGGAGCTTCTTATCATGCTGCACCATGGAGGGAGTTCTTTGCTACCTATAGATTTGAAAATTTTGGTATTGTCAAGATGGGCAACTATGGCACAGCAGACATCATTGGCATGAGTGACATCCACATAAAGACCAACCTTGATTACAAGTTGGTACTTAAGGATGTGAGGCATGTGATTGACTTAAGGCTGAATCTAATTTCAGTTATAAGACTAGATGATGAAGACTATGATAGCAGATTTCACAGAGGGCAACGGAAACTCAGTAAAGGTTCTCTTGTTATAGTTAATGGAAAGAAATATCACACTTTGTATAGGTTGCAGGCTAAAGCTTATGGTGAGCAGCTAAATGCTACAGAGAAAAACTTCAACATGAAGTTGTGGCATAGGCGATTGGGACACATGAGCGAGAAGGGACTGCAAGCTTTTTCCAAGAGAGAGGTATTACCAGACCTCAGAGGCATACGTTTGAACCATTATATTGATTGTTTAGTTGGTAAATAATACAGAGTTTCTTTTGCTAGTCCTGCTTTGTCTAGAAAAATGCATGTCTTTGACCGTGTTTATACAGATATATATGGTCCTTTGAGGACAAAAACTCCTAGTGGTTCTACTAATGTTTCTGGCATCAGTGGTACACTTTATTTTGTTACTTTTATAGATGACTTTTCTAGAAAAGTTTAGGCCTATGCTTTGAAGACCAAGGATCAAGTTATTGGTGTCTTCAAAGAGTTTCATGCCAGAGTTGAAAGGGAGATAGAAAGACAATTGAAATGCATAAGATCATATAATGGTGGTGAGTATACAGGATTGTTTAATAATTATTGCAGGTCACATGACATTCAACATGAGATGACAGTTCCTGGTACACCTCAGCATAATGCAATTGCAGAGAGGATGAACCGTACCATCATAGAAAAGATCATATGTATGCTTTCACAGGCAAAGCTACCCAAAAGGTTTTGGGATGAGACTTTGAGGACTACAGTTGATGTGATCAACTTATCTCCCTGTACAGCCCTAGATGCTGATGTTGCAGAGCATGTATGGTCAGGGAAAGATGTTTCCTATAGGTATTTGAGAGTGTTTGGTTGTCGTGCATTTGCATATGTTCCAGACAATGAAAGGTCCAAGCTGGATGGTAAGATAAAAGAATGTATTTTTCTTGGCTACTCACATGATCAATTTGGTTATATGCTTTGGGATCCAGAAAAGCAGAAGGTGTTTAGAAGCAGAGATGTGGTCTTCTTTGAGGATCAAACCCTTGAGGATTTGAAGAAGGAGGCACTAGCCAAGACTTCTGTAGAAGGATTAGCAGATTATGACCCAGTTATTCCTCCAGTATATCAGGGTGATGGGGGAGATGTGTAGGAAGATGGTGTAGAGCCAGATATTAATCTACTTGTAAGATATGTTGAGCAAGAAGAAGCTGAGAAGCAGCTTCCCGCAGAACCTCAGTTGAGAAGATCTTCTAGACAATGTCAGCCTTCCAGAAGATACTCTACAGATGAGTATATGATGCTTACTGATGCAAGTGAACCAGAGAGTTACCAGGAAGCAGTTGAAAGTGAACAGAAAAAAATGTGGCTAGTTGCTATGCAAGAAGAGATGGATGCTCTGCAGAAGAATCATACATATGATTTAGTGCAACTACCACAGAGAATGAAGGCCTTGAAGAACAAGTGAGTTTTTAGGTTGAAGACTCAAGAATATTGTTCTCAACCAAAGTACAAAACTAGATTGGTTGTGAAAGGCTTTGGTCAAAAGAAAGGTATTGACTTTGAAGAGATTTTTTCTCCTGTTGTTGAAATATCTTCTATTCGTGTTGCTCTAAGTATTGCTACTAGCCAGGACTTAGAGATGGAGCAGTTAGATGTGAAGACAGCTTTCCTTTATAGTGATTTGGAGGAGAAAATTTATATGGAGCAACCAGAAGGTTTTAAAGTCAAAGGTAAAAAAAATTTTATCTGCAAGTTAAGAAAGAGTTTGTATGGATTGAAGTAGGCTCCAAGATAATGGTACAAAAAGTTTGATTCATTTATGACTGAAAATGGATACAAAAGAACGGCTTCAAATCATTGTGTACATCAAACGGTTTGGTGATGATTTTATTATTCTCTTACTTTATGTTGATGATATGCTTATCATTGGGAAAGATATGTTGGGAAATCCACAAGGGGAGCGACATCACATGTGCAGCGGAAGAACATAAAACAAAACCTCAGATTTTCCGTAGAAAGTTTTCATTATCGTACGAAGATCGGTGCGTCAAAAACAAATCCGTAAAACTACACGTGTAAAAGAAAGATACTTAGGGAGATCGTATATCCCTAAATTTTTACAAATATGTGGGAGAGGATGAAGGAGGTCAAGCGTCCTCCTCTCTAGCAGTATCCACACGATAGGGATTGCAACGATGCACCTCTCTCTCTGGGGAGAGGAGAACAGGAGGTGGCTACCAAAAGAAACCCTCAGCCTATAGAGCTTTGGTTCTCTCCTATTTATAGAGGCCCCCTGAAAATCCTAATGGATCTTTTTACCCTATTGGGTATTGGATTTCCGTCCAATCACCCAAGCCTCTTAGATTAGTGGGTTTCTACTCAATAATCTCTTATTAACAATTATTGGATCTCATCTCAGGATCCAATAATTCAGGGGCTTAATGGATATCCAATAAGATAGGGGGTTCAGCGAATATCTCATATCCAAACCTCTACTCATCGTAACACCTACCATATGTATGTGACCCTCTAGGCCCAATATCAAGCTGGTCGTGAGTCATACTTGTTAGAACTCCTTCTGACTTAGTGAATTATTATCTCTATAATAATTCACCCAACTCATCGACTACGGACATACCATGCCACTACGCCGCGACCCCTAGACGATACAGGGGAATCCAATCCTTTGGACCTATCTGTCCTTAGTTACCATGTATCTATAGTCTCTCATCCATCTAATATCCCAGAGACCCTATACCGGGTGCATGGTGTCTGCATCTCTCCTCGAGTCTTGCTCTTGTCGGATTCTCCCGGAGAACTCTTTCTCTCTCAATCCGAATAACCTTGGCCAAGGATTTGTTCGAGCAAGAACACATGGGATATTCCTCTCATGATACCGAGAGCGGATGATCCTCTATTGACACTTAATAGCCCTCGTAAGGTTGGCTACCACTCCTAATGACCGGTTGTACTAGATTTGGAACTTTCCAAACCTATAAGTCTGGTATCAAAGAGTGGAGTACTCATACAGGACATCTTTAGTGTCTCAAGTCTAAGGACCAAATACACTACTGGGACTACGGAATCGCTGTCTGACATGAGGTATCAATAACCATCCAACATTCCGTAGGCGGATCAATCAGTGAACTCATTCCCCAATGAGCACTTGCACTATACCCTTAGTGTCCCTACACGAGTTGCTATGAGACCAGCTACCTCCATCATATGAACGGGTATACAGCATACCAGTCTATCCGGTTATCTCGATGTCCTTCTCGAGTAACCTATGACCAGGATAATTTAGGGTCTGTGTTTAAAGGTGAATCGGTCTCATTATCGTGATCTCATCACGATCTGATTTCTATTGCACAGATCCAATGACATCACAATATATACAACATGTAAGATAAAGTGATATAATGCCAATAATCATAAGCAAAGAGATTGACGTAGCGTGTTACAGGTGCAATCACTCATGTGATTGGCTTGTAGGGCACCTATAACTAGCAATCTCCCACTTGACCTAAAGCCAATCACCAACATGTCTGATCCCTATCAGACCTCTATGACGCTCAAAAATAATCTGAGTCAGTGGCTTTGTCAGTGGATCTGCAATGTTATCTTCGGATGGAACTCTTTCCATTACTACATCTCTTCGGGCCACAATCTCTCTAATAAGTTGGAATCTCCTCAGAACACTTCTGATAAGAACCGGATTCCCTTATTTGAGTAATTGTCCCGTATTTGTCACAATATAAAGGAATTAGCTCCTCGCTGCTCAAGATGACTCCTAGATCTGTGATGAACTTCTTCATCCAGACTCCCTCCTTTGCTGCCTCTACCGTAGCAATATATTCTGCCTTTATGGTCGAGTCAGCAGTAGTGACTTGCTTGGAACTCTTCCAGCATACTGCTCCTCCATTTAGGGTGAATACATACCCTGAATTAGACTTGCTATTATCGACATCGGACTGGAAGCTCGAGTCCGTGTAGACCTCAACCCTGAGGCTACTACCTCCACATACCAGTAAAAGATCCTTAGTCCTTCTCAAGTAATTAAGGATACTTTTTATTTCTTTCTAGTGCTCCAAGCCTAAATCTGCCTAATATCTGCTCGTGACACTCAGAGCATGCGTTATATCAGGCTTGATACATAGCATAACATACCTAATAGATCTTATCGCTAATGCATATGGTATCATATCCATGTGTGCCCTTTCTTTAGGAGTCTTTAGGGACATACTCCTAGAAAGAGATATTCCATATCTCATTGGTATGAGACATCTCTTGAAATTTTTCATGTCAAACCTTTTGACAATGATGTTTATGTACCTGGACTTGGACAAGCCAAGTATCCTCTTGGATCTATCTCTATAAATCTGTATCCCCAATATGCAGGATGCTTCCCCTAAGTCCTTCTTGGAGATGTGCCTAGATAACCAAGTCTTTACTATGGAGAGCATTCCTACATCATTCCCAATGATCAGGATGTCATCCACATATAATACCAAAAAGGTGATAGTGCTCCCACTTAATTTTCTGTACACACAAGGTTCATCTTCGTTCTTAATGAAGTCATAAGATCTGATTGCCTCATCAAATCTTATGTTCCAATTTCGGGAAGCTTGCTTCAATCCATAAATAGACCTAAGTAACCTGCACACCTTATCTGGGTTATCCCTGGACATGAATCCCTCAGGCTATATCATATACACCTCCTCCTCGAGGTTACCATTGAGGAATGCGATTTTGACGTCCATCTGCTAGATCTCATAATCGTAGTGTGCTGCAATAGCCAATAGAATTCGAATGGATTTTAGCATGACTACAGGTGAGAAAGTTTCATCATAGTCAACACATTACCTTTGACGATACCCCTTAGCCACTAGCCTTGTTTTATAGGTCTCTACCTTTCCATCTACTCCAATCTTCTTTTTGAAGATCCACTTGTAACCAATGGGTATGATACCCTCGGGTGCATCAACTAGGTTCCAACCCTTATTAGAATATATGAAATCTATTTCTGAATTCATGGCTTCTTGCCATTTCCCGGAGTCTATGCTCATAATAGCCTCCTCGTAGGTCTGAGGATCAATATCCTCAACATCCTCTCTTCTAATATGTCTCACATATCTCTCAGGAGGATGGGATACTCTATCTGACCTACGTAAAGTTGGAACTTATGTGTTAGGTATCTAAACAGATTCTGGAATGGTGCTTGAGCTAGGTTCTCCAACCTCGCTCAACTCTATCATGCTCCCATTGTCTCCACCAAGAATGTGTTCCTTCTCAAGGAACACTGCTCTCTTGGCTACAAAGACCTTTTGGTCCTCAGGGTGATAGAAATAATACCCACAAGTTTCTTTGGGGTATCCCACGAACTTGCACCGTTCCGTCCTAGATTCTAACTTGTCAGGGTTGTGTCTCTTAACGTGGGCAGGGCAACCTCAAATCTTAACAATCTTAAGATCGGGCTTCTTCCCATTCCATATCTGATATGGAGTAGACATCACTGACTTAGCTAGAATTCTATTCAGAAGGTAAGCTGCGGTTTCTAGGGCATATCCTTAGAATGAGATGGGTAGGTTGGCGAAACACATCATGGAACGCACCATGTCTAACAGTGTGTGATTTCTCTTTTTTGATACATCATTAAGCTGTGGTGTATAAGGAGGTGTCCATTGGGATAAGATCACATAGTCTTTGAGAAATTGGGTGAACTCTGTACTCAAGTACTCACCTCCTCGATTTGATCGAAGAGTTTTTGCTAGTTATAGGTGCCCTACAAGCCAATCACATGAGTGATAGCACCTATAACACGCTGCGTCAATCTCTTTGCTTATGATTATTGGCATTATCCCATATTATCTAGATGTATATTGTGATGTCCTTGGATCTGTACAATGGGAATTGGATCGTGATGAGATTATGATAATAAGACCGATTCACCTTTAAACATAGACCCTAAATTATCCTGGTCATAGGTTACTCAAGAAGGACATCGAGATAACTGGATAGACTGGTGTGTTGTATACCCGTTCATATGATGGAGGTAGCTGGTCTCATAGCTACTCGTGTGGGGACACTAAGGGTACAGTGCAGGTGCTCATTGGAGAATGAGTTCACTGATTGATCCGCCTACGAAATGCTGGATGGTTATTGATACCTCACGTCAGACAGCAATTCCGTAGTCCCAGTAGTGTATCTAGTCCTTAGACTTAAACGTGAAGTGGAGAATCAAACAGGAAAAAGTATTAAAACCCTTCGATTAGATCGAGGAGGTGAGTACTTAAGTACAAAGTTCACCCAGTTCCTTAAAGACCATGGGATTTTATCCCAATGGACACCTCCTTATACACCACAGCTTAATGGTGTATCAGAAAGGAGGAATCACACATTGTTAGACATGGTGCGTTCCATGATGTGTTTCGCCGATCTACCCATCTCATTCTAGGAATATGCCCTAGAGACCGCAGCTTACCTTTTGAATAGAATTCAAACTAAATCAATGATATCTACTCCATATGAGATATAGAATGGGAAGAAGCCCGATCTTAAAGTTGTTAAGATTTGGGGCTGCCCTGCCCACGTTAAGAGACACAACCTTGACAAGTTGGAATCCAAGAAGGAACGGTGCAAGTTCGTGGGATACCCCAAGGAAACTTGTGGGTATTATTTCTATCACCCTAAGGACCGAAAGGTCTTTGTAGCCAAAAGAGCAGTGTTCCTTGAGAAGGAACACATTCTTGGTGGAGACAGTGGGAGCATGATAGAGTTGAGCGAGGTTGGAGAACCTAGCTCAAGCACCATTCCACAGCCAAAGTCTATTCAGATACCTAACACACAAGTTCCAACTTTACATAGGTCCGATAGAGTATCCCATCCTCCTGAAAGATATGTGGGATATATCAGAAGAGAGGATGTTGAGGATATTGATCCTCAGACCTACGATGAGGCTATTATGAGTATAGACTCCAGGAAATGGCAAGAAGCCATAGATTCATAAATGGATTCCATGTACTCCAACAAGGTTTGGAACCTAGTTAATGCACCTGAGAGTATTGTACCCATTGGTTGCAAGTAGATCTTCAAAAAGAAGATTGAGTAGATGAAAAGGTAGAGACCTATAAAGCAAGGCTGGTAGCTAAGGGGTATCGTCAAAGGCAAGGTGTCGACTATGATGAAACTTTCTCACCTGTAGCCATGCTAAAATCTATTCGAATTCTATTGGCTATTGCAGCACACTATGATTATGAGATCTAGTAGATGGACGTCAAAACCGCATTCTTCAATGGTAACCTCGATGAGGAGGTGTATATGGTACAGCCTGAGGGATTCGTATCCAAGGATAATCCAGATAAGGTGTGCAAGTTGCTTAGGTCCATTTATGGATTGAAGCAAGCTTCCCGAAGTTGGAACATAAGATTTGATAAGGCGATCAGATCTTATGACTTCGTTAAGAACGAAGATAAACCTTATGTGTACAGAAAATTAAGTGGGAGCACTATCACCTTTTTGGTATTATATGTGGATGACATCTTGATCATTGGGAATGATAAAGGAATGCTCTCCACAGTAAAGACTTGGTTATCTAGGCACTTCTCCATGAAGGACTAAGGGGAAGCATCCTGCATATTGGAGATACGGATCTATAGAGATATATCCAAGAGGATGCTTAGCTTGTCCCAGTCCAGGTATATAGACACCATTGTCAAAAGGTTTGGCATGAAAAATTCCAAGAGATGTCTCATACCAATGAGACATAGAATATCACTTTCAAGGAGTATATCCCCAAGAACTCCTGAGGAAAGGGCACACATGAATATGATGTCATATGCATCAGCGATAGGATCTATCATGTATACTAGGCTATGTACCAGGCCTGATATAGCGCATGCTCTAAGTGTCACGGCAGTGTCAGCGGATCCGGGCTTGGAGCACTGAAAGCAATAAAATGTATCCTTAAGTACTTGAGAAGGACTAAGGATCTTTTACTGGTATATGGAGGTAGTAGCCTCAAGGTTGAGGGCTACTCGGACTCGAGCTTCCAGTCTGATGTCGATGATAGCAAGTCTAATTCAAGGTATGTGTTCACCCTGAATGGAGGAGCAGTATGCTGGAAGAGTTCCAAGCAAGACACTACTGCTAACTCAACCACAGAGGCGGAATACATTACTGTGACAGAGGTAGCAAAGGAGGGAGTCTGGATGAAGAGGTTCATCACAGACCTAGGAGTCATGTCAAGCAGCGAGGATATGATTCCTTTATATTACGACAAATAAAGGACGATTACTCAAATAAGGGAACCCAGGTCTTATCAGAAGTGTTCTTAGGAGGTTCCAACTTATTAGAGAGATCGTGGCCCGAAGAGATGTAGTAATAAAAAGAGTTCCATCCAAAGATAACATTGCAGATCTACTGACAAAGCCATTGACTCATATTGTCTTTGAGCGTCATAGAGGTCTGATGGAGATCAAGTATATTGTTGATTGGCTTTAGGTCAAGTGGGAGATTGCTAGTTATAGGTGCCTTACAAACCAATCACATGAGTGATAGCACCTGTAACACGCTGCGTTAATCTCTTTGCTTATGATTATTGGCATTATCTCACATTATCTAGATGTATATTGTGATATCCTTGGATCTGTGCAATGGGAATTGGATCGTGATAAGATCATGATAATGAGACCGATTCACCTTTAAACACGGACCCTAAATTATCCTGGTCATAGGTTACTCGAGGACATCGAGATAACCGGATAGACTGGTGTGTTGTATACCCGTTCATATGATGGTGGTAGCTGGTCTCATAGCTACTCGTATGGGGACACTAAGGGTACAGTGCAGGTGCTCATTAGAGAATGAGTTCACTGATTGATCCGCCTATGGAATACTGGATGGTTATTGATACCTCACGTCAGACAGCGATTCAGTAGTCCCAATAGTGTATCTGGTCCTTAGACTTACGACACCAAGGATGTCCTGTATGAGTAATCCACTCTTTGATACTGGACTTATAGGTTTGGAAAGCTCCATATCTAGTATAGCTGGTCATTGGGAGTTGTAGCCAACCTTACGAGGGCTATTAAGTGTCAATAGAGAATCATCCGCTCTCGGTATCATGAGAGAAATATCCCATGTGTTCTTGCTCGAATAAATCCTTGGCCAAGGTCATTCAGATTGAGAGAGAAAGAATTCTCCGAGAGAATCCGACAAGAGGAAGACTCGAGGAGAGACCATCTCGGCCTGATAGCACCATGCCTGGTATAGGGTCTCTAGGATATTAGATGGATGAGAGACTATAGATACATGATAACTGAGGACAGATAGGTCCAAAGGATTGGATTTCCCTGTATCGTTTGGGGGCCACGACGTAGTGGCCTAGTACGTCCGTGGTCAATGAGTTGGGTGAATTATTATGGAGATAATAATTCACTGAGTCAGAAGGAGTTCTAACAAGTATTACTCACGGCCAGCTTGATATTGGGCCTAGAGGGTCACACACATATGATAGGTATTGCGACGAGTAGAGGTTCGGATATGAGATATCCGTTGAACCCCCTATCTTATTGGATATCCATTAAGCCCTTGGATTATTGGATCCTGAGATGAGATCCAATAATTGCTAATAAGAGATTATTAGGTAGAAACCCACTAATCCAAGAGGCTTGGGTAATTGGATGGAGATCCAATACCCAATAGGGCAAAAAGATCCATTAGGGTTTTCAGGGGGCCTCTATAAATAAGAGGGAACCTGAGTTCTATAGGCTGAGGGTTTTTGGTAGTCACCTCCTATTCGCCTCTCCCCAAAGAGAGAGGTGCATCGTCACAATCCCTGCTATGTGGATACCGCTAGAGAGGAGGACGCTTGACCTCCTTCATCCTCTCTCACAGATCTACAGGAATTCAGGGATATACGATCTCCATAGGTATCTTCTTTTGCACGTGCAGTTTTTGCGGATTTGTTTTTGACGCACCGATCTTCGCACGACGACGGAAACTTTCTATGGGAAATTTGGGGTTTTGTTTTTCTGTTCTTCCGCTACGCTTGTGATGTCGCCCCCCTTACGAGGATTTTCCAACAGTTTTAATACTCTTTCCTGTCTGGTTCTCCACTTCTCGTTTCATCTTAGACTTGCTTACACTCATGATATGTGGAGTTGTATCTAGCATATATAAGCCATTATACAATGTTCCTCTTGTTTTGATCTTATCATCTAATATTATTGAACAACCATTGTTCTCAAAAACTAATTTATATCCAATAACTGTCAAACATGAAATGGAAATAATATTTTTGATAATAGAAGGAACATAATAACATACATCTAATGCAATAATAGCTCCACCAGGCAGATGTAATGTGACCTTGCCAACAGCCAGTGCAGCAACCTTTGCTCCATTGCCTATCTTAAAGTCCATCTCGCCTCTGTTCAATCTTCTAGGTCCTACTAGAACCTGCAACGAATTGCAGATATGATAAGCACTCCCGGTATCCAATACCCATATGTTATCATAAGATTCTGACAAATGGAGACTGATCATGAATGTACCTGAAGCTTCTCCAGGCTTCTATTTCGCCCTCTCTGCAAGGTACTCTTTGCTGTTCCTCTTCCAGTGCCCATCTTTGCCATAGTGGAAGCACTGGCCTTTATCCTTTGTTGGGCCTTTCTTGACAACATTTGCCTTACCCATTTTACCCTTGCCCTTCTTAAGGGTCTTCTCTGCCTTCCTTTTCTTTCTAGTCTCACCAGTGTAGAGAACCGGCTTCTCTTTCTTGAAGGTGCTCTCCACTTCTCTCAACATAATGAGGAGCTCTGGGAGGGTCACCTCAAGTTTATTCATATTAAAATTCATTATGAACTAAGAAAAGGAATCTAGTAGGGATTGAAATACAAGATCCACACACAGGTTATCATCTAGGACCATTCCTAGACCTGTGAGTTTCTTGATCCACTCAATCATCTTAAGGACATGGTTCTGAACTGGTGTCCCCTCAGTCATCCTAGTATGGAAAAGACTCTTTGATATCTCATATCGCTGAGTTCTTCCCTGTTCCTCAAACAGTTTTCGGAGATGTAGGAGTATAGAATTAGCATCTATATTTTCATGATGTCTCTGTAACTTAGTAGTCACAGAGGCCAACATATAACACTGAGCAAGAGTGGAATCATCTAAGTACTTCACATAACAAGCGATCTCATCCTCGCTTGCACCTTCAAGCCGAGATACGCGATTTTCTCCACCGTGAGAACGATTCTCAGATTGCGAAGCCAATCCGTATAATTTGGACCAGTGAGGTGGTTGGCATCAAGTATGCCACGTAAAGGATTTGAAAATGATATTTTTCTGAAATAAAAGATGTAGCAGAAATAAATAACATGCAAACTTTGTAAAAATTTAAATAATTAAGATAAGGACTTCTATCTTAATGTATTCCCACTAATTTTTCACGAGACACACAACACCCTCCGGTATGTGAATCGAAGACCTCCGACGGATCTCTAGTGGGGATCAGGATCCAATCGGTATCTTAACGTAACCTTGAGGGACTCGACCAATCACGTTAAGCCCGTAAAGCTAGGCAACTCTTACCAATCACAACTCCTTGTGATTCCCGTCTTGTTTGGCCTCCGAACCACCATGGCTTCGAGGGACTCGACCAACCATGATGTTCGATTAAGTCATTAATATCATTACCAGATGAGTCTGATTAGGTATATACTCTCGAGGGACTCGACCAAGCATACCATGTCCTCAGGTCACCTATGACATTTCTATGTCGGAGATAAGATGGCGAGACGCGATATAGGTGAGTCTCGAGGGACTCGACCAACTCAACCTACACCGGGAATCGGCTCCTAGTTATAACAATGGAAGGCCACGTGGGTCAATCTAATTGCCTCACGTTTATCGACTTAATATTATTAATAGAGGAGATTTTAGTTTGGTCTCCTAATATAATGTCACACACATACTTATTTGATATATGTATCTACATCGCATGCAAATATATATATATATACATATCTAGTATGTTTATATCTAATCACACATCACATGCGCAATCACACCAGATAATCATGGACCACATCCTAATGTGATCAGGCCCGAGACAGTGTACTCAATCACTCACATCAAGATCTATATGTACTTCGGCGCATCTCTATGCCCTGTGATCGTCCATCTCGCTTCGTCGGATCCGTTGACATCTCAACACATCTTTGTGTCGGATCATTCATCTCGACCTCGTGAGTCATGCTATCGCTGCGCCACCTCATGTAATTACAACATAATTACAGGCACGCAGGCCCGACAATAAATGAGAAAAATAGAGACTCACAAGCTCGAATAATAATAATCACTTGTACACACATCACATCATAAGTCTATGATCATCTGTCCACATCATACATCACATGTATATGTTACTTTATAGGACTACTAGATAAAAAATAATAGTTAATTAAACTATTTAATTAATATATATTTTCTGAAATCAGGGACATAAAGGGAATTTTTGAATTCCCAGGGGTATTTCGATAATTCGACCAAAAGGGTATTTTGGTAATTCTATCAAAAGGGACAGAATCTAGAATTTCTAAAATTTCGAGGGGTATTTTAGTAATTCTGTCAAAAGGGACAGAAACCAAAATTTTTAAAATTCCGAGGGGCAAAATTATCTTTTACCTAAAAATCCTAATACATTTCCCTTCTGCAGAGTTGTGGCCGTCACCACCCTGCCGGCGGTGGCCACTACGGCCAAGCGCGCCGCCCTTGCTCGCAGTCGTAGCGCCCGTAGGCGGTTTGTCCGCGGGCGGTGCTGCCCCGTGCGGGTGCACCCGCAGGCGGCGCTGTCCCTTGTGGGCTGGCCGCGGTGCAAGAGACGGGCGCGCCGCCACGGCGCGCGCGCTCGCTGGCCCTATAACCCATAGGTCCCAAGATCGTAACTTGGCTTTGATACCACTGTTAGGAAATCCACAAGGGAAGCGACATCACATGCGCAGCGGAAGAACAAAAAAAAACCCTAGATTTTTCATAGAAAGTTTTCGTCATCGTGCGAAGATCGGTGCATCAAAAACAAATCCGCAAAACCGCACGTGTAAAAGAAAGATACCTAGGGAGATCGTATATCCCTGAATTCCTGCAGAACTGTAGGAGAGGATGAAGGAGGTCAAGCGTCCTCCTCTCTAGCAGTATCCATACAGCAGGGATTGCAACGATGCACCTCTCTCTCTGGGGAGAGGAGAATAGGAGGTGGCTACCAAAAGAAATCCTCAGCCTATAGAGCTTTGGTTCCTTCCTATTTATAGAGGCCCCCTGAAAATCATAATGGATCTTTTTGCCCTATTGGGTGTTGGATCTCCATCTAATCACCCAAGCCTCTTGGATTAGTGGGTTTCTACCCAATAATCTCTTATTAGCAATTATTGGATCTCATATCATGATCCAATAATTCATGGACTTAATGAATATCCAATAAGATAGGAGGTTCAACGAATATCTCATATCCGAACTTCTACTCATCGCAACACCTACCATATGTGTGTGACCCTCTAGGCCCAATATCGAGTTGGCCGTGAGTCATACTTGTCAGAACTCCTTCTGACTTAGTGAATTATTATCTCTATAATAATTCACCCAACTCTTCGACTACGGATGTACCAGGCTACTACGCCGCGGCCCTCAGACGATACAGGGGAATCCAATCCTTTGGACCTATCTGTCCTTAGTTACCATGTATCTATAGTCTTTCATCCATCTAATATCCCAGAGACCCTATACCGGGCATGGTGCTGTCAGGCCCATACGGTATCTCCTCGAGTCTTGCTCTTGTCGGATTCTCTCGGAGAACTCTTTCTCTCTCAATCTGAATAACCATGGCCAAGGATTTGTTCAAGTAAGAACACATGAGATATTCCTCTCATGATACCGAGAGCGGATGATCCTCTATTGACACTCAATAGCCCTCATAAGGTTGGCTACCACTCCCAATGACTGGCTATACTAGATTTGGAACTTTCCAAACCTATAAGTCCGGTATCAAAGAGTGGAGTACTCATACAGGACATCCTTGGTGTCTCAAGTCTAAGGACTAGATACACTACTGGGACTACGGAATCGCTGTCTAACGTGAGGTATCAATAACCATCCAGCATTCCGTAGGCGGATCAATCAGTGAACTCATTCTTCAATAAGCACCTGCACTGTACCCTTAGTATCCCCACATGAGTAGTTATGAGACCAGCTACCTCCATCATATGAACGGGTATACAATACATCAGTCTGTCCGGTTATCTCGATGTCCTTCTCGAGTAACCTATGACCAGGATAATTTAGGGTCTGTATTTAAAGGTGAATCGGTCTCATTATCGTGATCTCATCACGATCCGATTTCCATTGCACAAATCCATGGACATCACAATATATGCAACATGCAAGATAAAGTGATATAATACCAAAAATCATAAGCAAAGAGATTGATGCAGCGTGTTACAAGTGCAATCACTCATGTGATTGGCTTGTAGGGCACCTATAACTAGCGAGATATGTGTACAATTGACAAGTTAAATAAGGAACTGAGTGAGTCCTTTGCAATGAAGGACATGGGGCCAGCAAAGCAAATACTGGACATGCAGATTTCTCGTGATAGGAAAAACAAGAAGATTTGGTTGTCATAGGAGAAATATATCGAGAAGGTATTAGAAAGATTCAATATGAGCAATGTAAAGCCAGTTGGTTCTCCTGTTTCAAGTCACTTCAAGTTGTGCTCAGAACAGAGTCCGTCAAGTGATGAAGAGAAGGAGAAAATGCAAAAAGTTCCTTATACTTCAGTAGTTGGAAGTTTAATGTATGCAATGGTATGTATGAGACCGGAAATCGCATATGCAGTGAGTGTTACTAGCAGATTTCTTATAAATCCAAGCAAAGAGCACTGGGCAGCAGTGAAGTGGATCTTGAGATATCTCAGAGGAAGCTCTAAGGTTTGTTTAAACTTTGGAGGTGGATCACCTGTGCTAACGGGTTACACAGATGCAGAAATGGCTAGAGATATTGATACAAGAAAATCTACATCAGGTTTTGTACTTACTTCTGCAAAGGGAGCTATGTCATGGCAATCCAGATTGCAAAGGTGTATTTCTCTCTCTACCATATAGGTAGAATATATTGCTGCTATAGAGGTTTGTAAAGAAATATTATGGATGAAAGAATTCTTACAAGAATTAAGGTTGAAACAGGAAAACTATGTGGTGCATTGTGACAGCCAGAGTGCCATCCATTTATGTAAGAACCTAACTTTTCATTCCAAGTCAAAGCATATAGATGTCAGATACTACTGGATTCGAAATGTACTTGAAGAGAAGCAGTTGCAACTTCAGAAAATTCATACAGATAATAATGGAGCAGATATGATGACAAAGACTTTACCAAAAGAAAGGCAGGAGATGTGCCGACAGTTGGTCGACATGGATTCACATTGAGGAGCAAAAAAAGACAACCTCCCTTTTGGGCTGACGGGGGAGATTGTTGGGTTGATAGCCCAAATTCAGCCCATATGGGCTTTATCAGCCCACAGCCCACCTTTGCTTCCTAAACTCTATCTTAACCTAAACCCTAACTATAAATAAGGGCTAATGGTGGCTGCGAAAATAAGGAGAAAATGGCAGAAACTTCACAGTAGCAAAGGAGATTCAAAGAGAGGAGAAAAGGGTAGAAAAATAAGAGAAAAAGAAAGGGAAGAAGACAAGAAAAACACAGAAATTATTCTCATTCATCCAAACAGTTTCTCATCTCAAGTTAGATCAGATCTACAGTGAATTTTTACTGTGATTGATTGGGGAGGTTTTGGATATTGTGCACAGTGACGTGATCCTTGTATCCCAGTTATTCTCTTGTGATTGTTGCTTGGGTTTTGGGCAAGAGATTTGAGAATTGTACATTCATTATTTCTATAATGGATTTTCTATGATTTGCCCTGTGATTTTTACCCTTCACATTATTGGATTATTATTATTATTTAATTTCGTTCTGTGTTATATCTGCGAATATTTGTTCTTATATCAAGTTCTTCCTTATCTATTATTATTGTCTTTTTATCCCATCGTGATATTGTTGTGTCTGAGCGGAGAAGCTGTAATCGTAAAGGTATTGTTTCTTGCTCCGAACATCTGAAGCTATACAACTTACACATTATAGTGGCTGATACATCACTACGTTCCTCAGAAAAGAAAAGATATGTTCCATATGGTTCTTGTTGACGTTAAAACAGTAACTTTTTATGTTTGTCTTACCGCTGGTTGCTTTAATTTCCGCTCCTTCCCCACGACAAGGAAGAATTTGTATACCAAAGCTTCACCATCTCGCCCTACTATCCTGGATCTGTGGTGGAAGGCTCGTTTACACTTGTTCCTGGCAGGTATTTCGCAAGGACACTCGATGCTGCTGAACTATTATGCATGCAGGAAGACCAAAACCAGTTATCGTCCGGTGTTGGTAATATTCTTATGGTGCTCATGGTGCAATATTCTTGCTTCTTTAACTTCAGGTTGACCACGCCTGAAGGGAGGGAGTTCGATGTGGAAGTAGCTACTTTTGCATGCCTTTGAGGAACTGGAGTACATCTACAACATCTCTTGACAAGATTTTTATTCTTTTTTTTTTCTTTTTGGTAGAAACATGATGCTCAATCTTTGTTTGCAAGATGTGCAGGTGATTAGTAATTGTATTTTAGGTTTTGTATTGAAGGAAAAACGTTATTGCCAATGGAAATTAAAGATCAAGATTCAGCCACCTATTGATCTCTACCCTGCTTAAAATTTGTGTAGATGATGACTTGGATTATTGTAATCAGAGTGCATCAGATGGCAACACGTTGGTCTGTTTCATTATTCTACTATCAAGCATCTCATATGAACTTTGTCATGGTCTTGTTGGATGTTCAAGCTGAGCTGTTGATGTGTTTGCATTATCCTTGCCCATGCTGCTGCCCCAACTGGCTTGTCTTTAAGTTGACCTGACTCGATCTCCGAGTTCATGCCCTTTCCTGCTGCAATGGTGGTCATTGGATGCTTTGTTGTCACCTGTAGCTGGGTAGTATTCTATTTTAATGGCATGTGGTTGGATCACTGGAAACGCTCATTGCAGGCTTCGGTGACTTGTATGCACTTTATCTTAGTAGGATATCAAAATATGTATGTAAGATATCAAAATATGTATGTAAGAGTCAAAGATAAATTTGTCATATACATATATATATATATATATAGAGAGAGAGAGAGAGAGAGAGAGAGAGAGAGAGAAAATATTGTATATTCGCTGTCTCTTATCTCTTTCCTGCTCTTCCATTTTACTCTCCACAAGTTATTATCTATACAGAGTTAATTTGGTAAGAGGGGATATGGTTTTGAACAGTAGTATAACATATGTATATTTCTTGTGAAAGAGGCCATATATGAATTGATCTCCTTCCCATTATTGCACTACAAAGTCCAATACGTAGCATGCCACAAACACTTGCAGCAAAGCTTTTATTACCCCATCACCGCTGGCAAGCAGTAGCAATTCGGCGCTCAGCAAGTGAGGTTACTTCCAGGGTCGACGCCGAACTGGCTGCAGTAGTCCTTGTAGTATCCGACCCGAGCGTTCATCGTCTCCGTGTTCTTACCGTCGCACTCGAGGTCGCCGTTGATCGCCCGGATGGTGGCGCCAAATCCTTGGCCTGACGTGATGGCCGAGTGGCAGTTGTTCATCCAGAACCACAGGGCGGCCTTGAAGGAGACGACGACGTCGTTGGCCACCGTCTCCGGCGCGTTCAGGCCGTCGAACCCGATGCTTTGCCCGGCTGGCCCGTAGTTGTAGTTCCATGAGAGCTGGAGCGGGCCGCGGCCGTAGTAGCCCTTCCCCGCAACGCACGGCCACTCCGTGTTGTTCTCGTCGCAGTAGTCCTTCGACGCGCCGTCGATCTCCTCTATGTAGCAGAAGTCTGCAGAGAAGAAGTAAGCATCGACGCGACGAGCACTTGAAGGAACGATCGCATGCGTGCATGCAAGTCGAGAACTCACGTCCGGTCTCGTGCGTGGCGTGGGCGAAGAAGGCGGCGATCTCACGCTTGGAGTCGTCGGCGGTTCCGGTGCGGCCGAAGGTCGGGTAGGAGCCGGCGGCGGTCAGGAAGGCGTCACGGGTGTAGAAGCTCTTGCCGGCGCACCCGCCGTCGGCCTGGCCGATGATCCCGTCGAAGAAGCTCTGCGTCACGATGTCGGCCACCGAGACGTCGTTGGAGGAGGAGTAGCACGGTCCCGACTGGCACCCGTCGCCGCAGTAGTCGTCGCCGGAGCCGCAGTAGCCGTACTTGCTGCAGCAGAGGTCGGCAGAGCAGCCGCAATTCTGGGCGGCCACCGAGATGGCTCCGACCAAGAGGAGGCCCAGCAGAAGCATCGTCTTGTTGTGGACCGCCATTGCTGGGGATGATGGAATTAGAACAATTCTCGTGAGGTATTTATAGAGGGGGAGGAGAGGAGAAGGATTTAATGGTGGCTTGTCGAAGC
This sequence comes from Musa troglodytarum, assembly GCA_023547065.1. Classification (NCBI taxonomy): domain Eukaryota; kingdom Viridiplantae; phylum Streptophyta; class Magnoliopsida; order Zingiberales; family Musaceae; genus Musa; species Musa troglodytarum. The sequence goes on along the minus strand of CP097507.1, from coordinate 23,554,063 downwards.
CGCATCGGTGGACGATTCATCGGATTGACCAGACTACGTACAGTGGAAACAACTAGTCTTTGCACGCGAGAACGTCAAGCTACAACCGGTCAACAAATTGCAAAAACAATAACGTGACAATGACCGAGAACTAATGCAAAGGAAGGCAACGACGTGACGAAACTCCAAGCAGCCGTCCAAATGTCAGCTTCCTCTTCTACTTGTGTTGATCATGTCATCTTTTTCCAGATTAATCTAGAGAGAAGGCCTAAATTTCCTTCTGGAACATCATAACGTCAATGCTGCACAGGGCAAAGTCATCAAAGACTTCTTAATTAATCCATGCCAAACAGCGTTTGACAAGAACTGGCCAAAGTCATGGAGGCTTCAAGGAATGGAGCCAAAGGTTAGGGAAGAAAGTGGAAAAGACTATCTGGCTCACATGCATGCAGGATCGTGATACGGAACTGCATCAATCATAAGAAGAAACTGCATTGCAGCATAAGATGAATATATATATATATATGTATGTATATGTACATGAATATATACATAAATACATATATATATATATGTATGTATATATATATGTATATATATATATATATGTATATGTACATAAATATATACATAAACACATATATATATACTAATATATATATATATATATATATGTATGTATTGTGGAATTTGGAATCAAAATTGAACCGATTCCAAAATATTCTAATTTCGACCGAAGCCAAAGACTTTGTAGCTGACGTGCACGTTGGATCAATGAAAGAGTGATATGGAACTACACTAATCAATCTTATGCATGAAGAAATTGCATTGCGGTAGAAGATGAAACATCACATATATGTCGCTCAGATCCTTGTTTTAAAATGGGCGGTTTCAAGTCTGTCCAGTTTTGGAATGGAAAGCGATGTTGGTTCCCAAACAGAATTACCTGTTCTCTTTTAAATTTTTTTATTTTACCAAAAGACTCTAAAAAGGGTATATTTGTCATTTGAAGGGGTATTTGATTGTTTAGCCTTTTTATTTGGAGATTACTATTTATAACCCTTCTTTACTTACTGTTATGCGGCGGAGAATCCGGGAACCCAGGGGTCATCTCGGTAAGGTTCAGGTCCGTCGATGACTCCTGCTCTAGCTAGGTCCCAAGGGGTAGCGTGCGCCGATGTCGTCGGGAACGGAACCTGCAGAAAGGCGGGTCGGAGGGTGCTCCGCCCGACCCCTCCGACGCTCAAGTTAGGCCCTCGCCCGTCGGCCGGTTCCCAAATAATTGAAGAGTTCAGAGTCCACACCTCTCCCCCTCGCCTGACTTACCCCTTTACCTTAAATAGGTCGGACGGATGGCACGCTTCCGGTTGCGTCTGCGGGTGGTATACGGACCTAACTTCGCAAACCGGTGCCGTGGTCAACCTTGCGTGTAGTTGGGACGAGGCAGAGGAGAAGCGACGTCGGGTAATCAAACGCGGGAGTAAATGAGTGCAGGAGGGGCGGTGACGTCATCCGGCGTAATACCCAGGACCGGGTGTCACGTCACATTTAATACCCATAACACTACCCCCCTCAAAAAGTCACTCCTGCGGGACGGTCTTCGAGGGTCGGGGGTGGTGTTCGGGGAAACCTGGTTGCATATGAGCGTCGGCCACAACCCCGACGGGGTTCTGCCGTGACATACTTGATCGCACTATTGCGCAGAGGAGGAGTCCGGTGCCGTTCAAGAGCCAGAAAACCCATGGTCGAGCCGCCACTCAAGATCGTGATAATCAACCGCTGCTCGATAAGGGGTCGAGCCGCCGCCAAGACCTAAAACCGGTGGTCGAGCCGCCGCCAAGACCTAGATAACCAACCGCTGCTCGATAAGGGGTCGAGCCGCCGAGACCTGTAGAACCGTGGTCGAGCCGCCGCCGAGACCTGTAAAACCGATGGTCGAGCCGCCGCCAAGACCTAGATAACCAACCGCCGTCGATAAAGGATCGAGGCGCCACTCAACACTCGCTACCAACCGCTCGAATAAGGGATCGATGCCCGCCAAGACCTAGAAGACCAATGGTCGAGCCGCCGCCAAGACCTGTAAAATCGGTGGTCGAGCCGCCAAGACTTCGCACGAACCGCCGCTCGGGATAAGGGGTCGAGCCGCCACCGAGACCTGTAAAACCGTGGTCGAGCCGCCAAGACCTAGAAGACCAATGGTCGAGCCGCCAAGACCTAGATAACCAACCGCCGTCGATAAAGGATCGAGGCGCCACTCAACACCCTGTTACCGAACTGCCATTCGGGATAAGGGGTCGAGGCCCGCTCAAGACCTAGAAGACCAATGGTCGAGCCACAGCTCAAGACCGTGATAACCGAACCACCATTCGGGTTAAGGGGTCGAGCCGCCGCTCAAGACCCAGAAAACCGGTGGTCGAGCCGCCGCTCAAGACCTAGATAACCGAACCGTCGTTCGGGATAAGGGGTCGAGCCGCCGCTCAAGACTCGCACAACCGCTGCTCGATAAGGGGTCGAGCCGCCGCCGAGACCCGTAAAACCGTGGTCGAGCCGCCAAGACCTAGAAGACCAATGGTCGAACCGCCGCGCAAGACCTAGATAACCGAACCACCGTTCGGGATAAAGGATTGAGGCGCCACTCAACACTCGCATCGAACCGCCGCTCGATAAGGGGTCGAGCCGCCAAGACCTCGCACGAACCGCCGTTCGGGATAAGGGGTCGAGCCGCCGCTCGAGACCCAGAAAACCGGTGGTCGAGCCGCCGCTCAAGACCTAGAAGACCAATGGTCGAGCCGCCGCTCAAGACCTAGATAACCGAACCACCGTTCGGGATAAAGGATCGAGGCGCCACTCAACACTCGCTATCAACCGCCGCTCGATAAGGGGTCGAGGCCCGCCAAGACCTAGAAGACCAATGGTCGAGCCGCCGCCAAGACCTAGATAACCAACCGCCGTTCGATAAGGGTCGAGCCGCCGCTCGAGACCCAGAAAACCGATGGTCGAGCCGCCGCTCAAGACCTAGATAACCGAACCGCCGTTCGGGATAAAGGATCGAGGCGCCACTCAACACCCTGTTACCGAACCGCCGTTCGGAATAAGGGATCGAGGCCCGCTCAAGACCTAGAAGACCAACGGTCGAACCGCCGCTCAAGACCGTGATAACCGAACCGCCGTTCGGGTTTAAGGGGTCGAGCCGCTGCTCAAGACCCAGAAAACCGGTGGTCGAGCCTCCGCTCAAGACCTAGATAACTGAACCGTCGTTCGGGATAAGGGGTCGAGCCACCACTCAAGACCCTGTTACCGAACCGCCATTCGGGATAAGGGGTTGAGCCGCCGCTCGAGACCTAGAAAACCGGTGGTCGAGCCGCCGCTCAAGACCTAGAAGACCAATGGTCGAGCCGCCGCTCAAGACCTAGATAACCGAACCGCCGTTCGGGATAAGGGGTCAAGCCGCCGCTCAAGACCCAGAAAATCGGTGGTCGCTATGCCGTTTCGAAAACCGTTCGCGCTAGTGCGGTTGCGGGAATCGAGGGGTTGCTGACGTACCGGGCAAGTTACTCGCCTGGGTGGTAGACACGTCACATCCTCATTAATATTACGTCGGCGTTTGGACTGCCCGATGCGATGCCGTTGGGCGGTATGTGCGGCGTCATGCTGTCGTCCACCTCGGAAGGCGAAAGGGCGAGGCCTTTTTCTATAAATAGCGCGCGCCGCGACACTCTACCACTTTTCATCAGCAGAGTTTTACTGTCTCTCAAGTCCCGCCGTTGTCTTCCTCCGAGTTTTCTTCCTTGGCCCCGGTGTCTCTTGCCACCCTTCAGTCGACCCCCTCCGTCGTAGGTCAGTGGACAATGGCTCTTCCTTCCACCTCTTCCTCCTCTACTTCTTCCTCTTCCTCCCCCTCCGTCACTACTCGTGTCGTTGCCTCCCCACCACTTCCTCCTTCCAGCCCTTCCTCAGGTGGGGAAGCGGCGCGTGCGCTAGAGGCCATAATGTGGCCGCACGACCAAGATTCCATCCTGGATGAGCCCTTAGTAGGGATCCTCCGAAGGCGCTACGGCATCCCGGGAGAATACGTCCTTGCGGCCCCTGAAGCGGGGCAGCGGGCCTTCGATCCGGTTCCCAAGGGCTTTGCCCTGACTCTCGACGCCCTGGAGGCCGGCCTGCGTCTCCCCCTACATCCTGTCATCGTGTCCTGTATATCCCTGTGGCGGATCTCGCCTTCACAAATAACACCCAACTCTTGGCGATATTTGGTGGCTTTCCTGGGGGAATGCCACTACGCCAATATCACCCCGACCCGCAGCCTTTTTCTCTCCTGCTTCCGCCTTTTCAAGGGGTCGGGGGGATACTTCCTTGCTGCCCGGGCGGGGTTCCGGGTTAGCGGCGCCCCCACCAATAACAAGGGGTGGAAAAGGCGCTTCTTCTTCGTCCAGTGCGAGAAAGACTGGGGTTTCGGGGTTCGGTGGTCCTCGAGGACCATTGACAACACCGTCCCGAAACTCAACGCCGAGGAGCGTGCGCACCTCGAGAAGCTGAGGGTAATTCTTCCCTCTTCTCAAGCCATCCGCAATATGTCGGAGCAATGGCTTGTGGAAGCGGGACTTAGCCCGCGTTCTCGGGGTAGGTTATCACCGTTTTACGTTTTTGGGACCTCTGCCACATTCTTGTCTCTAACTGATCTTTGTTTTTCGCAGAAATGGTGAACCTGCGATCATTCCATGGTTCGAAAGCACTCGCGTGGTCGCCCCCACGCGCCCGCTGTCCCTGCGAGCGGGGTGACTTCGACGATCAAGGAGGACGCCCGAAGAAAAGGTCCAAGGCAAAGGACGTGGTGGACCTCGAGGTGCCGGTGGCTCTCCCCGCAGGAGCGACCGATCGTCTAGATGCATCGGCCCCTGCCGAGAGTGCTAGGCCCAGTCAGGGGGCGACCGGGAAGGGTCCGCGTCCCCTGGCCATGAAGGATCTGTGTCGGATCCCGCCGGGAAAGGATCAGCCCTTCCTTTCCCGTGTAATGGGAGTGGTCCCTTCCGGGGGTGCGAGCGACCCTCTGGTGGCCCGGTGGAATGGATTGTCCCGAGGGGACAAGGTGTGGACTGGGGGAGACCCTTCGGCCACCTACCTCCGGGGAGCGCTTCATCCCGACATAGCCCGGGATTTGTATACGCTCCCCTCGGAGGCTCTTATTGCCAAATCGGCCAAGTCGGTGCTATGGGTAAGCACCGTCTCGCATGTCTCCTTTGGGTAAACACCGTCCGTCATTATTTACCGTTCCCCTTTTGTGCAGAATCTCCATTACACCACGGCCCTGATCGACCGGGTCCACGACGCCGGGTTAGTAGGGGCCGGGCGAAGCGCAACCTCGACGGCGCCGCCACCGAGGAGGCCCGAAAGCGGGTCCGCCCGAGGCGTTGCCGCTGCCGAGCAGCGCGCCGACATGGGCGCCGGCGTCATGCCCGACCGCCGAGCTCGAGGTCCGCCGCGGCCGCAGCCACCTGGCTTTCTCCGAACGGAGAGGTTGGAGAATCGCCTCCGCACGAAGGAGGCCTCTGAGTTGGCGACGAAGCTGGCTTCACGAGAAGCCGAGGCAAATGCCGCCCAGGAGGCCCTTGCGGCGGAAGAAGGCAGCCGACCGGAAAGGGACCGGGAGGCGATCGAGCGGTACGAGAAGTCGGAGGGCTTCCTTCTCGGCCTAGACCGGACGGGCAGGGTGTCCTATGAGTACGGGAACAAGGTTGGCCTAGCCCGGTTCCGTGCGTGCCCTCCGGGTTCCGCAGTCGAGGAGGATCCCTTCACCTCCCGCCCCGAAGACCAGGGGGCGAGCATGCCCGATGAAGTCCCCTTCGACGACAGCCTTCCGGTAGCCGCCTCTTAAGGGACTCTATCTTTCTTCTCTTTTGGAGGGTCTTCCCTCACCCTTCTTTGGGTTGTGTAACACTTTTTTCCCTCTAAGGGCTCATTTTGTACTTCAAAATTTTGGCAATGCAATTCCTATTGTGGCAATGCGATTCTAAGTTAACTCCACTAGCTTGAGTCTAATGCTGGCGTACTTCTGTTTGGCCTTTAAACAAAATATTTCTTGAGGTTCTGGATGTTCCAGGTCCTCGGCACTTGCTGTCCGGACATAGTCGCGAGTCGAAACGTGCCCGGTCGGACAACTTTGGTAACGCGGTAGGGGCCTTCCCACTTAGGTGCAAGCTTGCCCCTTAAGCGGGCGGGGTCACTTACTTCCGTCTTGCGTAGTATCAGGTCTCCCATCCCGATAGGTCGAGGGCGCACCCTCTTGTTATAGTTTCTGGCGACACTCCGATTGTACGCCAACATCTTCAGGTGCACGTCGGCCCTACGTTCTTCGAGTAGGTCTAGACAAGCCCGAACTCCCTGGGTCGAGATTGACTTTTCATAGTTTTCTACCCGGAAGGTCGGAATGACCAACTCGGCCGGCAGAACCGCCTCCACGCCGAAGGCTAGGCTGTATGGGGACTCGCCCGAAGCCGTTTTCGGGGTAGTCCGCAAAGACCATAGGATATTCGGGAGCTCGTCGACCCAGCTTGATCGGGCTTCTGAAGTCCTTTTCCTAAGCCCATCAAGGATAGATCGGTTGGTTACCTTGGCGAGCCCGTTGGTCTGAGGGTGGGCCACCGAGCTAAACCTCAACTGGATCTGATAACTCGCGCAGAATTCCTTAAACTGAGCGCTGGAAAACTGGGTGCCGTTATCGGTGATGATAACGTTGGGAAGATCGAATCGGGTCACGATGTTTTTCCATACGAACTGTTCGACCCGCCCAGCTGTAATGGTCGCCAGGGGCTTGGCTTCCACCCACTTGGTGAAATAATCAATTCCCACGATGATATATCTCCGCTGGCCGGACGGGAATGGGCCCAAAGGTCCATTCCCCATTGCGCGAATGGCCAAGCGCAATCCATGGAAGTGAGTGGGACCGCGGGAAGCTGCGGGGCACGGGCTTGGCGCTGGCATGTGTCGCACCGCCGCATGAAAGCCCTGGCGTCTCGGTGCAACGTGGGCCAGTAATAGCCTTGGCGGAGTATCTTGAAGGCCAAAGTTTGGCCACCCATATGTTCCCTGCAGGTCCCGCCGTGGACTTCGGCGAGAATTATCTTCGCCTCCTCGAGATCCAAGCATCGCAGCAGGGGATGAAAAAATGACCTTCTGTAGAGCCGGTCGCTAATTTCACAGTACCACGCCTGGGTTCGGCGGATCTGCCATGCCTTGACATCATCCTCAGGCAAGATCCCCTCGCGCTTGTATCTCTACATCTCCTGAATCCACGTAAGTGGAGACGTCGGGACTCCGGGGTCTCCTATCTCCATAATGGCCACCGACCGGTGTGCGAGCTCCTCGACCTCGGGATGTTCCTTGGGTTCGGCTCCCGAGGCTAACTTCGCGAGCTGGTCCGCCCGCTCGTTCTGGGACCTGGGCACTCTAGATAAAGTGAAACGAGAGAAGTTGGAGGTCTGGGTTTTTACCTCGGTCAGGTATTTTGACATGGTCGGGTCCCGCGCCCGATACTCTCCGCCGACTTGTTCGGCAACTAGCTGGGAGTCCGTGAGAACATGGACTGCTCTCAGCTGCATCTCGGCTGCTAATCGGAGGCCCGCCAAGAGTGCTTCGTACTCCGCCTCGTTGTTTGTGGCCCTGAAGCCGAAGCGGAGAGAGCGCTCGAAAGAGTGTCCCTCGGGGTCCTCCAGGATAAGTCCTGCCCCGGCGCCCCTCGAGCCAGATGACCCATCCACGTGTAGGACCCAGTCTTGATAAACTTGCTCCGAGCCTTTCGTTTCCGGGTGGGTCAACTCCGAGATGAAATCGGCCAGGGCCTGGGCATTGATGGCCGCTCTCGATTTATAGCGGAGGTCGAACTCGGATAGCTCCACCGACCATTTTAGGAGGCGCCCTGCCACGTCAAACTTAGAAAGAACTTGACGTAGGGGTTGGTCGGTCATTACCTCGATCGTGTGGGCCTCGAAATAGGGGCGTAGCTTCCGAGCCGCTAGGATAAGCGCTAATGCCAACCTTTCGATGGGGGGGTAGCGCTGCTCCGGCCCACGCAGGACATGGCTGGTGTAATAAACCGGATGTTGTTTGTCTGAGGCTTCTTTTACCAGCACTGAGCTCACTGCGTGCCGAGACGCCGCCAGGTAGAGGCAAAGCTTTTCCGGCGTAGACACCGAGGTAAGGCGTGGGAGTTCGGATAGGTGCTGCTTCAGGCGTGCGAAGGCTTCCTCGCATTCCGCCGTCCACTGGAAGTTCTTCGGATCTTTGAGGACTCGGAAGAAAGGAAGACACTTATCTCCCGACCGGGACAAAAACCGGGACAAAGCTGCTATCCTCCCGTTAAGGCATTGAAGCTCCTTTATTGTTCTCGGAGATCCCATGTTGACGAGAGCTTGGATCTTTTCCGGGTTGGCATCAATTCCCCTCTCGTGTATGATGAATCCTAGGAACTTCTCTGATGTCACGCCGAAGACGCACTTAGCTAGATTAAGGCGCATTCCATATCTCCTTAACGTAGAGAAGGTTTCCCTCAGGTCATCAAGGTGTGCGGCTCCTGTCTGACTTTTCACAATCATGTCGTCGACATAGACCTCCATGTTCCGCCCTATTTGGTGGGCAAACATCTTATTCACCGTCCTTTGGTAAGTGGCCCCAGCGTTCTTTAACCCGAACGGCATAACCTTATAGAAATAGGCTCCTTGGGGCATGTGGAAGGCCGTGTGCGGCTGATCCTCTGGTGCCATCCGGATCTGGTTGTAACCGGAGTAGGCGTCCATGAAGGAGAAGCGGGCATGCCCCACGGTTGAGTCGACCAGCTGGTCGATCCTAGGCAAGGGGAAGCAGTCCTTCGGGCAAGCACGATTTAGATCAGTGTAGTCGACACACATCCTCCAGCTTCCATTAGGCTTCTTTACGAGGACTACATTGGACAGCCATTGGGGGTACCTGACTTCCTCAATGAAGCCGGACACCAAGAGCTTGTCGACCTCCGTTTGCATAGTTTGTTGGCGCTTAGGAGCCTGAGCCCGGGGCCTTTGTCTCACCGGGCGAGCGGTTAGGGAAATGCACAGGTGGTGTTGAGAAACTTCCGGGTCGATTCCCGGGAGGTCGGCCGCTGTCCAAGCAAAGACGTCGGTGTTTTCCTGGAGGAGGCTGATAAGTTGGGCCTGCTCTTGATCGTCTAGGTCCGGACCGATCCCGACCGTCCAGTCGGGGCGGTCATCCCGCAGCGGAATATTGATTGCCGGCTTCGTCGGCTCGGGACGCTGGGTCGGGTGTCGCGACCCGCGCGGGTCTTCAAGGGGCTGTTCTGGCCTCTTTCTCTTGCCCAGGGAGATCGCTGTCAAGTAGCATCGCCTGGATTCCTAAGGATCTCCCCGGACTTCCCCTACTCCGGCGCTGGTCGGAAACTTCAAGGTCCGGTGGTATGTAGATATAATTGCCCTTAGCCTGTTGAGGGTGGGCCGGCCCAGGATGGCGTTGTACGCGGTGGGGAGATCGACCACCAGAAAGGTTACCAGCATTGTTTTTGTCTTCGGAGAATCGCCGAGAGTTAACGGTAGGGTTACCGCCCCCCGCGGCGAGATCGAGTCGCCGGTGAACCCGTGGCGCCGAGTGGGCTTCAGGCCTTCGGCAACCCCAACTTCAAAAAGGCTTCGAAGTAGAGGATATCGGCCGAGCTGCCAGTGTCGATCATAATCCTTCTGACCTGTGCATTGGCGATTCGGCCCGACACCACCAGCGCGTCATCGTGCTCTGAAGCTCCCGAGTCCCCCGAGGGGAATGTGATCTCTAGCTCGGAGGGGGGGTGGTGTTCCCCGGTTGCGACAGCGCGGGCATAAGCTTTTCGTCCCGAGGCGCTATGCCCTCCAGAGACGGGCCCCCCTATAATTACGTCGATGTGCTGCTCGACCGGGCCTTCAGGACGCAGGGAGGGTTCCCGCGGACGTTGGAGGTATTGGTCTAAGTGACCCCTTCGGATCAGCTCCTCAATTTGCCGCCTCAGCTCGTGGCATTGCTCCGTGTCGTGCCCATTTTGCCGATGGAAACGATGCGACGGGTATGATCGGCCAGCTCTCGCCGGCCCTTCATCGGGCGGGGAGGTCTGAGCATTCCCCTTTCCTTTATTTGAAGAAATATTTGCGTCCGCGACGCGTTCAAGGGGGGAGGAGGCAGCCCGGATGCGTATTGGTCGGGATGCCCCGCCTGGCGTCCTCGGTGCGGGGACTGCCGCCTAGTCATCGTTCCCACTCGGGACGGCGTCGAACGGCCCCTTGGTCGTTCTTCCCTTCTTCCCGACATCCAAGTTTCGGTCGCCACATACTGACTCGCCCGCTGAAACATTTTCGCGATAGACACGGGGGGTCGCTCCACCAGGGACCAACAAAACCTTGAGGGTCGCAGCCCTATCATAAACGCCTGCGTGGAAGGGTGAGCGTCAGATAACCCTCGTACCTCCGTGGTAAACCGTCGCACAAAGTGGGAGAGGGGTTCATCCTCCTTTTGCTTCAAACCCAGGAGGAGCGCGACAGAAGGCTTCAGACGTGCGAATGCCAGAAAATGCAGCTCAAAGTCTTTGGCGAGCTGTTCAAAGGACGTTACCGTTTCGCTTTCTAAAGTGTTGTACCAGGCACGTGCGGACCCTTTCAACGTGGTGGGGAACGCTCGGCACATCAGGGCGTCAGAGGTTCCATATAGGGCCATCTGAGCTCGGAAAGCGGCAACATGGTCCGCGGGATCACTGACTCCATCATAAAGGTCGATGGAGGGGAGGCGAAAGTTCAAGGGCACCGGGTATTCTCGTATATCGCTAACGGACTCCCAGTGGGGCTCCTCCCTCTGCTCCTCTTTGGACTTACGGACGTCCCTTTGCACCTCATCCAGGCGCTGGGAAATAGAGCGGAGTTGAGCCCGAAATAAATCCGTCGAATCCGAGGACACCACCTCGGGCTCGGGCGGGATACCCAAATTTTCGAGAACCCGAGCTCCGTCCAGGATCGGGTGGGAAGCTGGGGAAGATGGTGCCGTGGGGGGCGCCTCATGAGCCCGGGGGGAGGGTCCCGGTCTCTGGAGGCTCAGCCCTCCCGTTTCCTGAAGCAGACGAGGGACGACGGCCTGGACAGCGCTTGCTAGAGCTCGAACCTGTTGGGATAGGTCCTAAAAGACCTCCGCGGTGACGGGGGGGAAAGCGGAGGAACCCTGCTCGGCGGGTGGAGTCCTGAGTCACTGAATAGACTCCAGTAGCGTTCCGCGGTCGCGACGGGATCGTCCCTCCAGGGGCCGGAGGTAAGTGGGGCTTCCGCCGGGGTGCCTCCTGGGAGCAGCCTTTCGTCCATGTGTCGTTCAAGGTGCAACATGTAGTCTTTCGACAAGAGGCCCTCCTTCTAGCGCCAATCTGTTAGTGCAAACAACTTTTTACCATGACCCTGGGGCATGCGGCGGAGAATCCGGGAACCCGGGGGTCGTCTCGGTAAGGTTCGGGCCCGTCGATGACTCCTGCTCCAGCTAGGTCCCGAGGGGTAGCGTACGCCGATGTTGTCGGGAACGGAACCTGCAAAAAGGCGGGTCGGAGGGTGCTCCGCCCGACCCCTCCGACGCTCAAGTCAGGCCCTCGCCCGTCGGCCGGTTCCCAAATAATTGAAGAGTTCAGAGTCCACACCTCTCCCCCTCGCCTGACTTACCCCTTCGCCTTAAATAGGTCGGACGGATGGCACGCTTCCGGTTGCGTCTGCGGGTGGTATACGGACCTGACTTCGCAGACCGGTGCCGTGGTCAACCCTGCGTGTAGTTGGGGCGAGGCAGAGGAGAAGCGACGTCGGGTAATCAAACGCGGGAGTAAATGAGCGCAGGAGGGACGATGACGTCATCCGGCGTAATACTCAGGACCGAGTGTCACGTCACATTTAATACCCATAACACTTACTATTCACAACATCATTTTAGATTTTTTTTAATATTTTAAAATTACTTTTTAATACCCTTTATCATTTTCTTCTTCTTTCTCCTCCTTCGCTAAAGAGTATTGGTAAGAATAAGGTGCCGGGGAAGGAAAAAAAATTAAAATTAGATGATATATAAATAATAAAAATATTATTTTATTAAATTTTTTTTTAAAGATTATGAATAGTAAAAAATTATCAATAATGAAAAAGAACTCTACATAATAAGCTTCTTTTATTTTTCTGACCACTTGGGAATCAAATCGAAATAATCGATTATGATTTCGGATTCAGGGAATCAAAATGGAGTCGTATTCCAGACCGTTGATTCTGATGCTTGACTGATTCATTTTTGGTTAAAGCCGATTCGGAGTGTGGTAGATTAAATAACATTGATGATTCAAGAAAAACCTTCTCTCGGCGACCGTGAGGATCCACTGTTGTTTCACTCTATTACTTGAAAAAAAATCAAATTCCAATCTACCCAAGCAGCAATTAACATGGTTAGACGCAAACTACTCCGGGCTTCACCTTCTTCTGCTGCAGCTTACTATCACAAACCGTGCCCAGAGATGGTGCGACGCTGCTCGTGAAATCAATCTGAAACAAGGATCTGCTATATCATCAGTTTTTTGTTTTAATTTTCGTAATTTTATTTAATTTATTCACTGTACCACCTTATTTGGGTTTTCTTTGTTCACTAACATGAGAATGGCTCCATCCATGTCGACACATTCTGGCGATTAACATATTATTACATACTTGATAGATCTTATATCTAAATCCATAAAGAGACGTACCAATTTGTACTTACATGAAATGAATAATCCCACTAACCATTAATTAATTGGTTGACAAACCTTTTGTGTAACAACTCAAAATTATCCTTCCATAGACTTCGGAGAAATTAATGCATAATATTGTTTTCTCTTCGAAACAAGAAGAAACAACTGATCGGAAATTGGCGAACCAATGTGCCGGACCCACCGAGATCCGCCTCCTAGTTGGAAGTCAAGTGGTACCCACATCGGGACCCACTCGTGGTAACCAGGAAGAAACAGGTTTTTGTGATAATTTTGTTTCCCATATCTCGAGCAACAAACAATGAGTATAGCTTAAATTGTTGATAATTTATTATATGCTACAACTTGTATTTGTTAAGCTACCAAATATATGAAGTGGCAAAAACAACATATTTCATCTCTGACTTCAAATTAATTGCTTCGACTCGACTCCGATTAATTATTTCCAGTCCCTTTTTTTTTCTAACTGAAAAGAGGACGAGAGCAACAACTAGATGTAATTATTGACGAGAGAAGCCTCAAAATGAGCCCCTTGCAGCGGGCAATGGCTTCGAGAGAGCTAGAGACGAGCTACTAAAGCTGGTGAAGGCCGTACTTGGTCAGTATCTTCATGAATTGACCTCTGGAAAGCGGCTGCAAGTAGAAGACACCATTAGAGATCTGTGATGATGATGATGATGTTGAGCTATGTACCTTGGCTTCGAAATGGTCGGCACCAGCTTCGAGGAAGGAGTCCCTGTCGGACCGCAGGGTGTTCCCGGAGAGAGCTACGATGGGAGTCGTCACTCCCAGTGATCGGAGCTGCCTTGTGGCCTTTTGCAGGCAGAGTGGGGATGCATGCATGAATATAGAGGACGACAGGAACGAGAGATCCAAATGTTGCAGCGTGGCGACGAGGAACTTACCTCGTGACCATCCATGACAGGCATCTCCTTGTCCATGAGGATGAGATCGTAGGCTCTTCCTTGCCTGATGAGATCCACTGCCACTCTGCCATTCTCCGCTTCCTCCAATCCCATGCCCATCTCCCTCGCCAGCCTTCTCAACACCACCTGCGGCGACACGGCGTGACCCGTCACAAACGCATCGATCCAAGCTACACTCATCTACGAAGAAAGGGAGGGGAGGTCGTACCCGGTTGACTTCGTTATCTTCCACGAGCAGCACTCTCCGACGCTGGCTGCCGCCGGCCACCATCGCCATGTAACAGAAGCAGGAGGACGACCGCGGAGGAGGATGCAGCGGGAATGGCGTCCGTGGCCAGAGGAGGAAGACGCCCATTATATCCTGTTTCTTGCTTGTCGTCGACGCCGGCTCCCTGAAGCGTATCCGTGGCCGTACACCTGCGATACCTCCCACGCGGCAGCAAGAACAGTGTGTCAAATGCCGGATATGGCAATGGCCCTCCTCCCACTCCATTAATGCTCTCACCAGGGAGCGACGTGGCTCCACCGCGTGACCGCGGCGGTGGTGGGGGAGACACCCGGGGCCGCTTCCCAGCCGCACGCTGGCAGTGCTGATGCCTCCACGGGGCGGGGCCCGGCGGCTCCTCGGAGCGGAGTCTGGCGCCCACTGACATGCCATGCAAGGAAAATGAGGAAAGGGTATAAGCAAAATAAGCCCAGCAAAGGAGCAACTGCTCCCGTAAGTGAAGAGATTGGGAACACCGGGGTTGCTTCTCCTACTGCTCTCGCGACAATGAGGCAAAGGAGGTGAAGCATCCATGTGCTGCTGCTTCTCTTCGCCTGCAGTCATGCATACTTCGACGCTTGCGTCCATGGCCTCCTGATATCTTTCTCGAACGGGAAGCAAAAGCTAAAATTTAGTGGTAGAAGAAGAAAGGATTGGGGAGTTGGGCCCCGAGGAACACGGCAACGTCAAATCCCCCGCGCCATATCCCGAGCAGGATATCCTCACTGTTCACGTTAGAGAAGCGGAGAGGAGAGCGCACGAGGCTTCGTGCGGACGAGTCATCAGACGTCCGTACGAGGAGAGGGGATCTTTGTGCGGCGGCGAAAGGAAAAGATCTCGCGGCGGCGGAGAATCCGGGTCGGATCCTGCCGCCGCCGCACGGACGATGCCGTCGGGGGTCCTTTTGACGTCCTCCCCACCCTGAAAACGAGACCGCGGAGGACAGTGAGCCGGCGATCGGGCGGACGTTGATTCTGACCGTGGCCTCACACCGTTGACCAATATTTCTAATGTTTTTTCTTAATTCTAATGATTATTTAATTTTTATTTAACGAAAGACAAAAGTTCAACACAAGCTTAAAACTTGAATGGAAATAAATGCATTTGATGAGGCTATGGCACAAATTATGCACAGGAGAATGCCCACTCCACTGAAATACTGTTAAGAACAGCTTATCCATGGATGTTGGAGAGGTGCGGGAAGAACGCAAGAGAGACTCTCTCGTGTTTCTCTCTCTCCAAAAGTAGAGAAGTTTTAGAATGGAAGGGGAAGGGTTCTGATTGATCCAAATTAGGTAGAAGTGGCCTTTCCTTGCTTGAAAGATAATGCGCGAGTAAAATGGAAAATAACAACTTTACTGGCACTGCAGATTAGGAGGAGATTTTGACCACATAAATCAACATAATCATTATCTAATGCGTGACTGATTGGAATGCAAACAGAAAGCTATAATCACGACATAATAACTTTATGTCGATGGGTGCCTCCCAAACACCGAAATTGTGATGCTGGTCGGAGAATGCATGATGCACACAGAAAAAACCTATGTTCTGATCATTGATGAAAACAACTGCAATGTTGACATGAACGGCTCATCATGAAAGACACTGCATATGAAGATGAATGGCTTAGTTACGTTGGACTGATTCGAGAGTAGATTTCACCAGACAATACAGAAAAGAAGTCTCGCATACAAATACTGAACTTGAATGACAAAAAATCCCTGTATACTTACCACGTACCATCTTCAAAATAGCAGCACTTCAAGCTCAGGTCCCATACTTTCGGACCTTTATTTTGATCATGAAGCAAAAGAAGAATACGCTTGCTCGATGCCAAACAAAGGATCCCTTGCTATGAAGAACAAGCTCTTTTATCTTCTCGAGCACGCTCACTTGAAAAAGAATTTCCATATCTCTCGATCCGCCAATTCTGCAACCATGTGGATGCCAAAAACACCCTCCTCGTCCACCATGGCTCTTAGCTGCCGTGCTCCACTCGAACCTACAAAGTTCTTCGCAGCCAAATACATAACTCCGTATGGGGGCCGTAGACACTGCATATAAAGAATCCAATCGGATTTGGTTGTCAATTCTCGGTCATAGTACCGAAGCAAAAGGCAAGTATATGTGGTAGTCTCCGAAGCTAGGCCAACTGATAGATTCGTCCATCTTTCAAGTGAAGACTTGAACTGGTGATGGTTATGTCATTCCATGGTCCATATTGGTTTGACTACTGCTCTTATACAATATAACAACAATAACAGAACACCCACATACTCGGATAAAAAAAAAAAAGGAAAAATAACTTCACACTCAAAATATAGAATGCTGTCAAAGAAGTTCTACATATTAAGTTTGAGAAGTCAGGCCTTTAACTGAGTCAGCGTTTACATGGGATGGTCCTGGAGAACACATTTGCGACCTTCATAAAGCAGAAAGATCAAGATCTAACATAGTGAAAGCAAGGTTTAAAAGCTGCTAACAAATTCCAAACAAGAGATCAACTAGGGAAGACTGGCAAGTTTATGAGGTTCTTCATCATAATGGTTTACCATCAATCTTCTGTGTACACAATATCAATAAATATTTTGTTGGGCATATATCAAAAATATCAATGAGTAATTTAAAGAATATAGAGAATAAATTTCCAGCTAACCTTTGATATCAGGTCATATAGCTTCCTCAGAGAATTCATTGAGTGCGGAATTTCAGTAATCAAAATGACATCATAGCCACCATCTCCAGTGCTGGCCCTTTCCCAGGAGCGGCTTCCAGAGAGCTTCCTTGATTGCCTCGAACAAGTTTCATGAGCAATAATACTTCCATCGTGACTGCTACATCCATCCATAAAATCATCCTCCGAGAAGCTGAGGCTAGCATCCATCCTCACCACAGATAGGACAGTACAAAGCTCCTCCCAGTCTCCAGCATAAAAATGGACATCAGAAGTAGACTGCTGCCGAGATGGAGTGAAGGGACTCTCTGGTTGGTGACTCTGCTTGTCCCGAGCCTGCTCAAGATTTGCAAGGACATTGGGCATGGTTGTGCATCTAATTGTTTCTGCATTCAGATCATGGAAATGAACTGTGGAAGCACCCTAGAACAAAATTGCATGGAAAATTAAGCAACAACCACACGATGAAAAATGATATGGTTTTGGATCAATGGTAACAATTTACGTACTGTTAAAATTTAGCAAAATAACAATTAGTCAATGAGTTCATGTTGAATTTGAATATCTCCAATTACTAAGAAATGGAGCTTTTTGCAAACAAAGACAAATGAATACCTTCAGACAAGCAAAAGTCCCAGCTAGACCATAACCGCAACCAAGCTGCAGCAATTATCAAACAAATTAAAACAAATATATTGTTTCATCTGCACACAAAAAAAAAAAAATTCAAACATCATACATTTTCTATCTACAAAGAAAAGTCAACAATGTATATCTATCTTATGATAGAAATTTTTTGACAGCAGGAAGAAATTACACCTGAAGACAGAAATACAGAAGTACATTCAGATATAATTGGAAAGAGGAGAAAATTCAAAAGAAGTGGCAAGCAAGAAGGAGACAGTTACAGATGAAGATGCTTAACACCATTAAACAAAATTCAGTCATAAGTTTAGCATTAATCAGCTTCAACTGAATGCAATATGCCGTGACCTATTAAGCCAACTAAGTCCACACATGCCAACAGTGGAAAGACAAGAAATATAGAGTAAAAACTGACAAACGGAAAATAAAAAGGACAGGGCTTTGAGAATGTAGGTACCTCAAGAATCCTTTTTCCCCTAAAACTCAGCTGCCCATCACGAATCTCAAGCTTAAGAGCACTTAATAGATCAGCTGAACTCTCCCAAGATTTCAATGATCCTACAAGTTGAGAAAGTAGACCTAAAAGGTAAACTTCTTTTCTACAAAACAACCCAATTTACATGACCAGCCATGCAAGAAATTCTTCTCTTATATGCTCACCATCAAACTTGGATGACAGCATCTCTGAATTTGAAAACCCGATTATGTCAGCCATGCTAACCCTTCCCTGGGAATCAAATAATAAAAATAGATATAGATAAGCTGAAAAAGGAAAATATAGATACATATGCATGTATGTAAATACATACATATATATATATATATATATATATATATATACATATATATATATGTACATATGAATATATAAATAGATATGCATGTATATACATATCTATATACATATACATATGTATATGTATATGAACATATGTATATATAAATAGATATGTATATACATATACATATACATTATACATTATACATTATACATAATACATATACATTATACATTATACATATACATATACATATGTTCATACATATATACATGCACATATGTGCATATGTATATGTATGTATATATGTGTGTGTGTGCGCATGCGCTAAGTAACTTGGTACCTTAAAAATGTTGAGACCTTGCAGGTCAACATTTTCTCCAGCATACTTGTATGGGTGAGCATTCTGTAAAACAGCCAAAGAAGAAAAGAGCACTTGGTCGTCACAAGAACAAAATATGAGCTAGTCAACCAAATCATTTAGACATAATCTCTTCATGTCCATAGCAGCAAATTCTCCAAATTGCGATTGTTTGGTATTAGAAAACCAAAAAACTAATGGTCCATCGCAGCAACTGAAGCACTTGACACTACAGTTGCACATAATAACTTGAGTGATTTTTTCAAGCATAAACAAGGCTTAGCACCGAAACAGGTAAAGATATGAGCTCAAAAGTTGGAAGACGTACCTTGGAAGGAACAATCTCGACAGCCGGTGAGGGAAGATGCAAATCCCTTTCAGATGCTATGGAAACACCAGCTTGACTGGCCTTGTCATGGGGCATCAACCCCAGCCAGCATTGAACAAGAATCGACGGTGCTCTCATCTGTCCCGTGTCTCAAAATCTAGTAAGAGCTCTGCCACTGTCAGCAAACACATCAAAAGTGGAAGATGATCATATTCGCAAAAACCAATACTTATGAAATCTTCAATTTCACAGACACACGGTATGACGCATAAGATTCCAGGGTTTTATCTGAAATAAACGCATGCTTCGATACGTTTAAGTATCAAAAACAAGCTCAAAAAGAAATTTGATTCTAATCACAGAATAAAAAGCCATAGTGACTAAACAAACCATTTCCCAGAAAAATCCCATCTTTCGCACACAAAAGCCATCTTCCAAGACAAAGGTACGATCTTTCGAACTCCCACGACGAGAGCAACCGAACTAGAATCCAGAAAAGCCAAATCAATAGAGGAGCAAGAGCAGTCGAAAACGGCACCTCGAAGAAGAAGACGTCAGAAGAGTCGCGATCCTGGGGAGGGAAGTCGGGAATCCGAACTCTTTGGGGCCATCGATTAAACCCCCAGTCGCGACCAAGTAATGGCAACAGCTTCCACGAAGAATCCTAAACCCTAGTCAGAAGAGGGTAACGTCCGGAATCGCAGCAATCCGAGCCGGAAACCGCTTGGGAAGGGTTTCTAATGTTCCGAGAATATCCCTCCCTTGTGATTCCGAATATGGCCCCGTTTCATCAAATATTATATATATATATATGTATATATATATATAAGCACAAATTTGTTATAATTTTTATTTTTTTGATCTCTTTTTCTGACTTGTATACTTTGTGGGACATGCGTTTGGGTTTGAGTCAGTGGACATATTAGTCCGTCCAAAGAGTCAGCCATATTGACCATTGTGTGGTTAAAAAAAACTACTGCTCGGTGGGGCAAAAGACAAAAATTATTTTTTAATGTATGTCGTCCCCTCCTGGTCACGATGTCCGCTTTCATACACCTAAGTCATGGTGCCATGGTCAACGTCCATTCTGAATAATTTCAAGGCCATACTTTGGCTTGGAACTAAGTCGGGGTGGATGGATCACTCAATCAAATTTCAAAATGGATAATGTCTCCATTGGAAGGGATAAGAAGGACCATAAGAGGACGAATTTATCGTGAAAGTTTAAGGATTTTATAAAGAGAAGACAAAGAAAGGAAGTTGTTTCTTTTCTCTTTGGAAGTTCTGAATCTTTTGAAGTAAAAACTGAAAAGTTTGTGCTAACATTTTGCCTTGCCGCAATAAATAGGCAAAGCGAATCAAACTCATAGCAACCAATATTACATCACAGCACACACTCTGTGAAGAGTGGGTCAGAGAGCAAGGGTGTAATCACGGCGCGAAACAAGGCTGCCACCCGGAGAAGTTCAGCTTCCCATCCACAACCACTGCTGTATTATCAATTTAGTATGTATACTGGATCAGCATTCATTAGTTTGACATGGTCTGAGTTGATTCACATATGCTGTTCTTGTTAGGAACTTGTCCAGAGTTGGATTGAAATTTCTAGAACATTGAAAACATAGAGAATTTCTATAGCGCTTCATGCTTTTGGTTGGTCATTGGCAGCTTCAACTTGGTCCTATTACGAGCCAGTGAGTGAGTTGTGGATCAGTTGTGCACCTTCACTGTGTCAGACCAACATTTCTCTCCGCACAAGCAAGTCTTTGGAACATGGCATCAAGTGTTTGGAACTTTCAAGGATTCAAATTGACCTAGAAATGAGTTTTCTCAAAGCAACATAAAATGCAACGGAGTTCTATTAAAGTATGGTCTTATGGAATGAAAACCTCATCATCAAAAATCTTGCGAGTTGAAACAACTTGGGGGAAACTCTGGCATCGACTGAGATACTGGATAGTTTGAGAGGGAACCATGACCAAGTTTTCCTATGTTCAGATGAAAATATCTAAAACCAAGCAGCTTATAGTTTATGTGCATTTATCTGTATTCAACCACCAATTCTCCTTTTGCATGGAGCTTAACCATCAAGGATGAATCGCAATAACTTACAGATTGTACGTCTAAATTCATATAAAGTAATGCATAACTCCAGAGGTTAAAATGTTTGTAAAAGATTTCTACAATGCCAGTCGGGAGACTTGCACACCTCACTTGAGCACAAGACACTGCTCATCTGAGAAAAGCCACATCGACTTAGAAATCACTGTTGTTTCAGATGATGCTTTTCTTTCAGAACAAACATCAAACTCATGCTCGATGCTGGTAAGAGACATGGGAAGCAGATTCCGCTATTAGACTGTGGACATATGAATGTAATAGTGACTAATTAATGCACCCACTCCTTCGCTACAGACAGGAAGGTTGCCTTTTGACTTTTCTACCTGAGAGTTTGACTACTGCCGTTCTTTTGTTTAACTATTACTTAAGATGATGAGCAATCAGCTCAAATGCTGCTCCTGTGTGATCAATCACCGACACATTCAACGCACCACTGTGTTGCTCAAATGCTGCTTCATAGAATCATGTGAAGGAGACCAATACATCTGTTACTGAAGGCAGTTTTCACGAACTTGAACGCGCTTAATGAAAACACCATCCAGAGAGAATAGGGTCGATCTTACACAGCCCAGAACCTAAAAAGTTGCACCCTTGTAATCAACACTGTCCTCTGACACGCTCGATGGTTTTCAAAGGAATTAATCCCCCATAAGGAGATGATTGAAGAATAAACTGTTCCTCACAATCCACATTGATGCCTTCATGGCCATCAAATTCATTCAGGCCAACCATTTTTTCAATTGAATTCCCTTCAAAGACTGAATCATGCAATTCAAGTTTCTTCAGAGGTCGATTCAACAACTCGGTGCTGCTACCGCCGTGTTTCCCGACACTTATCTTTAACTGAGGCCTTCCTCTTCTCTTGGAGATACTCCGTGGATGCTGATAGGAAGGAGTTTTGAATGATCTGCTCACCCTTGATGACATCAGGGCCGACCTCTGAGCACCGTTGCCCGCGTCTCTTGTTTCATGTTCAGTGGTAACAGCCATTGGTTTCGGACTAATTGTAATCCTTCTTCCAATTCTTTGAATGTCCTTCCTGTCAACTTGCAGTCTGTTCTGATGTAGTCTCAACCTGGTTAATTTTGAACCAGGAAATCCTGCAATGCCAATGTTACTTGCAGCCTTACAAGGCGATGGGCATAAAAATTTCTCAAAGTCCAGACCGTCGTACAAGTTGTGGTTAAATGGCCAATAAAGAGGTTCATCTGAATCAGGAGTAGTGTTTTGGACTTTTTCTTCTTGAGCACCAGAAATTAGAGATCTAGAACCCAAAGACCAAATTTGCAGATGTCCCATTGCACCGAAAGAAGGGCTGGGAAAATCAGAAATAAAACTGTCAAACTCTTCTTCTCTGTCCTTCAGTAGCTCAGAGTCTTCCCTCTCCAGATCCAATGAAGATGCCCATATGTCTGTTCTATCAAGATCCCATGGTGTATCCACGTATGTACTAGGAAATACACATAAACTGTTGCTGATTGATGTGTCCTCACGTAGAGGACAGTGAGAAGTAAGGCACTCTGGATGGGCAACTGAAGCATCTTTTTCTTGGCTTCCAACATCTCCTTGTATTAATTCCTCCACATCTTTTACCTCGATGGCCAATTGTCTGCCAAGAACTAAGGACACTTCATTTATAGGGCCAGACTTTGACCCATCATAAACAAAAGCTTCATTGCTCTCGTCTAAAGAAACGTCAGAACTTCCAGGCAATGATGACATTGAAGATAACTGACCTTTCAGAGACCAATTCAAGCAAGCAGTCAGACTCCCAGATATCCTGCAAGTCATCACAGCTTATCAGTGAAGATGATGAAATGCTATCCAAAAATAACCCACATGTAATCACTATCCTCAGACAATGTATCGACAAAACTAATTTGACCCTCAACATCAACACCTTTTTATTTCTGAATCTGGGAAACTTGAAGCAGCTTGATCCAAGCCTGCCTCACTAATTCTCAAATCGGTTTCATTTTGGAGAGCTTGAACCACACCTGCCTGCTTAAATCTCTAATCATTTTTCGACTGATTATGGACGATGCTTGTTGAGAATAGCGAATGCTGAATCTCATTTCAGCAAGTCAGACACCAAGCTATCTGCGTATATAAAGACTATTCATTAAGAAGAAAAGGAAGAAATTCAAATCATATATCATTCCAATAGGCCTGTTAAGGCTAGAAAACTTTAGGGAAAAACACCAAGCCATATGCTAGAAATATACACAATAAGAGACTGTTTCATGAATACAGATGAGATTCCACTGAACAAAAACAAGAAACAGAATGGTTCTAATAGCATTAAACAAACCAAATCTGCAGACTTGGGGTTCAGAAAACCACTAAGCTTGTCAATTATTCGGGTTGTGAGATGAAGTCCACAGGAAATCTGTAAAAATTTAGAGCTCAATCAGCACAATGATCATCTAGTTGGTCAATCTAACAGTTGAACCTCTGGTAAATCAACCGTAAGCCAATGCATAACCACCTCAGAACCTTCTTCTTCTTTTTTTTGGAAAGTAACCAACTCAGAACCTCCTACGTCCAAATTCGTCTAAAAATTAAATTCTCCAGAAGTAAAATGCAAGCAGGAGCACTCGAAAACACATCTTTCTACTTCTTATCTCAGAATGGAATCTACTACTTAGCTTTAACCACGTTGTGCAAAAGCAAGATTTTCTCATCTAAACCGCAAAAAAAAAAAAAAAAAAAGGCAGAAAAGGATTTGCTAGTCAATAGCCACGAACATAAGTAAATTCAACCTAGAAAACAGAACTAAAAGAGAAAATATAACAATTTTCCTGCAAGTCAATGGTAGCCAAAACTCGATGGCTCCAAAGTCACAACACGGACACACCCACGCATGCACATAAATTACAAGAAAAGACATCGATTTCCCTCGGCTGCTGTGGCAGATTGTCTTCCTTTCCCAAAAAATCGAGTACCAAAACATAGAGAAACCCGGATCAAACCAAAAAATATATAATCAAAATCGATCTTAATGAGTAATACTATCCACAAAAAGAATTACTACCCGGGAGGAGGCTTCCTCCACAAGCGATGTGTCGACAGACTGAGAGAGGTGTTTGGGGGGCCGTTCCTGTTCTCTCGCCGGTCAGAGTACGCGCGTGAAAGACGGAGACATATAAAATAGACTTCGTCGGAACGAGTACATCTAATTACATAAATACCATTTCCCGGCAAATTTTGATGCGCCTCATCACAATATGATCGCTCCGATGCTGATCGGACGGTGCAAGAAGGTATTATTAGCGTAGTGGTGGAATGGTCATTCTGGAGGTCTCCAAAGTGGCAAGAGCAAACCGCGGAGAGCTAAACATAGGAAACGAATGCCAAAGTTTTCAGCGTTAGATCGTGATTCGACGTACGATCGGTGTTAACAGGACCAGGTCTCGCACTAATTGCCGAAGTGCCACCGGAGCAGCGTTTGTGACGTGGGAGTCGACACCCGAGCCATACTTCTTTTACGTGTTCGCAACTGCCCACTCAATTACCTGTCATATAAAAGAAGAAACGGTGGGGCTCACGTGGGGTCCGCGTAAACGATAGTTTTCTCCCGTTAGAGCTGGTGGAAAGGACGGGCGGGGAAAGTCATTTCCTAGCGCTTGGGTCTCTTTTGACCCAAACCACGCATTTGTGACGCGTTCCATCGAATTGGAAGGTACAGATTGATCGAAGCCATGAATGGGCGTGTGATCACATTCGTAGCCGCCATGATGGATGGCGTTCGTTGCCTGGGCCTGGTTTAATGGTTGGCTTCTAGTGTGACCGTCTGAATGGGTCGGCTACGGTCAACATTGCTGGGTTGACTAGTAAAAATCTATATCAACATAACTTAACATGATTTAAATCTTCGTATAAGTCAAGGCAATATGAAGGCGTGTCATCAAAATTTTCGTCCTCTTGAGGCAAAATGTCTCGACAAAGTGGATGATGCATTAGGCAATCATTTAAGCCTGAATAAGACTTGTAACAATAACATGCGCTGTTGCTTCGCAATTCAAGTGATTTTGCCCAAAAGAATTGAAGTGATTTTGCTTTATGAATAATTAAAAAAAAATTAAGATATTAGTCTGATGAAGATTGAAAAATGGAAGAATGTTAAAAGGCTTGGAATAGTTATTGTTGCTTAACAAATCTCAAATTGCTTAAGTGACTTTCCTTCAGAAATATGTGTAAAAGAAAATAAAATATTAGTAAGGTGGAGATTTGAACTCATTTCTTTCTTTCAGAAGAATTACAAAGGTCTTTCTTTTACGCAATATAGTATAATGCACGAAACTGCGTTGATTAGCTTCTCAACCACTCGAGTTATGCAGCTGTTGCTTTGGGAACATGATCCTGCATTAAAAAAATAATTCACCAAAAAAAAAAATAAACTGTAGAAAGAATATGTTGAAAAGCTATTACTTTCTTTCTCTGAAACCAAAGCAGTAAAGAAGTCTGCAACTAAGACCCTCCTCTCTGTCTGGTGGTAGATTTGCCTCCAGACTCTTAATTGCTGGGCAACTACTGAGTGGAAGAAAACCAGGATGTCATAGGTCACGAGGAAAATAGAAGGATTGATAACAAACAATAACTTTTGTACAAGAACAAATACTAACAGACTGTAACATACAACGATATTAAACAGAAATCACAATCAAATAGTACACCAAGATTTACGTGGAAAACTCCTTCAACGTGAAGGATAAAAACCACGGGATAAACCAGAGAAAATTCACTATAGAAATAATGAATATACAATTCTCGAATCTCTTGCCCAAAACCCAAGCAATAATCTCAAGAGAATAACTGGGATACAAGGATCACGTCACTGTGCACAATATCCAAAACCTCCTCAAGAAATCACAGAAGAATTCACTGAAGATCTGATCTAACCTGAGATGAGAAACTGTTTGGATGAATGAGAACAATTTATGTGTTTTCCTTGTCTTCTTTCCTTTCTTTTTCTCTTATTTTTCTGCCCTTTTCTCCTCTCTTTGAATCCCTAATGTTGTTGTAAATTTCTGTTCCTTACTGCTATGTTAATCTCTTTGTTTCGTAGCCACCATTAGCCCCTATATATAATTAGGTTTTAGGTTAGGGTTAGGGTTAATAAGAGAAGGGCTATGGGCTGCTAAAGCCCATATGGGCTGAACTGGCTCTCACCAACAACCTCCCCTTCACCCATAAGGGAGGCTATCCCATGACTCTGTAAATCCATGCCGACCAACCGCTGACACATCTCCCGCTCTCTTTTGGTAAGGTCTTTGTTAACATGTCTGCTCCATTATCATCTGTATGAATTTTCTGAAGTAGCAACTGTTTTTCTTCAAGTACATTTCGAATCCAATGATATCTGACATCTATATGCTTTGACTTGGAATGAAAAGCTGGGTTCTTACATAAATGGATGACACTCTGGCTGTCACAATACAGCATATAATTTTTCTATTTCAACCCCAATTCTTGTAAGAATTCTTTCATCCATAATATTTCTTTACAAACCTTTGTAGCAGCAATATATTTACCTTTGTGGTGGAGAGAGCAATACACCTTTCGTAACTGGATTGCACACACGCCTCCCTACAAAAGTAAGTACAAAACCGGTTGTGGATTTTCTTATATCAATATCTCTAGCCATATCTGTATCTGTGTAACTCGTTAGCACAGGTGGTCCACCTCCAAAGCTTAAACAAATCTTAGAGCTTCCTCTAAGGTATCTCAAAATCCACTTCACTGCTGCCCAGTGCTCCTTGTTTGGATTTGCAAGAAATCTGCTAGTAACACCCACTGCATATGCGATATCCGGCCTCGTACATACTATTGCATACATTAAACTTTCAACTGCTGAAGCATAAGGAACCTTTTGCATTTTCTCCTTCTCTTCATCACTTGACGGACACTGTTCTAAGCACAACTTGAAGTGACCTGAAAGAGGAGAACCAACTGGCTTTGTATTGCTCATACTGAACCTTTCTAATACCTTCTCGATGTATTTCTCCTATGACAACCAAATCTTCTTATTTTTCCTATCACGAGAAATCTGCATGCCCAGTATTTGCTTTGCTGGCCCCATGTTCTTCATTGCAAAGGACTCACTCAGTTCCTTCTTCAACCTATCAATTGTATGTATATCTTTTCCAAGGATAAGCATATCATCAACATAAAGTAAGAGAATAATAAAATCCTCACCAAACCGTTTGATGTACACACAATGATCTGAAGCTATTCTTTTGTATCCATTTTCAATCATAAATGAATCAAACTTTCTATACCACTATCTTGGAGCTTACTTCAATCTATACAAACTCTTCCTTAACTTGCAGACAAAATTTTCTTTACCTTTGACTTTGAAACCTTCTGGTTGCTTCATATAAATTTTCTCCTCCAAATCACCATGAAGGAAAGCTGTCTTCACATCTAACTGCTCCACCTCCAAGTCTTGGCTAACAGCAATACCTAGAGCAACACGAATAGAAGATATTTTAACAACAGGAGAAAAAATTTCTTCAAAGTCAATACCTTTCTTTTGACCAAAGCCTTTCACAACTAATCTGGCTTTGTACTTTAGTTGAGAATAATATTCTTGAGTCTTCAACCTGAAAACCCACTTATTCTTTAAGGCCTTTATTCCCTGTGGAAGTTGCACCAAATCATATATATGATTCTTTTATAGAGCATCCATCTCTTCCTGCATAGCAACTAGCCACATTTTTTTTTGCTCACTTTCAACTGCTTCCTGATAATTCTCTGGTTCACCTGCATCAGTAAGCATCATATACTCATCTGCAGAGTATCTTCTGGAAGGCTTACATTGTCTTGAAGATCTTCTCAACTGAGGTTCTAAGGGAAGCTGCTCCTCAACTTCTTCTTGCTCAACATGTCTTGTAGGTAGATTAATATCTGGCTCTACACCATCTTCCTGCACATCTCCCCCATCACCCTGATATACTGGAGGAATAACTAGGTCACAATCTGCTAATCCTTCTACAGAAGTCTTGGCTGGTGCCTTCTTCTTCAAATCCTCAAGGGTTTGATCCTCAAAGAAGACCACATCTCTGCTTCTAAACACCTTCTGCTCGATCCCAAAGCCTGTAACTAAATTGATCATATGAGTAGCCAAGAAAAATACATTCTTTTGTCTTACCATCTAGCTTGGACCTTTCATTGTCTGGAATATGTGCAAATGCACGACAACCAAATACTCTCAAATGCTTATAGGAAACATCTTTCCCTGACCAAACATGCTCTGCAACATCAACATCTAGGGCTGTACAGGGAGATAAGTTGATCACATCAACTGCAGTCCTCAAAGCCTCATCCCAAAACCTTTTGGGTAGCTTTGCTTGTGAAAGCATACATCTGATCTTTTCCATGATGGTGCGATTCATCCTCTCTGTAATTGCATTCTTCTGAGGTATACTAGGAACTATCATCTCATGCTGGATGCCATGTGACCTGCAATAATCATCAAAAAATCCTGTATACTCACCACCATTATCTGATCTTATGCATTTCAATTGTCTTTCTGTCTCCCTTTCAACTCTGGCATGAAACTCTTTGAAGATACCAATAACCTGATCTTTGGTCTTCAAAGCATAAGCCCAAACTTTCCTGGAAAAGTCATTTATAAAAGTAACAAAGTAAAGTGCACCACTGATGCCAGGAACATTAGTAGAACCATTAGGAGTTTTTATCCTCAAAGGACCACATACATCTGTATAAACATGGTCCAAGGCATGTATTTTTCTAGACAAAGCAGGACTAGCAAATGAAACTCTATGTTGTTTACCAGCTAAACAATCAATACAAGGGTTCAAACATATACCTCTGAGGTTAGGCAATACCTCTCTCTTGGAAAGAGCTTGCAGTCCTTTCTCGCTCATGTGTCCCAATCGCCTATGCCACAACTCCATGCTGAAGTCTTTCTCTGTGGCATTTAACTGTTCACCACAAGCTTTAGCCTACAACCTATATAAAGTGTGACATTTCTTTCCATTAGCTATAACAAGAGAACCCCATCGAGTTTCCACTGCCCTCTGTGAAACCTGCTATCATAGTCTTCATCATCTAATCTTCCAACTGAAATTAGATTCAATCTCAAGTCAACCACATGCCTCATATCCTTAAGCATCAATTTGCATCCAAGATTGGTCTTTATATGGATGTCACCCATGTCAATAATGTCTGCTGTGCCATGGTTGCCAATCTTGACAACACCAAAATTTTCAGACCTGTACGTAGTAAAAAACTCCCTCCGTGGTGTAGCATGATAAGAAGCTCCTGTGTCAATTATCCACTCGAGATCCTGACACACACAAGAAAAATATCATCAGATGGGCACAACATCAAATAATCACCAACCGCATCAGTAGCCGTGGTATTTTCTTTTGACTCTGTAGACTCCACTTTTTCTCTTTTCTTGCTCTTCTTAGGTTACTTACATTGATTCTTATAATGTCCTTTCTCACCATTATAGCAAACAATATCTTTCCTTGATCTTGACTTGCTTCTACCTATGCGTGAACTGCTTCTATCTTTAGACCTTGACCTTCCTCTGTTCTCTGAGATAAGTGCCTGTGAATCAATCTAAGATACTGCTGAGGTCTTTCTTCTCAACTCCTCATTCAACAAACTGCTTGTTACTTGACTCATGGTAACAATACCATCTGGCGCAGAATTACTAAGGGAAACCATCAGTGTCTCCCAACTTTCTGGCAATGAACTGAGAAGTAACAATGCCTGTAACTCATCATCAAGAGACATTTTCATAGAAGATAACTGGTTAGTAATACTCTGTATTTCATTCAAATGCTCAGAATAGAAGCACTCTTTATATTTTAGGTTCACAAGTTTTCTAATAAAAAAGCTTTGTTGCGATTGTTTTTCTTTCATAGAGACCTTCTAACTTTTTCCAAAGAGAATATGCAGAATTTTCAAGTAGAAACATGGTGAAAGACACTATCATCGAGCCATCGAATAAATCCAATCGCTTTTTCGATCTAATCTCTTCACTCATCATCCATTCATAGTTATGGGTTTTTCACTGTCCCCTTGCAAAGGTCCATACAAATCTTTGCAATATAAGAGATCTTCAATTCTTGGTTTCCATATTATCCAATTGTTTCTATTCAAACTAATCATGCAAGAAACATTACACCTCCATGTTCAAATACAAAAGTTAAATAACCAAAACCTTGCTCGATACGCGGTTGATGGGAAAATAAAAGGATAGGTAATAAACAATAACTTTTGTATAAGAACAAATACTAGCAGCCGTAATACACACAACGATATTAAATGTAAATCACAATCAAATAGCACACCAAGATTTACGTGGAAAACCCCTTCAACGTGAAGGATAAAACCACGGGCAAACCAGAAAATTCACTATAGAAATAATGAATGTACAATTCTCGAATCTCTTGCCCAAAACCCAAGCAACAATCTCAAGAGAATAACTGAGATACAAGGATCACGTCACTGTGCACAATATCCAAAACCTCCTCAAGAAATCACAAAAGAATTCACTGAAGATCTGATCTAACCTGAGATGAGAAACTGTTTAGATGAGTGAGAACAATTTCTGTATTTTTCTTGTCTTATTCCTTTTCTTTTTCTCTTATTTTTCTGCCCTTTTCTCCTCTCTTTGAATCCCTAATGTTGCTGTAAATTTCTGCCCCTTGCTGCGATGTTAATCTCTTTGTTTCGCAGCCACCATTAGCCCCTATATATAATTAGGTTTTAGGTTAGGGTTAAGATTAATAAGAGAAGGACTATGGGTTGCTAAAGCCCATATGGGCTGAACTGGCTTCTCAGCCCAACAATAGGTTGGTACCAATGGAAGAGGCCGAAAGCTATCAGATCATGCAATGTATTAAGTGTGAGGAGATCAGTACGGAAATCATTCTCACTTCTGCATGTCTCTACGTAATGCAGATTTGATATGCTTTCGTTTAATGAGAGGACCAACGGAGAACTTTGAGATCATGTGCTCAGTTACTCTTTTTGTCATTGACGGGTCACTCTCGGTGTTTCCATAACATTGAGAGGTCACTTGCATTACCCACCTTACAGATTGAAGTGAACTATGATTTTGGTGAACATATCCTTTGAGATTATTTTAATGTGAGATTTCTTTCCATACAAATAACTAAATTGATTTTAGCATGGGATGGTTTTAAGATGCTATTTGATTGCTTTTGGATGAATTTTTTTTAAAAACATTTCAACATTGAAAATTTCTAGCAAAACTTTCAAACTTTTAAAATTATTCAAAGAATTTTTTTTTTATCATTTTATCCTCTAGCTCTATACCTATTGTCGCTTTCATCTTGTACTATCCTTTTTGTACATGTTTCTCATGTGAGAAAAAGAGGGTGCTACCTCATGCAAGATAGAAAAAGAGGGATATATTTAGATTTAAGATTATATTTAGATATACAAGGGCCACGAGCGGTGACGATGATTCTTAAAAAAAAAAAATTTTCCCTTGTGTAAGGATTACGAGTGAGATGTATAAGATTGGAGCTGGTGGGATAATAAAAGCAACATTGTATAAGATGTGAATAGGGATAGAATAATTTTTTTCCTGTATTAATATTTTATAAAAAAATTCAAAATTGAAACGTGTGGTGAGAAATTCTAAAAAGTCGGAGACTATATGAGGGAATTCGTCCCCACTTTAATACATATATTTGGTGCATGATGAATTATTCCACAGGTTTTTGTTTCCTATGGCAACATAATCACCGTTTTCGTGTACCAAGAATCGGACTCTCCTGCGCGCCCGACATGGCCGGCAGGGGAAGGAGCAGTGAAGCGGGTGTCGGTGGAGACATGAGACGGTATCTGAACGCCCAATAGGGTATCGATACGTCGCCGAAGACAAAGTGGGACCCTTGAAAAGATTTTTTTTAAAAATGAAAAAAAGTGAAGAGACAAAATAAATATTAAAAAAAACAAAATCCCCAGCCAAACCTAACATTGGGACCGTCCGATCTCCATCACGCGCTGTATAAACCCGACACGCCTCTCTCTCGCTCTCTGTCTCCCACACACTCTCACGCACGGTCTCAAAGCAGGAGAAGGAAGAAGAGGGAGGGAAGAGGAGCGATGGGCTCCGCGAGAGAGGCCAAAGTGCAGAGGAGGGAGGAGTCGAAGCTTAACCCTTGCCCGACCCGTTGGGCGGCCGTCGGCACGGTGGAGGCGCCGGAAGCTGGCCCCTCCGCCGTCACCGTCGACGGCGCTGGCGAGGACCAGTGTCTCCGCCGATCGGACGCGCTCTCCCGGGAGGAAGTCCTCCGCCGCCGCTCCCGCCGGGTGAGGCAGCTCGCTCGGTGCTACCGTCGACAGTACTGGGGCCTGATGGAGGAGGTCCGGGTAAAGCACCGAAACTACTACTGGGAGTACGGGGCCTGCCCCTTTGAGGTGCACGATGGCGGTGGTGCTGATCGGAGGGGACGGGAGGCGGACGGGAACAAGGAGAACGGGAGGGCGGGGGCCCGGGATGGGGAGGGTGGTGGAGTGAGCTGGGGGGACAGGAAGCGGTGCGCGTTTGCAGGGTGTAAGTCTAAGGCGATGCCCATGACGAGGTTTTGCCATCCACACATATTGGCGGACAGGGAGCAGACGCTTTACAAGGCGTGCAGTTATGTGACAAAGAGGTATGGGTAGGGGCTAGGACTCTGTTAGATTTAAGTATGTGCTCTCCTTTTTGTTTGATTTGGATGTGAGATTGTTATATGTACATGTGGATCTCTGTGGAGGGTGTGTTAGTTCTTGTGGTGGATGTAGTCCATTAGAAAAACCAAAAACTTGAATTGATAGAAAACCCATATAGAATGGCTGGGTTTTCCTTTTTTGTTTTTGATCGTCTCTAGCTGAGTATCATATGCGGGTTTTAGGGAACTTAATTTAATGCAGCAGGAGTTCATTTCAAAAAAGGAACTTGTAAGTTGCATTTGTTTATCTATCTTCATTCATAAGAATAAAGGAAGGAATTCCCGTGCTATAAAAGAAAACATATATTGAACATTTAAAATTAACAAACTAGTAACATATCACGGTCTCCTAGTGTTAGGATGATGAGTTCAATTTATGTGGTTAACTTGTATGTTGGCTTTTAATTGTGGTGAGCACTGATGCTTGTCTTTGATAACTTTTGATTGTTAGCCTTTGAAATTGATATCTTCACATATTTGAGAATGATCTTTATGTATGTTTCTTAAGTGTAGTTGGGATATAGCTCACACGAATGAGATTGATTGTTCTTCCAGTGTAGAGTACATGATTCGTGAGTAAAATGATGTGTTTGTATGTACCATTTTATATGGTTTGTGGCAGTAGTTGGTAGCATGGTTAGGTGATAAGTACATGCTCTTGTAGTGTATTACCATGTTCTTGTTTTATTGGATCTCATATAAAGATGTGATCTAGAGCTCTTTAGCACTTGTTTAGCTTAACCGTGAGCCTTCACCTAAAATGTTGTTCAAAAATTGCCACTAATCAAGTTGTTCTATTTAGAGTCAGTTCTATGAACCAACGCTAGCTAACTAACACTGAAGCTATCTTTGGTGACAATTCAATCTTTTCCAGATCCTTCTGCATGAAAGTCAATGCATTTTGCCCATGTTAAAATGGTTTGAGCAATGACCTGGGTGCTTGCACAGACTAAGATGTTCGTGCAGGCTAGCCAGGTTACCCAAACATGATCCATTCAATCATCATTTGTTTTCTTGGACGGTCATTAGTTTGTCCATTTAAACAACCACAAGGTTATAATTAGAGCAAACTATGATGGGTTAGTTAATAAGCTTTAATATACATATCCCATTATCATATAACTTGTAGAATTTTGTTGACTTCCAACAATACACCTTCACCAATACCTCAATTTTTTCACTTAAAAGCAGTTGGTAGCATTCTCATTCATCAGTGGTCTAAAAGCTCTTTTTGTGATTTTCTCAAGTCCTATTTCTCAGACCTTTGCTTTTTAAATCTTTAGCTGTCTCCAAGATGCCAGATAATACAACTGTCGGTAACCTTTGTGGTAGTTGCAAAAACATATACTGTTAGCTTGTGTTAGCATTCTTTGTAGCTATTGCTGCTGAAATGGTTGGCTGGTCACAGACCGTCAGTTGCTAAATGCCCTTGATCAGTTTATGTTACTATGAATACATATTTAGATCAGATTGGACGGTCTATTTCTAGCATTAATCATTTCATCTTGCATTTAAAGTCCACTGTCTTTGCTGCTCACAGAAACATGTGTAGACTCATCCACCAATGTGGCTACTTTTTCTTGCTTCTGCATGCTTTTAGAAGAATTAATCAACTGTTTGATCTATTTTTTGTGCAACAAAGTAGCACTCTGGCTAGTAGAATTTGTCATTTCTACTGCATAATAATTTGTCAGAAATATGCCTTAAATATGCTTAATTTATAGTTGCATCAAGCAATTGCTCCTTTTAATTGCACATTTAAATGCAAGGCTGTTGATTGTGTGGATGACCACTTAGTGATTTCTCATGTTATGGTTACCCCTTAAATTACAGCTGTGGGCAAAGTGGTCCAGTTACATGTGGGAAGCCAGTTTTGAGAGCAACAGTACCTTCTCTCTGCCATGTCCACTCTCAGAAGGCGCAAAGAAGCATTTTGCAAGCCTTGAAAAGAGCTGGACTGAATTTAGCTTCTTCCAGCAGGCCTGCCCCTAAATTTAGTGTTTTACTTGCTGAATGTGTTAATCAGATTCAAGCCAGAAGAAAAGTGTTGGATGCTGCTGTGAATGATGTTGATTATATTGATGAGGAAGTTAGTTGATGCATGATACAGCTCATAACTGCCCTAAGCCTCTGGTGGTGGCAGCGAACCTTGTTGTCCTGATCTGGTCATCATCTTGATGGAAAATGCACTTCTGTTCATGGATATATATTTCGAGTATGACTAAGGTGTGCCAATACTTGTCTTTATCTGCAGAACTTGTATACCTCTCTGTTCCTTATTGTTGTGAATTATTTATAGGAATAATTTATTTAGTGTTTTATGAAGTTTGTTCTCCTTTATAGCCAATGCCTTGGTCCCGACCACCTTGTTTTGTTTTAGGTATATTGCAGGCTTGTTATAGCTGCAGCATATGAAGATAGATGGTCATAAATGTAATATGTAATAACCGGTTGCTTCTTGTCTTCCACCTTAACCTGTTTTGTTTTATACATATTGCAGGCTTGTTATGGGAGCAGGATATGAAGATAGATGGTCTTGGATCTAATTGGTGTAAAGACAAATTTGTTGCATGGATATAATGATTGACTGCATACACTGGTCATCATGGGTATTCATTGAATCCTTGGGTACATTTGGTTTCTTATTGTATTTTGGTCGATATACTGGCAGCACAACTCCAATCATGGATCCTTCGCCAGATGATCGTACTGCACCATTCCATCTTTCGGGTGACTTAGCAGAATCAAGATTCTATGCGACTTTACTGAAAATTCGTGTCAAATATTATTCAGTCATCACAATCGTCTCTAGCCTTTTCTGGTTCAAACATCAAGCTGGATTACTGCCAACTTGGTCACAGCTTTTGCACACTAAATCGGCTTTTGTTGTTCCTGAAGTTCTAAAGTGTTGATTTGATTAAGCTGGATCACTGCTAACTTGGTCACAGCTTTTACACACTAAATCGGCTTTTGTTGTTCCTGAAGTGCTAAAGTGTTGATTTGTTTAGGTCAAGGTAAAGAAAATTTTCACGCATTGGAAGGCTTCAGTAGGTTTAGATTTCGTATGTGCAGCCTACTACTAATCCTATTTTATTGATCTCACATTTCTGGCAGTTGTGTGGCGCAATTCATTCATGTGACCAGGTACGTCATATGGAATTGAATTGTGTATACTTGGTAACATTAAAAACAAGATGTTTGTATTTTCAGTTGTTATCATCAGTTCAATCTCTTTATGCTGTCTTGTTCTCTTTATGTCGATCTTTCTAGCAAAGCCATTATTGTTTTACTTTGAACTATAGATATAAAAATTGGGAGTAGGTGGTCAAATATTGGAAAAAATACAAATTCGGTCCTTGATAAATTTGGTTCATTTATTGGTTCGCTTAAATCATATTGTACTATGGTTGATTGTTTTTATGTTTGCCCGTGAACAGTCCAAGTCGATTGAAGTTTGCTTTATTTTGAAATAATTTTAAGATAATTAAAATATCATATTTCTGCCTCTTCGATCGCTATTCGTTATAAATTTTTTCGAGAATTTTCAAAAAACTTTGTAAGGCTTTATGTAATTTGATAGTTTTCATGACTAATTGATCCAAAACTGTGAAATTATTGATGATAGTTAAAGAAAGACCCATTTTGAAATGAGAACGCAACTAGTGCACCAAAATAAATAATTAAAAATGGTGAAGATAGATTTTCGACCAAGAAACATGATTTACTTCAGATAAAAAGTTGGATCAGTTCTTACATACCGATTGTTAACTACCCAAACATAAATCAAAATAAGAATGTTGAAGACGATTATGTCTGCCAAGAATGCATTGAAGGTTGGGATGCTTTTGTCCATGAAGCATCGGATGATTTTGTTCGCAAGGGACGTATCATATATTGGAAATACATAAGAACACATTCGATATGGATGTATCATATATTGAAAATACATAAGAATTTGGGTTGTTCCGATCATGTTATGGGATTAGTACAGTGCACTTTCACTAGAGTGCCTATTGAGCAAATCATTGAGATGACATTCTTGCGATATGATTTCTTCTTTTAGCGTTAAAATAATATAAATGATATCGATAATACTTGGATCAACTGACTTGGTTTAGGCTCGCATGCGTGGGAAGTCTGATGTGGACAGAACAGTCTAGTTGACAAAAGTATTCCGTGATTGACAAAAGTATATGATAGTTGATTTAATAAGAAAAATATTCTAGGTTTGGACAGAACAGTCTCTCAATATTTGTCTATTTCGTTCATCAGACATATGAGCGTTAATTGATTAAATATTTTTTCTATCAACGATAATCACTGTTAACCAGACAACCATACTCAGTTAGTGCCAAGACCTAAGGATGCAGCTATTAGGGAAGATTTTTTTAAATATAGAACGTTAAAAGAAATATTTTTCATAATGATATGATATGATATTTCTTTCCAATATGAAAGTGGTGGTATGGATGAACCGAGTGTTGCATGGATTTTGCTGAGGGGGGACACTTCGTGGGTCAATGAAAAGTCTGTGCGGCCAATTCTTTTTTGTTTGCGGATAATTTATTTCAACCTTAAGTCTCAAATTTAATGAATAGTTAAAGGGATCATCAGATCAATGAATGGCTCCATCCATTAACTGGTCACGTGTCGATGAAATGGGCGTGACGCACTTCTGGATTCTACTCCTTGTAACCACGTCATCTCGAAATCAAATCGGCCTTCCTTTCCCATGCTAATGGGTCCCATCCTAAGCTGGTGCTGGTGGGCTAACGTATGTAAGCATAAAAAGAACTTTAATCATATTTCTATAATTACGAAAATTTTTAATCATAGGATTGAAATCAAAACATGGATAGATCTGTGTTTTTACGATATGTACCTTTTGATATCATCCGCACGAAAGAGGAAAGATCTCGATCTGAATACCTTCCTTTGATCCAATGCCTCCGCAAATCTGCAAGGAGAACTAGACTCCTTCTCCTCTCTTCCTATCCTTTCACAGGACTACTGTAATTGATGGCTCAGGGAGATTAAGAAGGAGACTGTAATCTCTCAATCTATGTCTGTGAAATATTTTCTTTTACGCAACGCTTAGATGTATCTGTGTTGCTAATCTTTACGCAACTCTTAGATGCTTCTGTGTTGCTTCTGACACTTTAACTCCCCTGAGGTCCTGTCTATTTATAGGCGAGAGCATCCCCTAAGGTATCCTACAATAATATGGACTTCTTTTCTATTAGCCGATACTAATATCAGAATCCAATTAGTTATATCATATATCTTATCCGATTATAACGGGCCACAAAATCTAACATTCTCCCACTTGGCCTATTAATTGATAAGATATAAAAGACATTCAAAATAAAAAATAAACAAAACAAAAGTTTATTTAAAAAAATAATTTTTAGCTAATTGGATTCTAAAATTTTGAAACAAAAATTTTATACATAGCCATGAATTTTAAAAACAAGCCAATAAGTCCAATAAATATAATAATACTATATTAAGTCCAACCATCAATGCGAGTCATAACGGTTGTATATCAACAATGTCATACTCCCTTCTATGTACTACAACATCGTTAGTCTTTCCTAATATAGTTTATAATGACCCCTGTAATTTGTCTTGTCAAGATAATCCTGTTATTACATTTAACCATAATATGCATAAACATAAATATAAACAGGATAACAGAAATAAATAACTTTAATTATGCAAGGAAAAATATCAATTATAGCACCCACTAAAACATGCATCACCATATCTTTTATGGCTTGCTCACAAGCCTCATTCTAAGAACATGTTCTTTAAATATTTTACACTGTAAGACTTTAATAAATGGATCAGCAATCATCATAGTGGTGCTCAGATTTTCAATTGACACTTGTTGTTTCTGGACTCTTTCTCTAACCATCAAGTACTTTATCTCAATGTGCTTGGAACTACTAGAGTACTTGCCATTCTTAGAGAAGTAAACTGCTGCGGTATTATCACAAAATATCTTCAGCGGCTTGGCAATTGAGTCGACCACACCAAGTCCTGAGATGAAATTCCGCAGCTATAATACTTGATTTGTGGCCTCAAAGCATGCCACAAATTCAGCTTCCATTGTAGATGATCTAAAAGCGATTGCTTTGCACTTTTTCAAGAAATTGCCCCACCATCTAACATGAATATAGATCCTAAAGTGGACTTCCTACTGTCGAGGCAATTTGTAAAATCAGCATCTGATTTTACATGTGAGCATATATCCTGTTACTTTAAGCTGATCTGATCTCTTATATGTGAGCATATAATCTTTTGTCCCCTGCAGATATCTCATTACTTTCTTTGTAGCTTTTCAATGTTCCATTCCTGGGTTACTCTGATATCTACCTAGCATTACAACTGCAAAACTGATATCTGGTCTTGTACAGGTTTGAGCATATAATAGACTTCCTATTACGCATCCGTAAGAAATATCTTTCATTTGATTCCTTTCTAAGTCATTTTTCGGGCACTGGTTTTGGCTAAACTTTTCACCTCTAGTAATAGGTGTATCATTGGCTGAGCAAAGCTACATATTAAATCTCTCCAAGATATGATTAATATATCCTTTCTGAGATAGTCCCAATAATCCTTGAGATCTATCCCTGAATATCTCAATGCCAATAACATAAGCTACCTTATTCATATCAACCATCTTAAAGTTCTTGTTGAGAAATATCTTGGTTTCGTGCAATAAACCAAGATCACTACTGGCAAGTAAAATATCATCCACATATAAGACTAATATAATAAACTTGCTCCCACTTATCTTCAGATATATGCACTGATCAACAGCGTTCTCCTTAAATTCGAAGGATGTAATGGTATCATGAAACTTTATATACCATTGTCTGGAAGCTTGTTTAAGGCCATAAATGGATTTCTTAAGTTTACAAGCCCAACTTTCTTTTCCCTTTTCTATGAATCCTTCAGGTTGTTCCATATAGATTTCCTCATCCAGATCCCCATTCAGAAATGCAGTTTTCACATCCATCTGATGTAACTCAAGATCATAATAAGCTACTAGAGCCATAACGATTCTTAACGAGTCCTTTCTAGAAACCGGAGAGAAAGTCTCGTTATAGTCGATGCCTTCTTTTTGAGAAAAACCTTTGGCCACAAGTCTAGCCTTATATCGTTCAATATTGCCTGTTGAGTCACATTTTGTCTTAAAGACCCATTTACAACCGACTTTTTTACAATTATCAGACAATTCAACGAGTTTCCAAACACCATTCTGGTCCATTGATTTTATCTCTTCTTTCATTGCATCATACCATTTTTCAGAATCGTTACATTCTATAGCTTGTGAAAATGATAAGGGGTCTTCTTTTATTCCTATATTATAATCTGATTCTTGTAGATATACTACATAATCATCAGAAATGGTATGTTTCCTCTTCCTTTGAGACTTTCTCAAAGCTACCAATTGTGATTGTTCTACAAGACCATCAGCGGCGACATCAACAGCATGTGAGAGTTCATCAATGTATTTTGTTGTTCACCCTCATCAATTCTCTCATTGATTTGAGGAACAACAATTTCTCGAATAGGAGATGATATAGGAGAATTAACCTGAATCTCTTCAATATCAAAATTGATCCTCCGAGATTTTTGACTCCCACTGATTTCGCCATTCTCTAGGAATCTTGCATTACTATATTCTACTATCCTCATACTATGATTAGGGCAATAAAATTTGTATCCCTTGGATTTTTCTGGATAACCAATAAAATATCCAGAAATAGTTCTTAGATCCAATTTCTTTTCATGTGGATTGAACACTCTTATCTCTGCAGGACATCCCCAAATATGTAAATGTCTCAGACTGAACTTCCTACCGGTCCATAACTCAAATAGAGTTGATGGAACTGACTTACTAGGAACCCTGTTCAAGATGTACATAGCTGTCCTAAGAGCTTCACCCCACATTGAATCAGGTACAGATGAATAACTCATCATGCTCCTAATCATATCCATAAGAGTATGATTTTGTCTTTCAGTAACACCATTCTGCTGTGGCACACCTGGTAAGACATATTGAGCACAAATACCTCGTTGTTCTAGGAATCTGACAAAAGGACCAATATTCTGACC
Organism: Musa troglodytarum; assembly: GCA_023547065.1. Classification (NCBI taxonomy): domain Eukaryota; kingdom Viridiplantae; phylum Streptophyta; class Magnoliopsida; order Zingiberales; family Musaceae; genus Musa; species Musa troglodytarum. The sequence continues at coordinate 23,513,372 of CP097507.1, read as the reverse complement.
GGATTTAGCATATCTACCATAAAATTCACCACCCCTATCAGATCAGACAATTTTAACTTTTCTATCTAATTATCTCTCGACCTCATTTATGTATACTTCAAGAGTATCAACGGCTTGAGACTTTTCATGTATTAGATAAATATAACCATATCTGGACAGATCATCTATAAATATGATGAAATACCTTTCTCCACTAAAACAAGGAATATGGAGTGGTCCACAGATATTAGTATGAATAATCTCAAGGAGTTCTTTACTTCATATGGCATATTTCTTTGTATGTTTAATTTGCTTTCCCTTAATACAATCTATACAAACATCAAAATCAGTGAAGTCTAAATTTTTTAAAATATTATTCTTCACTAATCTTTCAATTCTTTCCTTAGAGATATGCCCCAATCGTCTATGCCACAGAGTAGAAGATCTTTCATTATTGAAACTACGTTTCAATCCAACAGTTGATTGCAGAGTCAATAATTTTTCAACAATATCCTAACTCATCAATTCTAGATAAAGAAACCAAATTTCTAGAAATAGTAGGGACATAACATGTGTCAATAAGATCCATCAAATGACCCGTCTCTAGGCGTAAGCGATAAGTTCCCACTGATACCACTTTTGCTTTGAGACGATTTCCCATGATGATGAATCTTTCATGTTCCTTTGGTTTCCGGATTGAAAGAAATCCCTGCATATTATTGGTAACATGAGTTGAAGTACCAGAATCAATCCACCAAGTGTTAGAAGGAACTTCTGTAATGTTTGATTCAAAACATACAAAGGTCGTATTTATACCTTTCTTTTTGAACCAAGTTTTGCGTTTAATGCAATCCTTCTTCATATGTCCTTTCTTGCCACAAAAGAATTACTTTACTGTAAAAGCTTTCCTTTGATTAATCTGTGTAGCATTTCCAGACCCGGCAAATTTCTTGGATGGATGACGCTTCCTTTTCTTGCTACCAACTCCTCGAGTAGTAGTCATGATATTGAATGAACTTTCTTGCCTTAATCTCAATTCTTCCTGAACACACATACTAGTTAACTCATTCAAATCCCACTTATCCTTATTTGTGTTATAGCGGATCTTGAATGGGCCAAACTGAGAAGGAAGAGAATTAAGAATAAACTGCACGAGAAAAGACTCATCAACATTCATGCCTAATGCTTTCAGTTTTGCAGCTTTATCAGCCATATTGAGGATATGATCCTGAATTCCTCGAGTGCCATCGCTCATTGTAGTCGCTTCTTTCATTAATGTGCCGGCCAATGACTTATCAGCAGATTTAAATATGTCTTCAATAATCTTTAAATATTCCTATGCGCTATTTGCAATCGATAATGAAGTCTTTATATTATTTGCAATCGTCGTTCTTATGAACATTAAACTGAGCCTATCAGATCTTTGCCAACCTTTCATTTCGTTAACTTGTTCCACAGTACTTATATCAGTCAAGTCTGTAGGCTTTTCAACAAGCAATACCAAATCAAAATCTAATACGCCCAGTGTGAATTGCACATGCTCTAACCATTCTGAATAATTTGATCTAGAGAGTACAAGGACACTAGAAGCATAAGAATGCATGGACGGAAGTACCACTGTAAAATATAAAATAACATTAATGCTTTGAGTTCCAAAATATGATGAACTATTAATATCATCTACATTTCACCTTTGGGTGAAATATTGACATATCTAGTGTTCACTCAAAAACATCTATGGAGGACTGACACCATCCTTGTGGAATAGTGTTGTTACCTTTGGGTATACAACCCTAAACTGCAAGAATATCCAAAATAGTGTCATCTTGCCCCATCATATAATTATTTGAAATAGATACTCCTTTGGGATTATCTAAATCTCTTAATTATGTGTACTATTTTTAAATATTATTTTATTATTATCATTTAGGACTAATTCTTTAATGTCATTTTATAAGTTATTGATCTAGGTCACTTTGGTGGCTACAAGACCAATACAATAATATAAAATACAGCTTAAATGTCCTATAAATGATAAAACTTTTTATTGTAATTCACATTCCAAAAGTCTACCATCGACCACTTTGGCACATCGTCAGATAAAACTTAAGGAGATAAATTATAAATAATATTCATCAAATTAATCTAATTCATTTCATGCTAAATAGTTCAATAATAAAACAATAACCATAATAATTATTGAACATTAATTAGAAAAAAGAAAAACTCATATGATAATCATGATGACTTATAAATCATGCCTTTATGTGAAAGATAAATATTATTTTATAATTTCAATTATATACATGTGAATAACCAAGAACAATAATTTGATTTTAATTTATCATATGTAATCAATAAGTCATATGAGAAAAACTATAAAACGAACAATAATTTATAGTTTTTTTTAATGCAAAACTGTAATTTTTGCTTTTAGGAAACCCTAATGGCAAAACTATAATTTTGCCAAATAATTTCCACCACCCGCGGCAAGCGCCTACGCTGGTATGGCTGTGCACGCGCGGGCCAAACGGCGGTGCAGCCGCGCGGCGCGCCGCCATGGCTGCGCGCGGGCGCGCCGGCCATTGCCGGTCGCGCGGTGCGCGCGATCGCCGCCAACGGTCGCTCAGCGCTGCAACGGCAGCTCGCACGGTGGCGCGGCGTGTGCTCGCGATCGCGGTGCGCACGCATTCGTCAGACGGGTTGCCGCCGTGCGCTAACTGGCACCGTTGTTACGGCAGCCGCCGGCGCTCTTACGGCCAGACGTTAGCGAGGTTGGCAGCGGTGCTGCACAACGATCGTCGCTGATTCCTTAACATCGCTGGCAAGCAGGCGATAAAACACGACAAAAAACCAAAATTGATAGGAATACGATTTGTCGATCAAACATCGTGAATCGTAACAACAAAGAGATCTAAAGTTTTGATTTCAAGAACCTAGGCTCTGATACCAATTGTAAGCATAAAAAGAACTTTAATCATGCTTCTGTAATTGCGGAAAACTTTAATCCTAGGATCGAAATCAAAATATGGATAGATCTGTGTTTTTACGATATGTTCCTTTTGATGCCATCCGCGCGAAAGAGGAAAGATCTCGATCTGAATACCTTCCTTTGATCCAATGCCTCCGTAAATCTGCAAGGAGAACTAGACTCCTTCTCCTCTCTTCCTATCCTTTCACAGGACCACTGTAATTGATGGCTCAGGGAGATTGAGAAGGAGACTGTAATCTCTCAATCTATGTCTGTGAAATATTTTCTTTTACGCAACGCTCAGATACATTTGTGTTGTTAATCTTTACGTAACTCTTAGATGCTTCTGTGTTGTTTCTGATACTTTAACTCTCCTGAGGTCCTGTCTATTTATAGATGAGAACAAAGGGTCTATGATAAGTTATTAGGGGAGTTCCTTCCATTAAGAGCATCCCCTAAGATATCTTATCATAATATGAACTTTTTTTCTATTGATCGATACTGATATCAGAATCCAATTAGTTATATCATATATTTTATCCGATTATAACGGACCACAATATCTAAGAATGTAGTCTCACGTCTCTGCTTTCCAATTCTTTGTTCTTGTGTTCCATGTTGCATGTGTCTTGGAGTACGTACACTGGTTTCTTCCGCATGGGGTCGTTAATTCGCTACTACATTGATTTTTGTAGTATTTGCCCTTGCGAGACCAAAAGAGAAAAACAAAGAAAGGTTCGTTCTTTCTTCCGTTTGTGTTTTCAGTTGCATGCATAATCGTCTTCTTTGCTTATGATGTTTCTTTGTTCATCATATTTGACTGTATCATCTCGTTGGACACTCTTCGTAGATCGGTTCCTCCGTGTCTTTCATTTTCTTAGAATTCATTGTAGTCATATTAGAAATTTCTAAATGAGTAACATCTTTGACGTAAACATTCAGGAGGAGGTTCACGATCGATATATCATCGGGTCGAGCCTTTTTATTTCTATACGTCGTCATTTCTGAATAAACTCATTATAATTTTCACTCGTTTCTTTTTCATTCTAAATTTTTTTAAGAATTATCATACCACTATGTGAGTTTTGCGTTGGTTTTACATTGGATACATCGATGTTGATGCTACTAGAACTTTATTTTCATCATAAATCACATTATTAGTTTTGAGTTTGGCAACCATATATGCAAGTAAAATTTTTATTTGGAGTTGATTTGAGATACAGCATCATGTGAGGGCCTGGCTTGGGCTGTGAGCTTTCTTTTCTTTTTTCTTTTTTTTTTCTTTACTTGACCCGAGTTGCAGGTAAATAAATCGGTTGAGCCTCCCCTTGAGTAGGCTCGTGGAGGGTTTTTTTCACCTTAACTTTTTTGGTTGGACTTTTCCCCTCCAATTAGGTTTTTCTTTGATTTATTATTCGATTGAGGATTTTCCCGGATTAAAAATTACGTATTGCAAATAGTATAGATTGAATGAAATTCTATCATTTGAATAAATATTTTTTACAATCTGTGATGTATCAAAGTATTTGAAGTGGACTTGCAAAATATACCTTTCATTTGTAAAATATTTTTTTTGGGTCTATGTCTATGGTTACTTATAATTTACAAAAAAAAAAAAAAAGCATAAATTTTTTATCCTACTAGAACAAAATACTTTCTTGGAATTATCACTATGATTCTTCGCAATTTATATAACATAACTACAAGTGCTTTAGGTTTCGAGCATCAACAAATCAATCGACGATGTAGCACGATAACTTCTTTGCACGAACAAAGAAAATTATCATGGATAATTAATGTTGAATGTATTTGGTGTACATGTCTTTTAGGCATTCGGCATGAGAATGATGAAAACTAAACACGCATGGTGACATGCCATTGCATTGAACAATTTAAGCAACTTCAACGCTATAATTTGGCCAAGCAAGGGTGAACAGTACTAATCTACAATGATATTGCCATTGCTAGCCAAGAATCTACCCATACCAACGTTGTCAACCCAAGAATCAATAATTCCCCAAGCCACACTCATCGTGAAGGCATCTAAGGTCCCCCATCTCAAGGACCTTACTATGGGTTTGGGAACCAACAGAGTAAGTTTATGTTTGGGAACTGACTATCTGAACCCAGACGTGAATCGCTAGAGCAATTATATATATATATATTATGGATTGTAATAAACGTATGCGAGAGACATATTACGCACATGGATAAAGCGAGGCACAAAATTTTGAATTAAAAAACAAAAAAATATTTATTATATTTTAGCTTCACGAAGACAAAAGAATAATAACACAGAAATTTTCTTGCAAATTATACATGTCTCTAGTTTCTTTATTGCTTTCAGAATAAAATTACAGTATATCAATAAATCCTATTGACGCAAACACATATTGATCTGACATAACCAAACCGAGTGCAGTAACCAAAATACAAACCTCCATAAAGGGTAGATAGCGATCAAAGCTCAAGAATTGATATGGCATAACATGAAAATTTATTCTATTTCTTATAACGAAAGACTACTAGGGAACTGAGTCCTCTACGTTGAGCAGCTCTCCAAGTGATAGTTCTTAATTGGTCTCAAGAAGAGATTGCAACAAAGAGTCGCTTAAAAAACTATGGTTTTCTGCATTTGATCTCCTGTTTGCACGCACAAGATCCTGATTTATGCACACTTCAAACTTCATAAAGAAATGATTCAGAGAAATGGCTATAGAAATCTAAACACCCTTATTCTTCGATTCTTAGCTTGTGAGCAAAAGGAATCATACATGTAAATCTAATAATGAAGAAGAGAAAAATCTTCTAAAGAAAAAAGAAAATTCCTCTCAAATCCAATGAAGATTGCTTCAGCAAAAGTTTAAGTGATGATGATCAAAAACATTACACTTCTTATAAAAAGATTCAAAAAAAAATTTACGATGAAAAACAAGATAAATCCAACAAGAGAGAAGGTAAGATCAAAAGTAAGTAATAAAAAAAATACAAAACGTGATGGTACCATAAAAGAATGCCCACAATTGATAAGAAATTATCATCCCATAAGAAAAAAAAAGTGTTCAAAAGAACATAAGATGAATCAAGTGATTCGGAAATGAAAAAATAAATCAATGAAGAAGAACAACAAATTATGCCTTAATGACTTTTGACAGTGAGTTATGTTTTTAAACAAAAGTTAAAAGCAAAAAATAGTATCTTAATAGTGGATACTCAAGATACATAATTGGAGATCTTACAAATTTTTTAAAAAATCACTAGTTAAGATGAAGGATATATTATATTCAGAGATAATAATGAAAATAAAAATCATTAGCATCGAAATTATTTGTAACAAATCAAATCTCTTGATTGAGGATATGTTTTTAGTAGATATTTTAAAACATAATTTAATAATTATTAGTCAACTTTGTGATAAGAGATATAAAATTAAATTTAAATCTCATGTTTGTATCGTACACTAAATAAGAATAAATATTTGATAGCTTTTAAGCATACTTTGATCTTTATGACTTTTGTGATGTAATTTATTTTTCGGTTTTGAATGTTCATGTATGGCTTTGGCACAGAAGACTAGGACATATAATATAAAATTAATTTCTTAAATTAAAACTAAAAAACTTGTTAGAGGAATGTCTAAAATCAAATTTGTTAAAAATAAAATTTATAATGCATATCAACAAGGAAAATATCTAAAGACTAGCTACAAACGTAAAAATAAAGTACCCCTAGACCCCTATAACTAATTTATATAAATTTATTTGGATCCATATCATAATTCTAGGAGGTAGTCAATATATTTTTATGATTATTGATGACTGTGATAGATATACTTTCACATATTTCTTAGTATATAAAAATAATTATTTTAAATATTTTATAAAGTATTATAAATAAGTCTTAAATAAAAAAAGTTTTATAATTTCTTCTATTCATAGTGATTATAATGATGAATTTAAAAATCATAATTTTTAAAGTAATAGATTTCATTTGCCTTCTTTATTCCTCTTTCTCTTTTGTTTTTTCTTAATAATGAGGGCCAATTTCTACCAAGAAATTAGGTGCCAGTGCATTAGAAATTTTTTGTTTAACTTAAAAGATAGTTAAGTTAGTGGAGACTGCTCAACTTGGGAGAGATTCAGTTCAGAAATTAGCAGACCTGCTCAACTAGGTTCTTTGTGCCCACAGAAAGTATATTTCACTTCAAGAAATTCTTAAAAAAAGAGTTATTGAGAGAAAAAATATATATGCTTAAAAGAGATGGTAAGGAATATGGTTAGTAAGCACAACTTATTCAAATATTTTTGGATCAAAGCTATTAACACTATGATATACCATGAATAACGTTTTCCTCGACAATCTTAAATTCTTTATGAATTGTAGTACAATAAAAGGCCCAACATTTTATATTTTAAAATTTTTAATTATAAATATTTTATTTTAAATGATAAAGATATCTTGGAAAAATCTAATATAAAGTCTAATGAAAATATTTTTCTTGAATATTCTTCTACCTCTAAAACTTATTAAGTTTTCAATAAAAGATTTTTAGTTATTAAAAAAATCTATCCATATTATTTTCGAATAATCTCTTTATGTTATAAAAAATAATTTTAATAATAATTTTAAACTTGATAAATTAAATTTATATGATTATTGCTACTCTCTAAAGTGACTTGGACACATTACTCCCATGAAACCTTACCCAAAAAATAAAAGTTTATAGAGGAGCTAATTATTAAGGATACATCAAAAGATATTTAAATTTTTTCTTCTTTAAAAAATATGTGTAAATACTGTTTCTTTTAAGTATCTAATTTTTTTTACTACTTTATAGAGAGAATGTTTGGGATTAAATTGTACTCTTGTACAAAGTTTAACATTAAATATTATGTTACTATTTAACATACGTCTATATGTCTTTTGATCAAATCATTCTTTTTTATTTTATATATCTAATTTAGTAAAAACGCTCATTTGTATGTTGATAGTTGTAGCATTATCCAAGAATAAATATTTGATAGCTTTAAGTATACTTTCATCTTTATGACTTTCATAATATAATTTATTTTTTAGTTTTGAATGTTGATGCATGGTTTTGACATAGAAGACTAGGACATATGATACAAAATTAATTTCTTACATTGGAACTAAAAAACTTGTAAGAGGAATGCCAAAATCAAATTTATTGAAAATAAAATATGTAATGCATGTAAAAATATATAAAGAGTAGATTCAAAAATAAAAACTATGTATATCAAGACCCCTATAACTTATTCACATGGATATATTTGGACCCATTGATATCATAATTCTAGGAGATAGTTAATATATTTTTATGATTATTAATAACTATGGTATTTATACTTAGACATATTTTTTGATATATAAAAATAATTATTTTAAATATTTTATCAAGTATTATAAAAAAAAGTCTAAAATGATAAATGTTTTATGATTTCTTCTGTTCATCGTAATAGTGAATTTAAAAATTATAATTTTTTTAAATTTATTGATTTAAATGATATGACAAAAAAATTTATTAAGAGAAGAAATTCATAGAAGTTATCCAGAGAAAGAATAGGAGCTTACAAGAGATGACAATGATCTTGCTTAATAAACATAACTTACTAAAATATTTTTGGGCAAAAGTGTTAATACTATGCTATGCCATGAATGGGATTCTGTTGAATCTCGGATTTTGATGATGAAGTCAATTGGTAAATTATTTATTCTAATCCATATTATCGAGATAAGTATGCAAGATTAACTACGATAGGATGAAAACATAAAGCGATTTACCGAAGTTAAGTTCGTCGGGAGTTCGAGAGTTCATCAAAAGTCCGAAGGATCGTTGGAAGTATTGTTAGAATCAACCGAGATAGAATCAGGGACTTGCCGAAGGTTTCAGAAGTTTGCCGGAAAGATCATTGGAGGTTCACGGAGATCACCGAGAAAGTTTAAAAGCTTGCCGAAGACTCATTGAACTCGCCACGAAATCTGGGAGCTTGTTGGGAGTCCACCGAAAGAAATATGAAGGAGTGTCGGAAGTCCACCGGAATTTCGCTAGAAAGCTTGCCGGAAGAAGACTTGAAGAATATCAATTTAAATCACTTAGAATTATGTTTCAATTTCATAGTTATGCATGTAATTTGGGTTAAGATTAGGTGTTAATCTTATAACCCAAAGTAGGGGCCTATTGGGCCTTGTTTTAGATCGATTTGGGCCGAGTTTAAGGCCCAAACCGTGCTGAAACATGCTAGGCAGTGGCACTGGCCAGTGGTCGAAAGCTGGGCGATGGCACCACCCAGCACCCGAGAGACTAGGCGATAGCACCGTTACCTTGGGCGGTGGAACCGACCGGTGCATTGTCAGTCTGACAACTGACAGGCGGTGGCACCGCCAGCACCGGGAAACCCAAAATGAATTCAAATTTGGAGTCCAAATTTGAATCCTCTTGGGGTCTATAAATACCCCTCCTTTCTCAGTAGAAAGGGTAACCTTTCGAAAGTTAGAAATTGAGCAAAAGCTTTGACAATATCTTGTTTTCAATAGCTAGTATTCACCTCCCTCTTTCTCTTTGAAAAATCTGTAAGAGTGTGAACTTCTTGTAAAAGGGTTGTAAGAGGGGTATTTGGTCCTTCGCCTTCAAAGTGACTTGCTAGTAGAAGTTGGGAGTCTTATCGAAGAAGACTTCGAAAGTGGATGTGATGGAAATCATCAATTTAGCAACCATACACCCCGATAGCTAAAGAGCTATGATACATATGGAATGCAAATTGACACCCTCCAACGAATTGAAACAAGGCGGATCGTTCAAGAATGAAGTAAGGAAAACTATTCTAATTACTTATCAATAGAAAATTGATGAAATAACTAGAATAGCACTTTGAATTCCCTTAAGACGCCACAAACTAATAAGTCTGATAAGTCAAAGGAAAAGCAAAGATTTGGTTTGAACGCCACAAGCAGAACAGCTGATAAGTTCTAAAGTCCATGCAAGAACTTAAAAACAAAACACTCACCGGTGTTGAAGAAATGTTATACTTCCCAAATTGTCTTTTCTTACATTTTGATTCAGCCTCATTTATATAGTATGAGGCTTAGTACAAAGGGAATGAATGCATTAAATAACATTCATATTTCGAATTCATGATTTTTGGTAATCATGGCTGAATGGACTTTTATTCTTTAAGATGAGGTCTTCAAATTTGTCCTTCTCTTTATGATCATGTTGACCATTTTAGGCTCTTCTTCCAACCATAGAATCTTGATCGAGTCTTGACTAGCTTGATCCTTCCAAATGTTTTCCAATAAACAGGTTAAGGCTTCTTTCATCCTCTTAGCTTTAGCTCGCCATTGGTCCTCCATGAATAGTTAAAGGGTCTTTAATCGAATTATGATCAACTTGCTGGTTTATATCATTCTCCCTTTCCTGGAAAGGATTCATCCTCGAATCATAGCCTCCATCACCTACATCAAACAAAGATAGATCAGAAACATTGAATGTTGCATTAACGTTGCCATACTCACCGTAGTTCCAGCTATATGCGTTGTCATTGATTTTGAAGGACTTGAAATGGACCATCTCCTCTTGGCATTAGTTTAGACTTCCTATGATTGGGAAATCTTTCCTTTCTTAAGTGTACCCAAACTCACCAGGTTCGAATACTACTTGTTTTCGGCCTTTGTTGTGTTGTTTCTTATATTGTAGAGTTTTCTTTTCAATTTGTGTTCGAACTTTTTCATGCAATGCTTTTACAAATTCAGCTTTTTGCTTACCATCCAAATTAGCTTTTTCCAATGGTAAAGGTAGCAAATCCATAGGAGTTAATGGATTGAACCCATACACAACTTCAAATGGGGAATGATTTGTTGTAGCATGCACACTTCTATTATAAGCAAACTCCACATGTGGCAAACACTCCTCCCAATTTTTTAAATTTTTTTGAATTATGGCCCTCAAAAGTGTTGATAAAGTTCGATTTACTACCTCCGTTTGCCCATCTGTTTGTGGATGACAAGTGGTTGAATACAACAATCTTGTACCCAACTTACTCCAAAGTGTTCTCCAAAAGTGACTAAGAAACTTCACATCTCTATCACTCACAATTGTCCTTGGGATGTCATGTAACCTCACAATTTCTTTGAAAATAGTCCCGCAACATGTGTTGCATCATCTGTTTTATGGCAAGGAATGAAATGTGCCATCTTGCTAAACCTATCAACAACAACAAAAATATAATCTCTACCTCCTTTTGACCTAGGTAAACCTAAGACAAAGTCCATGGATATATCAACCCAAGGTTCACTAGCTATAGGAAGGGGTGTATATAACCCATGAGGCATTACTTTAGATTTAGCTTGTTTACAAGTGATGCATTTCTCACACAATTTTTCAATATCCCTTTTCATGCGTGGCCAAAAGAAATGATCACTTAACACATCTAAAGTTTTTCTAACTCCAAAATGTCCCATTAAACCTCCACTATGTGCTTCTCTCACAAGTAATTCTCTCATTGAATATTGAGGAACACACACCTTGTTTTCTTTGAACAGAAAATCATCATGCCTGAAGAACTTATCAAAACCCATTTTCTCACATGCCCCATAAACATTAGTAAAATCATGCTCAGAATTGTATAAATCTTTAATGTATTCAAAACCCAATAATTTTGCATTAAGTTTAGAAATTAGAGCATACCTTCTAGAAAGAACATCTGACACTACATTTTCTTTACCTTGTTTGTACTTGATGATGTATGGAAAGGATTCAATAAACTCCACCCATTTTGCATGCCTACGACTTAGCTTTCCTTGTCCTTTAAGATATTTCAAAGACTCATGATCGGTATGTATAATGAATTCCTTGTGCCAAAGATAGTGCTGCCATGTCTCTAACACTCTTACTTGAGCATAAAATTCTTTATCATATGTCGAGTAGTTAAGACTTGCTCCATTTAGCTTCTCACTAAAGAATGCAATGGGTCGACCCTCTTGCATTAAGACTCCCCCAATACCTACTCCACTCGCATCACACTCAATCTCAAAAGTTTTAGCAAAGTTAGGTAAAGCAAGCAAAGGTGCTGAACTGAGTTTGTCTTTAAGCAAGTTAAAAGCATCATCTTGTTGTTTACCCCATCTGAATTCAATATTCTTTTGATGCATTCAGTTAATGGTGCAGCAATGGTAGAAAAATCTTTAATAAATCTTCTATAAAAGCTAGCAAGACCATGAAAACTTCTAACATCACTAACACTAGTGGGTTTTGGCCACTCTTTAATTACTTTTACTTTTTCTTGATCAACATGTATTCCTTTATCGTTTACAACATATCCAAGAAAAGTAATTTCATTAGTGCTAAAAGTGCATTTCTGTAGATTAGCATATAACTTTTGTTTTCTAAGCACATCAAAAATAGCTTTTAAATGTGTTACATGTTCATCTAAACTTTTGCTATACACAAGTATATCATCAAAATAAACCACTATAAACTTTCCAATATAAGCACGCAAAATATGGTTCATCAATCTCATAAAAGTGCTAGGTGCATTAGTTAAGCCAAAAGGCATCACTAACCATTCATATAAACCATGTTTAGTTTTAAAAGCAGTTTTCCATTCATCACCCTCATGCATTCTTATTTGATGATATCCAGATTTCAAATCAATTTTTGAAAATAGACAAGAACCATGCAATTCATCTAACATGTCATCTAGCCTAGGAATAGGATGTCGATACTTTACCGTGATTTTGTTGATGGCTCTGCAATCAACACACATTCTCAAGATCCATCCTTTTAGGCACCAAAAAAGAACAGGCTGCACATGGACTCATGCTTTCGCACATACCCCTTTTCCATAAGCTCATTGACTTATTTTTGGATTTCCTTAGTCTCTTCAAGGTTGCATCTATATGCTGGCCTATTTGGTATGCTTACACTTGGAATGAAATCAATTTGATGCTTAATTCCTCTAATTGGTGGTAAACCATTGGGAACTTCTTCGGAAAGATATCCTCATTTTCTGCAAAGATTAACAATAACACTAGGCAAACTTTTGTCAATTTTGTTAGAAGAAATCAAAATGTCCTTGTACATAAGTACAAGTAAGGGCTGCCTCATGATTAAGGCCTTTTACATCACTCATTTTGGCATAAACACTCATTTTCTTTCACTCAAGCCTTCCTTGTTTTCTCTCCTTGTGTTTTTCAATACTCTTATTTTTATCACTCATCTCATCTTTTCTTTTTCTCTCTTACTTGCTCCCTCCCAAATGTTTTGGTTAATGAAGACTCAAGCTCCTCATATTGTTGTTTTATGCATCTGGTCTTCAAGAATTGTCTTCGGAGGCAACGGTCCAAGTTGATATTTCTGTCCATCTATGATCAAGGAATAACGGTTCTTGAACCCATCATGTGTAACCCTACGATCATATTGCCATGGTCTCCCCAACAACATGTGACTAGCATACATAGGTACCACATCACACCAAACTTCATCCTCATATCTACCAATTGAAAAATGAATTAACACTTGCTGATTTACCTTTACTACACCACTATCATTCAACAATTGCAACTTGTAAGGTTTTGGATGTTTAATAGTAGGCAATTTCAGTTTCTCCACGAGCAAGGTACTTGCCACATTGGTACAACTTCCACTATCAACAATCACATTGCACAACTTGTTAGCAATCAAACAATGAGTATGAAACAAATTTTCACGTTGTTCATGTTCATCATTTTTACTTTATAAACTAAGTGTGCGTTGAATAACCAAAATTTCACCTTTAGCATACTCTACATCACTAGTATCCTCTGGAATGTCATCATCATCCTCTCTTTCACTTTCAGATTCTATATTTCCATCTCTTAGAATCATAACTCTCTTATTAGGACATTCACGTGCTATATGTCCATGCCCAAGGCACTTAAAACACTTAATACCTCTACTTTGATTAGGTTGATTCTCACCTTTACCCTTGTTGCCAAATTCATTTTTGCCTTTAATTCCATCAATTTTAGGCTTAACAATGGGTTTATCATCCTTTTTACTCCAATTCGGTTTCCAAGATGAAGAAGAACTCGAATAAGGTTTTGAATCATACCTTGTGCCTTTTCTTTTGAGTTGTCTCTCAATCTTCATGGCCATATTCACCATATCATCAATCTCCACATAATGCTGTAATTCTACAAGATCACTAATGTTCTTGTTTAATCCATAGGAATCGAGTCATTGTAGCCTCACGGTCTTCCTCTACATTAGCCCTTATCATGGCTATCTCCATCTCCTTGTGATATTCATCAACGCTCATGGAACCTTGTGTCAAAGTTTGCAATCGTTGATGCAAATCCCGATAGTAATGACTTGGGACGAATCTCCTCCTCATGATTTGTTTCATCTCTATCCAAGTCTCTACGGGCCTTTCACCATTTCTACGCCTGTCTTTACATAATTGATCCCACCAAATTATAGCATAATCATAAAATTCAACAGCAGCTAATTTTACCTTTTTCTCTTCGGAGTAGTTGTGACATTCAAAGATTAGCTCCACTTTTCGTTCCCACTCCAAATAAGTATCTGGATTATTCTTTCCTTGAAAAGAAGGAATTTTCATTTTGATGCTGCCTATGTTTCTGTCCACACCATCAAAACATCCTCTCCTAGTTTGTCTCGTAGGATTAACATCTTGACCAATTAGAGTAACTTGGTCATCGTCGAGGTCATCTCCGTCATTATATTCATCGTGGATGAATCTTTGGTTGTCTCCTCGTGGTTCACCTTCCAATCTATTAATTGCATCATCATGCCTTTCTAGATGATCTCTTACATCTCCCATCACTTTGAACATACGTTCAAATTGTTGTTGCATTGCTTGAAGCAAAAGATCATTTGATGAAGAACTTGCATCTTTTTCTTTAGACATATTTGTAACCTGAAAAACAAAGTTAGAATAGCCTCACCAACACGCTCTCACGTGTTTCACTCAAGATTTGATTCACTCAACTCGTGTTTTCACACAATGTTTGGCTTTTCTCAATATTGATCTCACCACTCTTGCCTTTTACCTCTTGTTTTGTTCTTTGAGTTCTTAGATTAACTAAAAAAACTTAAACAAACAATTCAGATTGTGGCAATTCAAGGGTATTGAAATTGGACCTAAAAGCAAAAAAAATGTAAGCCAAGTTTAAAGGAGTGTGTAATACACTTCAATAATAAGCAAAGATTAGAATTCAAGTATCAAATGAATTAAAGAAGATTTTCTGGAATAAAAAAAATTCCAAACCTGAAACAAGAATTCAAAATTATGAAGATAGAATTCTGTAATTTTCAAGAAGTCCCTGAATTCATAAATTTTTTTTTATAATTTCGATCTCTTTCTTTCTTTCTTTCTTTTTTTTTGACCTTTGATCTTCTCCTCTCTTTTTTTTATCTTGATTTCCTCTCCTTTTTTTTTACTTTTGATTTTCTCTCTCTCTCTTTTTTGAACTTTCTGCTCTCTTTCTTTTTTTTTGACAATAAAGTGAGGGGAAAAAAATGAAGAACAAACAGTAATAGCACAAGAAACACAACAATAAGGAGAAAGGAAGAATAGCAATTATGGATATTGCGATAAGAGAATAGGAAAAAGTTAAAAGATAACAAATAAATGGATAAGCAAACCTCAAACTTGAGCCGTGCTCTAATACCAAATGATGGAAATCATCAATTTAGCAACCATACACCCCGATAGCTAAAGAGCTATGATACATATGAAATGCAAATTGACACCCTCCAGCGAATTGAAAACAAGGCGGATCGTTCAAGAATGAAGTAAGGAAAACTATTCTAATCACTTATCAATAGAAAATTGATGAAATAACTAAAATAGCACTTTGAATTCCCTTAAGACGCCACAAACTAATAAGTCTGATAAGTCAAAGGAAAAGCAAAGATTTGGTTTGAACGCCACAAGCAGAAAAGCCTGATAAGTTCTAAAGTTCATGCAAGAACTTAAAAACAAAAACACTCACCGGTGTTGAAGAAATGTTATACTTCCCAAATTGTCTGTCTTACATTTTGATTCAGCCTCATTTATATAGTATGAGGCTGATAAGCTAGTTAAAGGGTCTTTATGATCAACTCGCTGGTTTATATCAACATCGGTGTTTTCCTGGAGGAGGCTGATAAGCTGTGCCCGCTCTTGATCATCCAGGTCCGGGCCGATTCCGACCGTCCGATCGGGACGATCATCTTGCAGCGGAATATTAACCGCCGGGTTTATCGGCTCGGGATGCTCGGTCCGGCGTTGTGTCCCGCGTGGGTCTTCGAGGGGCTGCTCCGGCCTTTTTCTCTTACCCAGGGAGGTCGCTGTCAAGTAACACCGTTTGGACTCTCGAGATCTCCCGGACCTCCCGACTCGGCCGGTCGGAAACTTCAACGTCCGGTGGTATGTGGATATAATCGCCCTTAGCACGCTGAGGTGGGTCGGCCCGAGATGGCGTTATGCAGCGGTAGGAGAGGTCGACCACGGAAAAGTCACCCAGAGTTTTGCCTTCGGAGAATCCCGAGAGTCAACGGTGAGGTCACCGCGCCCGCGACGAAATCGAGTCGTCGGTAAAGCCGGTGAGTGCGAGTGCAAGGGCTTGAGGCTTCGCCGGCAACCCTAGCTTCAAAGGCCTCGAAATAAAGGATGTCGGCCGGCTGCGATGTCGACCATAATCCTTCGGACTGCGCGTTGGCTATTGGGCCGACACCACGGTAGCGTCATCATGCTCGTCGCTCCCATGTCCCCGAGGGAATGTGATCTCGGCTCGGAGGAGGTGGTATTCCCCGATGCATAGCAGCGCAGGCGTAAGCTCTTCGACCGAAGCACTATGCCCTCCAACGGCGGGCCCCAGAATTACGTCGATGTGTTGCTCGGCGGGGCGCCGGGATGCGAGGGCGGTTCCGTGGATGCTAGAGGTACTGATCTAAGTGACCTCTTGGATCAGCTCCTCAATTTGCCGCTTATTTCGTGGCATTGCTCCGTATCATGTCCGTTTCTTTGATGGAAGCGGCAATACGTATGATCGGCCAGCTCGTCGGCCCTTCATCGCCAGGCGGGCGGCTGAGCATTCCCCGCTCCTTTATCTAGAGGAATATTTGCGTCCGAGACGCGTTCAAGGGGGGAGGTGGCGGCCCGGGCACGTATGGGTCGGGGTGCCCCATCCAGCGTCCCTGGTGCGGGGACTCCCGCCTAGTTGTCGTTCTCGATCGGGATGGAGTAGAATGCCCCCTCGGTCGTTCTTCCCTTCTTCCCGACATCTAGGACTCGGCCGCCACATATTGACTTGCCCGCTGAAACATTTCCGCGATGGGCGCGGGGTCGCTCCACCAAGGACCGGCAAAACCTTGGCGGTCCACGGCCCATCATAACGCTGCATCAACAACGATGGGTGAGCATCGGATAACTCCGTACCTCCGTGGTAAACCTCCGCACAAAGTGGGAGAGGGGTTAAATCCTCTTTTGCTTCAAACCCGGGAGGAGTGCGGCGAAGGCTTTGGTCGCGCAAGCGCCAAAAATGTAGCTCGAAGTCCTTGGCGAGCCTGTTCAAAGGATGTTACCGTCCGCTTTTTAAGGTCTTTGTACCGCGTCTGAGCAGATCCTTTCAACGTGGTGGGAACGCACGGCACATCAAGGCGTCGAGGTTCCATATAGGGCCATCCCGAGCCGGAAGCGGCGGCGTGATCCGCCTGGATCACCGACTCCATCATAAAGGTCGATGGAGGAGGCGGAAGTTCAAGGGCACCGGTATTCCGTATGTCAGCGACGGGACTCCCGGTGGGACGCTTCCTTCTGCTCTTCTTTGGACTTACGGATGTCCCTTTGCACCTCATCCAGGCGCTGGGCGATGGAACGGATTTGTGCCCGAAATAAATCTGTCGAATCTGAGGACACCGCCTCGGGTTCGGGCGGGGCGTCCAGGTCTTGAGCCCGGGTTCGTCCACGAACCGGCGGGAGGTCTGGGAAGATGGTGCGGTGGGAATGCCTCATGATGCCGGGGAGGGTTCCGCCTTTGGAGGGTCGGCTCTGCCGCCTCCTGAAGTAAGCGAGGAGGGCGGCAGGACAGCACTGCGGTTCGGACACTGTTGGGAAAGGTCACGAAAAAGCCTCCGCCGTGGCGGGGAAGAAGCGGGAACGACTCGGCGGGTGGAGTCGGCGTCGCTAAATAAACTCCGATGGCGATCTGCGGTCGCGGCGAGATCGTCCCTCCGAGGTTCGGAGGTGCAGGGACCTCCGTAGGTGCCACCGGGGCGACCTTTCGTCCATGTGTCGTTAAAGCGGGCGGTAGACCCTCGGCAGCAGGCCCTCCTTCTAGCGCCAATCTGTTGTGGGAAATAACTTTTTACCGTGACCCTGGGGCGTGCGGCGTAGAATCCGGGCCGAGAGTCGTCTCGGTATGGTTCGGGCCCGTCGATGGCTCCTGCTCCCGCCTCCTGACCCCTCCGAAAGGCAGCTCCATGCTCAAGTCGTCGGGAACGAGACCTCTCGGAGTGTTCATCCTCATGCCTGTCTTACCCATTCGGCTTAAATAAGTCGGACGGATGGCATGCTTCCGGCTGCGTCTGCGGGTGGCGTACGGGCCTGACCTCGTAGGCCGGTGCCGTGGTCAACTTGGCGGGTAGTTGGGGCGATGCAGAGGAGAAGCGACGTCGGGCGATCAAATCGTAGGAGTAATGGAGCGCAGGAGGGGCGATGACGTCATCCGGGTGTACGACCCAGGACCAGGTGTCACGTCATACTTAATACCCCTAACAGATAAGTAATTAGAATAGTTTCCCTTACTTCATTCTTGAACGATCCGCCTTGTTTCAATTCGTTGGAGGGTGTCAATTTGCATTCCATATGTACCATAGCTCTTTAGCTATCGGGGTGTATGGTTGCTAAATTGATGATTTCCATCATTTGGTATCAGAGCACGGCTCAAGTTTGAGGTTTGCTTATCCATTTATTTGTTATCTTTTAACTTTTTCCTATTCTCTTATCGCAATATCTATAATTGATATTCTTCCTTTCTCCTTATTGTTGTGTTTCTTGTGCTATTACTGTTTGTTCTTCATTTTTTTCCCTCACTTTATTGTCAAAAAAAAAAAAGAAAGAGAGCAGAAAGTTCAAAAAAGAGAGAGAGAGAGAAAATCAAAAGTAAAAAAAAGGGAGAGGAAATCAAGATAAAAAAAAGAGAGGAGAAGATCAAAGGTCAAAAAAAAAAAGAAAGAAAGAAAGAAAGAGATCGAAATTATAAAAAAAAATTATGAATTCAGGGACTTCTTGAAAATTACAGAATTCTATCTTCATAATTTTGAATTCTTGTTTCAGGTTTGGAATTTTTTTTCTATTCCAAAAAATCTTCTTTAATTTATTTGATACTTGAATTCTAATCTTTGCTTATTGAAGTGTATTACACACTCCTTTAAACTTGGCTTACATTTTTTTTGCTTTTATGTCCAATTTCAATACCCTTGAATTGCCACAATCTGAATTGTTTGTTTAAGTTTCTTAGTTAATCTAAGAACTCAAAGAACAAAACAAGAGGTAAAAGGCAAGAGTGGTGAGATCAATATTGTTAGGGGTATTAAGTATGACGTGACACCTGGTCCTGGGTCGTACACCCGGATGACGTCATCGCCCCTCCTGCGCTCCATTACTCCTACGATTTGATCGCCCGACGTCGCTTCTCCTCTGCATCGCCCCAACTACCCGCCAAGTTGACCACGACACCGGCCTGCGAGGTCAGGCCCGTACGCCACCCGCAGACGCAGCTGGAAGTATGCCATCCGTCCGACCTATTTAAGCCGAATGGGTAAGACAGGCATGAGGATGAACACTCCGAGAGGTGAGTAGACTCGAACACCCTGACACATTTCTGGGGAGCTCGGCCGATGGGCGAGGACTGACTTGAGCGTCGGAGGGGTCGGGCGGAGCATCCGACCCGCCTTGCTGCAGGTCTCGTTCCCGACGACTTGAGCATGGAGCTGCCTTTCGGAGGGGTCAGGAGGCGGGAGCAGGAGCCATCGACGGGCCCGAACCATACCGAGACGACCCTCCGGCTCCCGGGTTCCACGCCGCACGCCCCGGGGTCACGGTAAAAAGTTGTTTCCCCTAATAGATTGGCGCTAGAAGGAGGGCCTGTCTGTCGAGGGTCTACCTGCTCCGCCTTTAACGACACATGGACAAAAGGTCGCTTCCGGCTGGCACCTCGGCGGAGGTCCCACAGACCTCTGAACCCTGGAGGGACGATCCTACCGCGACCATAGATCGCTACTGGAGTTTATTTAGCGACGCCGGACTCCACCTGCCGAGTCAGGTTCCCTCGCTTCTTCCCCCCGTCACGGCGGAGGCTTTTCAGGACCTTTCCCAGTCCAACCACGGCAAGTGTCGGGCCGTCCTCCCCCGCCAACTCCAGGAGGCGGCAGAGCCGACCCTCCAAAGGCCGGAACCCCTCCCCCAGCATCATGAGGCATTCCCGCCGGCACCATCTTCCCAGCCTCCCGCCGGTTCAGACGGAACCCGGGCTCTCAAAACCTGCACGTCCCGCCCGAACCCGAGGCGGTGTCCTCAGATTCGACAGATTTATTTCGGGCTCAAATTCGTTCCATCGCCCAGCGCCTGGATGAGGTGCAAAGGGACGTCCGTAAGTCCAAAGAAGAGCAGAGGGAAGCGTCCCACTGGGAGTCCCCGTTCGCTAGTGACATACGGGAATACCCGGTGCCCTTGAACTTCCGTCTCCCCTCCATCGACCTTTATGATGGAGTCAGTGATCCAGTGGATTACGTCGCCGCTTTCCGGGCTCAGATGGCCCTATATGGAACCTCGGACGCCTTGATGTGCCGTGCGTTCCCCACCACGTTGAAATGATCCGCTCGTACGTGGTACAAGAGATTAAAAAGCGAGACGGTAACATCCTTTGCACAGCTCGCCAAGGACTTCGAGCTATATTTTTTGGCGTTCGCGCGACCAGAGCCTTCTGTCGCACTCCTCCTGGGAATGAAGCAAAAAGAGGACGAAGCCCTCTCCCACTTTGTGCGGAGGTTTACCACGGAGGTACGGGAGTTATCTGATGCTCACCCATCATTGTTGATGTAGGCGTTTATGATGGGGCTGCGACCGTCAAGGTTTTGCTGGTCCTTGGTGGAGCGACCCCCCGCGTCCATCGCGGAAATGTTTCAGCGGGCAAGTCAATATGTGGCGGCCGAGTCCTGGATGTCGGGAAGAAGGGAAGAACGACCGAGGGGGCATTCTACTCCATCCCGATCGGGAACGACAACTAGGCGGGAGTCCCCGCACCAGGGACGCCGGATGGGGCACCCCGACCCATACGTGCCCGGGCCGCCACCTCCCCCCTTGAACGCATCTCGGACGCAAATATTCCTCCAGATAAAGGAGCGGGGAATGCTCAGGCCGCCGCTCCCGATGAAGGGCCGGCGAGAGGCTGATCATACCTGGTATTGCCGCTTCCATCGGCAAAACGGACATGACACGGAGCAATGCCACGAGCTGAAGCGGCAAATTGAGGAGCTGATCCGAAGAGGTCACTTAGATCAGTACCTCCAGCATCCACGGGAACCATCCCTGCATCCCGAAGGCCCTATCGAGCAACACATCGACGTAATTACAGGGGGGCCCGCCGCTGGAGGGCATAGTGCCGGTCGAAGAGCTTACGCTGTCTTTGCGGCATCGGGAATACCACCCTCCTCGAGCCAGATCACTTTCCCCTCAGGGGACATGGGAGCGTCGGAGCATGATGACGCGCTGGTGGTGTCGGCCCGAATAGCCAGCAGTCCGAAGGATTATGGTCGACAACGCAGCTCGGCCGACATCCTTTATTTCGAGGCCTTTTGAAGCTAGGGTTGCCGAAGGAAGCCCCAGCCCTGCACTCGGCACTCAGGCTTTACCGGCGACTCGATTTCGCCGCGGCGCGGTGACCCTACCGTTGACTCTCGGGGATTCTCAGAAGGCAAAAACTCTGTGGTGACTTTTTCCGTGGTCGACCTCCCTACCGCGTAACGCCATCTGGCCGACCCACCTCAACAGCTAAGGGCGATTATCTCCACATACCACCGGACGTTGAAGTTTCCGACCAGTGCCGGAGTCGGGGAGGTCCGGGGAGATCCTCAGGAGTCCAGACGGTGTTACTTGACAGCGACCTCCCTGGGTAAGAGAAAAAGGCCGGAGCAGCCCCTCGAAGACCCACGCGGAACGCAACGCCAGACCGAGCATCCCGAGCCGACAAACCCGGCGGTTAATATTCCGCTGCAAGATGACCGTCCCGATCGGACGGTCGGAATCGGCCCGGACCTGGATGATCAAGAGCGGCCGCGGCTTATCGACCTCCTCCAGAAAACACCGATGTCTTCGCACGACTGCCGACCTCCGAATCGATCTCGAAGTTTCTCAACACCATCGCACATTTCCCGACCGCGCTTTCGGTAAGGCGAGACCCGCCTCAGTCCCTCGAGCGCCAACAGGCTGTGCAAATGGATGTCGACAGGCTCTTGGCGTCTGACTTCATTGAGGAAGTCAGGTATCCTCAGTGGCTGTCCAATGTAGTCCTCGTCAAGAAGCCTAATGGAAGCTGGAGGATGTGTGTCGACTACACCGATCTAAATCGTGCTTGTCCGAAGGATTGCTTCCCCTTGCCTAGGATCGACCAGTTGGTCGACTCAACCGCGGGGCACGCCCGCTTCTCCTTCATGGACGCCTACTCCGGTTACAATCAGATCCGGATGGCCCCCGAGGATCAACAACATACGACCTTCCACATGCCCCAAGGAGCTTACTTCTACAAGGTCATGCCGTTCGGATTAAAGAACGCGGGCGCCACCTACCAAAGGATGGTGAACAAGGTGTTCGCCCAGCAAATAGGGCGAAACATGGAAGTATATGTTGACGACATGATCGTAAAAAGTCGCATACGAGGCTGCACACCTTGATGACTTGCGGAAACCTTCTCTACGCTAAGAAGATATGGGATGCGCCTTAATCCAGCTAAGTATGTCTTGGCGTGACATCGTGAAGTTCCTGATTCATCATACGAGAGAGGAATTGATGCCAACCCAGAAGATTCGAGCTCTCACCGACATGAGATCTCCAAGAACGATAAAGGCTTCAATGCCTTAACGGAAGGATAGCGGCTCTGTCCGGTTTTGTCCCGATCGGAGATAAGTGCCTTCCTTTCTTGAGTCCTCAAAGATCCGAAGAACTTCCAATGGGCGGCGAGAATGCGAGGAAGCTTTCACACGCTGAGCGGCACTTATCCGGGCTCCCCGCCTTACCTCGGTGTCTACAGGAGAAACTTAAACTCTACTGGCGGCATCCCGGCATGCGATGGGCTCGATCGGTGAAGGAAGCTTAGGCGCTCAACATCCGATCTATTACACCAGCCACGTGTTGCGTGGGCTAGAGCAGCGCTATCCCCCCATCGAAAGGTTGGCATTAGCGCTTATCCTATCAGCTCGGAAGTTACGCCCCTATTTCCAGGCCCATACGATTGAGGTAATGACCGACCAACCCCTGCGTCAAGTTCTTTCTAAGTTTGACGTAGCAGGGCGTCTTCTAAAATGGTCGGTGGAGCTATCCGAGTTCGACCTTTGCTACAAGCCGAGAACGGCCATCAAAGCCCGTGCCTTGGCGATTTCATCTCGGAGTTGACACAGGAAATAGAGTGCGTTGAGCAAATCCACCGAGACCACCTGCGTGGATGGGTCTTCCGGCTCGAGTGCCGTGGCCGGACCCATTCTAGAGGACCCTGACGGATACGCTTTTGAGCGTTCCCTCCGCTTCGGTTTCAAGGCCTCGAACAATGAGGCGGAATACGAGGCGCTTTGGCGGCCTCCGCTTGGCACCGAGATGCACGGTGAGCGATCCATGTTCTCACGGATTCCCAACTCATCGCCGAACAAGTTGGCGGAGTATCGAGCGCGGGATTCGACTATGTCCAAATACGACCAAGGTAAAAGCCCAAACCTCTAACTTTCCTCGTTTCACTCTGTCCCGTGGTGCCCAGGTCGCAAAACGGGCGGGCGGACCAGCTCGCGAAATTAGCCTCGGGAGCCGATCCAGAGAAACATCCCGAGGTCAAAGAGCTCACACACCGGTCGGTGGCCATCATGGAGATAGGGGACCCCGGAGTCCCGACCTCTCCACATATGTGGACTCAGGAAGTGCTGATGTATAAGCGTGATGGGATCCTGCCTGAGGATGAGGTCAAGGCACGGCGGCTCCACCGAACCCAGGCGTGGTACTGCGAGATTGGCGACCGGCTCTACAAAAGGTCGTTTTCCCATCCCCTACTGCGATGTTTAGATCCCGATGAAGCGGAAGTGATTCTCGCCGAGGTTCACGGCGGGACTTGTGGGGAGCACATGGGCGGCCGAACTTTGGCCTTCAAAATACTACGCCAGGGCTACTGGCCTACGTTGCACCGAGGCGCCAAGGCATTCGTGCGGCGGTGCGACACTGCCAGCGCCGGGCCGCGCCCGCGGCTCCTGCGGTCCCGCTCACCTCCATGGATTGCGCCCGCCGCTCAATGGGGAATGGACCTTTTGGGCCGTTCCCCGTCCGGCGGCGGATATATATCATCGTGGGGATAGATTATTTCACTAAGTGGGTGGAAGCCGAGCCACGGCAACCATTACGGCCGAGCGGGTCGAGCGGTTTGTATGGAAGAACATCGTGACCCGATTCGGTCGCCCAGCGTTATCATCACCGATAACGGAACCCGGTCGCCGACTCGGTTTACGGAGTTCTGCGCGACTTATCAAATCCAGATTGAGGTTTAGCTCGGTGGCCCACCCGGACCAGCGGGCTCCGAGGTGACCAACCGATCTATCCTAGATGGACTTAGGAAAAGGACTTTGGAAGCCCGATCGAGCTGGTCGTCGCGAGCTCCCGAACATCCTATGGTCTTTGCGGACTACCCGAAAGGCGGCAGGCGAAGTCCCCTCTGACCTGGCATTGGCGTGGAAGCGATCCTACCACCGAGTTGGTCATTCCAACATTCCGGGTGGAGAACTATGAGAATCCACCTCGGCCCGGGGAGTTCGGGCTGGCCTAGACCTGCTAGAAGAACGCAGGGCCGACGCGCACGTAAAGATGCTGGCGTACAACAGGAGTGTTGCCAGAAGTTATAACAAGAAGGTGCGCCCTCGACCTCTCGGGATGGGAGATCTAGTATTACGCAAGGCGGAAGTAGGCGACCCCGCCAACTCAAGGGCAAGCTTGCACCTAAGTGGGAAGGCCCCTACCGCGTAATCAAAGTTGTCCGACTAGGAACGTTAGGCTCGCGACTATGATCGGGCAGCAATTCCGAGGACACAGGCGTCGAGAACCTTAAGAAGTACTTTGTTTAAGGGTCGAACAGAAGCAGGTCAATATTTGACTCGGGCTATTGGAATGAAGTTGGAAATTGTATTGCCATAAAAAAGGGAATTGTATTACCAAAAGCTTTGGAGTACAAAACGAGCCCCTAGAGGGGAAAGAATGATTACAAAGGTGAGGGAAGGCCCTCCAAAAAGAAGAAAAAACCCCTCAAGCCGCGGCTCTGGGAAGGCTGTCGTCGAAGGGAACCTCGCCGGGCATGTCAACCCCCTCGTCCTCGGGACAGGAGGTGAAGGGATCCTCCACAATCGCGGAGCCTGGAGGGCACGCTCGGAATCGGGCCAGGGCAACCTTGTACCCATACTCGTATGATACCCTGCCCGTCCGGTCCAGCCCGAGGAGGAAGCCCTCCGACTTCTTGTATGCCTCGACCGCCTCCCGGTCCCTCTCCGGGCGGCTGCCTTCCGCCGCGGCAAGAGCTTCCTGGGCGGCCTTCACCTCGGCCTCTCTCGAAGTCAGCTTGGCGGCCAACTCCGAGGCCTCCTTGGTGCGGAGGCGGTTCTCCAGCTTCTCCGTCCGGAAGCTTGCAGTTGGCCTTGACGCCGGCGCCTCGAGCTCAGCGGTCGAGCGTGACTTCGCGCCCATGTCGCCGCGCTGCCAAGGCGGCAAGCGCCTCGGGTCAGACCCGCCCGGGCCTCTTCAAGCAGGTGGCGCAACTCGAGGTTGCGCTCGCGGCCCACCAACCGGCCGTCGTGCACGGTCGATGAGGGCCGTGGTGTAGTGGAGATTCTGCATAGAGAGGAAGGGCTGAAAATGGTGAACAGTGCTTAGCTAAGAGAATACACGCAAGGCGGTGCTTACCCACAACACCGACTTGGCTGGCTTGACGATGAGTGCTTCCGAGGGGCGCGTGTATAGGTCCCGAGCTATGTCGGGATGGTGCGCCCCCCGGAGGTAGCTGGCCGAGGCTCTCCCGACCCACACCTTGTCCTCGGGGCCAGACCATGCTGCCGGCCACCAGGTCGCTCGGCGCCCGAAGGACCTCGCCCATCACACGGGAAAGGAATGGCTGATCCTTCCCCGACGTGACTCGGCATAAGTCCTTCATGGTCGGAGGACGCTGACCCTTCCCGGTCGTCCCCTGGCTGGGCCCGGCGCTCTCGGCAGGAGCGGAAGCGCCCGGTCGTTCGGTCGTCTCGGCGGATGGAGCCACAGGCACCTCCAGGTCCACCACGTCCCTGGCCTTGGCCCTCTTCTTTGGGCGCCCCTCCTCGGTAGTGCGCGGGGAGCCGCCCCCCGCCCGCTTGAGAACCGCCGGAGAGCACGGAGACGGTCCTGTCGGAGCACCCGAATCATGGAAGGACCGCAGGTTCACCATCTCTGCAAAGAACAAGGATGAGTTAGAAACTAGAGTGTGGCAGCAAGCCTAAAGATGCGAAACAACAATAGCCTACCCCGTGAGCGCGGACTAAGTCCCGCCTCCACAAGCCACTTCTCCGACATGTTGCGGATGGCTTGTGAGGAAGGGAGGATTACCCTTAACCGCTCGAGGTGCGCACGCTCCTCGGCATTGAGTTTCGGGGCAATGTTATCAATGGTCCTTGACGACCATCGAACCCCAAAACCCTAGTCCTTCTGGCACTGGACGAAAAAGAAGCGCCTCTTCCACCCTTTGTTATTGGTGGGGGCGCCACTAACCCGGAACCCTGTCCGGGCGGCAAGGAAGTATCCCCCTAACCCCTTGAAAAGGCGAAAACAGGAGAGAAAAAGGTTGCGGGTCGGGGCGATGTTGGCGTAATGGCATTCCCCCAGGAAAGCCACCAGATACCGCCAAGAGTTTGGGGTTATTTGTGAATGCGAGATCCGCCACAAGGATATGCAGGATACTATGATTGGGTGCAGGGGAAGACGCAGGTCGGCCTCTAAGGCATCGGCGGTCAGGGCAAAGCCCTTAGGAACCGGGTCGAAAGCCCGCTGCCCAGCTTCGGGGGCCGAAAGGCTATATTCTTCCGGGATGCCGTAGCGCCGCCGGAGGATCCCTACCATGCGCTCATCCAGGGTGGAATCCTGGTCGTGCGGCCACATTATGGCCTCTAGCGCACGCGCCGCTTCCGCACCTGAGGAAGGGCTGGAAGGAGGAGATGAGGGGAGAGCGGCGACACGGGTTGTGACAGAGGGGGAGGAAGAGGAAGAAGCAGATGAGGAGGAGGTGGAAGGAAGAGCCATCATGCACTAACCTACAGTGGAAGGAATCGACTGAAGGGAGTCAAAGGACACCGGAGCCAAGGGAGAAAACTCGAAGGAAGATGACGGCAGGACTCGAGAGGAAAAACTCCGCTGATAAAAAGTGATAGAGTGTCGCGAAGCTCGCTATTTATAGAAAGGGGGGCCTCGGCCTTTCGCCTCCCGAGGCAAGCGATAGCATGACGCTGCACATATCGCCCAATAGCATCGCATCGGGCAGTCGAAGCGCCGGCGTCATATTAATGAAGAGGTGACGTGTCCACCACCCAGGTAAGTAACTTACCCAGCACGCCAACGACTCCTCGATTCCAGCAACCGCACTATCGCGAGCCGTTTTCGAAGCGGCACGGCGACGGTTCGGTTTTCCAGGTCTTGAGCGGCGGCTCGACCACTGGTTTTCTGGGTCCAGAGCGGCGGCTCGGCCCTTTATCCCGAACGGCGGTTCGGCGATATCGGTTTTCCAGGTCTTGAGCGGCGGCTCGACCACTGGTTTTCTTGGTCCAGAGCGGCGGCTCGGCCCATTATCCCGAACGGCGGGTCCGCGATATCGGTTTTCCAGTCTTGGCGGCTCGACCATCGTTTTAGGTCGAGCGGCGGCTCGGCCCTTTATCCCGAACGGCGGTTTGGCGATATCGGTTTTTCAGGTCTTGAGCGGCGGCTCGACCACTAGTTTTCTGGTCCAGGCGGCGGCTCGGCCTATATCGACGGCGGTTGGTTATTATGGTCTTCTGGGGCTTGTGCGGGCCTCAACCTCTTACTACCGGACGGCGGTTCGGCAACGGGGTATTGAGCGTCGCCTCGATCCTATATCCCGAACGGCGGTTCGGTTATTATGGTTTTCCGGGTCTTGTGCGGACCTCGACCCCTTATTACCGAACGACGGATCGGCAACAGGGAGTTGAGCATCGCCTGCCCTTTACCCCGAACGGCGGTTCGGTTACATGGTCTCGAGGTTCCTCGACCATCGGTTTTCAGGGCCTTGCGCGGGTCTCGACCCTTGATTACTGGATGACGGATTGGCAACGGGGGATTGAGTGTTGCCTCGATCCTTTATCCCGAACGGCGGTTCGGTTACATGGTCTTGAGCGACGACTCGACCA
The DNA here is from genome assembly GCA_023547065.1 of Musa troglodytarum. Taxonomy (NCBI): domain Eukaryota; kingdom Viridiplantae; phylum Streptophyta; class Magnoliopsida; order Zingiberales; family Musaceae; genus Musa; species Musa troglodytarum. The sequence goes on along the minus strand of CP097507.1, from coordinate 23,484,738 downwards.
CCGGCTTTCTAGGCCTTGAGCGGTGGCTCGGCCCTATATCCCGAACGACGGTTCGGTGACTATGGTTTTCCGGGTCTTGAGGCTCCTCGACCCCCTTTATCTCGAACGGCGGTTCGGTCACATGGTCTCGAGCTTCCTCGATCATCGGTTTTCTAGGTCTTGAGGCTCCTCGACCCCTTTATCCCGAACGGCGGTTCGGTTACATGGTCTCGAGCTTCCTCGATCATCAGTTTTCCGGGTCTTGAGCGGCGCCTCGACCCCTTATCCTGCACAGGGATCCGGTCAATTATGTCACGACACGGCAGAACCTCCGCCCGAGATCTCAGTCGGCAACCGGGTTTCTCCGAGCACCACCCCCCAACCCTCAAAGACCGTCCCGCAGGAGTGGCTTTTTGAGGGGGGGTAATGTTAGGGGTATTAAGTATGACGTGACACCTGGTCCTGGGTCGTACACCCGGATGACGTCATCGCCCCTCCTGCGCTCCATTACTCCTACGATTTGATCGCCCGACGTCGCTTCTCCTCTGCATCGCCCCAACTACCCGCCAAGTTGACCACGGCACCGGCCTGCGAGGTCAGGCCCGTACGCCACCCGCAGACACAGCCGGAAGCATGCCATCCGTCCGACCTATTTAAGCCGAATGGGTAAGACATACATGAGGATGAACACTCCGAGAGGTGAGTAGACTCGAACACCCTGACACATTTCTGGGGAGCTTGGCCGACGGGCGAGGACTGACTTGAGCGTCGGAGGGGTCGGGCGGAGCATCCGACCCGCCTTGCTGCAGGTCTCATTCCTGACGACTTGAGCGTGGAGCTGCCTTTCGGAGGGGTCAGGAGGCGGGAGCAGGAGCCATCGACGGGCCCGAACCATACCGAGACGACCCTCCGGCTCCCGGATTCCACGCCGCACGCCCCGGGGTCACGGTAAAAAGTTGTTTCCCCTAACAAATATCGAGAAAAAAAAAGCCAAACATTGTGTGAAAATACGAGTGGAGTGAATCAAATCTTCAGTGAAACACGTGAGAAAGTGTTGGTGAGGCTATTCTAACTTTGTTTTTCAGGTTGCAAATATGTCTAAAGAAAAGGAAGCGAGTTCTTCATCAAATGATCTTTTGCTTCAAGCAATGCAACAACAATTTGAACGTATGTTCAAAGTGATAGGAGATGTAAGAGATCATCTAGAAAGGCATGATGATGCAATTAATAGATTAGAAGGTGAACCACGGCGTAGGAGACAACCAGCATTCGTCCATGATGAATATAATGATAGAGATGATGATATGAACCAGATCAAGCTAGTCAAGACTCAATCAAGATTCTATGATTGCAAGAAGAGCCTAAAATGGTCAATATGATCATGAAGAGAGAAAGACAAATTTGAAGACCTCATCTTGAAGAATAAAAGTCCATTCAGCCTTGTTTACCAAAATTCATGAATTAGGAATATAAAAGTTATTTAATGCATTCATTCCCTTTGTACTATCCTCATACTATATAAATGAGGTTGACTCTCAGTGTAAGACAGACAATTTGGAAAAATAACAATTCTTCAACACCGGTGAATGTTTTGTTTTTAATTTCTTGCATGAACTTTAGAACTTATCGTTTTTCGCTTGTATGCTCAAACCAAATCTTTGCTTTTCCTTTGACTTATCCGACTTGTTAGTTTGTGGCGTCTTAGGGGAATTCAAAGTCCTATTCTAGTTATTTCATCAATCTTCTATTGATAGGTAATTAGAATAGTTTCCTCTACTTCATTCTTGAACGATCCGCCTTGTTTCAATTCGTTGAGGGTGTCAATTTGCATTCCATATGTATCATAGCTCTTTAGCTTTCGGGGTGTATGGTTGCTAAATTGATGATTTCCATTATTTTGTATCAGAGCACGGCTCAAGTTTGAGGTTTGCTTATCCATTTATTTGTTATCTTTTAACTTTTTCCTATTCTCTTATCGCAATATCCATAATTGCTATTCTTCCTTTCTCTTTATTGTTGTGTTTCTTGTGCTATTACTGTTTGTTCTTCATTTTATTCCCCTCACTTTATTGTCAAAAAAAAAGAAAGAGAACAGAAAGTTCAAAAAAAAGAGAGAGAGAGAAAATCAAAAGTAAAAAAAAGGAGAGGAAATCAAGATAAAAAAAAGAGAGGAGAAGATCAAAGGTCAAAAAAAAAAAAAAGAAAGAAAGAAAGAAAGAGATCGAAATTATAAAAAAAAATTATGAATTCAGGGACTTCTTGAAAATTACAGAATTCTATCTTCATAATTTTGAATTCTTGTTTCAGGTTTGGAATTTTTTTATTCCAGAAAATCTTCTTTAATTCATTTGATACTTGAATTCTAATCTTTGCTTATTATTGAAGTGTATTACACACTCCTTTAAACTTGGCTTACATTTTTTTTTGCTTTTATGTCCAATTTCAATACCCTTGAATTGCCACAATCTGAATTGTTTGTTTAAGTTTCTTAGTTAATCTAAGAACTCAAAGAACAAAACAAGAGGTAAAAGGCAAGAGTGGTGAGATCAATATCGAGAAAAAAAAAAGCCAAACATTGTGTGAAAATACGAGTGGAGTGAATCAAATCTTCAGTGAAACACGTGAGAAAGTGTTGGTGAGGCTATTCTAACTTTGTTTTTCAGGTTGCAAATATGTCTAAAGAAAAGGAAGCGAGTTCTTCATCAAATGATCTTTTGCTTCAAGCAATGCAACAACAATTTGAACGTATGTTCAAAGTGATAGGAGATGTAAGAGATCATCTAGAAAGGCATGATGATGTAATTAATAGATTGGAAGGTGAACCACGGCGTAGGAGACAACCAGCATTCGTCCATGATGAATATAATGATAGAGATGACTCGACGATGACCAAGTCACTCTAATTGGTCAAAATGTTAATCCTACGAGACAAACTAGGAGAGGACGTTTTGATGGTGTGGACAGAAACATAGGCAGCATCAAAATGAAAATTCCTTCTTTTCAAGGAAAGAATAATCCAGATACTTATTTGGAGTGGGAACGAAAAGTGGAGCTAATCTTTGAATGTCATAACTACTCCGAAGAGAAAAAGGTAAAATTAGCTACTGTTGAATTTTGTGATTATACTATAATTTGGTGGGATCAATTATGTAAAGATAGACGTAGAAATGGTGAAAGGCCCGTAGAGACTTGGATAGAGATGAAACAAATCATGAGGAGGAGATTCGTCCCAAGTCATTACTATCGGGATTTGCATCAACGATTGCAAACTTTGACACAAGGTTCCATGAGCGTTGATGAATATCACAAGGAGATGGAGATAGCCATGATAAGGGCTAATGTGGAGGAAGACCGTGAGGCTACAATGGCTCGATTCCTAAGTGGATTAAACAAGAACATTGGTGATCTTGTGGAATTACAGCATTATGTGGAGATTGATGATATGGTGAATATGGCCATGAAGATTGAGAGACAACTCAAAAGAAAAGGCACAAGGTATGATTCAAAACCTTATTCGAGTTCTTCTTCATCTTGGAAACCGAATTGGAGTAAAAAGGATGATAAACCCATTGTTATGCCTAAAATTGATAGAATTAAAGGCAAAAATGAATTTGGCAACAAAGGTAAAGGTGAGAATCAACCTAATCAAAGTAGAGGTATTAAGTGTTTTAAGTGCTTTGGGCATGGACATATAGCACGTGAATGTCCTAATAAGAGAGTTATGATTCTAAGAGATGGGAATATAGAATCTGAAAGTGAAAGAGAGGATGATGATGACATTCCAGAGGATACTAGTGACGTAGAGTATGCTAAAGGTGAAATTTTGGTTATTCAACGCACACTTTACAAAGTAAAAATGATGAACATGATGAACAACGTGAAAATCTGTTTCATACTCATTGTTTGATTGCTAATAAGTTGTGCAATGTGATTGTTGATAGCGGAAGTTGTACCAATATGGCAAGTACCTTCCTCGTGGAGAAACTGAAATTGCCTACTATCAAACATCCAAAACCTTACAAGTTACAATGGTTGAATGATAGTGGTGTAGTAAAGGTAAATCAGCAAGTGTTAATTCATTTTTCAATTGGTAGATATGAGGATGAAGTTTGGTGTGATGTGGTACCTATGTATGCTAGTCACATGTTGTTGGGGAGACCATGGCAATATGATCGTAGGGTAACACATGATGGGTTCAAGAACCGTTATTCCTTAATCATAGATGGACAGAAATATCAACTTAGACCGTTGCCTCCGAAGACAATTCTTGAAGACCAGATGCGCATAAAACAACAATATGAGGAGCTTGAGTCTTCATTAACCAAAACATTTGGGAGGGAGCAAGTAAGAGAGAAAAAAGAAAAAGATGAGATGAGTGATAAAAATAAGAGTATTGAAAAACACAAGGGTAGAGAAAACAAGGAAGGCTTGAGTGAAAGAAAAATGAGTGTTTATGCCAAAATGAGTGATGTAAAAAAGGCCTTAATCATGAGGCAGCCCTTAATTGTACTTATGTACAAGGACATTTTGATTTCTTCTAACAAAATTGACAAAAGTTTGCCTAGTGTTATTGTTAATCTTTTGCAGGAAAATGAGGATATCTTTCGAAGAAGTTCCCAATGGTTTGCCACCAATTAGAGGAATTGAGCATCAAATTGATTTCATTCAGTGCAAGCATACCAAATAGGCCAGCATATAGATGCAACTCGAAGAGACCAAGGAAATCCAAAAGCAAGTCGGTGAGCTTATGGAAAAGGGGTATGTGCGAGAAAGCATGAGTCCATGTGCAGTTCCTGTTCTTTTGGTGCCTAAAAGGATGGATCTTGGAGAATGTGTGTTGAGTGCAGAGCCATCAACAAAATCACATTAAAGCATCGACATCCTATTCCTAGGCTAGATGACATGTTAGATGAATTGCATGGTTCTTGTCTATTTTCAAAAATTGATTTGAAATCTGGATATCATCAAATAAGAATGCATGAGGGTGATGAATGGAAAACTGCTTTTAAAACTAAACATGGTTTATATGAATGGTTAGTGATGTCTTTTGACTTAACTAACGCACCTAGCACTTTTATGAGATTGATGAACCATATTTTGCGTGCTTATATTGGAAAGTTTATAGTGGTTTATTTTGATGATATACTTGTGTATAGCAAAAGTTTAGATGAACATGTAACACATTTAAAAGCTATTTTTGATGTGCTTAGAAAACAAAAGTTATATGCTAATCTACAGAAATGCACTTTTTGCACTAATGAAATTACTTTTCTTGGATATGTTGTAAACGATAAAGGAATACATGTTAATCAAGAAAAAGTAAAAGTAATTAAGGAGTGGTCAAAACCCACTAGTGTTAATGATGTTAGAAGTTTTCATGGTCTTGCTAGTTTTTATAGAAGATTTTTCTACAATTACGGCACCATTAACTGAATGCATAAAAAAGAATATGGGATTCAGATGGATAAACAATAAGATCATGCTTTTAACTTCCTTAATGACAAACTCAGTTTAGCACCTTTGCTTGCTTTACCTAACTTTGCTAAAACTTTTGAGATTGAGTGTGATGCGAGTGGAGTAGGTATTGGAGGAGTCTTAATGCAAGAGGGTCGACCCATTGCATTCTTCAGTGAGAAGTTAAATGGAGCAAGTCTTAACTACTCGACATATGATAAAGAATTTTATGCTCTGGTAAAAGTGTTAGAGACATGGCAGCACTATCTTTGGCACAAGGAATTCATTATACATACCGATCATGAGTCTTTGAAATATCTTAAAGGACAAGGAAAGCTAAGTCGTAGGCATGCAAAATGGGTGGAGTTTATTGAATCCTTTCCATACATCATCAAGTACAAACAAGGTAAAGAAAATGTGGTCGCCGATGTTCTTTCTAGTGTTATTGTTAATCTTTTGCAGGAAAATGAGGATATCTTTCCCGAAGAAGTTCCCAATGGTTTGCCACCAATTATAGGAATTGAGCATCAAATTGATTTCATTCCAGGTGCAAGCATACCAAATAGGCCAGCATATAGATGCAACCCAGAAGAGACCAAGGAAATCCAAAAGCTAAGTCGTAGGTATGCAAAATGGGTGGAGTTTATTGAATCTTTTCCATACATAATCAAGTACAAACAAGGTAAGGAAAATGTGATCGCTGATGCTCTCTCTAGAAGGTATGCTCTAATATCTAAACTTGATGCAAAATTATTGGGTTTTGAATACATTAAAGATTTATACAATTCTGACCATGATTTTGCTAATGTTTATGGGGCATGTGAAAAAGGGGGTTTTGATAAGTTCTTTAGGCATGATGGTTTTCTTTTCAAAGAAAACAAGCTGTGTTCCTCAATATTCAATGAGAGAATTACTTGTGAGAGAAGCACATAGTGGAGGTTTAATGGGATATTTTGGAGTTAGAAAAACTTTAGATGTGTTAAGTGATCATTTCTTTTGGCCACGCATGAAAAGGGATATTGAAAAATTGTGTGAGAAATGCATCACTTGTAAACAAGCTAAATGTAAAGTAATGCCTCATGGGTTATATACACCCCTTCCTATAGCTAGTGAACCTTGGGTTGATATATCCATGGACTTTGTCTTAGGTTTACCTAGGTCAAAAGGAGGGAGAGATTCTATTTTTGTTGTTGTTGATAGGTTTAGCAAGATGACACATTTCATTCTTTGCCATAAAACAGATGATGCAACACATGTTACGAGACTATTTTTCAAAGAAATTGTGAGGTTACATGGCATCCCAAGGACAATTGTGAGTAATAGAGATGTGAAGCTTCTTAGTCACTTTTGGAGAACACTTTGGAGTAAGTTGGGTACAAGATTGTTGTATTCAACCACTTGTCATCCACAAACAGATGGGCAAACGGAGGTAGTAAATCGAACTTTATCAACACTTTTGAGGGCCATAATTCAAAAAAATTTAAAAAATTTGGAGGAGTGTTTGCCACATGTAGAGTTTGCTTATAATAGAAGTGTGCATGCAACAACAAATCATTCCCCATTTGAAGTTGTGTATGGGTTCAATCCATTAACTCCTATGGATTTGCTACCTTTACCATTGGAAAAAGCTAATTTGGATGGTAAGCAAAATCCTGAATTTGTAAAAGCATTGCATGAAAAAGTCCGAACACAAATGGAAAAAAAAACTCTAAAATATAAGAAACAACACAACAAAGGTCAAAAACAAGTAGTATTCGAACCTGGTGAGTGGGTTTGGGTAGACTTAAGAAAGGAAAGATTTCCCAATCACAGGAAGTCTAAACTAATGCCAAAGGAGATGGTCCATTTCAAGTCCTTCAAAAATCAATGACAACGCATATAATGGAACTACCGGTGAGTATGGCAACGTTAATGCAACATTCAATGTTTCGATCTATCTTTGTTTGATGTAGGTGATGGAGGCTATGATTCGAGGACGAATCCTTTCCGAGAAAGGGGAATGATATAAACCAGCGAGTTGATCATAATTCGATTAAAGACCCTTTAACTATTCATGGAGGACCAATGACGAGAGCTAAAGCTAAGAGGATGAAAGAAGCCTTAACCTGTTTATTGGAGACAATTTGGAAAGATAACAATTCTTCAACACCGGTGAGTGTTTTGTTTTTAAGTTCTTGCATGAACTTTAGAACTTATCAGGCTTTTTTGCTTGTGGCTTTCAAACCAAATCTTTGCTTTTTCTTTGACTTATCAGACTTGTTAGTTTGTGGCGTCTTAAGGGAATTCAAAGTCTATTCTAGTTATTTTATTAATTTTTTATTGATAAGTAATTAGAATAGTTTTCCTTACTTAATTCTTGAACGATCCGCCTTATTTCAATTCGTTGGAGGGTGTCAATTTGCATTCCATATGTACCATAGCTCTTTAGCTATCAGGGTGTATGGTTGCTAAATTGATGATTTCCATCATATTAGAAACAAATACTGACATAAATTGATATAAACCAGCGAGTTGATCATAATTTGATTAAAGACCCTTTAACTATTCATGGAGGACCAATGACGAGAGCTAAAGCTAAGAGGATGAAAGAAGCCTTAACCTGTTTATTGGAAAACATTTGGAAGGATCAAGCTAGTTAAGACTCAGTCAAGATTCTATGGTTGGAAGAAGAGCCTAAAATGGTCAACATGATCATGAAGAGAGAAGGACAAATTTGAAGACCTCATCGTAAAGAATAAAAGTCCATTCAGCCATGATTACCAAAAATCATGAAATCGAATATGAATGTTATTTAATGCATTCATTCCTTTGTACTAAGCCTCATACTATATAAATGAGGCTGAATCAAAATGTAAGATGCAGACAATTGGGAAGTATAACATTTCTTCAACACCGGTGAGTGTTTTGTTTTTAAGTTCTTGCATGAACTTTAGAACTTATCAAGCTTTTCTGCTTGTGGCGTTCAAACCAAATCTTTGCTTTTCCTTTGACTTATCAGACTTATTAGTTTGTGGCGTCTTAAGGGAATTCAAAGTGCTATTCTAGTTATTTCATCAATTTTCTATTGATAAGTGATTAGAATAGTTTTCCTTACTTCATTCTTGAACGATCCGCCTTGTTTTCAATTCGTTGGAGGGTGTCAATTTGTATTACATATGTATCATAGCTCTTTAGCTATCGGGGTGTATGGTTGCTAAATTGATGATTTCCATCATAAATATTTCTATCATCAAAATTCAAGTCATGAATATGAATTCAATATTCAAGCCAACAAGCTAGCTCCCCCTTAGTTATTATCAAAATGAAGTAGAGGACTCAATTGCTAAAAAATTTCAAGCCATATAAAGAAATCATGTCATGATATCAAGAAAAATTTAAGAAGGACATGATTCATTTGACAAGATATAGCACAAAGAGCAACTTGATTCATGCATAAGATTTTTCATCAAGATCCCATTTCATAAGAATCAAGATATCAAGTTCACGAATTCATAAAAATTTAATTATTGAATTCCAAGAAATCAAAAGATAAGATATATTTCATTTAAAGAGTTTTCTTTTGATAAAACGAAAAGAGCATGGTAAACGATCTTGATTTATAAAGAAATTCAAGTTATAATTGTCAAGATCATGATTTCAATAAAATTTTTTTATAGCAAAATGAAATCTTTTAGAACTTGATTCAAGCATTAAATATATCTTAACAAGTCATAATTCTAAAAGATTAAAGAATCACTAAAAGAAAAATCATTCAAGTTCAATTTGACTACTTCATACTTATTATTAAAATTATTTTCATAGATTCATATAGATGGATTATTTAACACATCGTCAAAATCTCATTCATAATTCAAGTGATTCATAAACTATCATAAATGAATTCATCACTTGTATTTCATGAAAAATCAAAATTTTCAAACATCATACATTTCATTTTTTTATGATTTACATTGATTTCGTATAAACATGCCTTTGTCTTTTTTTATGTTGAATAGAAACAAGCATGAATGTTCAAGACATAAAGACTAAATCTCATAAAGCAAATTATCAAGTATGATTTTAAATATTCATTTTCAAGCAATGATAAAAAGAGTAAGTCAAAGATTCAATCATCTTATGTCATGAATTCCAAAGTCAAGATTTCAAGAGATCAAGAGAGGAGTTATAAAATCATTCAAACTCATTTTATCAACTTGAAACTTAATCAAATTATTAAAATCATTCTTGAGATTCAAGAGACTTATATGAATATAGTACACATGGATTCATCATTTGTCTTCTTATGTCAAATCAAAATAAGTATTCAAAAATGAAAGGCAAGTTTCATTATAAAAATCATCAAGACAAAAATATAACACATTATTTCAAGACATGAGACTCAATTTATCATGATAATGTGTTTCATTTTAAGTTGTTTGTTCCATATAAGTGTACTCATGTTTCAAAAGATGAGTATCAAATTTTAAAACCGAAAATGAGTTTTTCATCAAGATATAACACCTTTAAATTCTCATAAAATCATTAATCATGACAACAAACTTTTAATATTTTCATTTCATCATTATCAATGATGATTTCATAAGGTATGTTCAAATATTTATATGAAAGCCATCATCGTATAACTTTGAAATACAAGTTGTTATTAAAGCCATCAAGATCAAATGTATCAAAAATATTTCATACAAAAATTTTATTATAAGCAATGGAAATGGTTTACATGTAAGCATGCTCTTGTCTTTTTCTACTAGATTCATGTATCATTGTATAGATTCGAAAAGTAAGTTTCAAGAAAAATTATTTAAACCAAATGCATGATACACTCATTTATTTTCAAAATATTCATCATGATTATTTTCATGAGATTCACAAGATTGGTAAAGTGAATTCATTAACCTCAATAGGATAGAAAATGAATTTTCATTTCATGCAATTGTTTTCATGTGAGCATATTCAAATCTTTTTATGAAAACATATATCAACAAGATATAAGTTTAGTCACAAACTCGTCAAGGCCAAACACATCAAAAATAAAACATCACATTTTTAATTTTTATGTATTTTATTTTATGTGGTTGATCTCATATAAGCATGTTCATATTTTCACTCAAAAGCCAAGCATCATATAAATTTGAAATTATCATCAAAATTTTTCATTCTAAAAATTTGTTAGGAGTGAAGTACATTGATTAGATGTAAGCATGCTCAATTCTTTTGTAAAAATGATATTTATCAAGTTTAAAACCGAAACTCAAGTTTCAAAAAAAAATGTAACATGTCATCTAAAAATTTCATCATAAAAACAATTTAGACCAATTAATCTAAAATAGAAGATTTCATATCATAAGTATGATATAAGCATTTATCATCAAAACATTTTCAAGAATAACATACATAGATGTGCATGATGTTTAAAGTCGAAAACCAATACAGAAAGCATACATGGAATTTTTCTTATACAAGAATTATCATTCACAAAAGATTTGATGTTTTAAGCATCATCATGCAATCATTGTATAAATTTTTAATTTTTAAAAATTTCTAGAAGGAAAAACATAGTATAATTTTTTTTAAATAATTTTTATTTCCTACTAAGTAAATTAAGTATCATGAAAAACATCATGCAATTTTAAAATAATTCGAGGGAGTTAAGTTGCTTACCTTGTAGTCAAAGTCCGTCAAAGCCCAATTCGTCGTTTCGTCATTTGATTCTTCTTTGCGCTTCTTCTTCATCTTTGGCCTCTTCCTCCGTTTAAGTTCATTTTTAGTTATAGATTCTTGTTTAATAAACTTATTAAGATTCATTAAAAGTTCAATGTCCTCTTCATTGTCCTCATCACTTGAGTCATCACTCAAGTGACATTTCATAGTTCGGAGTTCCAAATCCTTCATGTTCTTTGAAAGGTGGTTTAAGTGTTCAATGAGTTCAAAATATTCTAAGAGGCTCATTTCATATGTCATTAGTGAGCCAATGAGTTCTTCTATTGGAAGGTCATTTAGATTTTTTAGCTTTTTGTATTGCGGTTACTTTAGGATCCCACTTTTTTGGAAGGGATCTTAAGATCTTGTTTACAAGTTCAAAATCTAAAAATCATTTACCAAGAGCTCTTAGACTATTGACGATACCCGTGAAATGGGTGTACATGTCACCGATAGTTTCACTTATTTTTATTCGAAAAAGCTCAAAATCATGCAATAAGAGGTTTACTTTCGAGTCTTTGACTCTACTAGTTCCCTCATGCATGATTTCAAGTGTTCGCCAAATTTCAAAAGCCGTATCGCACGTAGGAATCCGATTGAACTCATTTTTGTCTAAAGAAAAAGACCTTTTCTCCAAATCTGACCATTCATTCATTGGTTTAAAGAAAAGTTGAAAATGATTTTTAACAACATTCCACAAATCCAAATCCATTGAAAGCAAGAAAACTCTCATTTGAGTTTTCAAATAAGTGTAGTCCGATCCGTTAAAGATGTTGAATCTCAGATTTTGATGATGAAGTCAATTGGTGAAATATTTGTTCTAATCTACTTTGTCGAGATAAGTGTGCAGGAATAACTACGATGGGAAGAAAATATAAAGTGATTTACCGAGGTCAAGTCCGTCGGGGGTTCAAGAGTTCATCGGAAGTCCGAGAGATTTTCGGAAGTGTTGCCGGAACCATCCAAGATCGAATCAGGGACTTGTCGAAGTTTTCGGAAGTTCATCTCAAAGATCGTCGAAGGTTCACGGAACTTACCCGGAAGATTCGGAAGCTAGCCGAAGACTCGTTGAGCTCGCCATACAATCTGGAGTATCTTTGAGTCCACCGAAGCAATCCGAGGAAGCATCGAAGCTCCGGAATCTCGTCGTAAAGCTCGCCGGAAGTTGACTTGAAGAGTGTTGGATCAAATCACGTTGAGTTATATTTTTAAGTTCGTAGTTTGCACATGAGTAGAGCAAGGATTTAGGAAAAAATCCTACCTAAATTCAGTGGGGGCCAACCGGGCCTCTACTGGGCCAAGTTGGGGCTTAAACAGGGCCCATTCGGCTTTGGCCGAATGGGGCAGGCGGTTGAACCGCCCAGCCTGGGGCGGTGGCACCGCCTGGCTGGAGCGGTAGCACCGCCCCTATACACAGACAGGTGGTGGAACCGCCTGTCTGGAGTGGTAGCACCGCCTCAGACACGCACAAAGCGGTGGAATCACTGGCTGGGCGGTGGCACGCTCACGCTGACACAGTGGCACCGCACAGCAGCTGGCACCGCCGTCACACACAGGACCCAAATTGATTTCAAATTTGGAGCCCAATTTTGAATCCACTTTGGATCTATAAATACCCCCCCTTTCTCAGCTGAAAGGGTACCCTTTTGAGAGTTAAAATCTTAGTCTTGAGCTTTTGAAGAGTCTTGTTCTTGCTAAGTGTTCACCTTCTTCTTCTTGAGAAATTTTGTACAAGTGTGAACTTCTTGTAAAGGGTTGTAAAATGGGTATTTGGTCCTTCCCCTTCAAAGGATTTGCTAGTGGAAGAACGGAACCTCATCGTAAAGGCTTCAAGAGTGGATGTAGGTCATTTGACCGAACCACTATACATCATTGTGTCCATAAATGTGTGAGTGTTTACATTCTTGAATCATTTCATTACTTGGCTGCAAGTTGTTTAGTTCATAGTTATTTCCTTACGTAAGCAATTACTTTCAAGTTCTCTTTCGCCAAATCGAAATCTTCCTACAAACTTGTGTTTTTGCAAAATCGGTTTCAAAAGTACGATTTTAATCCGCTGCACTAATTCACCCCCCCCCCTCTTAGTGCCTTTTAGATCCTTTCAATTAGTATCAGAGCAAGGTTTGCTCTCATATTGGTTTAAAACCCAAGAGAGATGGCCTACTCCGGTATGCAAGAGGGTCACTCCATTACTCGTTCGCCTATGTTTAATGGGTCGGATTATACGTATTGGAAGACTCGTATGAGGATTTTTCTCATTTTCATGGACTTCGAACTTTGGAACATTGTTGAAAATGGCTTTGCAAAATCTTCTCTTCCGATGAGTGAATGGAATGAGTCGGAAAGGAAGATTTTTGCTCTCAATGCAAAGGCTATGAATGCCTTATTTTGTGCGCTTGATAAGAATGAGTTTAATCGGGTTTCTATTTGTGAATCGACATTTGATATTTGGCGCACTCTTGAAATCACTCATGAAGGCACTAGCCGAGTGAAAGAGTCCAAAATCAACATTCTTGTGCATTCCTATGAACTTTTTCGGATGAAACCAAATGAGTCCATTGGAGACATGTACACCCGCTTTACGGATGTCATCAATGGACTTAAAGCTCTTAGTAAAGGTTTTTCTAATTTTGAATTGGTAACTAAAATTTTAAGATCCCTTCCAAAGAATTGGGATCCAAAGGTCACGACCATTCAAGAGGCCAAGGATCTTAAAGTATTTCCGCTTGAAGAACTTATTGGATCTTTAATGACCTACGAGATGACGTGCCATGCTTATGAAGAGCTTGAGAACCCCCTTCCAAAGAACAGGAAGGATATGGTACTTAGAACACAAGAAGACCACTTGAAAGGAACATCAAGTGATGAGGACAGTGACAATGACATTGCACTTCTAACTCGAAAGTTTAAGAAATTTATAAGAAAGAACAAATTTAAAAATGATACAAAAAGTAAATTTGAACACAAAAAGGGCCAAGTTATTTGCTACGAATGCAAGAAGCCGGGACACTTCAAGAATGAATGCCCTCAAGCCAAGAAGAAGCAATTCAAGAAGAAAAAAGCCTTGAAGGCCACGTGGGATGATTCAAGTGACTCCGAGGTTGAAGAAGCTAGCAACAAAGAGGAGGCAAACTTCGCACTAATGACATTAGGAGAAGAGACAAACTCACAAGCTAGGAGCAAGAAATGGTATCTTGATAGTGGATGCTCAAGGCATATGACCGGAGATCCATCTCATTTCTCTATGCTCACTAGCAAAGAAGAAGGATATGTCACCTTCGGAGACAACAACAAGGGTAAAATCATTGGCAAGGGAACCATAGGTAACAAATCGAATTTTTCAATTGATGATGTGTTACTAGTTGATGGTTTAAAACATAATCTTTTAAGTATTAGTCAATTATGTGATAAAGGTTATGTTGTTAGATTTGAATCTAATGTTTGCATTATTGAAAAACCCAACAACAACATATCCATGATTGCTTTAAAACAAAACAATGTCTACACCATAAATATTGATAAATTAAGTAATGAAATGTACTTTTCAGTTTTGAATGATGATGCTTGGCTTTGGCATAGGAGATTAGGCCATGCAAGCATGAAACTAATCTCTAAGATTTCATCTAGAAATTTAGTAAGAGGTATCCCAAACACGAAATTTGTTAAGGATAAGGTATGTGATGCATGTCAACTAGGAAAATAAATAAAGACTAATTTCAAATCAAAAAATCAAATTAGCACCACTAGACCATTGCAATTGATCCATTTGGACTTATTTGGACCAATTGACATAACAAGCCTAGGAGGTAGCAAATATGCCTTTGTAATTATGGATGACTATAGTAGATACACTTGGACCTATTTCTTGGCTCATAAAAGTGATTGTTTCAAATGTTTCTCTAAATTTGGTAAACTCACTCAAAATGAAAAAGGTTTTATGATTTCATCAATTCAAAGTGATCATGGAGGTGAATTTCAAAATCATGACTTCCAAAATTTTTGTGAAATAAACGGAGACAATCATAACTTCTCTACTCCAAGAAATCCACAACAAAATAGAGTAGTAGAAAGGAAAAATAGGAGTTTGCAAAAAATGGCTAGAACCATGTTAAATGAATATAATTTACTAAAATATTTTTGGGCCGAAGCCGTGAATACGGCTTGCTATGTTATGAATAGAGTTCTAGTGAGACCATCCCTATCTAAAACTCCATATGAATTATGGAATGATAAAAAACCCAATGTTTCTTATTTTAAAGTTTTTGGTTGTAAATGCTTTATTTTAAATGAAAAGAATGCCTTAGGAAAATTCGATGCAAAATCCAATGAAGGCATATTTCTTGGTTATTCTTCGGTTTCTAAGGCTTTTCGTGTTTTCAACAAAAGAACCTTACTTATAGAAGAATCTATTCATGTGGTTTTTAATGAAATTTTTGAATTTAAGAAGAAAGATTTTGATGATGATTTTGGTCTTGATAATTTGAATTTGAATGAACCATCTCCTCAAAATGACAACTTGGATGCATCTTCTTCCCAAACTTCCTTACCCAAGGAATGGAAGTATGTAGATGCTCATCCCAAGGAGTTAATTATAGGAGATGCATCGAAAGGGGTTCAAACTCGCTCTTCCTTCAAAAATTTTTGTGCCCATGCCGCTTTTCTTTCTCAAGTTGAACCAAAATGCATTGTTGATGCCCTGAAAGATGATTTTTGGGTTATTGCAATGCAAGAAGAATTGAATCAATTTGAGAGGAATGAGGTATGGAAGCTTGTTCCTAGACCTAATGACCACTTAGTTATTGGTACTAAGTGGGTCTTTAGAAACAAGCAAGATGAATACGGTATTATGGTTAGAAACAAGGCTAGACTAGTGGCCAAAGGTTTCAACCAAGAAGAAGGTATCGATTACGAAGAGACGAGTAGGATGTTCCTTGCCTATGCTAGTAGTAAAGATTTCAAATTATTTCAAATGGATGTCAAAAGTGCATTCTTAAATGGTTTTATTTCCGAAGAAGTGTATGTCAAACAACCACCCGGATTTGAAAACTCTCTATTTCCTAACCACGTGTTTAAGCTAACTAAGGCTCTATATGGTCTAAAACAAGCCCCTAGGGCTTGGTATGAGAGGCTTAGTTCTTTTTTAATTTCAAATGATTTCACTAAAGGCAAGGTTGATACTACATTGTTTATTAAACATTTTGAAAATAATTTTCTTATTGTTCAAATTTATGTTGATGATATTATTTTTGGGTCTTGTAATAAATCACTATGTGAATTATTTGCTAAGGATATGTGAATTTAAGATGAGCCTAATGGGAGAACTAAATTTCTTTTTAGGACTTCAAATCAAGCAACTAAGTGATGGTATATTTCTAAATCAATCAAAATATACATTGGAATTGTTAAAACGATTTAACATGGATGGATCAAAAGATATTAGCACTCCTATGAGCACCTCCGCTAAATTAGATATGGATGAAAATGGAGAAAGTTTTGATCAAAAAACTTATAGGGGCATGATAGGTAGCTTGCTTTATCTCACTGCAACCAGACCTGACATCATGTTCAGTGTAGAGCTATGTGCAAGATTTCAAGCTAATCCTAAGCTATCTCACTTAAAAGCTGTCAAGAGGATTCTTAGATATCTTAAAGAGACCCCTAATCTTGGATTATGGTATCCAAAATCTGATAAATTTGATTTGAAAGCTTATGCAGATGCGGATTTTGGTGGATGTAAAATAGATAGAAAAAGCACATCCGGAACATGCCAATTTCTAGGACATGCACTTGTTTCTTGGACTTCCAAGAAACAAAATTCTTGCACTATCTACGGCAGGTTTAATATATAGCTGCAAGTGCATGCCGTACAAAGTTATCTGGATGAAAAATACACTAGAAGACTATGGAATCTACTTAAAAAATATTCCTATAAAATGTGATAACACGAGTGCTATTTGTCTAATTAAAAATCCGATTCAACACTCTCGAACTAAGCACATTGACATTAGGCATCATTTTATACGCGATCATGTAAGTAGTAGAGATGTCACCCTTGAATTTGTTGATACAAATCATCAATTAGCGGACATTTTTACGAAACCTTTAAATGAGGAACAATTTGATTTTATTAGAAGGGAATTAGGCATGTTAAACTGTCCAAATAAGTAAGCTCTATTTGATGATATCTTTCCTTGAATTATGGTTTTCATCGATTTGATTCCATAAATTTTGATTTTTCTTCGTGGATTTATTTTCATCAAATTCTTTTTGACTTCATCCCATCTCTAACACCATTTTTTTTAAATAAAAAAATAATGGCGATAGCACCACGATATGACGGTGGCACCTGGTAGTCACCGTGGTGGAACCGTCGCGGTAGTACCGCTCGAACACCCCTTTTATAAGGGGTGAGTTAGGGCCGGCGGTAGAACCGCCCCCCCTAACCTGAGAGACTCTTCCTTACCTCTCTACACTCCTCTAAACCCTCCCAAGCATCATTTCATCCCTCTAGAAGCCTAAGAATAAGATCTTACTTTGATTCAAGCTCCCTACATCTCAAAGGAATAATCTAAGGTAAAAACCAAATTATTTCTCTTTCCTTTTCTTGTCTAGTTTAATTCCTTTCTTCAATTGATTATTGATCAATCCTAAATAGAAATGGCTCCTAAAAGAACATTAAGAGACAAAGAAAAAAGGATGGAGGTAGATTCATTTGACCAATCCTTGTTAAAATCACAAGAAGCTTCCCTTAGATTTTCTGAACTTGGTTCTAGACCCATTCATAAAGGAAAATATGTTGATTTGAATCAATTAGGGAGCCTAGAACCTATCATGTGGTTTGCAGACTTAGAGGCCTTACCCATTTTACAAATTGTTGAACCTATTTATCCACGCTTAGTTAAATTATTCTATGCTAATTTAACTATGAATAATGATGGCTTGTCAACTTATCTTCTAGGTAATGAGATCCAAATATATGATAATACTATATGCTCATTAATTGGAATTGTTGAAAAAAAGCTAGGGTGTTATTTTAGAGAAAAATGGGATATGGACACAGTTGGTGCCACCCACTCTGAAGCTTTAGAAACTATGTTTATAAACCCAAATTTAGGTATAATCCCCAAGAGTTGTGAACATTTACTACCTTTTAACTCTAAAATTTTGCATCACATTCTTGTAAGCATTGTCATTCCTAAACAGTTTCATTATGAAGAAATCAGTTTCACTGAGTTAGGTACCTTATATTGGATCATGACCAGATAACATTTTTATTTTGGATACCTAATCCGGCAGCACATGATAGAGGTCCTTTCTAAAGGATCAATGTTACCATATAGAGGTTTAATAACTAAACTATTGCATGCCCATAATATTTGCATTCCACCAAATGAAGAAGCAATACAAGTGGACAAATTTA
Organism: Musa troglodytarum; assembly: GCA_023547065.1. Taxonomy (NCBI): domain Eukaryota; kingdom Viridiplantae; phylum Streptophyta; class Magnoliopsida; order Zingiberales; family Musaceae; genus Musa; species Musa troglodytarum. Next base: position 23,466,188 of record CP097507.1, on the reverse strand, counting down.
ATATCATTGACGTTAAACTACTTAGGCGACTTAGGTGTACATTCGAGCATGGAATAAGGGTTAGACAACCTAGGAGATGTGATATACCTCCCCCACCAGTAGACCATCCTGAAACACCAGTCCTTAGGGGAAATGAATCTCCTCTTCCTGATCCTTTTGTTGCAGCTACATCAGTGACATTTTCTGCTCCATCTTCTGACGATCCGATCATGAGAGAGTTAAATGAAGTAAAACTATAGCAAATTAAAATTTTGAAGGAAATGCGAAAGATGAACCAAAAAATCGATCACATGTATAGGCATCTTGGCATTCCTCCTGAGGAGTAGCTTGTTGTATTTTCTTTTTGAACGATGTAAACTTGTGTTGTATGTTGACATATATGTTGTATTATCTTCATTACATCTTCTTGGCCACTGTGAAATGATTTTCGGCTTTCTGATTGATTTCCTTTTCCACATTTGTGATATTTTTCGACCATCCTTTATTGTTACATATGGATCCTTCGTTTCCTTTTTGTTGATGACAAAGGGGGAGAAATAATATGTGTATTGCCATATGTTGACAGTTATATGCATTTTCCATGCTTTACAAGTTATTACAAGTTAAAATGCTTATTTAGGTTCTTGATATCATGTTTTTAATTATGTATACTTCATTGATATCTTTGATACCTATTTGACATCTTATTGTCCAACATCAACTTTATCATCATTAAGTACATCATGAAGTTAAATTTATTATGTTGAATTCAAAAATTGAATTCAAGCAATTTTTTTTATGACATATAGATAGGGAGAGTTAAGAGTAACTCCATCACTAATTGATTGTCATCATCAAAAAAGGGGAGATTGTTGAATCTCGGATTTTGATGATGAAGTCAATTGGTGAAATATTTGTTCTAATCTACTTTGTCGAGATAAGTGTGCAGGAATAACTACGATGGGAAGAAAACATAAAGTGATTTACGGAGGTCAAGTCCGTCGGGGGTTCAAGAGTTCATCGGAAGTCCGAGAGATTTTGAAAGTGTTAACCATCCAAGATCGAATCGTGGACTTGCCAAGTTTTCGGAAGTTCATCTCAAAGATCGCCAAGGTTCGCGGAACTTACCCGGAAGATTCGGAAGCTAGCCGAAGACTCGTTGAGCTCGCCATACAATCCGGAGTATGCTGGGAGTCCATTGGAAGCAATCCGAGGGAAGCATCGGAAGCCTGCTGGAATCTCACCGTAAAGCTCGCCGAAAGTTGACTTGAAGAGTGTCGGATCAAATCACGTTGAGTTATGTTTTTAAGTTCGTAGTTTGCACATGAGTAGAGCAAGGATTTAGGAAAAAATCCTGCCTAAATTCAATGGGGTCCAACCGGGCCACTACTGGGCCAAGTTGGGGCTTAAACAGGGCCCATTCGGCTTTGGCCAAATGGGGCAGGCAGTTGAACCGCCTAGCCTAGGGCGGTGGCACCGCCTGGCTGGAGCGGTAGCACCACCCCTGTACACAGACGGGCGGTGGAACCGCTTGTCTGGAGTGGTAGCACCGCCCCTATACCTGCAGCGGTGGAACCGCTGGTCAGTGGCACCACCCGCCACGATCGAGCGCGGTAGCACCGCCGCTGGCGGTGGCACCGCCTCTGACCACCAGAACCTGGGAACTCCAAATTGATTTCAAATTTGGAGCCCAATTTTGAATCCACTTTGGATCTATAAATACCCCCCCTTTCTCAGCTGAAAGGGCACCCTTTTGAGAGTTAAAATCTTAGTCTCGAGCTTTTGAAGAGTCTTGTTCTTGCTAAGTGTTCACCTTCTTCTTCTTCTTGAGAAATCTTGTACAAGTGTGAACTTCTTGTAAAGGGTTGTAAAAGGGGTATTTGGTCCTTCCCCTTCAAAGGATTTGCTAGTGGAAGAGCGGAGCCTCATCGTAAAGGCTTCAAGAGTGGATGTAGGTCATTTGACCGAACCACTATACATCATTGTGTCCATAAATGTGTGAGTGTTTACATTCTTGAATCATTTCATTACTTGGCTACAAGTTGTTTAGTTCATAGTTATTTCCTTACGTAAGCAATTACTTTCAAGTTCTCTTTTGTCAAATCGAAATCTTCCTACGAACTTGTGTTTTTACAAAATCGGTTTCAAAAGTACGATTTTAATCCGTTGCACTAATTTACCCCCCCTCCCCCCCCTTAGTGCCTTTTAGATCCTTTCAAAAGAACGATGGACGAACAACCGAAAAGCCCTCTTGAAAGCCATGAAGAGCTATTTCTTACGGGTGTAAATCTGAATAAGAAATAACATGGCTTTGATACCAATTATTAGGGATCGAGTGGCACTAAGAGGGGGGGGGGGGTGAATTAGTGTAGCGGTTAAACACAATAACTTTTCGGTGATTTAAACCAATTTCGGAAACTTCGTATGATAAAAAATATGTTTCGATTAAACCTAGTTTCGATTGTGTATAAACTTAAAATAATTCGTAAGAAAGTGAGGAAGAAGCAAAGTAAGTAAATGAACAAGTTTGCATAAATGTAGATGACAATATTGAAACGCAAACCCGATTTTATAATAGTTCGGTCATACGACCTACGTCCACTCCCGATTCCTCTCATCTTGAGGCCACCGACTTTTCCACTAGCTATCCTCCTTCCAACGAGTGAGGATCAACTCCCTTATAACTCCTCTCCTTTTGACTGGCTTAGGAGGAAACTCTTATAAGCAATCTCTCTTTTCTTTCGATGGAATACAAGTGAAAACTAAGGAGGCTTTTCTAGAGAGATTTGAACAGTGTTTTCTTGCTTTCAAAGTGTTGTGCTTATCCACTTTCTTGTAGGAACACTTGGGGTATTTATAGACCCCAAGAGAATTTAAATTTGGAGGCCAAATTTGAATCTCTTTCGTTGTTCCCGGTGCTGGCACTACCACCGCCTGTCAGTTGTCAGACTGAAAGTGTACTAGACGGTTCCCCCGCCCAGGGCAGCGAAGCCACCGCCTATGCTCTTGGGTGCTGGGCGGTGCCGCCGCACAGCTCTCGGCCATCGGGCGGTGCCACCGCCCGGGCCTTTTCAGCACACTGGTTTGGGCCTAAACTTGGCCCAAATCGGTCCAAAACAAGGCCCAATTGGCCCCTACTTAGATTATAGGATAAACACCTAATCCTAACCCAAATTAACATGCTAACTATGAAATTATAGACATTTCCTAAGCTATTACAAAGTTTGACAAGTCGACTTCTTCCAGCGAGCTTCCAGCGAACTTTCGGCGGTCTTCCGACGAACCCTCGAAAACCATTTTACGGACTCCCGATAAGCTCCCAGTGATATGAACCAGATCAAGCTAGTCAAGACTCAATCAAGATTCTATGGTTGCAAGAAGAGCCTAAAATGGTCAATATGATCATAAAGAGAGAAAGACAAATTTGAAGACCTCATCTTGAAGAATAAAAGTCCATTCAGCCTTGTTTACCAAAATTCATGAATTAGGAATATGAATGTTATTTAATGCATTCATTCCCTTTGTATTATCCTCATACTATATAAATGAGGTTGACTCTCAGTGTAAGATAGACAATTTGGAAAGATAACAATTCTTCAACACCGGTGAGTGTTTTGTTTTTAAGTTCTTGCATGAACTTTAGAACTTATCAGGCTTTTCTGCTTATGGCGTTCAAACCAAATCTTTGCTTTTCCTTTGACTTATCAGACTTGTTAGTTTGTGGCGTCTTAAGGAATTCAAAGTGCTATTCTAGTTATTTCATCAATTTTCTATTGATAAGTAATTAGAATAGTTTCCCTTACTTCATTCTTGAACGATCCGCCTTGTTTCAATTCGTTGGAGGGTGTCAATTTGCATTCCATATGTATCATAGCTCTTTAGCTATCGGGGTGTATGGTTGCTAAATTGATGATTTCCATCATTTGGCATCAGGGCACGGCTCAAGTTTTAGGTTTGCTTATCCATTTATTTGTTATCTTTTAACTTTTCCTATTCTCTTATCGCAATATCCATAATTGCTATTCTTCCTTTCTCCTTATTTTTGTGTTTCTTGTGCTATTACTGTTTGTTCTTCATTTTTTTTCCCTCACTTTATTGTCAAAAAAAAAGAAAGAGAGTAGAAAGTTCAAAAAAAAAAGAGAGAGAGAGAAAATCAAAAGTAAAAAAAGGGAGAGGAAATCAAGATAAAAAAAAAGATAGGAGAAGATCAAAGGTCAAAAAAAAAAAAAGAAAGAAAGAAAGAAAGAAAGAGACCGAAATTATAAAAAAAAATTATGAATTCAGGGACTTATTGAAAATTACAGAATTCTATCTTCATAATTTTGAATTCTTGTTTCAGGTTTGGAATATTTTTATTCCAGAAAATTTTCTTTATTCATTTGATACTTGAATTCTAATCTTTGCTTATTATTGAAGTGTATTACACACTCCTTTAAACTTGGCTTACATTTTTTTTGCTTTTATGTCCAATTTCAATACCCTTGAATTGCCACAATCTGAATTGTTTGTTTAAGTTTCTTAGTTAATCTAAGAACTCAAAGAACAAAACAAGAGGTAAAAGGCAAGAGTGGTGAGATCAATATCGAGAAAAAAAAGCCAAACATTGTGTGAAAATACGAGTGGAGTGAATCAAATCTTCAGTGAAACATGTGATAAAGTGTTGGTGAGGCTATTCTAACTTTGTTTTTCAGGTTGCAAATATGTCTAAAGAAAAGGAAGCGAGTTCTTCATCAAATGATCTTTTGCTTCAAGCAATTCAACAACAATTTGAACGTATGTTCAAAGTGATAGGAGATGTAAGAGATCATCTAGAAAGGCATGATGATGCAATTAATAGATTGGAAGGTGAACCACGGCGTAGGAGACAACCAAAGATTCGTCCATGATGAATATAATGATAGAGATGACCTCGACGATGACCAAGTCACTCTAATTGGTCAAAATGTTAATCCTACGAGACAAACTAGGAGAGGACGTTTTGATAGTGTGGACAGAAACATAGGCAACATCAAAATGAAAATTCCTTCTTTTCAAGGAAAGAATAATCCATATACTTATTTGGAGTGGGAACGAAAAGTGGAGCTAATCTTTGAATGTCACAACTACTCCGAAGAGAAAAAGGTAAAATTTGTCACTATTGAATTTTGTGATTATACTATAATTTGTTGGGATCAATTATGTAAAGACAGGCGTAGAAATGGTGAAAGGCCCGTAGAGACTTGGATAGAGATGAAACAAATCATGAGGAGGAGATTCGTCCCAAGTCATTACTATCGGGATTTGCATCAACGACTGCAAACTTTGACATAAGGTTCCATGAGTGTTGATGAATATCACAAGGAGATGGAGATAGCCATGATAAGGGCTAATGTTGAGGAAGACCGTGAGGCAACAATGGCTCGATTCCTGAGTGGATTAAACAAGAACATTGCTGATCTTGTGGAATTGCAGCACTATGTAGAGATTGAGGATATGGTGAATATGGCCATGAAGATTGAGAGACAACTCAAAAGAAAAGGCACAAGGTATGATTCAAAACCTTATTCGGGTTCTTCTTCATCTTGGAAACCGAATTGGAGTAAAAAGGATGATAAACCCATTGTTAAGCCTAAAATTGATGGAATTAAAGGCAAAAATGAATTTGGCAACAAGGGTAAAGGTGAGAATCAACCTAATCAAAGTAGAGGTATTAAGTGTTTTAAGTGCCTTGGGCATAGACATATAGCACGTGAATGTCCTAATAAGAGAGTTATGATTCTAAAAGATGGGAATATAGAATCTGAAAGTAAAAGAGAGGATGATGATGACATTCCAGAGGATACTAGTGACGTAGAGTATGCTAAAGGTGAAATTTTGGTTATTCAACGCACACTTAGTTTACAAAGTAAAAATGATGAACATGGTGAACAACGTGAAAATCTGTTTCATACTCGTTATTTGATTGCTAATAAGTTGTGCAATGTGATTGTTGATAGCGGAAGTTGTACCAATGTGGCAAGTACCTTGCTCGTGGAGAAACTGAAATTGCCTACTATCAAACATCCAAAACCTTACAAGTTACAATGGTTGAATGATAGTGGTGCGATAGAAAGGTAAATCAAAAAGTGTTAATTCATTTTTCAATTGGTAGATATGAGGATGAAGTTTGGTGTGATGTGGTACCTATGTATGCTAGTCACATATTGTTGGGGAGACCATGGCAATATGTTCGTAGGGTAACACATGATGGGTTCAAGAACCGTTATTCCTTGATCATAGATGGACAGAAATATCAACTTGGACCGTTGCCTCCGAAGACAATTCTTGAAGACCAGATGCGCATAAAACAACAATTTGAGGAGCTTGAGTCTTCATTAACCAAAACATTTGGGATGGAGTAAGTAAGAGAGAAAAAAATGAGATGAGTGATAAAAATAAGAGTATTGAAAAACACAAGGGGAGAGAAAACAAGGAAGGCTTGAGTGAAAGAAAAATGAGTGTTTATGCCAAAATGAGTGATGTAAAAAAGGCCTTAATCATGAGGCAGCCCTTACTTGTACTTATGTACAAGGACATTTTGATTTCTTCTAACAAAATTGATAAAAGTTTGCCTAGTGTTATTGTTAATCTTTTGCAGGAAAATGAGGATATCTTTTCCGAAGAAGTTCCCAATAGTTTGCCATCAATTAGAGGAATTGAGCATCAAATTGATTTTATTCCAGGTGCAAGTAATACCAAATAGGCCAGCATATGGATACAACCTCAAAGAGACCAAGGAAATCCAAAAGCTAAGTCGTAGGCATGCAAAATGGGTGAAATTTATTGAATCCTTTCCATACATCATCAAGTACAAACAAGGTAAAGAAAATATGGTCACCGATGCTCTTTCTAGAAGGTATGCTCTAATTTCTAAACTTGATGCAAAATTATTGGTTTTGAATACATTAAAGATTTATACAATTCTATGATTTTGCTAATGTTTATGAGGCATGTGAGAAAGGGAGTTTTGATAAATTCTTTAGACATGATGGTTTTCTTTTCAAAGAAAACAAGCTGTGTGTTCCTCAATGTTCAATGAGAGAATTGCTTGTAAGAGAAGCACATAGTGGAGGTTTAATGAGATATTTTGGAGTTAGAAAAACTTTAGATGTGTTAATAGATAATTTTTGGCCACGCATGAAAAGGGATGTTAAAAGATTGTATGAGAAATGCATCACTTATAAACAAGCTAAATCTAAAGTAATACCTCATGGGTTGTATATACCCCTTCCTATAGCTAGTGAACCTTGGGTTGATATATCCATAGACTTTGTCTTAGGTTTACCTAGGTCAAAAGGAGGGAGAGATTCTATTTTTGTTGTTGTTGATAGGTTTAGCAAGATGGCACATTTCATTCCTTGCCATAAAACAGATGATGCAACACATGTTGTGGGACTGTTTTTCAAAGAAATTATGAGGTTACATGGGATTCCAAGGACAATTGTGAGTGATAGAGATGTGAAGTTTCTTAGCCACTTTTGAAAAACACTTTGGAGTAAGTTGGGTACAAGATTGTTGTATTCAACCACTTGTTATCCATAAACAGATGGATAAACGGAGGTGGTAAATCAAACTTTATCAACACTTTTGAGGGCCATAATTCAAAAAAATTTTAAAAATTAGGAGGAGTGTTTGCCACATGTGGAGTTTGCTTATAATAGAAGTGTGCATGCTATAACAAACCATTCCCCATTTGAAGTTGTGTATGGGTTCAATCCATTAACTCCTATAGATTTGCTACCTTTACCATTGGTAAAGGCCAATTTGGATGGTAAGCAAAAAGCTGATTTTGTCACAGCATTGCATAAAAAAGTTCGAACACAAATTGAAAAGAAAACTCTACAATATGAGAAACAACACAACAAGTAGTGTTCGAACCTGGTGACTAGGTTTGGGTATACTTAAGGAAGAAAAGATTTCCTAGTCATAGGAAGTCTAAACTAATGCCAAGAGTAGATGGTCCATTTTAAGTCTTTCAAAAATCAATGACAATGCATATAAGCTGGAACTACTAGGTGAGTATGACAACATTAATGCAACATTCAATGTTTTTGATCTATCTTTGTTTGATGTAGGTGATGGAGGCTATGATTCGAGGACGAATCTTTTCCAAGAAAGGGGGAATGATATGAACCGGATCAAGCTAGTCAAGACTCAATCAAAATTCTATGGTTGCAAGAAGAGCCTAAAATGGTCAATATGATCATGAAGAGAGAAAGACAAATTTGAAGACCTCATCTTGAAGAATAAAAGTCCATTCAGCCTTGTTTACCAAAATTCATGAATTAGGAATATAAATGTTATTTAATGCATTCATTCCCTTTGTATTATCCTCATACTATATAAATGAGGTTGACTCTCAGTGTAAGACAGACAATTTGGAAAGATAACAATTCTTCAACACCGTGAGTGTTTTGTTTTAAGTTCTTGCATGAACTTTAGAACTTATCGAGCTTTTACGCTTGTATGCGTTCAAACCAAATCTTTGCTTTTCCTTTGACTTATCAGACTTGTTAGTTTATGGCGTCTTAAGGGAATTCAAAGTGCTATTCTAGTTATTTCATCAATTTTCTATTGATAAGTAATTAGAATAGTTTTCCTTACTTCATTCTTGAACGATCCGCCTTGTTTCAATTCGTTGGAGGGCGTCAATTTGCATTCCATATGTATCATAGCTCTTTAGCTATCGGGGTGTATGGTTGCTAAATTGATGATTTCCATCATTTAGCTATCGGGGTGTATGGTTGCTAAATTGATGATTTCCATCACCCGGACTTCACGATGATCTTGGCGAGTTCCAACGAGCTTCATTGGCAAGCTCCAATCTTTCTTAGTAAACTCTGTGAACTTCCGATGAACCTTCCGATGAACTTTTGAAAACCCTTTGGCAAGCTCCCTACTCGTTCTCGGCCAGTTCCGGTAGCACTCCCAACGAATCTTCTGACTTCTGTCGAACTCTCAAACTCCCAATGATCCATCGCACTTGTCTTCCGGTACTTTGTTTCACTCTACGTCTTCATCGTTATCGTAGTTAATCCTACACATACATAAACAAAACTCTACTTCGATCTAGACAATTATTACAACGCGAATTGACATTCTGTTGGCCGGCATGTCATTGGTCGGTGCTTTATCTAATTCTTCGGCACATCATCCTCTCTTACAGCTTGTTGCCCAATCGGCAGTTGACCTTGGTGCAACTCTGCTCTTCTTGGCTTGATGCCCAACGTTCGAAGCCTTCTGCCGATTGTTGATCGAACCTCCGACTCGACATCGAATATCCTAACGTGATCACTTCTGACGCAACGTCAATTCCTCCAGCGTCAACTATCTAATCCTGATCGATAGTAGACCTATGTAACTCAAAGCACAATTAGATCATAAAATACTATCAATTAGTTTCATCATCAAAATCTGAGATTCAACACCTCTATTGCTTCTCCTCTCCCTTCTTCACAAGCTTCCCCTACTACTGATGTAATGTCGTTGGAAACACAACAATATTCTTTACCCTCTTCTGAACACAATGACACTGAAGTACCTCGGCCTGCTCCAACTTGTGTCAATACCTCTCCACTACCTATACCAACAACACAAGCTATAGCTCCTAAACATCCAATGATAATACGCTCCAAGAGTGGTATATTCAAACCACATCAAGTCCTCGACCTACATGCTACCACAAAATCCTCTTCTGAGATCAATGAACCTATTACAATTACTCAAGCCCAAAAATCTCCATACTAGCATAAAGCTATGTTTGAAGAATATGATGCCCTCCTCCATAACTCCACATGAACTCTTGTACCCTCTCATCCTACACAAAATATCATCGGGTGTAAATGGGTGTTTCGAATTAAGCAGAACCCAGACGGATCCGTTGCTATATATAAAGCATGTCTAGTAGCCAAAGGGTTCCATCAACGACTTGGAGTTGACTTCACAGAGACTTTCAGTCCTGTTGTTAAACCCACAACAATTTGGCTTATTTTAAGTTTGGTTGTCTCAAAAGGCTGGCAGCTACGATAACTAGATGTTAACAATGCCTTTTTACAGGGTACTCTAACTGAAGATGTTTATATGCAGTAACCCCTTGGCTTCATTCATCATCAATATCTGAGACATGTTTGCAAACTACAAAAAACTATTTATAGACTTCATCAAGCTTCAAGAGCTTGATATACTGAACTTGGCTCATTTCTGACATCAATTGGTTTTGATATGAACCAGATCAAGCTAGTCAAGACTCAATCAAAATTCTATGGTTGCAAGAAGAGCCTAAAATGGTTAATATGATCATGAAGAGAGAAAGACAATTTAGAAAGATAACAATTCTTCAACACTGGTGAGTGTTTTGTTTTTAAGTTCTTGCATGAACTTTAGAACTTATCAGGCTTTTCTGCTTGTGGCGTTCAAACCAAATCTTTGCTTTTCCTTTGACTTATCAGACTTGTTAGTTTGTGACGTCTTAAGGGAATTCAAAGTGCTATTCAAGTTATTTTATCAATTTTCTATTGATAAGTAATTAGAATAGTTTCCTTACTTCATTCTTGAACGATCCGCCTTGTCTCAATTCGTTGGAGGGTGTCAATTTGCATTCCATATGTATCATAGCTCTTTAGCTATCGGGTGTATGGTTGCTAAATTGATGATTTCCATCATTTGGGATCGTGAGCACTACTCAAGTTTGAGATTTGCTTATCCATTTATTTGTTATCTTTTAACTTTTTCCTATTCTCTTATCGCAATATCCATAATTGCTATTCTTCCTTTCTCCTTATTATTGTGTTTCTTGTGCTATTACTGTTTGTTCTTCATTTTTTTTTCCCTCACTTTGTTGTCAAAAAAAAAGAAAGAGAGCAGAAAGTTCAAAGAAAAAGAGAGAGAGAGAAAATCAAAATTAAAAAAAAAGGAGAGGAAATCAAGATAAAAAAAAGAGAGGAGAAGATCAAAGGTCAAAAAAAAAAGAAAGAAAGAAAGAAAGAAAGAAAGAGATCGAAATTATAAAAAAAAATTATGAATTCAGGGACTTCTTGAAAATTACAGAATTCTATCTTCATAATTTTGAATTCTTGTTTTAGGTTTGGAATTTTTTTTATTCCAGAAAATCTTCTTTAATTCATTTGATACTTGAATTCTAATCTTTGCTTATTATTGAAGTGTATTACACACTCCTTTAAACTTGGCTTACATTTTTTTTGCTTTTATGTCCAATTTCAATACCCTTGAATTGCCACAATCTAAATTATTTATTTAAGTTTCTTAGTTAATCTAAGAACTCAAAGAACAAAACAAGAGGTAAAAGGCAAGAGTGGTGAGATCAATATCGAGAAAAAAAAGTCAAACATTGTGTGAAAATACGAGTGGAGTGAATCAAATCTTCAGTAAAACACATGAGAGAGTGTTGGTGAGGCTATTCTAACTTTGTTTTGTCAGGTTGCAAATATGTCTAAAGAAAAGGAAGCGGTTCTTCATCAAATGATCTTTTGCTTCAAGCAATGCAACAATAATTTGAACGTATGTTCAAAGTGATAGGAGATGTAAGAGATCATCTAGAAAGGTATGATGATGCAATTAATAGATTGGAAGGTGAACCACGACGTAGGAGACAACCAGCATTCGTCCATGATGAATATAATGATAGAGATGACCTCGACGATGACCAAGTCACTCTAATTGGTCAAAATGTTAATCTTACGAGACAAACTAGGAGAGGACGTTTTGATGGTGTGGACAGAAATATAGACAGCATCAAAATGAAAATTCCTTCTTTTCAAGGAAAGAATAATCCAAATACTTATTTGGAGTGGGAACGAAAAGTGGAGCTAATCTTTGAATGTCACAACTACTCCGAAGAGGGTAAAATTAGCTGCTGTTGAATTTTGTGATTATGCTATAATTTGGTGGGATCAATTATGTAAAGACAGGCGTGGAAATGGTGAAAGGCCCATAGAGACTTGGATAGACATGAAACAAATCATGAGGAGGAGATTCGTCCCAAGTCATTACTATCGGGATTTGCATCAACGACTGTAAACTTTGACACAAGGTTCCATGAGCGTTGATGAATATCACAAGGAGATGGAGATAGCCATGATAAGGGCTAATATGGAGGAAGACCGTGAGGCTACAATGGCTCGATTCCTAAGTGGATTAAACAAGAACATTGGTGATCTTGTGGAATTACAGCATTATGTGGAGATTGATGATATGGTGAATATGGCCATGAAGATTGAGAGACAACTCAAAAGAAAAGGCACAAGGTATGATTCAAAACCTTATTCGGGTTCTTCTTCATCTTGGACCCGAATTGGAGTAAAAAGGACGATAAACCCATTGTTAAGCCTAAAATTGATGGAATTAAAGGTAAAAATGAATTTGGCAACAAGGGTAAAGGTGAGAATCAACCTAATCAAAGTAGAGGTATTAAGTGTTTTAAGTGCCTTGGGCATGGACATATAGCACGTGAATGTCCTAATAAGAGAGTTATGATTCTAAGAGATGGGAATATAGAATCTGAAAGTGAAAGAGAGGATGATGATGACATTCCAGGAGGATACTAGTGATGTAGAGTATGCTAAAGGTGAAATTTTGGTTATTCAACGCACACTTAGTTTACAAAGTAAAAATGATGAACATGGTGAACAACGTGAAAATTTGTTTCATACTCATTGTTTGATTGCTAACAAGTTGTGCAATGTGATTGTTGATAGTGGAAGTTGTACCAACATGACAAGTACCTTGCTCGTGGAGAAACTGAAATTGCCTACTATCAAACATCCAAAACCTTACAAGTTACAATGGTTGAATGATAGTGGTGTAGTAAAAGTAAATCAGCAAGTGTTAATTCATTTTTCAATTGGTAGATATGAGGATGAAGTTTGGTGTGATGTGGTACCTATGTATGCTAGTCACATGTTGTTGGGGAGACCATGGCAATATGATCGTAGGGTAACACATGATGGGTTCAAGAACCGTTATTCCTTGATCATAGATGGACAAAAATATCAACTTGGACCGTTCCCTCTGAAGACAATTCTTGAAGACCAGATGCGCATAAAACAACAATTTGAGGAGCTTGAGTCTTCATTAACCAAAACATTTGGGAGGGAGCAAGTAAGAGAGAAAAAAGAAAAAGATGAGATGAGTGATAAAAATAAGAGTATTGAAAAACACAAGGTGAGAGAAAACAAGGAAGGCTTGAGTGAAAGAAAAATGAGTGTTTATGCCAAAATGAGTGATGTAAAAAAGGCCTTAATCATGAGGCAACCCTTACTTGTACTTATGTACAAGGACATTTTGATTTCTTCTAACAAAATTGATAAAAGTTTGCCTAGTGTTATTGTTAATCTTTTGCAAGAAAATGAGGATATCTTTCCCAGGAAAATGAGGATATCTTTCCCGAAGAAGTTCCCAATGGTTTGCCACCAATTAGAGGAATTGAGCATCAAATTGATTTCATTCCAGGTGCAAGCATACCAAATAGGTCAGCATATAGATGCAACCCAGAAGAGACCAAGGAAATCCAAAAGCTAAGTCGTAGGCATGCAAAATGGGTGGAGTTTATTGAATCTTTTCCATACATCATCAAGTACAAACAAGGTGATGGAGGCTATGATTCGAGGACGAATCTTTTCCAGGAAAGGGGGAATGATATGAACCAGATCAAGCTAGTCAAGACTCAATCAAGATTCTATGGTTGCAAGAAGAGCCTAAAATGGTCAATATGATCATGAAGAGAGAAAGACAATTTGGAAAGATAACAATTCTTCAACACCGGTGAGTGTTTTGTTTTTAAGTTCTTGCATGAACTTTAGAACTTATCAGGCTTTTCTGCTTGTGGCGTTCAAACCAAATCTTTGCTTTTCCTTTGACTTATCAGACTTGTTAGTTTGTGGCATCTTTAGGGAATTCAAAGTGCTATTCTAGTTATTTCATCAATTTTCTATTGATAAGTAATTAGAATAGTTTCCCTTACTTCATTCTTGAACGATCCGCCTTGTTTCAATTTGTTGGAGGGTGTCAATTTGCATTCCATATGTATTATAGCTCTTTAGCTATCGGGGTTTATGGTTGCTAAATTGATGATTTCCATCAGATTTCATCAATGCCAAGTCTGATACCTCGTTATTCTTACGACAACAAAATAGACACATAATATATCTTCTCGTATTTGTGGATAATATTATTGTTACAGGCAATGATCCCTTGGAGATTCAGACATTCCTAAAACAATTGGTTGATCAATTCTCCCTTAAAGATATTGGACCCTTAAGTTACTTTTTGGGAGTTGAAGCAATATTTACATCTTCAAGTCTTCTCCTATCACAAAGAAAATATATTTAAAACCTATTATCCAAAACAAACATGCAAGATGTAAAGAAAGTTACAACTCCTCTCTCTACTAGTAAATCACTCAAATTATGTGATGGAAGCCTTGTTTCGGATACTACTCAATATTAATAAGTACTTGGTTCCTTACAGTACTTAGCTCTCATCCGTCCAGATATCTCATTTACAGTCAGTAAACTATCTCAATTCATGCACCAACTATCTACTACGCATTGGTCTGCCATCAAACGAATTTTGTGGTATCTTAAAGGAACCCTTCATCATAGTCTCTTTCTCCGCATACACACCCCACTTAATCTCCATGCCTTTACTGATGTTGATTAGGCGGGGAACTTTGATGATAGAACTTCTACGTCAGGGTATATTATTTTCCTTGGAGCTAATCCTATCAATTGAAGTTCTAAGAAGCAAAAGACAGTCGCACGATCTACGACTGAAGCTGAATATCATGTCATCGCTACAACTACTACTGAACTCAATTGGGTCACAAATCTCCTTAAGGAACTCAACGTCAACTCTACCCTTCCTCCTATAATATATTGTGATAATATTAGAGCTACCTACTTATGTGCCAATCTAGTATTCCACTCACGTATGAAGCACATCGTCATCGACTTCCATTTTGTGCGAGATCAAGTTGTCAAACATTAACTACGTGTTTCTCACGTACATACGGCTAATCAACTAGCAGATTCACTCACGAAGCCTCTTGCCTATAAACTATTTTCATTATATTGATCCAAGATTGGTATCCTTGATAGGAGTACCATCTTGCAGGGGCATGATAGCGGATAAGATTTTCTCAAACTGTATGAGGAAATCATACTGATTTATTGAGAAAAATCCCCCCTCATATCCATTGGTTTATTGAGGAAAATCCTCCCTCCTATCCTGTATAAATATAATTCATATTGTACTAATCAAAATAAGTTTTCACGATTATATTTTTATTTTATTCAGTTTAGGTGATAGAGAGTTTGAGTTCGCTAGTCTAGGTTCGGTGCACAATAACTTAGCTTGGCTTCTTTAGGGTTGAGTTCTTCCAATTAGAAAGTAGTCTCCGAAAGAATCAACAATTGAGAGTAAGTCAGCAGCCCACAGAAAGTCAAGTGGAGTTCTGTTATAGGTGTTATTGGCTTGAGGTCGGGTCGGTGGTCAAGGGCATTGTCAAAAGGAGTTACCCCTCCTGGTTGAGTTTCTTTATATAAGGGCAAGCAGAAAAGCAGACAAGCACAAAAGCAAGCGGTGTTCAAGCGCTAGAGGAGCCATTTGATGTTTCTCTAACTCGGGGATACTCCTATTATGGCTAATTTCTCCCCCTATTTCACCTATCTATCCGCTGTAGAAATGCATTTTAGCCTAACATCTTAGGCGCTGTAACAAGGATAGTCTCCTTGGTTTACTTAGGTTAGCTTGTTGGGTGTTGAGCCCGCTAAATACTCTTTTTGATTAGTTCCAGTTCGAGTTAAGTCTACAAGAAAAGACTGGAAAGCTAGAGTCAGGGAAGTCGAAGAAAGATCTAAGCTGGAGAAAAGAAACTAGATAAGGTGCTGAAAGCCTCAGATACGGAATTGTAGAATTTCGTTGACTTATCGCAATAGCGCATATTTCAAGTAATCATCCATTCCATAAGCTTCAGCGAGGTGCACTTAAGTAGATAAAGCAGTTCCTGTTCTTGTTCTAGTTTCATGCCCTGTTCGAGTTTGTTTTGTAGTAATAATATACCAGTGAGAGTTTTGTAGAGTAATAATATAGAATATAATAGAAGATAGAATATAATAATTAATTGACTTTCAAGTTGAGGTCGAGGGAAGGTAAGAAGAAATTACCATGGAAGCTATAGTGCTGTTCCTGCCCCAGGTGCTGTTCCTTATCCTTACTTAGCTCTGGCACTGCTTCCGCTCTCACTCCACTTTCATTTCAGCACTCGTACTAGATTATGACCTGACTTAACCTTGCTTTCCTAAAATGGGCTTCTCTCTTCTCTATATTATTATTATAGGATTATTATAGGCTACACAAGCAAAGGTTATCTGAGCAAGTGAGTCTCTGGTTGCTTGTCGTAGTTCTTCCTGAACCCTGTTTATTCTCTCGCCTCCGCTTTTATAACTGCTGTTGATTCTTGAACTAAAGATTCCGGCAAAGGAACTACTTTCTTTCTCTGGCTTATCATCTTGTCTTCAAGTTGGCGGCTAGTTCATGGTATCTAGTAGTAGTAGCCTCTGGGTCGGGTCGATAAAGTAGTAGGTAGAGTTGTGCTGCGGTACGAGCAGTTGCGGCGTTAACTTGGCGGACCGGACTTAGTGCTTCAAAGCAAGCCAGAGATTGATGATTCTCTTCGCCCTACACTGCATTCTAGGCAATTCGAGTCGACCCATGTGAAAAGGATAGTGAAATACGAGGAGCTCCTCCAGCGGTACAATCACCTCTTTCTTAGACAAAGACAAAGAAAAAACACACAATAATCAGATCAATCAGTTCATTCTGATCCTACTGGCAATTCCTTTAGCGTGAACAGAAGTCGGTTCAATTGGTTTGATCTTTCCGGCTTGGCTTGCTGCTTAAAAACTCAATGCCTCCTTTTGCTTGAAAACCCAGTTCTTTGAATTGTGAATCTACCGAGCACATGATAAAGGAGAGCCAAAAAACGACTCTAAAGGAAAGAATGAAGTGCAAATTACTTTAAGCTGAAATATAGAATATCGTCACCCAAAGAGTAAAGTAAGTTAATGCACCCGCTCAAGACCGTAGGGAAGGAAACCACAAGGAAAGAGCGCTCTTTTAATAATCTATTTTGTGGTACTTAGCGCAATAGGCACTCGAAATAGACTTAACCAACTAAGGCACCTCAAAGCTCACGCTCTACACCTAAACTGGCAAACTCAACTCACCGGACTAACGCACCCAAGAAGTAAGCTTAAGGCTGAAGACCGGAATGAAACTAAGCTCGTTTCATGAATTGCACTTTGCCCTTACTTTCGCACTGTGGAGAATCCTTATTTTTCTGAACTTGGCGATTCACCTATCTCTCCTCTAAAGGATGAAACTAGCACCGAACCACTAACGCTTAAGGAGTAAAGATTCTATTCGATTCTATATATACGACAAAACTTATTGTCCCGCTTAGCGCAACAAAACTTGTCGAATCCACTAGAACTAAAAGAGACGATACTTCTAGTTCAGTGCGCTTCAAATCCCTTCCCTTCTCTTAGTGCTTCGATCGGAAAGTAAGCTTACAGAGTTCTCTTCGCCGCTACACGTTAAGAGTTCTTCGCAAGTTAGGATTGACATTCTCTCAGTAAGTTTAGGGGTGCTAAGTAAATTCAAGCGATGTACTTCAGCCTCTTTTATTTAGGATCAGCAACAAGTGGGTAATCTGAAATTCCTACTTAAGGTGTTGAGTATAGAAATTGGTAAGATAGAGCACTGAAGTTGGGAAGTCGAACTGAAAGAGACTTAAGGATTTCGGAACCGGCCAGGTTTTCATTGCATCCACTTTCAATTGATCAATGGAAATTCCATCTTTCGAAACCACATATCCAAGGAATATAATGTTGGAAGAGAAGAACTCACACTTCTCCATTTTGGTATAAAGCTTCTGTTCTCTCAAGACTTTAAAGACCTGTTTCAAATGAGAAATATGCTCCTCCTCGCTTTGACTATAAACAAGGATATCGTCAAAGTATACAACAATAAATCGACCAATGAAGGAACGAAGAACCTCGTTCATAAGCCTCATGAACGTACTTGGAGCATTAGAAAATCCGAATGGCATAACCAACCATTCATATAAACCTCCCTTAGTCTTGAAAGCTATTTTCCACTCATCTCCTTTCTCGCATTCGGATCCGTGATAGCCACTTCGCAAATCTATCTTCAAAACACAAGAGAACCATATAATTCATCAAGCATATCATCAAGTCTAGGTATAGGATACCTGCATTTAATAGTGATGTTGTTGATGGCTCTGGCTTATCGACACACATTCCGAATGTTCCATCCTTCTTTGGTACGAGTAGAGCCGGAACAGAACATGGGCTCATACTTTCTCGAACATATCCATTGTCAATAAGTTCATTGACTTGTCTTTGCAACTCCTTTGTTTCCTCCGGGTTGCATCTATATGCTGCTTTGTTAGGTAGAGGGGCAACGGGCAGCAAGTCAATTTGGTGCTTAATACCTCTTATTGGAGGTAATCCAGATGGCAATTCTTCGAGGAACACATCTGCAAAGTCTCTTAACAAGGAATGCATTTTCGGATGTATAGGTCTCTCTTTGTCACTCTTTTTCTCAACCATAAGCAAAGCAAATACATTTTTCTCTGTGTTTCACTCAAGAAGAGATTTTCCTTGCTAGTGTTTCCCTTCCTGTGTTGATTTGATGTATCATGCTCGGTTTCAAAGATTCAAGAGTAATGCACTTTCGTTTCTTGTGAAAAGAGTATGTGTTTTTATACCCATCATGTACAGCCTTTCTATCATATTGCCAAGGTCTACCTAACAACAAGTGACAAGCATCCATGGAATAACATCGCATAGAACTTCATCTTGATAATTCTTCCCAATGGAAAATGATATAAGGGCTCGTTTGGTTACCTTCACATCACTTCCTTTGCTAAGCCAAGCTTGTAAGGTTGAGGATGTTTTGATGTTGGTAGCTTCAGCTTTTCAATCATGGTTGTCGAGGCGACATTGGTGCAGCTTCCTCCATCGATAATCATCATACACACCTTCCCGTTAATAGTGCAACGGGTGTGGAAGATGTTTTCCCTTTGCTCATTCTCTTCGGGAGATATCTCAGCATGTAATGCTCTCCGTATCACCAACAACTCACCATCATCAGCTTTTTCAACGATATTCCTGATTCTTCACTTCGTAATCATTCTAGTCATGTTCATCGTTGGCCTCTTGAAGTTCCAAATCGATCTTCTCAATTTCAAGAGTCATAACTCTCCGATTTGGACAATTAGCTTGCAAATGCCCATAGCCATGACACTTAAAACACTTCCTTGTGTCACCATCAACTTTCTTGTTGGGTTTCTTTGATGGGTTCCACCAACTTCTCTTTACCCTTAGCGCTCGACTAAACACCTTCATATTTACTTGAGGAAGCACCCTAAAGTAGGATGTCCCCTTCGAGGAGGTTCTGAAGAAAACCTCTTGCTACTCTTTAGTTGTTTCTCAACCTTCATTGCTAGCTTGCAAACATCTTCAAGGACCAATAAGGTCAAGTTCAACCAAATCGTAATTTCCCGATTCATGCCACCAAGGAATCGAGCGATGGTTTGCTCGGGAACTTCTTGAACTTCGCATCTCATCATGAGTTGTTCGAACTCACGAATATATTCTTTAATACTCATCCCTTGTTGTCTTAGGGAATTCAACTTGAGAAACAGATCTTGCTTATAGGTATCAGGCAAGAACCTTTTCTTCATAAGTTTCTTGAGTTTAACTCGCTGACGCTTTAAATTCTCCCACCATAGAGAAGCATATTTAGTGAGTTTCAGAACAACGACCTTGCATCTCTTCTCATCCGAGTATGACTTGAAGTCAAAAACTCGTTCAATGGCAAGGAGCCAATCAACAAAGTTGTCAGGATTGAGACTACCTCGAACTCGTGCATCCGCTTTAATCTCATGGTCATTCTCATGGTATCTTCTTCTTCTCCGAACTCGTGCTCAAGCACTAGAGTTGCCTCCAATGAATCAGAATTAGAATTAGAATTGTGATGCGAATCTGATTCGTCATGGTGTCGCTGATCATCAGGACGCCTTGCTGGTTGCTCTTGTCTCTCCGGGTTCTCTAGGAGATTGAGAACTCGCTCCATTTGCCTTTGGAGATTCTCTATAGCACGATCTCGCCTTAGGTCGTGCGCTTGCTCCAAAGTCAAGCCTCGTGGAACTTATTCGTTACCTATGGTAAGTAGAAGATAACAACACAAAGGAATCACTCAAGATAAGTTCAACCTTGAGCTCTGATACCAACTAGATGCGTGCGTGGGCGAGTGACTCCGAACAGAAAATTTCAGGACTACGCAATTTCGGGAAAATGGGCGTAACTTCCTCAATACAGGTCGGATTGACCCAATTCCAAAAGCCACCAATCAAGGACTCGTAGATCTACAATTTGAGTTTCCACAAATGAGTTCTGTGGAGTGAGCGATTCTGGGAGGAAGTGGATGAGGTACTGTGTTTATGGGGATGTAAATAACTCCAGGATATGGAAGGTTTATCACCTAAGCCTAGAGGCACAAGCCACCAGCCAAGACAAAAAGGACCGAGATAATTGTAGTTCACCACCAAGGCTTAAAGGAAATTCCACCGGCCAAGGATAAAGAACTGTTTGATTCACCACCAACGATGTTGGAT
This sequence comes from Musa troglodytarum, assembly GCA_023547065.1. Classification (NCBI taxonomy): domain Eukaryota; kingdom Viridiplantae; phylum Streptophyta; class Magnoliopsida; order Zingiberales; family Musaceae; genus Musa; species Musa troglodytarum. The sequence continues at coordinate 23,445,472 of CP097507.1, read as the reverse complement.
AAAGAATCGAGATAAAATTCAACTCACAAGAGGAATTTTCATTCATTCAACCAAATTTCACACAAATGAGAATATGTCTCATTATATAGATATTAGACTCAAAAACAACATGGGAACTATCCAAACATTAAAGACTAACAAGACAAAATAGCATTAAAGGTCTAGGAACTAGGGAATGCGATAAATGACATGGGGACTAGGAGCCTTAACTCTTCAGTCTTCAAAATTCGTCCACCAACAATAACCAGTAAATATCCACTTCCAAAGAGCATTAAATCACTTTAGAACTTATCCTGAATAACTCCTCTTTGATATAGCATCAATTAGCAACGAATTTTGATATTGGTATCATCATTCCTTATCCTATCGAAGTAAGTTGTAATCGAAGTTAGTTTTGGCATGAATAAGTACCGATAGTGTTTGTTTTGCTGAAGAAATCAGCTCAGGATTTTGATATTGGTATCATCATTCCTTATCCCATCGAAGTAAGTTGTAACCGAAGTTAGTTTTGATATGAATAAATACCGATAGTGTTTGTTTTGTCGAAGGAATCAGCTCAGGACTTAAGGATTGACCAGTAGTCTCGGATGCTCCCGTATCACCTTCTTTTATTGGCTTTCCCGAGGTGAGAAGAAGCTTTTAAGCTATTAAGGTACAAGTTCGGCAAAAAGTATTAAGGAAGAAGGGTAGCGCGGTCTACTGAAGTGGAGAAATGGAATTACGTACACCTTGCCTGTTATAGATTAGATTTATGTAACCAAGTATAGGTAGCTTTAAGATCCAAGTCTCCAATAGTAGGGGCGGGAAGGGAATCTCTTTCTGTGCAAGGGAAGTCTCCAAGAGAATCAGTTGTTACTCCATCCATATTCATTCATGCAGAAAGAAGTGCACTTATACTCGCAAAAGCCAAACCAAGCAAGCCAGTCAATCAGATTCAAAAGACAAAAAAAAAAGAGAAGAAGCATAGACCCACGGAGCGGTAATTATTGATTTAGAAGCAAAAGGCAGCGGGTAAGAAAGCACTTTCAATGAAGGTTCAGGTCAGATGAAGACAAGTTAACACCACAACTACTAACGACGTCCGGAGGTTATGAGCAAGTCCTGATTTCGACAGACAGACAAGCGGTATCCTCTCTGTTCTGTACTTATTCTGTTTATTACCCCGGAGTTGAATTTTTAATAGAAAACCTAGTAATCAATGAGTTAGACAGGCAAGTGAAGAAAGTCATATGCTTGGCTTGAGCAGGGTATTGGTTCGTTCATGGAGTGTCATCCCGAGTTGAATCAGTTATCCTTTCATCAGTTATTCTATAATAAGAGAGTAAACGTTATCCTATGTTTTCTTCTACTGTGTCGGTAGAGTGTCAATGGAACCAGTTAAGTTGCATCAGGCAAGCAGACAAGGATAAGCCATAGGTATAGTTGCCAGAGGTATAGGATCCAAAGGTATAGGATAATAATTAAGGTATAAGTCAACAAGGGAAGCAGTTAGAGCAGAGCCTGTAGCAAGTGGGTCTTCTCCTTCTTTTGTTGATTCCACCTGGCCAGTGCTATGAATAAAATCATCTAGTACTGGTTCAAGTGTTGTATCCAGTTGCAAGCACGGGACAAGCAGACAATAGACAAGTTTTGATCTCCAAAGCATGAATTGAAGAATTGAATGGAATTGAACTAGAAAGTGGATGAGAGATAAAGAGGAATCAATGTCCGGATGCACTAGATCATACCTTTGATGCGAGGTGTCCTGAAACAAAAGAATTCACTGTGTATGATAGAATCAGGTAACAAACCATGTGCTGGTGCTCTTTATCACCTACCAGGTGCTTCTTTAAGAATAGGGAGTTTAAGTTTGAAAGTACGAATTCGACTCTATAGTACGAAAGGAAGAGTATCAAGGAAGAGTAGAAAGGTGCGGGTGAAGGGCAAGAACACAAGACTTGGTAATAAATAGTAATTAATATAATATAGAATCTGAATAGTAATTATAAGAATTAATAGACTTATGTTTCAAATGCACTCTAACATCACTTCTTATGTTTTATTACCAATCCATCATGGAATACCTCTAATGGAACTTAGAATTCCCTTTGTGCCTATAAAACATGGGCAAGAGAACCCTAGGGTAATGCGCCGGTAACTATACAACTATACTATATTAATTCTATTCAGCCTCTTCTATAATCTTCTATACTCTATTCCTACTTCTAGTATATTCTTGTCCCTCAACACTTCCCTACTGGACTAGTAGGTTGCGTGTAAATGTTTTCCTATATATATATATATATATATATATATATATATATATATATATATATATATATAAAGGATAAAGCAGTGTAGCAGTAGACAAAGGCAAGAATCGGAAGGAATTCATATGCTTTGATTTTTCAGTTGCCTATAGCTGTTTGTAAAAGTGTGAAGTCAACTCTATTCATTACTATACGATATTACTAAATGCGGAGTAGTGGTAAGTCAACTCAACTCTTGCCCTACGCCTCTTCTCAGGCTCCTATACCTCTTGCTACAATTCATTTCACCCTCTTTTGCTCTTTCAACTCAAGTACAGCAACCTTATTTTATCCACATGCTTTTACTCTTTTCTCTAGACTTTGAATTCCACTAATAAGTAAAGTATAAGAAGTCACCAAGAAACTCTGAATTGAGAATTGAATGATCAACTATAGGATCAAGGGTAGGTAGAAGGTAGTTTCTTGTCGGAAAGAAAAGTAGACGATAGCATAAAATTCGCAATTCCAGTTGAGACCAGAGAGGCATGGCATTCTTCACTCTGCTCGGGGCAGACTCAATTATTTCTTCAATGCGAAGCGGGATACTTTATGCATACTAACATAATTAAGCTGCGATTTACGAGTTGGGATATTTTTACTTGGGATATTTTTACTCGAAGTCAGTATCGGGTGCTAGTCTTTAAGTTGAGGGAGGTGATTTTGTCGGTGCTCTAGCTCTAAGTTTCGTTCAGACAAACGAGAGTACAAGCTTTGATGCCCTAAGTACTAAATTAGTAGTTGCTTGCCTGATAGCAAAGTGGTTCGTTACGCTTACTCCTAGACTCAAAGAGTAGGGAAAGATACTTGATTTACTTTTTCATCTCTAACACCCAGCTACTTGAAGTAGTACATTGATTATAAGCTTTATCAACAAAATTCGTAGTTGCTTGGCGTTATATGTTCGGGGAGTCAGAGTAGGAACAGGAGTAGGGACAGAAGCTGATAGGAAAGTGAATAGGAAGAGTGACTTAACACTAGTTAGTAAGTAGTTCGCTGGTGCCTAAGTGAGTTTTGTTTGTTTGAAACAAAAGAATTAGCAAGAGGTATAGGAGCAATCAATAGTAAAGAATTCTGAAGTAAGAATTAAAGTGTTAGTTGTCTGAGTTAGATGAGCTATTCCTATAAGTATTAATAATAATAAATAAGTACAAGTCCGGTGGTGTCAGCAGCAGTGTCCTGTGTTCGTCGCCCTCTCTTTCTCTTTATACTTATCAGGACTTCAACTCCGGTTTCTCTTTTTCCTTTACTAGACAAGCAACGTAGTTATTAGAGGAGAGGTAGACAAGGGGACAAGCAGACAAGTAACTAAAGCCTTTTCTTTGTTGTTTGAGCAGAAGTGAGTTATAACAATTGATTCCTTCACTGATGCTATTCTATTATATATCTTAGGTAGGAATGCACCAACACCTCCTGATCTTACTTTTACTTTAACTGAAACTACACTTCTTGTCAAACAGTTGCCCAGTTGCACGGGACAAGCAACTACTACATTTTGGTGTTCGTTGGTGTTTGAGGGTCGACAGAACTAATGTCAAATTGCATAGGGTGAGGCAAGAAAGTAACCTCAGCTTAGAAAGTGCTAATGTGAGTTCCAAACTATAGCTGCTTGTTCAAAAAGAAATACATGTTTGCGCGAACAAAACTCTACTTCAGTACTTAACCAATACCCAAGTAGAAAAGTAGTGAAAGCAAACCTTTACGTTAAGGGTATAAAAGAAAAGATGTATTTGGCGCAAGAACAAACAAGCTTAGGAACTCTTAAAGAGGAGAGGATAGTGCACATATAACCTAGCCTAGGAACAGTTCAACAAACAAACAAGCAAGAAACAAGTGGAAAACTCCCCTGCCTTAGCTGGAGGGCGAACTATTATTCTTGCAAAAGTTGTAGAATCACTGCTACTAGGGGAAAATGATTAAAGTAGTGGAATGAGCAATCCACTCAAGTAAACAACCCCTCGAAACCAAGAGTAACCCGTCGCACAATTAAAGTAAGTGCAAACTAAAAAAATAAAATGTCACTTTGACCCATCAACTTAAGATACGAAATAGTAAGTCACAACAGAAACGGACTTTCTTCACACAGCATCCGATCTCGTCGACTCTCTTGTACCGCATATAAGTTATTATGATTACCTACCCCGTTATATACTCAACTAGAATAGGCTATTCTCGTAGACGACAAGAGCACGAAGTGTTATAGATTCATTCTATTAGACCCCTCCTCGAGCTACAAAGGCAAGACTCATGCATAAATACGCCAAGCAACTAAACGACAAGCAGACAAGTATATACTAGATAAGTTAACGCCGCATCTGGTGCTTATCAAGCTTCTTCTCATACTTTCTTCCTCACCTACTTCTGAAACACTGTTAGCGCTAAACTCAATTCTAAATTTCAACATTACAAGCATGTTCTAAAGGAACCATAAAGATGTTAGTCAAAAATGCATTAGAAGAGCCGATGAGTAGGTTTCATAAGAGATTTCCTTAAGATGAGTTGAACATGGCTTGAACTTAGCAAAAGTTAAGTAACAGAATTCAACTAATAATTATAAGAAAAAGAAACTATCAAGTAAGAATGAAACTCCTTCACTTTGTGCTTCTTCCTTTCAGAATGGAGTGTTAAGGGCTTCAAGTTAGAATGAAAGAATTGAGTTTCCTTACCTCATACTAAGAATGGAGTTTCCTGCATGCCAGTTCCATTCTTTAGTTATAAGCTCTTAAGCGGAATTCCTTATTTGGAGTACAAGGACGAGTATCCGTTTTTCAATGAGACAAACAACTCGAAACTCCTTTGTTCACGGCAGCACCTCTTCTTGATGCGCCAACCTCTCCTTAAGTAAAGACCCGGCGTGAAGACCCGCTTATAGTTGACTTAATGACTACTTATTCTGTTGAAACTGGATACTTTAACTCTCACTTCTGAGTCTGACCTTCAAGTTCAATTCTTACTTGGGAGTGGAAAGCACGGAAAGCACTCAAACACACACAAAGCCAGTAATGTCTGTTTCAACTCAAACTATACTTGCCGATACCTATCGCCTATCCTTGGTGTTACCTACTTCCTTTCGGTATTAAACAAGAATAGGAACAATAGAAGGTTTCATTCTTATACTTGCCTTATACTAGAGCTTACTTGTCTTCTACCCTGACCCGACCTCGACTTGAAGAATCACTTGCAGAGGTAGACAATACTCGAACAGGAACATAATGAACTCGCCCAGCTAAGGTAGGCTCACAATGCTCGAACGTCACTTTCCATTCTGAACCACTCACTACTCGACTCTCCACTTGCTTGAAGAACCGTTTCTTCCTGCTTCGATTGCTGCAACTCTGGTATTCCTACTTATTGCAACTCCTGTATTCCTACTTATTGAGCCTCTAGCCCTAGTTACAAAGCCACTACGCCTTCTATCGACCCAATTCTCTCTTATCTGATTATAGAAGAACACTTTTGATAGAAGAATACTGACCTTACTCGCAACAGAGATTCCAATTCACTAGACTCACAACTCGCCCTCAAAGAGACTAATATGAACTGACAACAGGACTAGTTTCTGCCCCGATAACTTCCCCTTTACGAACCTTTACTTCCCACTCCAACACACCTTACCTTACTTTCTTCACAGGAACTGGACTCTCATCTAATTCAAAACTTACTTATATATAATACTAAATTCTTTAATTTGACTTGAGAGTTGAATGCCAAACCTAACCCTTAGAACTCAATTCTGAGAAGCGAAGATAAAGCATCCAGAGTAGAGCAACTTAGTTAGACCTAACTGGAGTAGAAATAGAGCAACTTAGTTAGACCTAACCGGAGTAGAGCAATAGTTCCAGTTTTTAGAGTTCGAGCAAGGATCTCGGTGTTTGTTGGGAATTAAGTCTCAAGGTGTTGGTGAGGAGAATGAATTAGTATCAACAGAGTCGGTAGCCTATAACCTGGAGATGACATTTACAATAAAAACTCATATAGTATGTGTTAGTACATTGCCATGAGTAAGTCCTTTGTTTGGGCGGTAGTGAGCTTACCTACAAAGGGAAAACCGGAGCCTAATTCTTATACCTATCCCTTGTTACCAATCTGCTAGATCGTACCTTATCTTACTAGATCGTACCCTATTCTTAGAAGTAGTACCCTATTCTAATACTTGTCTTATTCTTAATTATGAACCCTATCTTGTATTAACTTATTACTTAAATGCGCTAGAGAAAGTACCCTTAATATAAAGAATTACATACCTAAGGATCAAAATAGAGTCTAAGAGTCTTAGGTTAGCGAGAAAGAGTTCAATTCAATTCTTAGAGCGGGGGTTGGTTACCTGATTCTGATTCCATTAGACCCAGCTAAACCCTCTGATTATGTTACTTCCCTTAAATGGGGCATTCTTACTTTCAGGCGTAAGAGCATATGGTTGGTCACTTAAGAATAGAGTTTAGAAGGAAGGAAGGAGAAAGGAGATAAGAGAAGATGCTGTTCTTGTTTGATCCTATATTTTCTCCTATATAAAGAAGATGAATGAGACAAGCCGACAATAGGAAAGCAGTCTGCAGTGATAGTTTCATCCCTAGTTGAATCTGTGTTTGCTACTCTTGAATCAGAGATGAAGTTGAACTATAAAGATTATTGAAAAAAAATGCATTCTAAGCTTAATTAGGGGTATTCAATGAAGGATTCCTAATCAAACTACATTAGTGTTGCTATAGTTCATTTTCCACCCATATATTGATGGTTCGCTTGCCTACCTCTTTCTCTTATGATACCCCATAGGACTACTACTTGTTGAAGGGTCAACCCGGTCCCGATCTCTTTTCTTTCTAAATATTATCCTTAATAAGAACAGATAATTAATTTAGTAGGGAATGCTCTTTGTTATTACAATACCTTTCTTCATAGGTTTTTAGTGGACTTTATCAATTCAGAAAGTGTTAAGTAAACTCTATTCTTTTACTTGATATACGAGAATGGTTTTATAGAGACTTCCTCTTAACGAGTTATAACTCATTATTTTGTTGCTGCTGCCATGAACATAGGACTTGGTAACAACTATTATTAATGCACAACTACTTCCTTTTGTCGTAGTTGCTTGTTTAGTAGTTACTAGACAGTATTAAACAAGAACAAGAACAGTACTACTACTATTGGGATGAAAACTATCACTTGAACAGGACTACTAGTGTTATCCTTTATAAGGAGAAAAGCCAAGTAGACAAGCTACTATGGAAGGTATAAAACTAATGATCTAAAGTTTGGTGTTGGTGTGGGAAGGAAAGGAAAAAAGTAACGTTTGAATTGAAACAAAATCATTAGCAAGAAGTATAGGAGCCCAAATGAGGAGTCATAGTTCCGCCTCTCTCTCCTCTACCTTAATTCTTACTTTTATATAAGAGTAGGGAAAGATACTTTACTGACTTTTGAATCTCTTTAACCGTATTCTTCTTAGTGGTAGTCCCGTTCTTTTACTTTTATTAGTATTTGTTGAATTCTGTTACTGCATCGCATAAAAGATTGGATTTCTTCTTTAGCTGTATAGGGCAGTAAAGTAAAAAAACATCAATTGAATCTATCGAGTCGAGCGCAGACACATTTCCATATTGAACTTGAAACTGAGGTTTTATCTAGAAGTGAGGAATGTAAAAGAGCTAAGCCAACATTGAATTGACACTCATTACGTGCAAGGCAGCTCACGTTAGCACTGAACTTAGTAGTCTTGTTTCGCCGAGGAGGAAAACATTCATTGAAATTGATCAACAACCCGCTGACGCCCGCCATTAATAGCTTGCTTGGTCTTGCGCCGAAGAGAACTCCACTTGAATTTCGAACAGATATATAAGATAAAGAATTTCCAAAGGCCGACCACATGAAGGAAGGTTCAGGCGTTTCATTCAGGACTTGCTCAGAACCCCTAATAATATACTAATGCCATTAAATCTTGTTTAGTAGTTGCTTGTTCCCCTCCCTTTTCATCATTTAAACAGGGGATACTCAATTTAGAGGTCTTGACCCATTGAAGCATCTTATTGGCTCTTACAATGCAATTGTAAATATCTATGGAGTTGGAGAAGATACGGTGTTATTAAAAGTAAAAGAAAGTAACATATGTCCGGAGTAGGAAAACCTATGTCTTATCTTGTTTTCGCGGGTCTGAAAGGGAAGTTTCGTCTTCAAGTCTTGTTTCGGGTGCCAGGTATGAGAAGAATCAGTTCGAGGTCCAGTATAAGAGTCCAGTACTAGGAAAGTTTCTAGGGTTGGATAAGGTACGAGCGGGAAGGAGAGGTCGGCAAGGGGTTCACTCAATTCTTAGACCTAATAAGTAGTCTTGCTTAGACCCAGTTCGAAGCGTCAATGCATTCTAAGAGCCTGACTAGGAGTTTGATAGGTGGATTAGCCATTCATTTGATTAGTTAACAGTCACAACGAGAAAGAAGCTAATTACGCAGCTCCCTAAGGCTTAAACTAAAAGATTAATTGATTCACTGCATGCTTTATAAGATAGCAATGTAAACAACCTTCCCGATAGCACTAAGTCTTGCTTGGTTCCTTTAATAACTATACTTGCTCATCTACCTCTCCCTTAACACCCTTACTAATACTGAGGCAATTCCCCTTTCGTATTCAATACTTCCTGCTTTGCTTCGTCGACAACGTCACTTGGGCACCCCAACTCACTCGTATACTCGGTGAAGCCTTATTGTCTCCCTTGCCTCAAAACCAGGCTGTACTTGACTCCTTTACTCCAAAGCTAACTACTTTATACTAACTACTCTTTTCTTTCCTATTTACTGCAACTCCGATACTAATACATAATCTAGTAGTTGCTTGTCTCTTCAATTCATACTTGGACTACTGAGTTCAATTCTTCAATTCATACTTCTTCAATTCATACTAATACTTGCTGTTGGTAGCAAAGGCATTTCTGCGGTGAAGCCTAATTGTTCTGTCCACTTTGTAGGTGAAGCCTAAGGGGTAGGTGTGGGTCGGTAGTCTTGTTTAAGTCCACTTTGTTCTGTCCCATAGTATATGCTTGTCGGCGACGTTAACTTGGCGTGTTGACTCGGCCTCAGCGCTTAGGGAGCTCGAGGGTATTTGTTTACTTTACAAGAAGAGAATAGAGTCTTGCATAGAAAGAAAGGGTAATTAGAACTTGAAAGAGCAGTAGACAATTGTCGTGCGCACTATAATCAATGGTCAGTTAATTCTGTGATTTCTAAGTGTTCAATAGAATCTTTATCAGCAGGAGAATCATAAGTTTCAAGTAAGTTAGCAAGCGCAAGTACGGATTTCTTTTCTTAACTGAAAATCGAGTTAAGCAAAGGGATAAAGCAGTTTAAAGATATGAAGCAGTGTTAGCTCCCGAATCAGCTATTCGAGGAAAGGATTCTCAATCAGGTGTGTTCAAGCTGGATTTGGAAATAATGTTTCTGTTCGCAAGGAAAGTGTAGTTCTAGGCAAGTCAACGATAGAATCAGAGTCAGCAACAACATAAACACGTTATAACCGACAAGCAACGTAGCCACAACTACTAAATGAGTCTGCACGTAAGGAGTTCTCTTCGGCTTCTGAACAAGTAAGATATGTATCTGAAGCAGGATCGGTAGAGTTTCTTGAGTTTGTATAGAAATGGGGTAATACTAAATACAGATTCTTTAGAAACACCCCGTTAGCCGAAACCAGTCCTTGTTGAATGTAGGTGCACCTGTTCTCTGTTATAGAAAAAGTAACCCAAGTATAGGTAAGCTTTAAGAGTGATCCAAACATTAAGGTGAAGGTAAGGCAGGCGTCGGATAAAGGTAAGAATATAGTACTGTTTAAGCTGTAAGTAAGGAAGTAGATTGTTTTCCAGTGCTCAAAAAGTGATGAAGAAGTATTTCTATTAAGATGGAGAAGGTAGGGACGAAGTCTTAGATGTTTTTTATAGACTTCTATACCGATCCTAATACTTATACATACAATTTATGCAGTATGGAGCCAAAGTGTGTGTCACTTGCATATACTTGTTCCAGGGCAATAAGGTAAGCTCCTTGCTAGGATGCTAAAGAGATGCCCCTGATAATCATATCTCTGAATTGAATACTCTTTCGGGGTATATTCCTTTCTACTATGGCATATGGATGGAACTTCCTTTAAACTGCTTATTTCCCCCCCATATGCAAAGAATTAACAGAACTAGACTTGAGAACAGAATACCAAAGAACATGGATTTGGCTTGAAGCACCTTGTCGTACCCGACCCCATCAAAAGTCATCCAATTACTTTATTAGCTTCTCTCTTACGTTTAGTTCTAATCGATACAAAGGACTCCGATTGACAAGCCGCTCAACAAGCTAATTCAGAATCTATTCCTGGGTTTCTTCCTCATTGAAATCTGAGACAACCATCAGCAATGGGGCTAGCTTATCTTTTATAGTTGAACTCTTCTCTTATTATCTAAGGTTTGCACAGCTATTCTATAGATAGTCTACTCCTCAGCTGAAAGAAAGAACCTCATTATGCAACTGGTCCCTGTATTCTTGTTACTCTGCAAAGAGCGCTATAGACAAAGAAAAGAATGGTTTTTTATTGACTAGAAAGTTGTAAGGTAACTCGACTAGAAAGTTGTAAGGTAACTCCTGTGCCTGTCGGGAATAATCCATTTCTTATGCTTGGCACCTGTCGGAGAAAATCTTTTCCTAACATGGGTGGTAGTCGTTACAGCTATGAATGGCACAGAACAGCTTCTTTTTGTTACAATTACCAGTCTAAAGCTAAGTGTTATGGCAAATAAGGAACCTTGTGTAAACCCGTCACCGAGAGTGGCCTATGTTCCAAGAACCAATGCTACCAATAAGGTAAGAACCTACCACTGAAACGATGCCTGCTGCTGAGAATGCAGCTATTGTTCAAAATGCACCTGCTGAGGTGAATGCTGGTGTGGCTACTTGGCTTGGCTCTGTTTGAAAATCTAGATAGGAAGAAGAGAGTTTTCAAACAGAGGAAGAGTAGGACAAGATTAACTTTCTATTTTTTCTCTCAAAAGATTTTTTACAATTTCACTAACTCTATTACTTTCATAAACCAACACATGATGTTTATATAGTCCCTAAAGATACATCATATTTATTGTATTCAAAATGAATCATTCTCTTTCAAGAAACCTCTTCAAGAACCAATGATCATTTTGACTTGTCCTTTTATAGACATCTAATCCATCTTTTCTTCTTAATAGATTGAATCTCCTTCTTGATGCAATGAACCTTTTCTTGAATAAATTAGTCTCTTTATGATATTGGAATAAATTTATTTCCAACATTATCCCCCCTTAAACTTGTTCCATCTGTCATCCCAAGTTTCCTTCGAAGTTGTTGAAATATTTCAAATTTGAGAGGTTTTGAAAGAATGTCAATCACTTGTTCACTTGTCTTGACATGATGTAGCTCCACTTCTTTATTTTTGATATTGTTAGTGGAAACAACTTTTTACCGTGACCCTAGGGCGCGTGGCGCAGGATCCAGGAACCCGAGGGTCGTCTCGGTATGGTTCGGGTCCGTCGATGGCTCCTGCTCCCGCCGGGCTCCGAGGGGCAGCGCGCGCCGCGGTAGTCGGGAACGAAACCTGCAGCAAGGCGGGTCGGAGGATGCTCCGCCCGACCCCTCCGACGCCCAAGTCAGCCCTCGTCCGTCGGCCGGTGGCCCAGATAATCGAAGAGTTCAGAGTCTACTCACCTCCTCTTGCCTGTCTTACCCCTTCGGCTTAAATAGGTCGGACGGATGGCACGCTTCCGGTTGCGTCTGCGGGTGGCGTACGGACCTGACCTCGCAGACCGGTGCCGTGGTCAACCCTGCGTGTAGTTGGGGCGAGGCAGAGGAGAAGCGACGTCGGGCGATCAAATCACGGGAGTAAAGAGCGCAGGAGGGGCAATGACGTCATCCGGGTGTCATACCCAGGACCAGGTGTCACGTCACATTTAATATCCATAACATTACCCCCCTCAAAAAGCCACTCCTGCGGGACGGTCTTTGAGGGTTGGGGGGTGGTGCTCGGAGAAACCTGGTTGCACATGGGCGGTCGGCTAAGACCTCAGGCGGGGGTTCTGCTTGTCATGACATGATTGACTGACTCATTGCGCAGGAGGAGGAGTCCAAGTGCCGTTCAAGATCGTGATAACCGAACCGCCGTTCGGGATAAAGGGCCGAGCCACCGCTCTGGACCCAGAAAACCGGTGGTCGAGCCGTCGCTCAAGACCGTAATAACCGAACCGCCGTTCGGGATAAAGGATCGAGGCGACACTCAACACTCGCGCCGAATCGCCGTCCGTAGGCGTGTCGAGGCCCGCACAAGACTTAGAAAACCATAATAACCAACCGCCGTTGATAAAGGGCCGAGCCACGCTGCGGACCTGAAAACCGATGGTCGAGCCGCCGCTCAAGACCGTAATAACCGAACCGCCGTTCGGGATAAAGGATCGAGGCGACACTCAACACCCTGTTGCCGAACCGCCGTCCGGTAGTAAGGGGTCGAGGCCCGCACAAGACCTAGAAAACCATAATAACCGAACCGCCGTTCGGGATAAAGGGCCGAGCCGCCGCTCTGGACCCAGAAAACCAGTGGTCGAGCCGCCGCTCAAGACCGTAATAACCGAACCGCCGTTCGGGATAAAGGATCGAGGCGACACTCAACACCCCGTTGCCGAACCGCCGTCCGGTAGTAAGGGGTCGAGGCCCGCACAAGACCTAGAAAACCATAATAACCGAACCATCGTTCGGGATAAAGGGCCGAGCCGCCGCTCAAGACCCAGAAAACCAGTGGTCGAGCCGCCGCTCAAGACCGTAATAACCGAACCGCCGTTCGGGATAAAGGATCGAGGCGACACTCAACACCCCGTTGCCGAACCGCCGTCCGGTAGTAAGGGGTCGAGGCCCGCACAAGACCTAGAAAACCATAATAACCGAACCGCCGTTCGGGATAAAGGGCCGAGCCGCCGCTCTGGACCCAGAAAACCAGTGGTCGAGCCGCCGCTCAAGACCGTAATAACCGAACCGCCGTTCGGGATAAAGGATCGAGGCGACACTCAACACCCTGTTGCCGAACCGCCGTCCGGTAGTAAGGGGTCGAGGCCCGCACAAGACCTAGAAAACCATAATAACCGAACCGCCGTTCGGGATAAAGGGCCGAGCCGCCGCTCTGGACCCAGAAAACCAGTGGTCGAGCCGCCGCTCAAGACCGTAATAACCGAACCGCCGGTCGAGATAAAGGATCGAGGCGACACTCAACACCCCGTTGCCGAACCGCCGTCCGGTAGTAAGGGGTCGAGGCCCGCACAAGACCTAGAAAACCATAATAACCGAACCATCGTTCGGGATAAAGGGCCGAGCCGCCGCTCAAGACCGTAATAACCGAACTGCCGTTCGGGATAAAGGATCGAGGCGACACTCAACACCCCGTTGCCGAACCATCGTCCGATAGTAAGGGGTCGAGGCCCACACAAGACCTAGAAGACCAACGGTCGAGCCGCCGCTCAAGACCTAGATAACCGAACCGCCGCTATGCCGCTTCGAAAACGGTTCGCGATAGTGCGGTTGCTGGAATCGAGGGGTCGCTGGCGTGCAGGGTAAGTTACTTACCTGGGCGGTGGACACGTCAGATCCTCATTAATATTGCGCCGGCGTTTGGACTGCCCGATGCGATGCCGTTGGGCGGTCTGTGCGGCGTCATGCTGTCGCCCACCTCGGAAGGCGAAAGGCCGAGGCCCCTTTTCTATAAATAGCGAGCTCCGCGACACTCTATCACTTTTCATCAGCGGAGTTTTTCTGTCTCTCGAGTCCTGCCGTTGTCTTCCTTCGAGTTTTCTTCCTTGGCCTCGGCGTGTCTTGCCATCCTTCAGTTGATTCCCTCCGCTGTAGGTCAGTGCACAATGGCTCTCCCTTCCACATCCTCCTCCTCTACTTCTTCCTCTTCCTCCCCTTCCATCACTACCCGTGTCGCCGCTCCCCCATCATTTCCTCCTTCCAGCCCTTCGCCGCTCCCCCATCATTTCCTCCTTCCAGCCCTTCCTCGGGTGCGGAAGCGGCGCGTGCGCTAGAGGCCCTAATGTGGCCGCACGACCAAGATTCCACACTGGACGAGTCCTCGGTGGGGATCCTCCGGAGGCGCTATAGCATCCCGGCAGAGTACGCCCTTGCGGCCCCTGAAGCGGGGCAGCGGGCTTTCGATCCGGTTCCCAAGGGCTTTGCCCTGACTCTCGACGCCCTGGAGGCCGACCTGCGTCTCCCCCTACATCCAGTCATTGTGTCTTGTATATCTTTGTGGCGGATCTCGCCTTCATAAATAACTCCCAACTCTTGGCGATATCTGGTGGCTTTCCTAGGGGAATGCCATTACGCCAATATCACCCCGACCCGCAACCTGTTTCTCTCCTGCTTCCGCCTTTTCAAGGGGTCGGGGGGATATTTCCTGGCCGCCCAGGTAGGGTTCCGGGTCAGCGGCGCCCCCACCAATAACAAAGGGTGGAAAAGGCATTTCTTCTTCGTCCAGTGCGAAAGAGACTGGGGTTTTGGGGTTCGGTGGTCCTCAAGGACCATTGACAACACCGTCCCAAAACTCAATGCCGAGGAGCGTGCGCACCTCGAGAAGCTGAGGGTGATCCTTCCCTCTTCGCAAGCCATCCGCAATATGTCGGAGAAATGGCTTGTGGAGGCGGGGCTTAGCCCGCGCTCTCGGGGTAGGCTATTGTCATTTCCTATCTTCAGGATTGCTACCGCACTCTCGTCTCTAACTTATCTTTGTCTTTCGCAGAAATGGTGAACCTGCGATCGTTCCACGGCACGGGCACCCCGGTGGAATCGTCCCTGTGCGCCCCGGCTGCTCCCAAGCGAGCGAGGGGCGACTCCCCGTGAACGATCGACGGGGGGCGCCCGAAGAAAAGGCCCAAGTCCAAAGACGTGGTGGACCTTGAGGCGCCAGTGGCTCTCCCTGCCGGAGCGACCGACCGTCCGGACACCTCTGCTCCCGCCGAGAGCGCCGGGCCAAGCCAGGGGACGACCGGGAAGGGTCAGCGTCCCCCGGCCATGAAGGATTTGTGCCGGATCCCACCGGGGAAGGATCAGCCCTTCCTTTCCCGTGTAATGGGTGATGTCCCTTCTGGGGAGATGAGCGACCCTCTGGTGGCCCGATGGCATGGTTTGTCCCGGGGGGACAAAGTGTGGACCGGGGGAGAGCCCTCGGCCACCTACCTCAGGGGGGCGCTTCATCCCGACATAGCTCGGGATCTATATACGCTCCCCTCGGAGGCTCTTATCGCCAAGTCGGTGCTGTGGATAAACATCGTCTCGCGTGTATTCCCTTGGGTAAACACTGTTCATCATTTATTCACTGCTTCCTTTCTGTGCAGAATCTCCACTACACCACGGCCCTGATCGACCGGGTCCACGACGCCGGTCGGCTAGTGGGCGGACTGGGCGAGCGCAACCTCGAGTTACGCCGCCAGCTGGAGGAGGCCCGAGCGGGGTCTGGGCCCGAGGCGGTTGCTGCTGCCGAGCAGCGTGCGGCCGACATGGGCGCGGAAGTCACGCGCCTGACCGCCGAGCTCGAGGCCGCCTCGGCGTCGGAGGCCCGTCTGCAGAAGCTTCTCCGGACGGAGAGGCTGGAGAATCGCCTCCGCACCAAGGAGGCCTCGGAGTTAGCGGCCAAGCTGACTTCGCAAGAGGCCAAGGCAAAGGCCGCCCGGGAGGCTCTTGCGAAGGCAGAAGGTAGCCGCCCGGAAAGGGACCGGGAGGCGATCGAGGAATACAAGAAGTCGGAGGGCTTCCTCCTCGGGCTAGACCGGACGGGTAGGGTATCCTACGAGTATGGATATAAGGTCGCCCTGGCCCGATTCCGAGCATGCCCTCCAGGCTCCGCAGTCGAGGAGGATCCCTTCACCTCCTGCCCCGAGGACGAGGGTGTGAACATGCCCGGCGACGTTCCCTTCGACGACAGCCTTCCGGGAGCCGCCTCTTGAGGGACTTTTTTTTTCTTTTTGGGAGGGTCTTCCCTCACCCTTGTAACACTTTTTCCCTTTTAGGGGCTCATTTTGTACTCCAAAAAACTTTGGCAATACAATTCCCATTTATGGCAATGTGATTCCAAGTCAACTTCAATCAACCGAGTCGAATGCCGACGTATTTCCGTTTGGCCCTTAAACAAAGTATTTCTTGAGGTTCTGGATGTTCCAGGTCCTCGGCAGTTGCTGTCCGGTCATAGTCGCGAGTCGGAACGTACCCGGTCGGACGACTTTGATTACACGGTAGGGGCCTTCCCACTTAGGTGCAAGCTTGCCCCTTAAGTGGGCGGGGTCACTTACTTCCGCCTTGCGTAGTACTAGATCTCCCATCCCGAGGGGTCGAGGGCGTACCCTCTTATTATAGCTTCTGGCAACACTTCGATTGTACGCTAACATCTTTATGTGCGCGTCGGCCCTGCGCTCTTCTAGCAGGTCTAGACCGGCCCGAACTCCCTGGGTCGAGGTGGACTCTTCATAGTTTTCCACCCGGAAGGTTGGAATGACTAACTCGGCCGGCAGGACCGCCTCCACGCCGAATGCCAGGCTGTAGGGGGACTCGCCCGAAGCCGTCTTCGGGGTAGTCCGCAAAGACCATAGGATGTTCGGGAGCTCGTCGACCCAGCTTGATCGGGCTTCCGAAGTCCTTTTCCTAAGCCCATCTAGGATAGATCGGTTGGTCACCTCGGCGAGCCCGTTGGTCTGGGGGTGGGCCACCGAGCTAAACCTCAACTGGATCTGATAACTCGCGCAGAATTCCTTAAATCGAGTGCTGGCAAACTGGGTGCCGTTATCAATGATGATAACGTTGGGAAGGCCGAATCGAGTCACAATGTTTTTCCATACGAACTGTTCGACCCACTCGGCCGTAATGGTTGCCAGGAGCTCGGCCTCCACCCACTTGGTGAAGTAATCAATCCCCACGATGATATATCTCCGCTGGCCGGACGCCGGGGGGAACGGACCCAAAAGGTCCATTCCCCATTGCGCGAAGGGCCAGGCGCAATCCATGGAGGTGAGCGGGACCGCGGGAAGCTGCGGGGCACGGGCTTGGCGTTGGCAAGTGTCGCACCGTCGCACAAAAGCCTTGGCGTCTCGGTGCAACGTAGGCCAGTAGTAGCCTTGGCGTAGTATTTTGAAGGCCAAAGTTCGGCCACCCATATGCTCCCCGCAGGTCCCGTCGTGAACTTCGGCAAGAATTACTTTCGCCTCGTCAGGATCTAAGCATCGCAGTAGGGGATGAGAAAACGACCTTTTGTAGAGCCGGTCGCCAATCTCGCAGTACCATGCCTGGGTTCGACGGAGCCACCGTGCTTTGACGTCATCCTCAGGCAGGATCCCCTCGCGCTTGTTTTTCAGCACTTCCTGAATCCACGTAGGTGGAGAGGTCGGGACTCCGGGGTCCCCTATCTCCATGATGGCCACCGACCGGTGTGTGAGCTCTTCGACCTCGGGATGTTCCTCAGGTTCGGCTCCCGAGGCTAACTTCGCGAGCTGGTCCGCCCGCTCGTTCTGGGACCTGGGCACTCTAGACAAAGTGAAACGAGAGAAGTTAGAGGTCTGGGTCTTTACCTCGGTCAGGTATTTGGACATGGTCGGGTCCCGCGCCCGATACTCTCCGCCAACTTGTTCGGCGACCAGTTGGGAATCCGTGAGAACATGGACTGCTCTCAGCTGCATCTCGGTTGCCAAGCGGAGGCCTGCCAAGAGCGCCTCATATTCCGCCTCGTTGTTCGTGGCCTCGAAGCCGAAGCGGAGAGAACGCTCGAAAGCGTGTCCGTCGGGGTCCTCCAGAATGAGTCCTGCCCCGGCACCCCTCGAGCTAGACGACCCATCCACGTGCAGGACCCAGTATTGATAAACTTGCTCCGCACCTTCTGCTTCCGGCTGAGTCAACTCTGAGATGAAATCGGCCAGGGCCTGGGCTTTGATGGCCGTTCTCGGTTTATAGCGAAGGTCGAACTCGGATAGCTCCACCGACCATTTCAGAAGGCACCCCGCCACGTCAAACTTAGAGAGAACCTGACGCAGGGGTTGGTCGGTGATTACCTCAATCATGTGGGCCTGGAAATAAGGGCGTAGCTTCCGCGCCGCTAGGATAAGCGCTAATGCCAATCTTTCGATGGGGGGATAGCGTTGCTCCGGCCCACGCAGGACATGGCTGGTGTAGTAAATCGGATGTTGTGTGTCGGAGGCTTCCTTCACCAGTACTGAGCTCACTGCATGTCGAGACGCCGCCAGGTAGAGGCTAAGCTTTTCCGGCGTAGACACCGAGGTAAGGCGGGGGAGTTCGGATAGGTGCTGCTTCAGGCGTGTGAAAGCCTCCTCGCACTCCGCTGTCCATTGGAAATTCTTCGGGTCTTTGAGGACTCGGAAGAAAGGAAGACGCTTATCTCCCGACCGGGACAAAAACCGGGATAGAGCTGCTATCCTCCCGTTAAGGCATTGAAGCTCCTTCATTGTTCTCGGAGATGTCATGTCGACGAGAGCCTGGATCTTCTCTGGGTTGGCATCTATTCCCCTCTCGTGTATGATGAATCCCAGGAACTTCCCTAATGTCACGCCGAAGACGCACTTAGCTGGATTGAGGTGCATTCCATATCTCCTTAGCGTAGAGAAGGTTTCCTGCAAGTCATCAAGGTGTGCGGCCCCTGTGCAACTTTTTACAATCATATCGTCGACATATACTTCCATGTTCCGCCCTATTTGGTGGGCGAACATCTTATTCACTGTCCTTTGGTAAGTGGCCCCAGCATTCTTCAATCCGAACGGCATGACCTTGTAAAAATAAGCTCCTTGGGGTGTGTGGAAAGCCGTGTGTTGCTGATCCTCGGGCGCCATCCGGATCTGGTTATAACCGGAGTAGGCGTCCATGAAGGAGAAGCGGGCATGCCCCGTGGTTGAGTCGACCAGCTGGTCGATCCTAGGCAAGGGAAAGCAGTCCTTCGGGCAAACACGATTTAGATCGGTGTAGTCGACACACATCCTCCAGCTTCCATTAGGCTTCTTTACGAGGACTACATTGA
The DNA here is from genome assembly GCA_023547065.1 of Musa troglodytarum. Lineage (NCBI taxonomy): Eukaryota > Viridiplantae > Streptophyta > Magnoliopsida > Zingiberales > Musaceae > Musa > Musa troglodytarum. Next base: position 23,426,144 of record CP097507.1, on the reverse strand, counting down.
CCATTGGGGATACGACTTCCTCAATGAAGCGGACGCCAAGAGCTTGTCGACCTCGTTGCGATTTGTTGGCGCTCGAGAGCCCGAGCCCGGTCTTTGTCTTACCGGCGAGCGGTCGGGAAAGCGTGCAGATGGTGTTGAGAAACTTCTGGATCAATTCCCGGGAGGTCGGCCGCTGTCCAAGCGAAGACGTCGGTGTTTTCCTGGAGGAGGCTAATAAGTTGGGCCTGCTCTTGATCGTCCAGGTCGGGACCGATCCCGACCGTCCGGTCGGGACGGTTATCCTGCAGCGGAATGTTAATCGCCGGGTTTGTCGGCTCGGGACGCTGGGTCGGGTGTTGTGTCCCGCGCGGGTCTTCGAGGGGCTGCTCCGGCCTCTTTCTCTTACCCAGGGAGATCGCTGTCAAGTAACACCGTCTGGATTCCTGAGGATCTCCCCGGACTTCCCCAACTCCGGCGCTGGTCGGAAACTTCAAGGTCCGGTGGTATGTGGATATAATTGCCCTCAGCCTGTTGAGGGTGGGCCGGCCCAGGATGGCGTTGTACGCGGTAGGGAGATCGACCACCAGAAAAGTCGCCAGCATAGTTTTTGTCTTTGGGGAATCACCGAGAGTTAACGGTAGGGTTACCGCGCCCCGCGGCGAAATCGAGTCGCCGGTGAACCCGGTGAGCGCTGAGTGCAGGGGCTTCAGGGCCTCCTTCGGTAAACCCAACTTCAAGAAGGCTTCGAAGTAAAGAATGTCGGTCGAGCTGCCAGTGTCGATCATAATCCTTCTGACCTGCGCATTGGCTATTCGGGCCGACACCACCAGCGCGTCATCATGCTCTGACGTCCCCAGGTCCCCTGAGGGGAAAGTGATCTCTGGCTCGGAGGGCGTTCCCGATTGCGGCACGGGCGTAAGCTTTCGTCCCCGAGGCGCTATGCCCTCGGCGGGCCCCTATAATTACGTCGATGTGTTGCTCGACCGGGCCTTCGGGATGCAGGGAGGGTTCCCGTGGACGCTGGAGGTATTGGTCTAAGTGACCTCTTCGGATCAGCTCCTTAATTTGTTGCTTCAGCTCGTGGCATTGCTCAGTATCATGCCCGTTTTGCCGATGGAAGCGGCAATATCGAGTATGATCGGCCAGCTCTCGCCGGCCCTTCATTGGGCGGGGAGGCCTGAGCATTCCCCGTTCCTTTATTTGGAGAAATATTTACGTCCGGGATGCGTTCAAGGGGGGAGGAGGCGGCCCGGGCGCGTATTGGTCGGGATGCCCCACCTGGCGTCCTTGGTGCGGGGACTGCCGCCTAGTCGACGTTCCCGCTCGGGATGGAGTCGAATGCCCCCTTGATCGTTCTTCCCTTCTTCCCGACATCCAGGTCTCGGCCGCCACATATTGACATGCCCGCTGAAACATTTCCGCGATGGACGCGGGGGGTCACTCCACCAAGGACCAGCAAAACCTTGAGGGTCGTAGTCCTTTCATAAACGCCTGCATCAACAGATGGCGGGTGAGCGCGGATAATTCCCTGCACTCCGTGGTAAACCTCCGCACAAAGTGGAAGAGGGTTCGTCCTCCTTTTGCTTCAAACCCAGGAGGAGTGCGACAGAAGGCTTCGGTCGCGAATGCCAAAAAATGTAGCTCGAAGTCCTTGGCGAGCTGTTCAAAGGATGTCACCGTCCCACTTTTTAAAGTGCTATACCATGCACGAGCGGACCCTTTCAACGTGGTGGGGAACGCTCGGCACATCAAGGCGTCCGAGGTTCCATATAGGGCCATCTGAGCTCGGAAAGCGGCAACATGGTCCGCCGGATCACTGACTCCATCATAAAGGTCGATGGAGGGGAGGCGAAAGTTTAAGGGCACCGGGTATTCCCGTATGTCGCTGGCGAACGGGGACTCCCAGTGGGGCTCCTCCCTCTGCTCCTCTTTGGACTTACGGACGTCCCTTTGCACCTTATCCAGGCGCTGGCCGATAGAGCGAAGTTGAGCGCGAAATAAATCCGTCGAATCTAAGGACACCGCCTCGGGTTCGGGAGGGATGCCCAGGTTTTCGAGAGCCCGGGTTCCGTCCTGAACCGGGCGGGAAGCTGGGGAAGATGGTGCCGTGGGGGGAGCCTCATGAAGCTGGGGGGAGGGCTCCGGTCTCTGGAGGCTCGGTCCTCCCGCCTCCGGCGACGAGGAGGGCGGCACAGGCGGCACTTGCCAGGGTTCGGACCTGTTGGGAAAGGTCCTGAAAGGCCTCCGCGGTGACGGGGGGAGGAAGCGGAGGAACCCGACTCGGCGGGTGGAGTCCTGAGTCGTTGAATAAACTCCAGTAGCGATCTGCGGTCGCGGCGGGATCATCCCTCCAGGGTTCGGAGTTTAGTGGGACCTCGCGGGTGCCTCACAGGCGACCTTTCGTCCATGTGACATTCAGGGCGGAGCAGGTAGACCTTCGACAACGGAGCCCTCCTTCTAGCGCCAATCTGTTAGTGGAAACAACTTTTTACCGTGACCCTGGGGCGCGTGGCGCAGGATCCAGGAACCCGAGGGTCGTCTCGGTATGGTTCGGGTCCGTCGATGGCTCCTGCTCCCGCTGGGCTCCGAGGGGCAGCGCGCGCCGCGGTCGTCGGGAACGAAACCTGCAGCAAGGCGGGTCGGAGGATGCTCCGCCCGACCCCTCCGACGCCCAAGTCAGCCCTCGTCCGTCGGCCGGTGGCCCAGATAATCGAAGAGTTCGGAGTTTACTCACCTCCTCTTGCCTGTCTTACCCCTTCGGCTTAAATAGGTCAGACGGATGGCACGCTTCCGGTTGTGTCTGCGGGTGGCGTACGGACCTGACCTCGCAAACCGGTGCCGTGGTCAACCCTGCGTGTAGTTGGGGCGAGGCAGAGGAGAAGCGACATCGGGCGATCAAATCACGGGAGTAAAGAGCGCAGGAGGGGCGATGACGTCATCCGGGTGTCATACCCAGGACCAGGTGTCACGTCACATTTAATATCCATAACAGATATGATCTCCTATAAAATGAAATCTTGTGTCAATATGTTTCGATCTTTCATGGTAGACTGAATTCTTGGGTAAGGCAATAGCTGATTTGTTGTCAATATAAATCTTGGTTGACTTCTCCTGTGGGATATAAAGTTCTTGGAGTAATCTTCTTAGCCAAATTGCATGACAAACATAAGAGGATGCTACTATGTATTCTGCTTCACAACTTGATAGAGCAATAATCTGCTGCTTCTTTGAAGACTAAGTAAATGTAGTTTTACCAAAATAAAATATAAATTCAGTTGTACTTTTCCGATCATCATAGTTTCTGGCCCAATCACTATCACGATATCTAATAAGCTCCAACCTTTTAAATGATGAATAAAGCATCCCATACTTAATTATTCCTTTGATATATCGTAAAATTCTTTTGGCAACGTTTAAATGAGATGTCTTAGGAGTTTTCATATATCTATTAATTAAACCAACTCCAAATAATATGTCAGGTTGAGTGCATGTCAAATACCTTAAATATCCAACTAAACTTTTGTAATAAGTTGGATTAATGTATTTACCTTCACATTCTTTAGTCAACTTGGTGCCATATTCAATAGGTGTATCTGTAGGGAGACAATCTTCCATAGAAAATTTCTTTAGAATCTCCTTTGCATAATTTTCTTATGAGATAAAAATTCCTCCATTGTCTTGTATAACTTCGATACCAAGAAAATAAGTCATTAGGCCCAAGTCGATCATCTCAAATTCCTTCTTCATGGAGTGCTTAAAATCTTCAATCATGGAGCTACTATTGCTTGTAAATATTAAATCATCTACATACAGGCATACAAATAAGATATCTCCATCAGAGTTAGATTTTGTATAGAGAGCATGCTCATGTGGGCATTTAGAAAAATTATTTTAAATAAAATAAGCATCTATCCGAGAATTTCATGCTTGTGGGGCTTGTTTAAGCCCATAAAGAGCTCTCTTTAACTTGTATACTTTGTCTTCTTGCTCATGAATAATATAACCAGGCAGTTATTGAATATATACTTCTTCTTCAAGAACTCCATTAAGAAATGCTGATTTGACATCCATTTGTAAAATTTTCCATTTCATTTGAGTTGCTAGGGAGATAAGGAATCTTACTGTTTCCAATCGAGCAACTGGTGCAAATACTTCTTCATAGTCAATCCCATATTGCTGTTTGTAACTCTTTGCAACCAATCGTGCTTTGTATTTCTCTACCTCCCCTTGTGCATTTCTTTTTGTTTTGAAGATCCACTTAACACCAATCACTTGGTGGTCTTCTGGAAGTGTAGTAAGCTCCCATGTATCATTTTTATTAATTGCATGAATCTCTTCATTCATTGCTTGTCGCCATTTTTCTTCGTTACAAGCTTCTTCGAAGGTTAATGGATCATATCCTGCAAAAAAGATAAAATAAAGAAAGTTCATCATTATTAGTATCAATCCTTCGAGTCACATCATAGAGTTCCTGAACCGGTCTTGTCCTTCTTATAATCGGACTTCTTGAATCATGTGACCTAGCTGATCTAGATGATGATTCTAGTAAAGCCTCTTCGGTGTTTCCTTGTATTATATCATCTTCTTCTAAAGCTATAGCTTTCTTATGCTGCTCATCACTTTTCCAGTTCCAAATCTGTTGTTCATCAAACTCAACATCTCTTGACATCACAACTTTATTTGTGATTGGATTGTAGAGTTTGTAACCACTAGAATTTTCAGCATAACCTAACAAAATATATTTCTGACCTTTATCCTCTAGTTTTGTTCTCTTTTTCTCTGGTATCTTAGCAAATGCAATACTTTCAAAAATTCTCAAATGATCGACTCTTGGTTTCTATAAGCTCCATGCTTCTTCTGGTGTAATATTTCCAATTCACTTTATTGGAAACCTGTTAAGCAAATAAACTGCGGAGACAACATCATCTCCCCAAAATTCTTTAGGAATTCTTCTTTCCTTTAACATGCATCGGACCATATTAAGTATAGTCCTATTTTTTTCTTTCTGAGACACCATTTTGTTGAGGTGTGTATGGCATAGTGAATTGATGTAAAATCTCATTGTTTTTACAAAAGCTTTCAAATTCATTTGATGTATATTCACCACCTCTATCTGTTCTTAAACATTTAATCCTACAACCACTTTGTCTTTCAACCAATTCCTTAAATTCTTTGAATTTACTAAAAACTTCTTTCTTTTCTTTTAATATATAAACCCAAGTTTTTCCACTATGATCATCAGTGAAGGTAAGAAAATACCTGCTTCCTCCAAGTGATACTGGACTGATAGGACCACAAACATCTGAGTGTATCAAATCAAGCCGATGCCATGCTCTTCTTGTTCTTCTGACTTTGAAAGGCTTTCTTTCTTGCTTATCCATAACACATAATTCACATAGTTTTGATGGGTAATCAATTCTTGACATTCCTATCACCATATTATACTTCTCTAGAAGTTTCAAAGCCTCAAAATTTAAATGAGCATATCTAAGATGCCATAATGTAGAAATATTCTCAATATCAGTCTTAAAACAATTTGATCGATCAAAAATACATAAATACAGAGGAAACATTCTATTCTTTGCTATTTTCACATGTGATATCAATATTCTATCCTTGTCACGAATTGAAAGAGCCATATCTTTCATCTCAATATTATAACCTTTTTAAAGTAATTGTCCCAAACTCAAAATATTAATTTTCATATTAGGAATATAATAAACATCTGAAATACATAACTCTTTATCATTATTTAGTTCAAGAAGAATTTAACCTTTGCCTCTTATTGGTCTCTGAGACATATCACTAAATGTAATATTTCCAGAATAACTTGTATCTATTTCTGAAAATAAATCTTTAATACCACACATATGATTTGAAGCTCCAGTATCTAAATACCATATCATAGATTGATCTTCTTTCAGTTTATCATATGTCATCAGCAAAATTTTATTTTCATTCTTTTCTTTCTCAACAAAATTTGCCTTATCACCTTGGTTGTTAGGATTGTAATAACATTCAAAAGAGTAATGTCCGTACCTTTTGCAAATATAGCATTGTATTTCAGACCTTTTAAAATTTCTACCACATCCACAGCCTCGGCCACGTCCTCGACTATAACCTCGGCCTCTTTGGCTAGAATTTTCTCCACCATCTTTATTGTTTGGTGATTCCTGATTGGTTTGATTTCTGCCTCCTCTTCCTCTTTGTCCATGACCTCTTTCTCTTTGAAATTTTGATTCATCTCTGTTTTCAAAAGTAAGCTTGGTTTGCAATGCTTGCTCCAAAGTTTTATCTTATCCTCTTTTTATAATTCTTTGTTCATGAACTTGAAGAGAACCCATAAGTTGTTCTAAAGACATTTTTTCTAAATCTTTAGATTCTTCAATCGCAACAGCAATAAAATCAAATTTTGGATCTAAAGATCTCAATATTTTTTCTATTACTCTTTGATCACTTATTTGTTCACCATTTCGTCTCATTTGATGAACAATAAAAATGACCTTTAAGAAGTAATCAGAAATAGTTTCAGAAGTACCTTATTGTAATTTTTCAAAGTCGGCTCGAAAAACTTATAGACGAAGTTTCTTTACCTTATCAACACCACCAAATGCTTTTTGAAGCATTTCCCAAGCCTCCTTTGAAGTATTTGCTGGAGCGATGATCTCGAGCATTGTATTATCAAGTCCTTGGTAGATCGTGAACAAAGCCTTTTTCTCCTTCTTCCTTCTATCTTTGAGTTGTTTTCTTGCTTCTACATTCATTGCTCCTTCTTTGCTGGACTTGGCTCAACAAATCCATCTTCTACAAACTCCCATACGTCTTGGGAACCCAGAAGAACCTTCATTTGGATGCATCATATATCAAAATTTTCCTTTGTCAATCTAAGGATTTGAATTTGGATGGTACTTGGGAAAGAGGCCATCACTTAACCTATGCTCTGATACCAAATGTTGAAAATCTAGATAGGAAGAAGAGAGTTTTCAAACATAGGAAGAGTATGACAAGATTAACTTTCTATTTTTTCTCTCAAAAGATTCTTTATAATTTTACTAACTCTATTACTTTTATGAACCAACATATGGGGTTTATATAGTCCCCAAAGATATATCATATTTATTGTATTCAAAATGAATCATTCTCTTTCAAGGAACCTCTTTAAGAACCAATGATCATTTTGACTTGTCCTTCCATAAACATCTAATCCATCTTTTCTTCTTGATGGATTAAATCTCCTTCTTGATGCAATGAATCTTTTCTTGAATAAATTAGTCTTTTTATGATATTAGAATAAGTTTATTTCCAACAGGCTCACCATGAAAGCGGACTCTTTGCAAGGAACACCATGAAAGCGGACTCTTTCCAAGGAACGTAATGTATCCAGTAGTGGAGCGCGAGCGAGAGGAAGAGAAAGGCAGATTCGAAAAACAAGAACTATCTGATATCGAATAAGGAAAAAGGGGTTATTTCGCTGCTATTGGGTCCCAAAGACATGATAAAAGCAAGGGCAGCGAAGAATGAGCTGGTGGCTGGCTAACCCATTTTCTAAGATCTATTGACTGAATCGTTACCATTTATGAATTTCTTATTCGAGGTATTATTATACCATTTCTTATAGTCGTCTATAACTTCCAGAGAGTTTACAGCACCGAACCTCTTTCCACAAAACAAAGTAACAGAAACTTTTGCTCTAACTAAACTTGAGACTTTGAGCGGGTGCTTGAATTGTGTTAACACTTCTTGTTGGAGCACTTCTTGTTGGAGCGGGTGCCTATAATATTTGATTAGCCGATATTCCTTTCTTAGTAAGAGATGAGAATCTCTTTGCGAACGAATGCCCGGCCCGCAGAGCTCCTCCCGTTAGCGCACAAGTCAAAGAATGGAATTTCTACTTTCAGCATAGAATCAGCAGGTTCAGGAAGCTGTGGAAGTATCTTCAACTGTATAAGAATAAGGATAAGGAAACTGGAGCAGATGCAAGAGCTGGAAAGTCTCTAGGTGTTGGTGCATTCCTCAGATATATATATATATAGTGGAAGTTCAATCTCATTCAACAACCGTGTCCGAGTCCTTTTTTTGACATCTACAAGTAAGGGTGCGATAAAGCCATGGAAGAGATAGGTTCTGAATGTAATGCCCGCTACAAGGTTCAGTTGAAAGGGACAAATTAAGTAAAGGCTGTAGCGCTTGTCAGGTCCGCTGTTGACTCTAAGCTAACGAGAGTGAACTACACTTCAAGTCTTGTTTCGGGTACTTTTGCTTGTATAGATGGAAGCGCTTGTTAAGTCTAGTCGGTGCTAGTTTCATCAGATGCTAGAGCTGTTTCAAGATAAGAAGCCGAGCCAAGAGAATCAGCTGTTTCATAAGCACGATTATATGAATCAGCAAGTGCTAAGTCTCCAACAGAGGTTAGTGGCTCTAAGTCTAAGTAAGGAGTAAGCGAGTGTATCAAGGTGAAGTTCCAGTGTAATCGTAGATGGAATCAGAGGCTCAAAAGGGAAGGGCAGTTATTAGACTGGTTTCGAATGCCAAAATAGCGGTGTTGGTTACGAGCCGAGCTAGGGTCTTGCGGAGAGAGGTAATTGGCCAAGTCTACATCGATCGACAAGAAAAGAAGCTTTGCTAAAGCCAGGAAAGGAAGAGCAATCGTTTAAGAAATCTCAATTGATTGCTAAAGTGTAGTTCGAGCATTGTCAGCAGCATAGCCGCGCGAAAGACCAAGTGCGCTAACTGAAAGAGTGTTGACATTCCTTGGTCATGTTATAGAGCCATGCAGTAAAGAATTATTGGAATTTGAATCGACCTTCGGATCAAGACTGAGTGCATTAGTGAGCTCTTCAATCCCTAAGTTGGAGTATGGTTGAAAGGTTAAGTAGAAAGTCCTGTTTTCACGGGTGGTTTGATAAGGGATTAGCTATTTGATTAGTATAACAGGCAGTAAAGGACGATAAATCGTGCAGTGTTAGTCAGGGGCGCCTATTATAGATATGAGTGAGTTTTGGAAGCAGGTATAGTCTCAAGTAAGGTTTTTTAACCAGGGGCAATTCGCTAACTTGTTCGTTTCGCATATGCATACGTAAGCACACTTAGGCTATCGATCTACTCGCTGCAGCTTGTTTCAGATGGTTCATAACTGATAGAAGTGTGGAACCTAACATAACTCCTCCGCTTGCTGACTTTGTCTCCGGGCCGGGTGGTCACCGATTTCCTGAAATTGAAGTAGACCATGGCTTAAACGATGAGAAAGATGAAGTTCAAGCCTTATTGTCTATAGTTGAACTGTTTGGGTGCCATTCGAGAAGCTTTATCAAGTTCTTAAGTTGCCCGCTCAAAGTAATGACCTGAATGTCCGTCCTGTTCGAGTTTTATCTGCAGGAAATAATGTTTCTATTCGAGTGTAATCCTAGCCTAGTGTGAAGTGAAGAATCAACGGTTAGAAAGTTAGCTGTAGAATAGATGAGTTTCAGTTTAAAGTCGTCCTGTTGTCTGGTATGAAGTCTCTATTCGACAAACACAGGACTAGGTAAGAACTTGTCCAGACTCGTATTGAGCTCCAAAAAACAGGTGAATAGCAAAATTAGGAATTGTAATAACTTCATTATAGCTTATTATTTATTGACACTCGAATACAGAATTTGCTTATAACTCGTTATTCATTGCTACCGCGCAACATTAGTAGTTGCTTGGTTAGTAGTTTCTTGTCCAGTAATAACTTCGTTATAACTCTTTATTCATAGCGGCCTTACCACCATAAATACATGACTTGTTCTTAACTCATTATCATGAGTTATTCATAGCTGTCGCACAACAGCATAGCTATTGCTTGTCTAGTAGTTGCCGTTGAGTCTCGGATTTTGATGATGAAACTAATTGATTGTGTTTTGTTGTCTAACTATATTTTGAGTCACGCAAGTCTACTATCGATCAGAATTAGACAGTTGACACAGAAAGAATCAACGTTATATTGGAGGAAATCACATCAAGCGATTGGACGTCGAGCTGGAGTTCTAGTTGACAATCGGTAGAAGGCTTTGGATAAAGATATCGGACATCGGGCTAAGAAGAGTGATGTTACATCAAGGAGATCGGGGTTGTGGAGGTCAACTGTCGATTGAGCAACAAGCCGCAAGATAGGATGATGTGCTGAAGAACTGGATGAAGTGTCGACCAATAACGTGTCGGGCAACAGGAAGTTGATTCGTTGTAACTGCCTAGATCGAAGTAGGGTTAAGACTTAATTAGTGTATAGGATTAACTATGATAATGATGAAGACATAAAGTGAAACAAAGTGCTGGAGTCAAGTACGATCGTATCATTGGGAGTTCAAGAGTCCACCAGAAGTCCGAAGATTCGACGAAATACTGCTGGAATTGGGTCGAGAGTGAGTTGGGAGCTTGATGAGAGGTTCATCAGAAGTTCGTTAGAAAGACTCATCGGAGGTTCACGGAGCTCACCGAGAAAGATCAAAGCTTACCAAAGAAGACTCGTTGGAATCGCTAAGATCGCCATGAAGTCCAGGAGCTTGTTGGGAGTTCGCAGAATGGTATCCGAGGGTTCGTCGGAAGACCATCGGAAGTTCATCGGAAGCTTGTCGGAAGAAGACTTGACTTGTCATATTATGTTTTATCTTAGGAAATATCTTTAATTTTGTAGTTAGCATGTAATTAGGGTTAGATATGGGAGGTAATCCCTTAACCCTACTAGGGGCCAACTAGGCCTATTATGGATTGGTTTGGGTTAGATTCAAGGCTCAACCAGAAGTACTAAACCTTATTTAGCGGTGGCATCACCAAGTTGGGGCGGTGGAACCGCTTGGGTTCAGCTCCCTAGGTTATATTGGACGGTGGTACCACCCAATGTCAGAGTATTTGGGTGGTGATACCACCTAGTACACTGACATTGTCAATATGCCCAAGCGGTGGTACTACTAGACTAGTGGTGGTACCGCCTAGTTTAGGGTCAAACTGACGGTGGTACCACTATTACCTAGAAAACCTAGGATGGGAAGGTTTTTGGCTCCAAGTTTGAATCAGATTAGAGCCTATAAATACCCCTCTGATCCCTAGGTTGAATATACAAGCGTAGAGAATTTGAAAGAAAGAAAACGCTATAAAAACTACTTCAAAACTTCTCTCCTCTAGCTTAGATAGATTTCAGCCTAAAGAGAGGAGTGTGCTTATAAGGGTTACCTCCTAAGCCCTTCAAAAGGAGAGAGTACTATAAAAGGGAGTTGGTTTTTGCTCGTTGGAAGGACGATCGTTAGTGAAAAGCCAATAGCCTCAAGAGAAGAGGAATCGGGAGTGGATGTAGGTCGTATGACCGAACCACTATAAAATCAGGTTTGCACTTTTATTCTTGTTTATCTTTGCTGCAAGCCTTTACCTTACTATAATCACTCAAATCCTTCTCATTCTTACGAACAGCTTCAAGCTTTACATCTTTCCAATACATGTAATCAAAATTGATTTTCATCGAAACATGTTTTTATCATACGAAGATTTTAAAATTATTTTAAATCGTTGAAATTTATCATTCTCAATTGTTGCACTAATTCACCCCCCTTAGTGCCACTCTAGATCCTAACAATTGATATCAGAGCCATGTTATATCTCTTTTGGATTCACACCCATGAGAAATGGCTCTTTACGGCTTTTAAGAGTGTTTTTCAATCATTTGTCCTCCGTTATTTAATGGATCGAACTACACTTATTAGAAAACTTGAATGAGAGTCTTCTTGATTTCTTTGGATTTAAATTTATGAAATATTATTGAAAACGGCTTTCAACTTCCCTCTAAACTAATGAACGAATGGTCGGATTTAGAGAGAAAATCTTTTTCATTAAATGCAAAGGTACCTTATTTTACTCTTTGGACAAAAATGAGTTTAATCGGATTTTAACTTGCGAAACGACCTTTGATATTTAACGGACATTTGAAATCACGCACGGGAGTACTAGTAGAGTCAAAGACTCAAAAGTAAACCTCTTATTGCATGATTTTGAGCTTTTTCAAATGGAACAAAGCGAGACTATCAACGATATGTGCACCTGTTTCACGAATGTCGTCAATAGTCTAAGAGCTCTTGGTAAATCTTTTTAGATTTTAAACTCACTAACAAGATCTTAAGATCCCTTCCAAAATAGTGGGATCCTAAAGTAACGACGATATAAGAAACTAAAGATCTAAATGAATTTTCAATGGAAGAACTAATTGGCTTATTGATGACGTATGAAATAAGCTTTTTTGAACTCGATGAACACATGAATCACCTTCCAAAGAATAAGAAAGATTTAGAACTTCGGACAAAAGAATACCACTTGAGTGATGACTCAAGTGATGAAGACAATCTTGATGATGAACTTGAACTTCAAATACTAAAATTTAAAAAGTTCATAAAATAAAAATCTAAAATAAAAAATAAACTTGAATGGAGGAAAAGGCCAAAGAAGAGAAAGACACCAAAGGATGAATCAAGGGCATCTAAAGGCAAAATGAAAAATTGGACTTTGACGACTTTCGTTGACAAGGTAAGAACTCACTCGAAATGTTTTTACCTTATTTTGAGATTATATGATATTTTTCATGAGTGCTTAATTTAGATAGTAGGAATAAAAAAATTATTTTCAAAAATTATATCATGCTTTTCTTTCTAGTATTTTTGAAAAGTAAAATTATGATTGATGATTGGATGATTTATATAATTCTATGAATGTTTATGATTTTCGTATCGGATTTTGATGTATAGTTTTGACACAAAAGTTAATTAGCATAATTATATTTAATAGGATTAATCCATAATTATGTGCTTCGGTTTTCATGCTTAATGATACTATGTATGAGGATTTGAAGTAATGATATCTTATGTTTTGGAATGATGCCTTGATGGTTTTTGACAAAACTTGTGAATCAAATTCATATGATGATGCTTTTAGTTTAAAATAAGATGCATTATTTTTGACACAAAAACTCAATTATCATGATTGTAATTAAATCAAATATTTGAATTAGGAATCAAATATTATTTCCTTACGTACTAATATAATTTAAGGAATGTTAATCCTATTTCCTTGTTTACCATTACGACTTAGGATGGTTATTAAGCATTCTAAATAGGGTGATATCACATTTGTTTGTATATTAAATATAAATAATTTATATTAAATAAATATAAAAAATTAAAATTTTTTTCTTTAATGGAGGCTCATCTCCTCTTATTTAAGGGGAGGGATTTCTCTCTTTCATTCCTTATCGAGCCAAACTCAATAGTGGAAGGAACGAGGAGTTTTCTCTTGCTAAAAAGATGTAGGTTTTTCCTACCTTTCTTGAAAATAAAAGTTTTTATTTTGATTTCATGTTGAAATTTTTGTAGATTGATATTATTTATCAATATTTTAATGTCAAAATATTTATTATTAAATTAAAATATTTTATCTTTTGATACTCTTTAAAGTTTTTTATTTTTGAACATACTAAAATTATACATGTTTTATATATACATGATATTTGATTTTTTTTATTAAGAATGTTACTTTATTGTATTATGATTTATCTTCTAATCTTATTTAGATTAAAATATACTATGAGTAATTCAAAAATAATTCTTAATCCTTTAGATGTTAAAATTTTTATTATTGATTAGAATATGTTATCTAAAAATTTTTATCCTTTTTGAGATTTAGAATGTTATTATTTGATTTGATCATGTTGAAATTAATAATATTACATGTATTAAATGTATGATTTTTAATTTTCATTGAATCAAGAATGTTATTTTCTTGTATTGAAGCTTATCTTTCAATTTTATCATTTATTTAATATGTTGTTATGTTTTAATGTATTATTATTAGTGAATATATATTGTTATAATTTGAGATTTATGAAATTGGATAGGATTGAGTTAAAACAACCTGTAAGGCAAGCTCAACCCATGAGTCGGGCCCTAGTCCAGAGGCTAACCCATGTTAGGGATCGAGTGGCACTAGGGGGGGGGGGTGAATTAGTGCAGCGGTAAAGAACGATAAATTTCTACAATTTAAAGCAACTTCCGAAACTTCGTACGATAGAAATCACGTTTTTGACAAAAACCGATTTCGATTAAAGCATAATGGAAAGTGCTTAAAGTAGGGAGTTTTTAGAGAGGAAGAAGGTAGTGATGAGTAAGTTGAGCAGTGAAGAAAAGACGGTTTGCAGAAAGATAAATGCAAGAACATAAATGCAAACCGTTTTTATAGTGGTTCGGTCATCCGACCTACATCCACTCCCGATTCCTCTTCGCTTGAGGCCACTGGCTTTCCACTAGCTATCCTCCTTCCAATGGGAGAGGATCAACTCCCTTACAGCTCTCTCCTTTTGACGGGCTTAGGAGGTAATCCTTACAAGACCTCTCACTCCTCTCTTGAACTAGAACACACTTAAAGCTTAGAGGGAAGATTTTGATAAGAGTTTTTCCTTTTTCTTTCTCAGTTCTAAACCCCCTTTCAATCATGAATGAGAGGGGTATTTATAGGCATCAAGAGGATTCAAATTTGGAGCCCAAATTTGAATTGCCTTGGTTTTCTCGGTGCTAGCGGTATTGGGCGGTGCCACCGCTTAGGCTCTTGGGTGTTGGGCAGTGCCACCGCCTGGGCTCTTCCAGTTTCACTGGTTGGGCCTTAAACTCGGCCCAAACCAGTCTAAAACAAGGCCCAATTGGCCCCTACTTGGGTTATAGGATTAACACCTAATCCTAACCCAAATTAACATGCTAACTATAAAATTAAAGACATTTCCTAAGTTATTATAAAGTCCGACAAGTTAAGACTTCTTCTGGTGAACTTTTGGTGATCTTCCGACGAACCCTCGGAAACCATTCTGCGAACTCCCGACAAGCTCCTGGACTTCACGATGATCTTGGCGAGTTCCACTGAGCTTCTTTGGCAAGCTCTGATCTTTCTTGGTAAGCTTCACGAACTTCCGATGAACCTTTCGACGAACTTCCGAAAACCCTTCGGTAAGCTCCCTACTCATTCTTGGCCAGTTCCGACAGTACTCCCAATGAATCTTCGGACTTTCGTCGAACTCTTGAACTCCTAACGATCCATCACACTTGTCTTCCGGCACTTTGTTTTACTTTACGTCTTCATCGTTATCATAGTTAATCCTGCACACACACAAACAAAAACTCTACTTCGATCTAGATAGTTATTACAATGCGAATTGACATTCAGTTGCCCGGCATGTCATTGGTTAGCGCTTCGTCCAATTCTTCGGCGTATCATCCTCTCTTGCGTTTTGTTGCCCAATCGGTGGTTGACCTCCACAACCCTGATATCCTTAGTGCAACATGCTCTTCTTGGCCCGATGCCCGATGTACGAAGCCTTCTACCAATTGTCGACCTAACCTCCGACCCGACATCCAATATCCTAACATGATCACTCGGCGTAACGTCAATTCCTCTAGCATCAACTATCTAATTTTGATCGATAGTAGACCTGCGTAACTCAAAATGCAATTACACAATAAAACACAATCAATTAGTTTCATCATCAAAATTCGAGATTCAATAATCTCCCCCTTTTTGATGATGACAACTAATTGATGACTAATGGAGTTAACCTGAACTCCCCAGAGTTTAACCAAACTCCTGTTAAGGATCAAGCGGTACTAAGAGGGGGGGAGGTGAATTAGTGCAGCGGATAAAATGATAGATTTTTCAGCGATTTAAAACAAACTTCGAAAACTTCGTACGATGAAAGCAACGTTTCGTTTGAACCCAGAAAGATTGCATTTTAACTTTAAAGCATACGCAATAAGATGATAAGAAAGTTGATTTACAGCAAAGTAAATAGCAAGAACGTAAATGCAAACTAGATTTTTATAGTGGTTCGGTCATCCAATCTACATCCACTTCCGATTCCTCTTCGCTTGAGGACACCGGCTTTCCACTAGCTTTCCTCCTTCCAATGGGCGAGGAAGAACTCCCTTGCAACACCTCTTCTTTTGACGGGCTTAGAAGATAACCCTTACAAAGCTCTCACCTCTCTCTTGAATAAGAAAACACTTAAGAGTAAGAGGGAAGTTTTTGACACTATTTGAGCAGAGTTTTCCCTTAAGATTTTCACTCTTCTTGCTGCACTTTGAACCTGCAAAAGAGGGGAATTTATAGAGCTCAAGAGGACTCAAATTTGGAGCCAAAACTTGGAGCCAAAGATTTTTTCCTTTACCACTGCGACACCATCTGCTACACGCACGCGGTGCTACTAAGCCTGTGCTACGCATAGACTCTGATGCAGCTACACCATGCATGTAGCATGCATGCATGTTCTGCTGGCGGTGCTACCGCCAAAGATGCATGCACGTAGCCCAACATGCATGCATGCATGCACACATGCTACTAGGCGCATTGGCTGCTGGGCTCCACCACCCAACACAAATCTACATTTGGTTTGGGTCGAAAACTTGGCCCAAATCGGTTCCGAACAAGGCCCAATGGGCTCATACTTGGGTTAAAGGATTAACCCCTAATCCTAACCCAAATTGATGTGCTAACTACGAAATTAAAGACATTCCTAAGCTATTATAAAGTCCGCAAGTCAAGTCTTCTTCCGGTGAGCTTCCGGCGAGCTTCCGACGGTCTTCCGACGATCCCTCGGAAACCATCCCGTGGACTCCCAGCAAGCTCTCGGACTTCACGATGATTTTGGCGAGTTCCCCCGAGCTTCTTTGGCAAGCTCCGATCTTTCTTGGCAAGCTCCGCGAACTTCCGACGAACCTCCCGGCGAACTTCCGAAAACTCTTCGGCAAGCTCCCTACTCGTTCTCGGCCAGTTCCGGCAGCACTCCCAACGAATCTTCAGACTTCCATCGAACACTCGAACTCCCAATGATCCATCGCACTTGACTTCGACCCTTGGTTTCGCTTTATGTCTTCATCCCTTTCGTAGTTACTCCTGCACAAACAAACACCAAAAACTCTACTTCGATCTAGACAGTTATTACAACGCGAATTGACATTCAGTTGCCCGGCACATCATTGGTCGGCGCTTCGTCCGATCCTTCGGCACATCGCCCTCTCTGGCGGCTTGTTGCCCAATCGACAGTTGACCTCCGCAACCTCGATATCCATGGCGCAACTTCGCACTTCTTGGCCCGATGCCCGACGTACGAAGCCTCCTGTCGATATTCGACCGAACCTCCGGCTCGACATCCAATATCCTGACGTGATCACCTTCGGCGCAATGTCAATTCCACCAGCGTCAACTGTCTAATCCTGATCGATAGTAGACCTGCGTAACTCAACACGCAGTTAGACCACAAATCACACTCAATTAGTTTCATCATCAAAATCCGAGATTCGACAACTCCTCCTATCAATATGTCATTGATAGAACACTTGGATTATTCCAAATCCAAGCAACATTCTTCACAAGTTATGAGAATCAATAATTCATCATGCAAATATATAAAATATTCAATTCAATGTATGAAGTCATCAATCTACTTCTCCCCCTATGTCATCAACAAAAAAAGGAAAAGTTGCATCATAGCTAGTTTAAAAGATATGCAAGTTTTATAACTATACTAGCTAAATTTTTATCAACATTCAATATTCAATCATAGTAAGATTTTTAAAGATGTCCAAGCATAGCAATTCAATACTTGCTTCTTGGAATTCATCACAGCAAGTTTGCACTTTTCTTCTCTTTGGATTGCAAGATTGCAATCGTTGCTCCCCCTTTGTCATTGACAAATAGAAGTGGAGTACAAATAGTCTTTTACATCAATGCTTTGATCATGACAAAATAACAAATTTGCAACATGAATTTTTAATATATTAAGCCATGAATTCAAGGGAGTTAAAAACCATGATATGAGGGGAAAAGATGATAAGCAAATTATAAATAATGATAAGCAGGCTAACATACTTTACGATACGCAAGCTAGCTTCCTTTCAATTCTTCTCTTTTGTAACTAAGTTTCGCCTTTGCAAGCTATCAACTTTTTGTTTGCAATGAGCTAATAATTTTTGTAAAATTTACAACATTTTTAACCATGCAAGCTCATGAGTTTAAAAAATAATATAACTTTATAATTTCTTTCTTCTCATTTTAAGAAGTGGAAGTTTTGTCTTTTTGTAATTTATCGCTAGCTATTGTTTGCCATTTTCTCTTGTGATATCCAAGCTAGTATGCTAACTCCCCCTTTATCATTGTCAAAAAGAAGAGAGGATCAAATGGCTAAAAATTTTAATCATTATACAAGCCATATAAGAAAATCATGTCATGAATAATATAATATCAAGAAAAGTCAAAAAGGACATGATTTATTTGTCAAATCCTTTTAATAGAGTAAAAAAATTATACAATCAAGGATCATGATAAAAATATATCAATATCATAGATCAAGTCATGATTCATGATTCATCATAAAGCAAATTAATTTTCATCATCACATAAGGCATGTAAGCCAAAATAATCATGTTATTTCTAAGTCATGAAAAATATGATATCAAAGCTTAAGAGAATCAACAAGAACATAATTCATCATTAAAGATATCAAGATCATAAATTCATAAAAATTCAAGTATTTAAGTTCTAAGAAATCAAAAGACAAGTTATATTTCATTTAAAGAATTTTCTTTTGATGAAACGGAAGGAGCATGGTAAATGATCTTGATTTATAAAGAACTTCAAGTTATAATTATTAAGATCATGATTTCAATAAAAAATTTTTATAGCAAAATGAAATCTTTTAGAACTTGATTCAAGCATTAAATACATCTTAACAAGTTATAATTCCAAAAGATTCAAGAATCACTTAAAAGAAAAATCATTCAAGTTCAATTTGACTACTTCATACTTATCATTAAAATCATTTTCATAGATTCATATAGATGGATTATTTAACACATCATCAAAATCTCATTCATAATTCAAGTGATTGACAAACTATTATAAATGAATTCATCACTTGTATTTCATGAAAAATCAAAAATTTCAAAACTCATACATTTCGCTTTTTTATGATTTGTATTGTTTTCGTATAAATATGCCTTTATCTTCTTTTATGTTGAATAGAAACAAGCATGAATGTTCAAGACATAAAGGCTAAATCTCATAAAGTAAATTATCAAGCATGATTTTAAATATTCATTTTCAAGCCATGATAAAAAGAGTAAGTCAAAGATTCAATCATCTCATGTCATGAATTCCAAAAGACATCTCAAGTTATCAACATCATATTAAAAAAGATATTTCAAAAAGATATATCGATAAGTGATTCATTCATGATTCATTTGGTAGGTTTTCCTCTTTAATAAATCAAAAAGAATTATAGGAGAACAAAAAAATTAAGGGAGATAGAACATGATTGAGGCATTTAACATGATTGAAGCATGATTCACATTTAAAATGTATCTTATGTCGTAAATATAAATTAAGTAATTTTTAAATCTGAAATCATCCTTAAAAATCACATTCAATAAATTCATACATGACAAGCATAGATTTATTGAAGAATCAATAAGATAGAGGATTGCATTTTGTTTTTATAAGTTTCTATTCATATGATTTGCTTCTTATAAGCATGCCTTTGCCTTAAAATAAAATGTCAACATTCAAGATGGAAAGGTAAATTTCGTTATAATCATCATTAAGTCAAATCACATTAAGTAAGTGGTATTTTCCAAAAGATTCAATTCAAGAGATTCACATGGATTCATCAAAACCGAAAACTTTAGAGATAGAAGAATTTTCAAGATCATGCATTTTTTTTTATAATTTATTTTATGTAAGCATGCCTTTGTCTTTAATAAAAACGAGTATTATATTCAAGAGTGAAAAGGTAAATTTCTTAAAACAAATCATTGAGCATGATTCCATAACTTTCAAGTATGATAATATCCTTTTAATATTTTCATTTCTTCATTATCAAGAATGATTTCATAAGGTGTGCGTAAGTCTTTTATGAAAATATGTTTCAACATTTAAAAAACAAGACATAAGTTTCGTCATAAAACCGTCAAGACTAAATACATAAAAAATGATAGTATATTTTCAATTTTTATGTAAAATGCCATGCATTATGTTGAAAGCGAAATCATCAATATGCTTGCTACTATCTTTAATCACATTTGGTGTGTAAGCATTATCATGAAACATGCCATTATCATGATGATGCATTTTTTGTATAACAAACAATGCATCTTGTTTTGAAAACAAGATCAACATAAATTCATCACGATCATACATTTTTTTTTACATGTTTCATTTTAGGTTGAGTATGTTCAAGAGATGTTTATGAAAGTGTCAAGCATCATGTTTAGAGACAATGTAAAACATCAAGATACACATGCATGGGTTAATCCTTTTAGGTGTACAAACATTATCACAAATCATACAATCATCATTCATATTTTTAATTTTTAAAAATTACTAGAAAGAAAAAGCATAACAAAAAAATTCTTACCAACAAAGTTAAGCAATTCATGAAAAATATATCAAGTAATTTCATAACAATGTAAGAACATTTTAGGTGAGATGCTTACCTCATTGTTGAAACCCGTCAAAGCCCAATTCGTCGTTTCATCATTTGATTCTTCTTTGCACTTCTTCTTCATCTTTGGCCTCTTCCTCCATTCAAGTTCATTTTTAGTTATAGATTCTTATTTTATGAACCTTTAAATTTTAGTGTTCGAAGTTTAAGTTCATCATTGTCCTCATCACTTGAGTTATTACTCAAATGGAATTTCATAGTTTGAAGTTCCAAATCCTTCTTGTTCTTGAGAAGGTAGTTCATATATTCATCATGTTCCAATAGGCTCATTTCATGTCATTAGTGAGCCAATTAGTTCTTCAATAGGATAATCATTTAAATCTTTTGTTTCTTGTATTACCGTTACTTTAGGATCTCACCTTTTTGGAAGGAATCTTAGAATCTTGTTAGTGAGTTCAAAATTTAAAAAACATTTACCAAGAACTTTTAGACTATTAATAATATCCGTGAAACGAGTGTACATGTCGCTTATAGTCTCGCTTAGTGTCATTCGAAAGAGTTCAAAATCATGCAATAAGAGGTTTACTTTTGAGTCTTTGACTCTACTAGTTCCCTCGTGCATGATTTCAAGTGTTGGCCAAATGTCAAAAGCCATTTCGGACATAAAAATCTGCCTGAACTCGTTTTTGTCCAAAGCGCAAAATAAGACATTCATAGCATTTGCATTTAAAAAAAAATTTTCTCATTAAATCCGATCATTCATTCATCAGTTTAGAGGGAAGTTGAAAATAATTTTCAACAATATTCCACAAATCCAAATCCATTGAAAGCAAGAAAACTCTCATTCAAGTTTTTTAATAGGTGTAGTCTGACCCGTTAAATAACGGAGGACGAACAACCGAAAAACCCTCTTGAAAGTCACGAAAAGCCATTTCTCACAAGTGTAAATCTGAATGAGAAATAACGAGGCTCTGATACCAATTGTTAGGGATCGAGTGACACTAATAGGGAGAGTAAATTAGTGTAGCGGTAAAGAACAATAAATTTCTGTGATTTAAAGCAACTTCCGAAACTTCGTACGATAGAAATCATGTTTTTGACTAAAACTGATTTCAATTAAAGCATAATGAAAAGTGCTTAAAGTAGGGAGTGTTTAGAGAGGAAGAAGGCAATGATGAGTAAATTGAGCAATGAAGAAAAGATGGTTTGTAGAAAGATAAATGCAAGAACATAAACGTAAACCGTTTTCATAGTGGTTCGGTCATCCAACCTACATCCACTCCCGATTCCTCTTCGCTTAAGGCTATTGGTTTTCCACTAGCTATTCTCCTTCCAATGGGCAAGGATCAACTCCCTTACAATTCTCTCTTTTTGTCGGGCTTAGGAGGTAACCCTTACAAGGCCTCTCACCCCTCTCTTGGACTAGAACATACTTAAAGCTTAGAAGGAAGATTTTGACAAGAGTTTTCCCTTTTTTTTTCTCAGTTCTAGACCCCCTTTCAATTATGAATGAGAGAGGTATTTATAGGCCTCAAGATGATTCAAATTTGAAACCCAAATTTGGAGCCCAAATTTGAATTGCCTTGGTTTTCCCGATGCTTGTGGTACTAGGCGATGCCACCGCCCAGTTAGCGGTGCCACCGCTTGGGCTCTCGAGTGCTGGGTGGTGCCACCGCCTGGGCTCTCAACCACTGGGTGGTGCCACTGCCCCAGCCAGGCGGTGCCATCGCTTAGGCTCTTTCAGCTTCATTGGTTGGGCCTTAAACTCAGCCTAAACCAGTCCAAAACAAGGCCTAATTGGCCCCTACTTAGGTTATAGGATTAATACCTAATCCTAACCCAAATTAACATGCTAGCTATGAAATTAAAAATATTTCCTAAGCTATTACAAAGTTTGATAAGTCAAGACTTCTTCCGGTGAACTTCCGATGGTCTTCCAACGAACCCTCGGAAACCATTCTACGGACTCCCAGCAAGCTCCTGGACTTCACGATGATCTTGGCGAGTTCCACTGAGCTTCTTTGACAAGCTCCGATCTTTCTTGGTAAGCTCCATGAACTTTCGATGAACCTTTTGGTGAACTTTCAAAAACCCTTCGGCAAGCTCCCTACTCGTTCTCAGCCAGTTCCGGCAGCACTCCTAACGAATCTTCGGACTTCTGTCGAACTCTTAAACTCCCAACGACCCATCACACTTGTCTTCCAATACTTTGTTTTGCTTTATGTCTTCATCGTTATCGTAGTTAATCCTGCACACACACAAACAAAAACTCTACTTCGATCTATACAGTTATTATAACTCGAATTGACATTCAGTTGCCCAGCATGTCATTGGTCGGCGCTTTGTCCAATTCTTCGGTACTTCATCCTCTCTTACATTTTGTTGCTCAATCGGCGATTGATCTCCACAACCCTGATATCCTTGGCGTAACATGCTCTTCTTGGCCCGATGCCTGACGTACGAAGCCTTCTGCCAATTATCGACCGAACCTCTGGCTCGACATCCAATATCCTGACGTGATCACCCAATGCAACGTCAATTCCTCCAGCGTCAACTGTTTAATCCTGATCGATAGTAGACCTACATAACTTAAAATGCAGTTAGATAATCAAACATAATCAATTAGTTTCATCATCAAAATCCGAGATTCAACACCCTAGCCTAGCCTAACATGGGTAGTCATGGGCCAGGGTTGGCCTAACCTGGTGTGATGCATATACAGTCATGTGCAATGCATATGATCGGTATTTAGGTCAGCTCAACCTAGTCCAATATTATGTAATTATTAGATTTGAGCCCAAATATTGATTGAACTAAACCAGACTTAATTAGTCTAGATCAATTCAGGGTGGTTCCGAATTGGTCTGACTTTTCAAGTCAGTTTAACCTAAATTGGACCTAATTTAGTCTAAATTACACTAATCTAAGGTGGTTCCAAACTAGTTAAATAAGGAATAGAGATCGGTAGAGTTAGGTTTTAGTGAATTGAGTTTGATTAGACCGATTTAACTAGGGTTCAAGTCAATTGAGGGCTAATTGGTATTATTGATATTGATGATGTTGGAAAGAGATATTTTAAATATGTTATTTCATCCTGATATAGACATAACTAGTATGAGATTATGTTATTTCCCTGCTAAGGGCAGGTAGGGCGATTCCCTTCAGGGATTAGCGAGCCATCAAATGTGGTGACTAGACGGTTCCTCCATTTGCTATTGGGAGGAACATGTCATCACTTTGGTGGGTGAGAGATGCCACTCCATCCGCTATTGGGAGTGCGATATGAGTTTGTCTCCATCCGCAGTTGGGAGAACACAAGCTCATCCCATAGGATAAAGCCTCTCCATCCATTGTTGGGGGAGTGCTCCTTTGGGTATTTGATATACGCTAATGGGATGATTGATTTTTTATCATGCATTCATTTTGAGTTGACTTTTGGGTTCCTCCTCAGCATTGCTAAATTTTTTTATTTTTGATTTTCAAAGTAGCCTCCCATTAGCACTGAATCAGATTCCAATAGAGAGCGGACCTTCCTTTACTACTAGGTAGTCACTTGGATGATTCTTCGAGTTAACATCACTATGTTTACCTTTCTACTTATGACTTGATGAATAAATAATTTATAATAAATATTTATAATGATGAATAAAATGATGTTTATTTATTTGGCTCTATATGTGTGGGAAGATGTAATCCTAGAAAAAAAAAATTTAAGATGTGACCATGATGATCGCATATTTCATGATAATGCTTACATACCAAATATGATTAAAAGATAGAAGCAAGCATATTGATAATTTCGTTTTCAACATAATGCATAGCTTTTTATATAAAAATTTGAACATACTCATATATGATCAATCATATAAAATAAAACACATAAAAATGGAAAAATATGCTACCATGATGTTTTATATTTGATGTGTTTGGTCTTGATGGTTTTGATGATGAAATCATCTTTTCGATTTTAAACTTGACACATATCTTTTATACAAAAAGGACTTGAGCATGTTTACATGTAATCAATTTACTTTGCTCATAGCAAATTTTCCAAACGAAAGATTTTGATGACAATTTTGAATTTATATAATGATTCATATCTTTCGAACAAAAAATTGAACATATCTTACGAAGTTATACTTGATGATGAAAATGTTAAATGTATGTGTATGATTTTAGTTTTTGACTTAATGCTTGGCTTTTGTATAAGAAATTTAAACATTTCTATGTAAGACCAAATTGTATGAATTGAAACACATAAAAAGAGGAATATTTTTGTAAAATTCCCTATCTTTAAAGTTTTGGGAAATTTGTCAAATTGAATGAGTTAAAAAATGATGAATATCTTGACAATAAAAGTTTATCATTTTATGATATCATGCATGAGGATTTGAATGTGTTATCTCTTGATGACAAAAATTATGTTTTGATTTTAAACATGATATTCATCTTTTAAAATATGAGTACACTTATATGAAACAAACAACTTAAAATAAAATACATTATGCATGATGAGTGAATCTTACATTTTGAACTAATGTATTTTTGGTCTTAATCATTTTTATGATGAATTCTCTATATGACATGTTATATTTTTGACTTTAAAAATCTTGATCACGGATTTTTCCTTTACGTCTTGAACTTTCATGCTTGTCTCTATTTGACATTAAAAGACAAAGGCATGATTATATGAAATAATTCATAAAAAGAAAATACATGATTCTTGAAATTTGTTTATCTCTAAAGTTTTTTATTTTTCTATAAAAGACAAATAATGAATCCATATATATTTTGTGACGAATGAGATTTTGATGATGTGTGATGTGTTAAAGAATCCATTTATATGAATCTATGAAAATGATTTTAATAATGAGTATGGAGTTGTTGAATTGAACTTGAATGGTTTTTCTTTTAATGATTCTTGACTCTTCTCTTAATCTCTTGGAATTATGACATATATATATATATATAATGCTTGAATCAAGTTCTAAAAGATTTCATTTTGCCATAAAGAAATTTTATTGAAATCATGATCTTAACAATTATAACATGAAGTTCTTTATATATCAAGATTGTTTATCATGTTTCTTTCGGTTATCAAAAGAAAAATTTTCAAATGAAATGCAACTTGTCTTTTGATTTCTCAGAACTCAATGCTTGAATTTTTATAAATTCACGATCTTGATGACTTAAGAATTCCTATGCATGAATCATGATTTTTGTTGGCTTTCCTATAGTTCTTCTTTGCAAAAGAAGAGACTTATTTGAATTAATCATGATATGTCATTTGACTTCTTGATGCTCGAAATTTACCTTTAGGTTTTGA
Organism: Musa troglodytarum; assembly: GCA_023547065.1. NCBI lineage: Eukaryota > Viridiplantae > Streptophyta > Magnoliopsida > Zingiberales > Musaceae > Musa > Musa troglodytarum. Next base: position 23,400,366 of record CP097507.1, on the reverse strand, counting down.
ACATTGATGGTTGTTTGACATAAAAGGACTAAGGCATGTTCATATGAAATCAATGCATGAATTAAAATCATAAAAAAGAGAAAACAATCCAAGTCATGATCTTGAATCCTTTTATAAAATATGATCTTGATGAGAATTCTTATGCATGAATCAAGTAGTTTTGCTATCTATTAGCAAATGAATCATGTCCCTTTTGATTTTTCTTGATATCCTTCATGACATGATTTTCTTGTATTTTTGCCTTGTATGCATCATGTGATGATTAAAAGATTAATGTAGAATTTTTATTGATGCATATTTACAATTGATATCATTGGTTCCTGTCTTCTTTTCCACAATGACAAAGGAGGAGTTAGCTTGCTAGTTTATATATCACAAGAGAAAGTGGCAAACATTGCTAGCTTGAACTTACAAAAAGCAAAACTTGTATTTCTCAAAAAGAGAAGAAAGAAATTATAAAATTATTTTTTTTAACTCATGAGCTTGCATGTTTAAAGTGTTGTAAATTTTACAAAAATTGCTAGCTCATTGCAAACAAGAAGTTGTTAGCTTAAGGCAAGTGCTTGCTAGCTTATGCATCATAAGAGAAAGAATTGTTGGGATCGAGAGCGGCACTAAGAGGGTGGGAGGTGAATTAGTGCAGCGAATAAATATGACAAATTTCGGTAATTTAAAACAAGTTTAAAAACTTCGTACAATTCAAAGTAATGTTTCGATTAAAAGCATTTCGATTAAAGCCCAGTTGGAAATGTATTGAACTTGAAAGCATTTAAAAAAGATGATGAGGAAGTCGAATAAGTAAAGAAGATTTGCTGAAATGTAAATTGTGATAACGTAAATGCAAACCGATTTTATAGTGGTTCGGTCATACGACCTACGTCCACTCCCGATTTCTCATCACTTGAGGCCACCGGCTTTTCCACTAGCTATCGTCCTTCCAACAGGCAAGGACAAACTCCCTTTTATAGACTCTGTTTATAAAGCTTCCCTCAACACCTATCTCAAAGACAACTTTCAAACTTTTGGAGGAGGGATTTCAACTAAGATTAACATAGTTTTTCCTTAGTTTCTTGTATAATTCTTTCTATCCCAAGCAAGAACATTTGGGGTATTTATAAACCGTAAGAGGATTTAAATCTGGAGCCCAAATTTGAATCATCCTGGATTTTCGGGGTATTGGCGGTACCACCGCCTATTTGACTCTGACACTGGACGGTACCACCACTCAGTTTGGTGGTACCATCGCCTGACACACTGATATGGTCAGTGTACTGGGCGGTACCACTGCCCAGCCAACAGTGCCACCGCCTAGGCACTCGGCCCCAGGGTGGTACCACCACCTAGTTTGGATAGTACCACCGCCCCAAACTACCTGGGAAGCTGGACTTGGGTAGTGCCACCGCCCCAGTCTAGTAGTACCACTGCTAGACAATGTCCAGCACTCTTGGTTGGGCCTTAAACCCGGCCCAAACCGATCTAATACCGGGCTCAGTTAGCCCCTAATAGGGTTAAAGGATTAACACTTAATCTCAACCCTAATTATGTGCTAACTATGAAATTAAAGACATTTCCTAAGCTATTACAAAATCCAAAAAGTTAAGACTTCTTTCGATGAGCTTCCGATGAACTTCTGGCGGTCTTCTGATGGACCCTCGAATACCATTCTATGGACTCTGAGCAAGCTCCTGGACTTCACGATTAATCTTGGCGAGTTCCGACGAGCTTCTTCGGTAAGCTCCGATCTTTCTCAGCAAGCTCTATGAACTTCTGACGAACCTTCTGGCAAACTTTCGAAAACCCTTCGGCAAGCTCCCTACTCATTTTTAGCCAGTTCTGATAGCACTCCCGACGAATCTTCGGACTTTTGTCGAACTCTCGAACTCCCAATGATTCCATCATACTTGACTTCGGCCTTTATTTCATTTTACATCTTCATCATTATCATAGTTAATCCTGCACACATAAAACTTAACTCTACTTTGATCTAAACAGTTATTACAACGTGAATTGACATTCTGTTGCCCGGCACGTCATTGGTTGGCACTTCGTTCGATTCTTCGGTGCATCATCCTCTCTTGCAGCTTGTTGACCAATCGACGATTAACCTCCGCAATCTCGATATCCTTGGTGCAACACCACTCTTCTTGGCCCAATGCTTGATGTCCGAAGCCTTCTGCCGATTATCGACCGGACCTTTGGCTCGACGTCCAATATCTTGACGTGATTTCCTCCGGCGTAACGTTAATTCCTCCTACATCAACTGTCTAATCCTGATCGAGTAGACCAGCGTCACTGTTAGACAATAAAACATAATCAATTAGTTTCATCATAAAAATCTGAGACCTAACAGTCTTCCCCTTTTTAATGATGACAACTAATTGATGACTCTAACGGAGTTAACTTTAACTCCTCGGAGTTTAACTAAACTCCCCTTATCAATATACCATTGATAGAATACTTGGATTATCCTAAATCCTTCAATTCAATGTATAAAGTCATCAATCTACTTCTCCCCCTATGTCATCCACAAAATAGAGAAGTAGCATATAGCTATATTAAAGATAAGCAAGTTTTTGCAACATGAAGCTAGAGCTATATTAAAGATAAGCAAGTTTTTGCAACATGAAGCTAGATTTTCATCACAACATATAAGTGCAAAAGCATAACAAGTTTTTTAAGTTCAAGTATGGCAATTTTTACTTGCTTCTTGAGATGTGCAAGTTTGCACTTTGTTTCTCATGATAGGTAAGATAGCAATTTTTCATTCTTTTCTTGAGATGTGCAAGTTGCACTTTCTTTGTTTCCTTTGCAATATGCATCTAATTTTTGTTTCTGCAAGCTAGTTTTCTTTTATAAGCTAGTAATTTTTTACAAAATTTACATCACTTTAAACATGCAAGCTAACAAGTTAAAGAAGAATGTGCAAGTTTGTAATTTCTTTCTCTCTTTTGAGAAGTGCAAACTTTGTCTTCCTTTGCATGTTCTAGCTAGCAAAAACTTTCTCCCCCTTTATTTTTGCCAAAAAGAAGGGAAGAGTATAATTCTTTTTCCTTTACATGAATTTTAAAATTATGACAATTAACAAAGATAAATATTTATCAAGAGATCAATAGGGTATCAAAAATTTATATTCATGATTCATAAATATTCCATTTATGAAGTATCAAAATTATGATTCAATGATTCATCATAAAGCAAATTTCATCAATTTTCAATCATCAAAATTCAAGTCATGAATATGAATTTAACATTCAAGCTAACATGACAAAAATTAATCATGACAATCAAGTCTTGAATTGTAATTTATCATTCAACCGAGCATATTATCTTTCCCCCTTTAGAACATGTTGAAAAGAAGGGAGGAAATACAATGATATAAAAAAATTACATCAATCAATTTTTCAATCATTTCATGATGCATTCAAGTCAAAGAAATCATGTCATTTTTATGATATCAAGAAAAAGTCAAGAAGAGTATGATTCAATAGACAAAACCTTTTAGTAGAGTGAAAGAATCATACGAGAATGCTTGTGAGAAATCTTGATTCATATAAGGAAGATCACAAGTTTATAAGTCCGAGAAATCAAGATTATGATTTACAAATTTTCTTTAGTATCAATTTTCAATTTATGATAAGGAAGAGTAAATCAATGATTCAATCATATCATGTCATAAATTCCAAAAGACATCTTAAGTTGTCAAAATCTTATTAGAAAGATATTTCAAAAAGATATATCATAATTTGTAAATATCGATAAGTGATTCATTTGAATGTATCATTTTATTTGAATCAATTCGTCAACTCAAAACTCATGATCAAAATTACATTCAAGAAATTCATGAGAATAACATGAATTCATTAATCTCAAATATATGAAAAATGTATTTTCTTTTAAGTATTTCACATAAACATGCATTTGTCTTTTATGTCGAATAGAAACAAGAATGAATATTCAAGATGTAAAGGCAAAAATATCATAAAAATGATTTAGACCAAAAACATGTTAGTCCAAGACATATGATTCATCATGCATAGCTTTAAAATGTGAATTCATCAAGCATTATACAAGCTTTCATTGTTAAGATATTGTCATTTTTAGCTCATTCAATTTTACAAAATGAATCATCAAAATCATTCATGAGATTTAAAAAAAAAATTGTTTACTCTCGATAAGGTAGGAAAAGCTTTTTCTTTTTGGGTAATTTATTTCATCTAAGTATACATTTGTCTTTATATGCCAAATCAAATAGAGGTAACAACATTCAAAACCGAAAGACAAACTTCATCACAAAAATCATCAAGACAAAATATAACACATTATTTCAAAACATAAGATTCAATTTATGATAATGTGTTTCATTTTATTATTAAGCCTTTGCTTTTAATAAAACAAGTGTCAACATTTAAGATGAAAAGGTAAATTTTGTCTTAAAAATCATTAAGATGAAACACATTAAGCATGATAACAAACTTTTAATATTTTTATTTCATCATTATCAATGATGATTTCATAAGGTATGTTCAATGAAAGCCATCATCGTATAAATTTGAAATGCAAGTTTTGTCATTAAAGTTATCAAGATCAAATGCATCAAAATCTTTCATTCGAAAATTTTATTAAGAGCAACGGAGATGGTTTACATGTAAGCATGCTCTAATCTTTTTCTACTAGATTCATGTATCATCGTATAGATCCGAAAAGTAAGTTTCAAGAGAAATCATTAAGACAAAATGCATGATACACTGATTTATTTTCAAAATATTCATCATGTTTATTTTCATGAGATTCACAAGATTGGTAAAATGAATTCATTAATCTCAATAGGATAGAAAATATATTTCTATTTCATGCAATTGATTTTATGTGAGCATGTTCAAGTCTTTTATGAAAGCATGCATCAACATTTAAAAACGAGACATAAGTTTCGTCATAAAGTCGTCAAGACCAAACATATAAAAAATAAAACATCATGATAACATATTTTTAATTTTTATATATTTTATTTTATGTGGTTGATCTCATATAAGCATGTTCTAATTTTCATGTAAAAACCATGCATCATGTTGAAAGTGAAATCATCAATATGCTTACTTTTATCTTTTAATCATATTTGGTGTGCAAGCATTATTTTGAAATATGCCATTAATTTATTATGTCAAAAATCATGCATCTGAAATCAAAAGCAGTATAAAACATCAAGATACACATACATGGATTAATCCTAAGCATTATCACAAATCATACAATCATCATTCATATTTTTTATTTTAAAAAAAATTACTAGAGAAAAGCATGATATAATTTTTAAAATATTTTTTTTTACTAACTAAATCAAGTAACTCATGAAAAGATTATGTACTTTCAAAACAACGTAACAACATTTCGGGTGAGTTACTTACTTTGTAGTCGAAGCCTGTCAAAGCGCAATTTGCCATTTGCCTTTCGAAAGTTCTTAATTCGTCCTTGGGTGTCTTCCTTTTCTTTGGCCTCTTCCTCCGTTCAAATTCATTTTTAATTTTTGATTTTTGTATAATGAACTTGTTAACATTCATTATTATGTGTTCAATATCCTTATCACTTGAGTCATCACTCAAGTGGTATTCATTTGTTCGAAGTTCTAAATCTTTCCTGTTCTTTAGAAGGTGGTTTAAGTGTTATCAAGTTTCAAAAGCTCATTTCATATGTTATTAATGAGCCAATAAGTTCTTCTATCGGAAGGTCATTTAGATTTTAGCTTCTTGTATTGCGATTACTTTAGGATCTCACCTTTTTGAAAAGGATCTTAAAATCTTATTTATGAGATCAAAATCCAAAAAAGATTTATCAAGAGCTTTTAGACTATTGACGACATCCGTAAAACGGGTGTACATGTCACCTATAGTCACACTTGGTTGCATTCGAAAAAGCTCAAAATCATACAATAAGAGATTTACTTTTGAGTCTTTGACTCTACTAGTTTCCTCGTGCGTGATTTCAAGTGTTCGCCAATTATCAAAAGCCGTTTCGTATGTAGAAATCTGATTGAACTCATTTTTGCCCAAAGCGCAAAATAAGACATTCATAGCCTTTGCATTTAAAGAAAAAGATTTTCTCTCCAAATCTAATTATTCATTCATCGGTTTAGAGGGAAGTTAAAAATTATTTTTAATAATATTTCATAAATCTAAATTCATAGAAATCAAGAAAGCTCTCATTCTAATTTTTCAATAAGTGTAGTCCAAATCGTTAAACAACGGAGGATAAATAATCGAAAAACCCTCTTGAAATCCATGAAGAGTCATTTCTCACGTGTGTGAATCCGAAAGAGAAATAACGATGCTCTAATACCAATTGTTGGGATCGAGAGCGGCACTAAGAGGATAAAGACGATAAATTTTGGTGATTTAAAAAAAGTTCGAAAACTTCATATGATTCAAAGCAATATTTTGATTAAAAACATTTCGATTAAAGCCCGGTTGAAAACATATTGAACTTGAAAGTATTTAAAAAAGATGATGAGGAAGTCGAACAAGTAAAGAAGGTTTGCTGAAATGTAAATTGTGATAACATAAATGCAAACCAATTTTATAGTGGTTCGGACATACGACCTACGTTCACTCCCGATTCCTCTTCACTTGAGGCCACCGGCTTTTCCACTAACCATCCTCTTTCCAACAAGTGAGGACAAACTCCCTTTTACAGACTCTGTTTACAAAGCTTCCCTCAACACCTCTCTGAAAGACAACTTTTAAACTTTTAGAGGAGAGATTTCAACTAAGATTTGTTGGTTGTAGGTGCCCTACAAGCCAATCACGTGAGTGATAGCACCTGTTACATGTTACGTCGATCTCTTCGCATATTATTATTGGTATTTTCTCATATTATCTAGATGAATATTATAATGTCCATGGATCTATGCAATGGGAATCAGATCGTGATGAGATCACGATAATGAGACCGATATACTTTTAAACATAGATCCTAAATCATCTTGGTCATAGGTTACTCGATGAGGACATCGAGATTATCGGATAGACTGGTGCGTTGTATACTCGTCTATATGATGGAGGCGACTGGTCTCATAGTCGCTTGTGTGGGCACACTAAAAGTACAATACAGGTGCTCATTTAAGAATGAGTTCACTGATTGATCCCTTACAGAATGCTGTATGGTTAATGATACCTAATGTCATACAGCGATTCCATAGTCCCAGTAGTATGTCTGGTCCTTAGACTTGAGGCACCAAAGATGCCTTGTTTGAGTACTCAATTCTTTAACATCGGACTTATAGGTTTGGAGAGCTCCAGATCTAATATAGCTAGTTCTCGGGAATGATAGCCAACCTTACGAAGGCAATTGCTTGTCAATACAGGATCATCCACTCTCAGTATCGTGAGAGATATATCTCGCGTGTGCTCGCTCAGGCAAAATCCTTGACCAGGGTCGTTTGGATTAAGAGAGAAGGAGTTCTCCGGGAGAATCCAATTAGAGCGAGACTCGAATAGGATTCCGTTTGGGCCTGACTCTACCATGCCTAATATATGATTTTTGGGATATTAGATGGATGAGGGATTATAGATACATGGTAACTAAGGAAAGACAGGTCCGATAGATTAGATCCCCTTGTACCATCTAGGGACTATGGCGTAGTGGCCTAGTACGTCTATAGTCGATGAGTCAAGTGAATTATTATGGAGATAATGGAGATAATAATTCACTATATAAGAAGGTGTTTTGAGTTGGAATGAGTTCTGATAGGAGCGACTCATGGCTAGCTCAGTATCAGGCTAGAGGGTCACACACATAAGGTGGATGTTGCGACGAGTAGAGGTGCAGATATGAGATATCTACGAAGCCCCTAGTTTGGATCCTATGGATGAGATCCAATTGGGTAATTGGATGAGATCCAATTAAATGATTGGATAAGATCCAATTGGATGAGATCAAATTGGATCCTATAGATAAGATCCAATGAGATCCAACTGGATAGAGATCTAGTGTGAACAGGATCTATTAAGGATAAGCTTCCTCCACCTCTATAAATAGGAGGAACCTCCTGATTCATAGGCTGAGAGCTCTTGGTAGTCATCCTCCTATTCTCCTCAGTCTCCTCTCCTCCTCCTTGGCTCCGACAGCCTTGTGGTGCACATGGAGAGAGATCCCGTGATGATCTGAGGAGCGTCGTTGCTGTGTTCGCTATGTGGATTACCGATAGAGAAGAGTACGCTAGTGCTCCTTCATCCTCTTTATCGGATCACCAATCTCGTCATCGATAATGATTATCTTAACTATAGGAAATCTGGTCTTGTTTTTATTTTTCGCTGCGCATGAGATGCCGAATCTCTCGATTTCCTTACACTGGTATCAGAGCCAGGTTGGTCATGCGATGATTGGCTTATAAACTATATGTGTTGTGTTTTGGATGCGCTTTTGACGCCGATTTATGCGATCGAAATAGTATTCTTTGCGGTGATCGTTTGCTTACGGTATGTTTTTCCTGACAGCCCTGCCTGTCAGTGGCGGTTGCAGGCCGAGGACCCATGAGCAGGCGCGCAGGCTGTAAACCTTTCAGCGATGATGCCGGCTCATGCGTGCGGGGCGCAGCCGTCTGCCTACAATGCAGCACCACCGTGGGCACACCACCCAGGCGAGCCACACTGCGGGCATGGTTGCACCCACCGCCATACGCCTTTGCGGTAGGTGGCGGCCAGTGGTAATCGGCAACAAGAAGGAAGGGGATTAAGTTTTTTGGACTAAGATGGTTTTGCCCCTGAAATTTAGAGTGCAATTTTGTCCTTTATAATGGGAATAACCAAAATACCTAAAATTACAAAAATTTCCTTATATATCCTAATAATTTCAAAATTTAGTTATTTAAAAGGTTTAAGTAACTATTATTATTTATCTAGTAATCCTACATGATATATACATGTGATGTGAGAAGATAATCATGGACTTTGTGATATGTATGTGATTATTGGGGCTTACACGCCTTTATTTTTTATTGATTGTTAGGCCTATGTGTCTGTAATTATATTGTAATTATCCTAGAGATATGGTAGAAGCCTAGAGGTGGCAACGGGACCCCTAAGACCGATTCAGACGATCGCGACGTATGGAGGTGCGTCGAGGAGCCGACAGATCCGATGATGACGAGATGGATGATCACCGTGCATAGAGATGCACTGATATGCACATAGATCCTAATGTAAGTGATTAGGCTTACTGGCTCAAGTCTAATCATATTAGGTTGAAGTCCATGATCATCTAGTGTGCTTGTGCATATGAATGCTATACACCTACTAGATAAGTATATATATATTTGTATATGATGTAAATATATTAAATATGTATGTGTGTGATACGTCATATCACGAGATCAAACCTAAAACTCCTCTTATGATAATATTAAATCGGTAAGCATGAGATAATAAGATTGACCCACGTAGCCTTTCATCGTTAAGGTAGGAACTGATTCCCGATATAGGCTGAGTTGGTCGAGTCCCTCGAGGCTCACCTATTTCGCATCTCACTATCTTGTCTTCAACATAGAGATGTCACCGATGACCTGAGGATATGATATGCTTGGTCGAGTCCCTCAAGGGCATATCACCGAATCAGACTCTTCTTGTTATGATGGTGATGACTTAATTGGATATCATGGTTGGTCGAGTCCCTCAAGGCCATGGTGGTTCGGAGGCCAAATATGATGAGAATCATAAGTTGTGATTGGCAAGAGTTGTCTACCTTTTGGGCTTAGTGTGATTGATCGAGTCCCTTGAGGTTGCACTAAGATACCGATTGGATCCCGATCCCCACTAGAAGTCTATCGGAGACTTCCGTTTCACGTGCATGAGGGTGTCATGTTACTTGCTAGAAAAATTAGTGGGAGCATGTCAAAATAAAAGTCCATATCTTGATTATTTATTTTTATGAAATCTGCATGTTATTTACATATGCTATATCTCCTGTTTATCAGAAACATATCATCATCAAACCCTCTACGTGGCATACTTGATACCAACCACCTCACTGGTCCAAATTATACGGATTGACTTTGCAACCTAAGAATAGTTCTTACAATGGAGAAAATCGCATATGTCTTAGATGTGATCATGACCTAACATGAGGCAAAAGCTCCTCAAGAAGAGTTTGCCCAATATGCGAAGTATATAGATGATTCCGTTCTCACCCAGTGTTACATGTTAACCTCTACGACTCCTGAGTTATAGAGACAACATGAAAACATGGATGCTCATTCAATACTCTTGCACCTCCGTAAACTGTTTGAGGAATAGGGAAGAACTCAGCGATATGAGATATCCAAGAGTCTCTTCTGTGCCAGGATGACTGAGGGGACACTAGTTCAAAACCATATTCTAAAGATTATAGAGTGGATTGAAAAACTCATAGGTCTAGGAATGGTCCTAGATGATAACCTGTGTGTTGATCTTATACTTCAATCCCTACCAGATTCCTTTTCTCAGTTCATCATGAATTTCAATATGAACAAACTTGAGGTATCTCTCCCTGAGCTCCTCAATATATTGAGGGAGGCAGAGAGCACTATCAAGAAAGAGAAATTAGTTCTCTATGCCAGTGAGAACAAAAGGAAAAGGAAGGTTGGGAAGACCCTTGAGAGAGGTAAGGGCAAGGGCAAACAGAGTAAGGCAAAGGTTACCAAAATTGACCCAGCAAAGGACAAAGGCTAATGCTTCCACTACGGTCAAGATGGATATTGGAAGAGGAACTGCAAGACGTATCTTACAGAAAAAGCAAAACAGAAGCTTGCAAAAGCTTCAAGTACTTTCATGATCAGTCTCCATGTGTCATATTCTTGTGATAATGTATGGGTATTGGATACCGGTAGTGCTTATCATATCTATAATTTATTACAAGTTCTGATAAGGCATAGGAGATTGATAAAAGGTGAGATAGACCTCAAGATGGGCAATGGAGCAAGAGTTGCTGCTGTTGCTATCGGCGAGGTCACTCTACATCTGCTTGATGGAGCTATTATTGCATTAGATGTATGTTATTTTGTTTCCTCTATTATCAAAAATGTTATTTTCATTTCATGTTTGACATTAAATGGTTATAAAGTGCTTTTTGAAAATAATTATTGTTCAATTAGTGAGAATGATAAGATCATCACTAGAGGAACATTGCATAATAGTTTATTTATACTAAATACTACTTCACACATCATGAATGTAAACATGGCCAAGAGGAAACAAAAAGAGGTGAACAATACATATTTGTAACATTATAGGCTAGGTCATATCCACGAGGGAAGGATTCAAAAGTTGTTAAAAAATGGATACTTAGATCCATTTAACTATGCGTCATATACAACTTGCGAGTCTTGCCTTTGTGGAAAATTAATCAACTCTCTATTTAGTGGAACTAGAGAGAGAGCCATTGAGTTACTAGAACTCACATATAGTGATGTATGTGGTCCTATGTCAACTCATGCCATAAGTGGTTATTCCTACTTCATTACTTTCATTGATGATTTCTTTAGGTATGGATATGTGTACTTGATGAAGTATAAGTCTGAAGCCTTCGAAAAATTCAGGGAGTATAAGAATGAAATAGAGAACCAGATTGGAAAGAGTATTAAAACTCTTCGATCAGATCGAGGAGGAGAATACCTGAGTATAGAATTCACCCAGTTCCTCAAGGACCATGAGATTCTTCCCAATGGATACCTCCTTATACACCATAGCTCAATGGTGTATCAGAAAGGAGGAATCGCACACTATTAGATATGGTGCGGTCTATGATCAGTTTCACTGACCTACCCATCTCATTTTGGGGATATGCCCTACAGACCATAATTTATCTTCTGAATAGAGTTCCATCTAGATCGGTAGTGTCTACACCATATAAGATATGGAGAGGGAAGAAGCCCAATCTTAAGGTTATTAACATTTGGGGCTGCCCTGACCACATTAAAAGACATGACCTCGATAAGTTGGAATCCAGGACAGAATGGTGCAAGTTCGTGGGATACCCTAAGGAAACTTGTGGTTATTATTTCTATCACCTTGAGGACCAAAGGTTTTTATTGCCAAGAGAGTAGCATTTCTTGAGAAGGAACACATTCTTGACAGAAATAGTGGGAGCATGATAGAATTGAGCGAGGTTGGAGAACCTAGCTCAGGCACCATTCCAGAGATCAAGTTTGTTCAGGTACCTGACACACAAGTTCTAATTTTGCGTAGGACCAGTAGAGTGTCACACCCTCCTAAAAGATATGTGAGACATATTAATGGAGAGGACATTCAGGATATTGATCCTCAGACCTACGAGGAGGCTATTATGAGTATAGACTCTGGGAAGTGACAAGAAGCCATGAATTCTAAGATGGAATCCATGTACTCCAATAAGATTTGAAACCTTATTGATGCACTTGAGGGTATCGTACCTATTGGCTACAAATGGATCTTCAAGAAGAAGATCGGGGTAAATGAAAAGGCAGAGACCTATAAGGCAAGGCTAGTGGCTAAGGGGTATCATCAGAAGTAAGGTGTTGACAATGACAAAACCTTTGCACCCGTAGCTATGCTGAAATCCATTCGAATTATATTGGTTGTTGCAGTACATTATGACTATGAGATCTGGCAGATGGACGTGAAAACTGCATTCCTCAATGACAACCTCGAAGAAGAAGTGTATATGATACAGCCTGAGGGGTTTATATCCAAGCACAGTCCATATAAGGTGTGTAGATTGCTTAAGTCCATTTATAGACTAAAGCAAGCTTCTCGAAGTTGGAACATAAGATTTGATGAGGCGATCAGATCTTATGACTTTATTAAGAACGAAGATGATCTTTGTGTGTATAGGAAGGTAAGTGAGAGCGCTATCACTTTCTTGGTGTTATATGTGGATGACATCTTAATCATTGGGAATGATGTAGGAATGCTCTCCACAATGAAAGCTTGGCTATCTAGACACTTATCTATGAAGGACTTAGGGGAAGCATCCTATATTCTGGGGATTTAGATCTATAGAGATAGATCCAAGAGGTTGCTTGGCTTGTCCCAGTCTAGGTATATAGACTCCATTGTCAAAAGGTTTGGCATGAAAAATTCCAAGAGAGGTCTCATATCTATGAGACATGGAATATCACTTTCTAGAAGTATATCCCCAAAGACTTCTGAAGAAAGGGCATATATGGATAGAATACCATATGCCTCAGCGATAGGGTCTATCATGTATACTATGCTATGAACCAGGCTTGATGTAGCGCATGCTTTGAGTGTCATAAGCAGGTATCAAGCAGATCCAAACTTTGAGCACTGGAAAATAGTAAAGTGTATCCTTAAGTACTTGAGAATGACTAAGGATCTTTTACTAGTATATGGAGACAGTAGCCTTCGAGTTGAGGGCTACACGGACTCGAGCTTCCAGTCCGATGTCGATGATAGCAAGTCGAATTCAGGATATGTCTTTACCCTGAATGGAGGAGCAGTATGCTGGAAAAGTTTCAAGAAAGATACTACTGCTGACTCGACCACATAGGTAGAATATATTACTGTAGTAGAAGTAGCAAAAGAGGGTGTCTGGATGAACAAGTTAGGAATCGTATCGAGCAGCGTAAAAACTAATTCCTATATGTGACGACAATAACAGGGCGATAGATCAAGCGGGGAACCTAGGTCTCGTCAGAAGTGTCCTGAGGAGGTTCCACCGAGATCAGAGAGATTGTGGCCCGAGGAGATGTAGTAGTGGAAAGAGTTCCATCCGAAGATAACATTGCAAATCCACTGACTAAGCTGTTGACTCAAATTATATTCGAGCATCACAGAGGTCTGATGGGGATTAGACACGTAGGTGATTGACTTTAGGTCAAGTGGGAGATTATTGGTTGTAGGTGCCCTACAAGCCAATCACGTGAGTGATGGCACCTATTACATGTTACATCAATCTCTTCGTATATTATTATTGGCATTTTCACATATTATCGGGATGAATATTGTGATGTCCATGGATCTATGCAATGGGAATCAGATCGTTATGAGATCATGATAATAAGATCGATATACCTTTAAATACAAATCCTAAATTATCCTAGTCATAGGTTACTCGATGAGGATATCGAGATAACCAGATAGACTGGTGCGCTATATACTCATCTATATGATGGAGTTGATTAGTCTCATAGTCACTTATGTGGGGACACTAGAGGTACAGGACAGGTGCTCATTGAAGAATGAGTTCACTGATTGATCTACTTACAGAATGTTGTATGGTTAATGATACCTAATGTCATACAACGATTGCGTAGTCCTAGTAGTGTGTATGGTCCTTAAACTTGAGGCACCAAAGATATTTTGTTTGAGTACTCCATTCTTTGACACCGGACTTATAGGTTTGGAAAGCTCTAGATCTAGTATATCCGGTTCTCGGGAATGGTAGCCAACCTTACGAAGGCAATTGCGTGTCAATAGAGGATCATCCACTCTCAATATCGTAAGAGATATATCCCGTGTATGCTTGCTTAAGGAAAATCCTGGCCAGGGTCATTCAGATTGAGAGAGAAGGAGTTCTCCGGGAGAATTCGATTAGAGCGAGACTTGAACAGGATTCCGTATGGGCCTAACTCTACCATGCCCAATATACGGTCTCTGGGATATTAGATGGATAAGAGACTATAGATATATGGTAACTAATGACAGATAGGTCCGAAAGATTAGATCCCCCTATACCGTCTGGGGACTATGGCGTAGTGGCCTAGTATGTCTATAGTCGATGAGTTGAGTGAATTATTATGGAGATAATAATTCACTATATAAGAAGGTGTTCTGAGTCAGAACGAGTTCTTACAGGAGCAACTCATGGTCAGCTCGGTATCGGGCCTAGAGGGTCATACGCATTAGGTAGATGTTACGACGAGTAGAGGTACTGTCACGCCCCCCCCCCCCCTCCAAATTTATCGCATTCAGGAGGTATGACCTTGTCTTAAAATCTATAACATAAAAATTCATCACAATCCATTCCTAGGATCCACATCGACATTTGAGGACACTAACAATCATTTGAGTCGTAAATCACATCTAAAATATATAATTCATAAAACATATGCAGTTTATAATTCATATACCACATCAGCATATTGATTCATAAATTCCAAAGCTAACTAAACTAAACAATATCCACATCATAAATCCACAAGTTTGGCAATCCGTACAATCTCAAAACTACAAGTTCATATTGTTATATAATTTAAACTTAATATTTCAAATCCTAACTTTTACAAAACATATAAGTTCAGATTTACCATAACATTTCACTAAACACAAAATATACTTATACAACAAAAATATATCAACCACTAAAGATCAGCCCAAAATCTTTTAGCTTTCCCTTCCTCAACCCAATTTAAACATCCCAGAGACTGATAAGCTAACCTGAAAATATTATATAACAACGGGGTTAGCATAACAAAGCTCAGCAAGTGTCTAACATATCCATAGGGAAGGAGAATAGTTTTCAATAAACTTGATATCAAAATGCAAAGCCAGATACAAGAAAACGTATATATCATCATATCAAATACTAAATCACAAATGTCCTCTTATTCATACTTATTTAATTCATAACAAATGAAGTAAAGAGTAATTGAAGCATATCAGATGACGAAAATAATATTTTGAAGCATATCAAATGACACATAGGATATTACGGAGCATATCAATGGTGCATAGGACATTTTGAAGCATATCAATGACGTATGAATAGTTTCAAAGCATTTCAAAGGCAAATGAAATATTTTGGAATATATCAAAGATGTATGAAATGTTTCGAAGCATAACAAGAGCAAATGAACCATTCGGTACATATCAATAACGTATGAATGGTTTCGGAGTATATCAATGATGTATAAATAGTTTCGAAGTATATCATAGGCAAACGAAACATTTCAAAATATATCAAAGATGTATAAAATGTTTTGAAGCATATCAAGAGCAAATGAATCATTTCGGAATATATCAATTACGTATGAATGATTTCGGAGCATACCAAAAGCAAAGGAAACATTTCGGAATATATCAATGACGTATGAATGGTTTTGGAGCATATCAAGAGCAAATGAAACATTTTGAAATATATTAAATGGCATATGAGATCTCTCAGAACATATCAGAATAACAAATAAGTAACAGAAGCTCAAATGCCATATCTGACGTACACTCATTTCATTCTCATCCAAAGTGCATATATAAACACATAAGCAATGCTTTGGATAACATATCAAAAACACAGAGGGTGTAGTGAGATCTCAAGCAAAATCTCTCATATCTTGGAGCGTCATACATCCATGTCCAAAGGGGGCTGGCAGAGCATCGCGGGCTCTACACATATACCCTTTACCATTTCTGGCAAAGGTCCAAATAATCTCTTTACCATTTCTGGCAAAGGTCCAAATAATCCCTTTACCATTTCTGGCAAAGGTCCAAATAATCCCTTTACCATTTCTGGCAAAAGTTCAAATAATCCCATAGACACTAGAGTACAAAATGATAGTGTGAACAATAAAACTGGTATATATCGGAAGCACATGCGGAACAATAAAATGTACATGCGCTTTTACGAAACAATACAATGCAAACATTTTCTCTCACAAATATATTCAAATTTGAAAGGGGATAAAAGCAGTAGTATACAGAGATTTGAAACAATAATATAAAGCTCAATCAAAGAAAGGATTTAAGCTGAAATTAATTCCTAAAAGGATGAAACAAGAATAGATAACATCGTCAAAAGCTTGAGTCAAGTAGAATTTAAAAGACATATTGCATGAATTATTTGGATAGTCAATTATACTCCAAATTACTCAGAATTAGTTTTAAATGAAAGATCTTCAAGTCTAATTTCTAATAAATTAAATTTTATATAAATCAAAGTATTCAATAGAAAGTTATAATAATTTTAGCAACCAAAGGTTAGAATTAATGGTATCTATTTTATAGAATTCATAGGGTTGACTAAAACAAATGTTTTAGCTGGTATCTCTACTCCAAATCTTTCAAACCAGATATGCACAGAAAACTTTATGAATCTAGTTTCTAATAAATAAAGGTTTATGATAATTAGATTTGTTTACAGTGAGTTACAAGAAATAGAATACCCAATGATCAGAACTTATAATCACTATTCTACATATTCTATGGGGTCAATTCAAATAAAAGTTTGGATAGGTATTTGAACTCCAAATTCATCAATATTAGTTTCAAAAGGAAGATATATAAGTCTAATTTCATATAGATTTAGCGGGGGTGGATATTTATCGTGCTTTAACTAATGTAAAATAGAGCTCATAATCTCTCTCTCTCTCTCTCTCTCTCTTTCTTATTGATACTATGCCCTCTGGCTTTTAAATGCATTTTATGGTAAAGATAAGATAGCTGCTCAGTTCTTCACTGTACCGCTATTTATTGTTACCTTAATTAAGCTCGCTAAGGCTTACTCTCAGGGCACTACTAACATGAGTTTCAGTAAGGATGTCTTTTTTTATTGTTACACGGGGAACAAGCAATGGCATTCCCGCTAATGTGAGTTTGCTGGCTTTCATCTTAGTGATTAAACAAAGCAATACTCTGCTCTGGTTTTACTATGATTATAGAATAGCCGCCATCTAATCTAGATAAAATGAAATAAGAACAAGCAACAAGGATATATCATCATTCTTATTGTTGTGGGATGTGCCGGCGGTAGTGATTCAAGCTACGACTTCTTGCAGTTTTGTTACTCTTTTTATAGATGTCAACACTATCTAAAATTCTGTCTTTCAAATATAGGGGTAGGGGTGCCTCTTTTCAATCTCCATACTATATACTAGGTGTTTGCCTTCTTTCTCTTTCTTTGACGACTTGGACCAGTACACTACTCCACGAGGGAAAGCTAAGCCTATTTGACCTCATTTTATAGCCCAGCTCCAACTATTTATGTGCCATTACATTATAAGTAAAGGATGCTGTCAAACCAACAAAGCATTCAAATAATTCGGAAACCTATTCAAAAAGAGAATCAACTCAAGCGAGCACCCCAAGAACCATAATGTATTCCCCGCTTGAAGCTTACCTCTGACTGGTTTGACTAGATTCTGCCCCGACCTATACTTGACGTTCAGAACCATTTGTTGCTTTAGATCCAGCTAATTCCACTTCTTTTGAATTTCTTAAGATTATTCGAGAGATCCTACAGCTCTTCAAACGGATACTATACTTTATGAATCGCACTCAACTTGCTTCTTTAGCACAGATCCTGCTTCATCACCTGTAACTGCAGATGATCGATCCTGTTTTTGATTCTTGAACTCGACTTGAATTACTTGCTAACGGAGCTCAATCCTATGTACTTGCTAACGGAGCTCAATCCTATGTAGAATGACCCACTTAACAGGTGAACGACGAGCTGTAAAATAGGCCCTTATTTCTTCGCCCTTAACGTAAAGGAGGCAAGCCAAGTCGTAAACCCTGATAACAGATAGGATTTCCTCAACTGAACGAGGAAATCTCCATGGATAGTTGAGAAAAATCCTCTCCTCTTATTTATATAAATAAGACTCTATTCAGCTATATGTAATTCACTCTTTATCATTACAACTCAGTTTAACATGGTATCAAAGCCCTTGCATTAAGCAAGAGTTCTTTCTACTTTTTTTTCTCCACGTTGTCCAGCAACAACATCGAATAGCACCATGTCGCATCTTTGACGAGATCCTAGCATCCATCTTCTGTTGCCGTAATCCGTTCATCAGAAGGAACATCTTCGTCGGCCGGGCAGCTTGTCGATTCGTCACTGGCGTACCAGTTTTCGCTTCTTCTGCTGCTTCTTCCTATAGTTTCCTATCTCTTCTCTACTGTCGTTGATCCTTCTCATCGATATCGTGGAACTCCAGTGAAATGCTACCTACCTCCTCTTTACCAATCACTGCTCTGCTCCACCATCCATCGCCGCAAGGCTGATGCTATCTACGTCACCACGTAGGACGGCACCATTCCAGATAGAGGCACTGCAAGGCTGACTTCCAGACGGCGTGAAGAACACAGTGCTCCTGGACGTTGGAGCAGAAGCCATAGGTGATCTTGCTGACTCTGCTGCTCCAAAGGTAGCTCCTTTCTTCAGTGCAGCTCCCCTTCGTCTCTTTCCCGTGGACGATGCTCTCAAAGGAAGAATAGTGAATTGCTCTCCGCCAACAAATCTCAGCTAAGATCAATTACTGCTCTCCTTCCTCCGGTGGCTACCATCCTCCTGGACATTGGAGCAGAAGCCAAAGCTTCTCTTACCCCAGCGGCTGCTCTTGTCAGGCTACACCTTCAGCTCACACCAAGGCACATCAGAGTCAATTGCCCAAGAGCAAGTTCTCTTCTCGCTGTTCGATGACAGCAATTGATCCTCACCCCTGCCACCTTCCAAGTCTGATGACATTCCCTACCCCCAGATCTCGTGGAACTCCAACGAGGCTCTGTCTCTCTACGTGGTCACTGCCCATCATAGACTCACCCTGTTTCAGATTATCGCTCTCTTCTTCCTTCAGTGGCTGCTCTCTACCATTGCCATTCTTCCTCATCGGCAGACTTCAATCGAGCCGAGTGTCCACCTCTTCTCCCTACGTCGGTGTCTTCTTTTGATGCTGCTTGATATGAACCAGATCAAGCTAGTCAAGACTCAATCAAGATTCTATGGTTGCAAGAAGAGCCTAAAATAGTCAATATGATCATGAAGAGAGAAAGACAAATTTGAAGACCTCATCTTGAAGAATAAAAGTCCATTCAGCCATGTTTACCAAAATTCATAAATTAGGAATATGAATGTTATTTAATGCATTCATTCCCTTTGTACTATCCTCATACTATATAAATGAGGTTGACTCTCAGTGTAAGACAGACAATTTGGAAAGATAACAATTCTTCAACACCGTGAGTGTTTTGTTTTTAAGTTCTTGCATGAACTTTAGAACTTATCGCTTTTCTCGCTTGTATGCTCAAACCAAATCTTTGCTTTTCCTTTGACTTATCGGACTTGTTAGTTTGTGGCGCCTTAAGGGAATTCAAAGTGCTATTCTAGTTATTTCATCAATTTTCTATTGATAAGTAATTAGAATAGTTTCACTTACTTTATTCTTGAACGATCCGCTTTGTTTCAATTCGATGGAGGGTGTCAATTTGCATTCCATATGTATCATAGCTCTTTAGCTATCGGGTGTATGGTTGCTAAATTGATGATTTCCATCATTTGCATCGTGAGCACTACCAAGTTTGAGGTTTGCTTATCCATTATTTGTTATCTTTTAACTTTTTCCTATTCTCTTATCGTAATATCCATAATTGCTATTCTTCCTTTCTCCTTATTGTTGTGTTTCTTGTGCTATTACTGTTTGTTCTTCATTTTTTTCCCTCACTTTATTGTCAAAAAAAAAGAAAGAGAGAGAGAAAATCAAAAGTAAAAAAAAAGGGAGAGGAAATCAAGATAAAAAAAAGAGGAGAAGATCAAAGGTCAAAAAAAAAAAAGAAAGAAAGAAAGAGATCGAAATTATAAAAAAAATTATGAATTCAGGGACTTCTTGAAAATTACAGAATTCTATCTTCATAATTTTGAATTCTTGTTTCAGGTTTGGAATTTTTTTTATTCCAGAAAATCTTCTTTAATTCATTTGATACTTGAATTCTAATCTTTGCTTATTATTGAAGTGTATTACACACTCCTTTAAACTTGGCTTACATTTTTTTTTTTTGCTTTTATGTCCAATTTCAATACCCTTAAATTGCCACAATCTGAATTGTTTGTTTAAGTTTCTTAGTTAATCTAAGAACTCAAAGAACAAAACAAGAGGTAAAAGGCAAGAGTGGTGAGATCAATATCGAGAAAAAAACAGCCAAACATTGTGTGAAAATACGAGTGGAGTGAATCAAATCTTGAGTGAAATATGTGAGAGAGTATTGGTGAGGCTATTCTAACTTTGTTTTTTTAGATTGCAAACATGTCTAAAGAAAAAGAAGCGAGTTCTTCATCAAATGATCTTTTGCTTCAAGCAATGTAACAACAATTTGAATGTATATTCAAAGTGATAGGAGATGTAAGAGATCATCTAGAAAGGTATGATGATGCAATTAATAGATTGGAAGGTGAACCACGGCGTTGGAGACAACCAGCATTCGTCCATGATGAATATAATGATAGAGATGACCTCGACGATGACCAAGTCACTCTAATTGGTCAAAATGTTAATCCTACGAGACAAACTAGGAGAAGACGTTTTGATGGTGTGGACAGAAACATAGGCAACATCAAAATGAAAATTCTATCTTTTCAAGGAAAGAATAATCCAGATACTTATTTGGAGTGGGAACGAAAAGTGGAGCTAATCTTTGAATGTCACAACTACTCCGAAGAGAAAAAGGTAAAATTAGCTGCTGTTGAATTTTGTGATTATGCTATAATTTGGTGGGATCAATTATGTAAAGACAGGCGTAGAAATGGTGAAAGGCCCGTAGAGACTTGGATAGAGATGAAACAAATCATGAGGAGGAGATTCGTCCCAAGTCATTACTATCGGGATTTGCATCAACGACTGCAAATTTTGACACAAGGTTCCATAAGCGTTGATGAATATCACAAGAAGATAGAGATAGCCATGATAAGGGCTAATGTGGAGGAAGACCGTGAGGCTACAATGGCTCGATTCTTAAGTGGATTAAACAAGAACATTGGTGATCTTGTGGAATTACAGCATTATGTAGAGATTGATGATATGGTGAATATGGCCATGAAGATTGAGAGACAACTCAAAAGAAAAGGCACAAGGTATGATTCAAAACCTTATTCGGGTTCTTCTTCATCTTGGAAACCGAATTGGAGTAAAAAGGATGATAAACCCATTGTTAAGCCTAAAATTGATGGAATTAAAGGCAAAAATGAATTTGGCAACAAGGGTAAAGGTGAGAATCAATCTAATCAAAGTGGAGGTATTAAGTGTTTTAAGTGCCTTGGGCATGGACATATAGCACGTGAATGTCCTAATAAGAGAGTTATGATTCTAAGAGATGGGAATATAGAATCTGAAAGTGAAAGAGAGGATGATGATGACATTCCAGAGGATACTAGTGACGTAGAGTATGCTAAAGGTGAAATTTTGGTTATTCAACGCACACTTAGTTTACAAAGTAAAAATGATGAACATGGTGAACAACGTGAAAATTTATTTCATACTCATTGTTTGATTGCTAACAAGTTGTGCAATGTGATTGTTGATAGTGGAAGTTGTACCAATGTGGCAAGTACCTTACTCGTGGAGAAACTGAAATTGCCTACTATCAAACATCCAAAACCTTACAAGTTACAATGGTTGAATGATAGTGGTGTAGTAAAGGTAAATCAGTAAGTGTTAATTCATTTTTCAATTGGTAGATATGAGGATGAAGTTTGGTGTGATGTGGTACCTATGTATGCTAGTCACATGTTGTTGGGGAGACCATGGCAATATGATCGTAGGGTAACACATGATGGGTTCAAGAACCGTTATTCCTTGATCATAGATGGACAGAAATATCAACTTGGACCATTGCCTCCGAAGACAATTCTTGAAGACCAGATGCGCATAAAACAACAATTTGAGGAGCTTGAGTCTTCATTAACCAAAACATTTGGGAGGGAGCAAGTAAGAGAGAAATAAGAAAAGATGAGATGAGTGATAAAAATAAGAGTATTGAAAAACACAAGGAGAGAAAACAAGGAAGGCTTGAGTGAAAGAAAAATGAGTGTTTATGCCAAAATGAGTGATGTAAAAAAGGCCTTAATCATGAGGCAGCCCTTACTTGTACTTATGTACAAGGACATTTTGATTTCTTCTAACAAAATTGATAAAAGTTTGCCTAGTGTTATTGTTAATCTTTTACAGGAAAATGAGGATATCTTTCCCGAAGAAGTTCCCAATGGTTTGCCACCAATTAGAGGAATTGAGCATCAAATTGATTTCATTCCAGGTGCAAGCATACCAAATAGGCCAGCATATAGATGCAACCTAGAAGAGACCAAGGAAATCCAAAAGCTAAGTCGTAGGCATGCAAAATGGGTGGAGTTTATTGAATCTTTTCCATACATCATCAAGTACAAACATGGTAAGGAAAATGTGATCGCTAATGCTCTCTCTAGAAGGTATGCTCTAATATCTAAACTTGATGCAAAATTATTGGTTTTTGAATACATTAAAGATTTATACAATTCTGACTATGATTTTGCTAATGTTTATGAGGCATGTGAGAAAGGGAGTTTTGATAAATTCTTTAGACATGATGGTTTTCTTTTCAAAGAAAACAAGCTGTGTGTTCCTCAATGTTCAATGAGAGAATTGCTTGTAAGAGAAGCACATAATGGAGGTTTAATGAGATATTTTGGAGTTAGAAAAACTTTAGATGTGTTAATAGATAATTTTTGGCCACGCATGAAAAGGGATGTTAAAAGATTGTATGAGAAATGCATCACTTGTAAACAAGCTAAATCTAAAGTAATACCTCATGGGTTGTATATACCCTTCCTATAGCTAGTGAACATTGGGTTGATATATCCATAGACTTTGTCTTAGGTTTACCTAGGTCAAAAGGAGGGAGAGATTCTATTTTTGTTGTTGTTGATAGGTTTAGCAAGATGGCACATTTCATTCCTTGCCATAAAACAGATGATGCAACACATGTTGCGGGAGTATTTTTCAAAGAAATTGTGAGGTTATATGGCATTCCAAGGACAATTATGAGTGATAGAGATGTGAAGTTTCTTAGCCACTTTTGGAAAACACTTTGGAGTAAGTTGGGTACAAGATTGTTGTATTCAACCACTTGTTATCCACAAACAGATGGACAAACAGAGGTGGTAAATCAAACTTTATCAACACTTTTGAGGGCCATAATTCAAAAAAAATTTAAAATTGGGAGGAGTGGTTGCCACATGTAGAGTTTGCTTATAATAGAAGTGTGTATGCTACAACAAACCATTCCCCATTTGAAGTTGTGTATGGGTTCAATCCATTAACTCCTATAGATTTGCTACCTTTACCATTGGAAAAGACCAATTTGGATGGTAAGCAAAAAGCTAATTTTGTCAAAGCATTGCATAAAAAAGTCCGAACACAAATTGAAAAGAAAACTCTACAATATTTGAAACAACACAACAAAGTCCGAAAACAAGTACTGTTCAACTCGTGACTGGTTTGGATATACTTAAGGAAGGAAAGATTTCCTAGTCATAGGAAGTCTAAACTAATGCCAAGAGTAGATGGTCCATTTCAAGTCTTTCAAAAATCAATGACAATGCATATAAGCCGGAACTACCAGTGAGTATGGCAACATTAATGCAACATTCAATGTTTCTTATCTATCTTTGTTTGATGTAGGTGATGGAGGCTATGATTCGAGGACGAATCTTTTCCAGGAAAGGGGGAATGATATGAACCAGATCAAGCAAGTCAAGACTCAATCAAGATTCTATGGTTGCAAGAAAAGCCTAAAATAGTCAATATGATCATGAAGAGAGAAAGACAAATTTGAAGACCTCATCTTGAAGAATAAAAGTCCATTCAGCCATGTTTACCAAAATTCATAAATTAGGAATATGAATGTTATTTAATGTATTCATTCCCTTTGTACTATCCTCATACTATATAAATGAGGTTGACTCTCGATGTAAGAGACAATTTGGAAAGATAACAATTCTTCAACACTGAGTGTTTTGTTTTTAAGTTCTTGCATGAACTTTAGAACTTATCGCTTTTCTCGCTTGTATGGCGTCAAACCAAATCTTTGCTTTTCCTTTGACTTATCAGACTTGTTAGTTTGTGGCGTCTTAAGGGAATTCAAAGTGCTATTCTAGTTATTTCATCAATTTTCTATTGATAAGTAATTAGAATAGCTTCCCTTACTTCATTCTTGAACGATCCACCTTGTTTCAATTCATTGGAGGGTGTCATTTTGCATTCCATATGTATCATAGCTCTTTAGCTATCGGGGTGTATGGTTGCTAAATTGATGATTTCCATCATTAAGTCAGCCCTCACTTATCAGGCTTTTCTGCTTGTAGCGTTCAAACCAAATCTTTGCTTTTCCTTTGACTTATCAAACTTGTTAGTTTGTGGCGTCTTAAGGGAATTCAAAGTGCTATTCTAGTTATTTCATCAATTTTCTATTGATAAATAATTAGAATAGTTTCCCTTACTTCATTCTTGAACGATCCGCCTTGTTTCAATTCGTTGGAGGGTGTCAATTTGCATTCCATATGTATCATAGCTCTTTAGCTATCGGGGTTTATGGTTGCTAAATTGATGATTTTCATATGTACCATATGTTTCGATCCGCCTTGTTTCAATTCATTGGAGGGTGTCAATTTGCATTCCATATGTATCATAGCTCTTTAGCTATCGGGGTGTATGGTTGCTAAATTGATAATTTCCAAAAGCAAGTCAGTGAGCTTATGGAAAAGGGGTATGTGCGAGAAAGCATGAGTCCATGTGCAGTTCCTGTTCTTTTGGTGCCTAAAAAGGATGGATCTTGGAGAATGTGTGTTGATTGCAGAGCCATCAACAAAATCACGATAAAGTATCGACATCCTATTCCTAGGCTAGATGACATGTTAGATGAATTGCATGGTTCTTGTCTATTTTCAAAAATTGATTTGAAATCTGAATATCATCAAATAAGAATGCATGAGGGTGATGAATGGAAAACTGCTTTTAAAACTAAACATGGCTGAATGGACTTTTATTCTTCAAGATAAGGTCTTCAAATTTGTCTTTCTCTCTTCATGATTATATTGACTATTTTAGGCTTTTCTTGCAACCATAGAATCTTGATTGAGTCTTGACTAGCTTGATCTGGTTCATATCACTGCTCATCTCTGCACCGAGCGCCACGTTGGTCACCTCACCCTTAGTGCCCACCGCACCCTCCTCCCTTATCTATTGTTGCATCTCTCTTAGCAATAGAACCGGTGAGCTTATGAGACTTGGAGCCAGGCAGCTCTCCCTCGGTTCCTCCATTGATAGCATCATCCTCCTCTTCTTACTTCTGGAACTCGTTCGAACAGTGGGCACCAATTTCCGCAAGCGTTGCAGGTGAAGCAACCCCGGCACTATTGCACTCCACCTGGCTGGACTCGTAGTCGTCGGTGGCGTAGGAGCCTGTTAGGGATCGAGCGATACTAAGAGGGGGGGGGGGTGAAATAGTGTAGCAGTAAAGAACGATAGATTTTTCAGCGATTAACACAAGTTTGGAAACTTCGTACGAATGAATGCAGCATTTCGTTTGAACCCAGAAAGATTACGTTTTAACTTTAAAGTATACGTAAGAAGATGAAGATGAAGTTGAGTAAATAAGGCAGCAAATGAAAATGGTTTGCAGTAAAGTAAGTTGTGAGAAAGTAAATGCAAACCGATTTATAGTGGTTCGGTCAACCGACCTACATCCACTTCCGAAACCTTCTCCGATGAGGCTCCCAACTTCCACTAGCAAATCCTTTTGAAGGGGAAGGACCAAATACCCCTCTTATAACCCTTTTACAAGAATTTCACACTCATTATACAAGCCATTTTTCATATCAATTATAAATTTGCATCAATAAAAATATATATCAATTGTTCAATCATCACATGATGCAAATAAGACAACAATGCAAAGAAATCATGTCATGAAGGATATCAATATGTAAATTCAACAAGGATCAAAACCAAAAGATATCATTCATAACTTTCTTTTTAGCAAGATCAAAATTCATATTTATCAATTTTTAATTTAAGATAAATGTCATACAACCAAGAATCATGATATATAAAAGCATATCAATATCAAGGATCAAATCATGATTACAAGTGCTAACATATTTTCTTTTCATTTATTTTCAAGCTATGATAAAGAAATAAATTAATGATTCAATCAATAAGCACAATTCTTTTATATCAATTTTGAATCATATAGGGCTTACACGATAAATATCAATTTATGATAAAGGGTATACAACCAAGAATCATGATGCATAAAAACATATCATTTTCATAGATTAAGTCATGATTCATTGATTCATCATAAGGCAAATTTCTTTTTAATCATCAATTTTTCAATTACCACATAAGACATACAAGCCAAAGAATTTTTATCATTTTTATATTATGAAATATATGATAATAAGGCTCATGATTCATTTAAAAAGATATAGCACAAATAGCAACTTGATTCATGCATAAGAATTCCAAGTACCAAGTATTAAGATATCAAGACTTCGATTGTGATAAAGCTCACTCAAGTTCAAATCATCAAAATCATTAACATAGTTTATGAGATTCACAAAAAAACATAAACTTGAATTGTTCTCCTCTTTGGTAAATGATAAAAGAAGCAATCATTTTGAGATTCAAAATACTAGCAATTTGCATTAATCATGACAAGTGATACATCAAAAATCTACATCATTATTTCAATCAACAAGTCATGAAGCATACAAAGTAGTATTGAAACATGAGAGAAAAGTTCAAATTATCAAATTATAATCAATTCATCGAAATCACTTCTATAATTTACGAGATTCTTAAGATATCATGAAATCATTAATCTCGATAAGATAGTAAATATAATTTCTTTATGTTTCATCATATAAGTATGTCTTTTGCCTTTATATGCCAAATCAAAATATTCAAAACCGAAAGATAAACTTCATTATAAAAATCGTTAAGACAAAAATATAACACATCATTTCAAGATATGAGATTTAATTTATCATGATAATGTGTTTCAATTTATTTCAAACAAGTGTGCTCATGTTTCAAAAGATGAGTATCAAATTTAAAATCAAAACATGAGTTTGTCATCAAGATATGATATCACAAAGTCATTAAGCATAATAACAAACTTTTAATATTTTCATTTCAATGATGATTTCATAATGTATGTTCAAATATTTATACGGAAGCCATCATTGTATAAATTCAAAATACAAGTTTGTCATTAAACCCATCAAGATTAAATGTATCAAAATCTTTCATTAGAAAATTTTAATAAGAGTAATATAAATTGATTACATGTGAGCATGTATCAACAATTCAAAGCAAGACATAAGTTTCGTTATAAAAACCGTTAAGACCAAACACATCAAAAATAAAACATTGTGATTAAAATATTTTTAACTTTTGTGTTTTATTTTATGTGGTTGATCTTATATAAGCATGTTCAAAACTTTCAAGTAAAAATGAAATCATCAATATGCTTGATTTTATCTTTTAATCATATTTGGTGTGCAAGCATTATCTTGAAACATGCTATTAATTTTTTATGTCAAAAATCATGCATCTTATTTGAAATCAAAAGCAATGTAAAATCATCAAGATTCATGAATTTGTCATGATCATACCTATGGAGCATTTTCATTTATCAAGTAAGATTTCACATAAGCATGCCCAAAAACTTTTTGCATGAAAGATATGTATCAAGTTTAAAGCCAAAAAGTGATAGGAAAATCATCAAGATTCATGGATTCATTATGAATATATTATTTTAAAATATGAGATTTCAAGTCATCAAGTATGATACAATCATTAAGCATGTTTTCATAATACATCATCAAAATCATTTTAATTCTTTCTTTCATTTGTAATAACAAGATGATCAATGCTCAAATTTTTGCTAAAATCATGCATCATTTTATAAAAATGTGAAAAATAATTTCATCATGAAAACCATCAAGTCCGAATATACATTATTCCAAAATATAGGATTTTAATCTTCATCATTTCAATTCCTCATTCAGCATGATACAAAAATTTAAAGATCAAACATCATGTTTAGAAATGAAATATAAAACATCATGATACACATGCATGGATTAATCCAAGGCAATATCACAAATCATGCAAGTATCATTCATAATTTTTACTTTTCAAAAATACTAGAAAGAAAAGCATAGTATAATTTTAAAATAATTTAAATTTTCAAAAATACAAGAAAAGCATGAAAAAATTTCTACTAACTAAGTTAAGCATTCATGGAAAGCATTATGTAATTTCAAAATAATTCAAGGGAGTTAAGTTACCTCATAGTCGAAGCCCGTTAAAGCCCAATTCGTCGTTTCGTCATTTGATTCTTCTTTGCACTTCTTCTTCATCTTTGGCCTTTTCCTCCATTCAAGTTCATTGTTCATTTTAGATTTTTGTTTAATGAACTTATTAAGATTCATTAAAAGTTCAATGTCATCTTCATTGTCCTCATCACTTGAGTCATCACTCAAGTGGCATTTCATAGTCCGAAGTGCCAAATCCTTCTTGTTCTTTGGAAGGTGCTCCATGTGTTCATTATATTCCATGAAAGCCATTTCATAGGTCATTAAAGTCCCAATGAGTTCTTCAAGAGATAAGTCATGTAAATTTTTAGCTTCTTGTATTACCGTTACTTTTGGATCCCACTCTTTTGGAAGGGATCTTAAAATCTTATTTACTAAATCAAAACTTGAAAAAGATTTACCAAGACATCTTAGATTATTGACGACATCCGTGAATTGGGTATACATGTCATCGATAGATTCGCTTGGTGTCATTTGGAAGAGCTCAAAATCATGCAATAAGAGGTTTACTTTCGAGTCTTTAACTCTACTAGTTCCCTTGTGCGTGATTTTAAGAGTTCGCCAAATGTCAAAAGCCGTTTCGCACATAGCAATCCGATTGAACTCGTTCTTGTCCAAAGCGTAAAATATGGTATTCATCGCCTTTACGTTTAAAGAAAATGATTTCTTCTCTAAGTTCAACCATTCGTTCGTCGATTTAGAGGGAAGTTGAAAGCCATTTTCGATGATGTTCCATAAATCCAAATTCATTGAAAGCATAAAAACTCTCATTCGAGTTTTCCAATAAGTGTAGTTGATATGAACCAGATCAAGCTAGTCAAGACTCAATCAAGATTCTATGGTTGCAAGAAGAGCCTAAAATGGTCAAAATGATCATGAAGAGAGAAAGACAAATTTGAAGACCTCATCTTGAAGAATAAAAGTCCATTCAGTCTTGTTTACCAAAATTCATGAATTAGGAATATGAATGTTATTTAATGCATTCATTCCCTTTGTATTATCCTCATACTATATAAATGAGGTTGACTCTCAGTGTAAGAAAGACAATTTGGAAAGATAACAATTCTTCAACACCGGTGAGTGTTTTGTTTTTAAGTTCTTGCATGAACTTTAGAACTTATCAGGCTTTTCTGCTTGTATGCTCAAACCAAATCTTTGCTTTTCCTTTGACTTATCAGACTTGTTAGTTTGTGGCGTCTTAAGGGAATTCAAAGTACTATTCTAGTTATTTCATCAATTTTCTATTGATAAGTAATTAGAATAGTTTCCCTTACTTCATTCTTGAACGATCCGTCTTGTTTCAATTCGTTGGAGGGTGTCAATTTGCATTCCATATGTATCATAGCTCTTTAGCTATTCGGGTGTATGGTTGTTAAATTGATGATTTCTATCATTTGCATCGTGAGCACCTCAAGTTTGAGGTTTGCTTATCCATTTATTTGTTATCTTTTAACTTTTTCCTATTCTCTTATCGCAATATCCATAATTGCTATTCTTCCTTTCTCCTTATTGTTGTGTTTCTTGTGCTATTACTGTTTGTTCTTCATTTTTTCCCCTCACTTTATTGTCAAAAAAAAAAAGAAAGAGAGCAGAAAGTTCAAAAAAAAGAGAGAGAGAGAAAATCAAAAGTAAAAAAAAAAAGGAGAGGAAATCAAGATAAAAAAAAGAGAGGAGAAGATCAAAGGTCAAAAAAAAGAAAGAAAGAAAGAAAGAAAGAAAGAGATCGAAATTATAAAAAAAAAATTATGAATTCAAGGACTTCTTGAAAATTACAGAATTCTATCTTCATAATTTTGAATTCTTGTTTCAGGTTTAGAATTTTTTTATTCCAGAAAATCTTCTTTAATTCATTTGATACTTGAATTCTAATCTTTGCTTATTATTGAAGTGTATTACACACTCCTTTAAACTTGGCTTATATTTTTTTTTTTGCTTTTATGTCCAATTTCAATACCCTTGAATTGCCACAATCTGAATTGTTTGTTTAAGTTTCTTAGTTAATCTAAGAACTCAAAGAATAAAACAAGAGGTAAAAGGCAAGAGTGGTGAGATCAATATCGAGAAAAAAAAGCCAAACATTGTGTGAAAATACGAGTGGAGTGAATCAAATCTTGATGAAACACGTGAGAAAGTGTTGGTGAGGCTATTCTAACTTTGTTTTTAGTTGCAAATATGTCTAAAGAAAAGAAGCGAGTTCTTCATCAAATGATCTTTTGCTTCAAGCAATGCAACAACAATTTGAGCGTATGTTCAAAGTGATAGGAGATGAGATCATCTAGAAAGGCATGATGATGCAATTAATAGATTGGAAGGTGAACCACGGCGTAGGAGACAACCGTTCGTCCATGATGAATATAATGATAGAGATGACCTCGACGATGACCAAGTCACTCTAATTGGTCAAAATGTTAATCTTACGAGACAAACTAGGAGAGGACATTTTGATGGTGTGGACAGAAACATAGGCAGCATCAAAATGAAAATTCCTTCTTTTCAAGGAAAGAATAATCCAGATACTTATTTGGAGTGGGAACGAAAAGTGGAGCTAATCTTTGAATGTCACAACTACTCCGAAGAGAAAAAGGTAAAATTAGCTGCTGTTGAATTTTGTGATTATGCTATAATTAGGTGGGATCAATTATGTAAAGACAGGCGTAGAAATGGTGAAAGGCCCGTAGAGACTTGGATAGAGATGAAACAAATCATGAGGAAGAGATTCGTCCCAAGTCATTACTATCGGGATTTGCATCAACGATTGCAAACTTTGACACAAGGTTCCATGAGCGTTGATGAATATCACAAGGAGATGGAGATAGCCATGATAAGGGCTAATGTGGAGGAAGACCGTGAGGCTACAATGGCTCGATTCCTAAGTGGATTAAACAAGAACATTAGTGATCTTGTGGAATTACAGCATTATGTGGAGATTGATGATATGGTGAATATGGCCATGAAGATTGAGAGACAACTCAAAAGAAAAGACACAAGGTATGATTCAAAACCTTATTCGGGTTCTTCTTCATCTTGGAAACCGAATTGGAGTAAAAAGGATGATAAACCCATTGTTAAGCCTAAAATTGATGGAATTAAAGGTAAAAATGAATTTGGCAACAAGGGTAAAGGTGAGAATCAACCTAATCAAAGTAGAGGTATTAAGTGTTTTAAGTGTCTTGGGCATGGACATATAGCACGTGAATGTCATAATAAGAGAGTTATGATTCTAAGAGATGAGAATATAGAATCTGAAAGTGAAAGAGAGGATGATGATGACATTCCAGAGGATACTAGTGACGTAGAGTATGCTAAAGGTGAAATTTTGGTTATTCAACGCACACTTAGTTTACAAAGTAAAAATGATGAACATGGTGAACAACGTGAAAATTTGTTTCATACTCATTGTTTGATTGCTAACAAGTTGTGCAATGTGATTGTTGATAGTGGAAGTTGTACCAATGTGGCAAGTACCTTGCTCATGGAGAAACTGAAATTGCCTACTATCAAACATCCAAAACCTTACAAGTTACAATGGTTGAATGATAGTGGTGTAGTAAAGGTAAATCAGCAAGTGTTAATTCATTTTTCAATTGGTAGATATGAGGATGAAGTTTGGTGTGATGTGGTACCTATGTATGCTAGTCACATGTTGTTGGGAGACCATGGCAATATGATCGTAGGGTAACACATGATGAGTTCAAGAACCGTTATTCCTTGATCATAGATGGACAGAAATATCAACTTGGACCGTTGCCTCCGAAGACAATTCTTGAAGACCAGATGCGCATAAAACAATAATTTGAGGAGCTTGAGTCTTCATTAACCAAAACATATGGGAGGGAGCAAGTAAGAGAGAAAAAGAAAAGATGAGATGAGTGATAAAAATAAGAGTATTGAAAAACACAAGGGGAGAGAAAACAAGGAAGGCTTGAGTGAAAGAAAAATGAGTGTTTATGCCAAAATGAGTGATGTAAAAAAGGCATTAATCATGAGGCAGCCCTTACTTGTACTTATGTATAAGGACATTTTGATTTCTTCTAACAAAATTGATAAAAGTTTGCCTAGTATTATTGTTAATCTTTTGCAGGAAAATGAGGATATCTTTCCCGAAGAAGTTCCCAATGGTTTGCCACCAATTAGAAGAATTGAGCATCAAATTGATTTCATTCCAGGTGCAAGCATACCAAATAGGCTAGCATATAGATGCAACCCAGAAGAGACCAAGGAAATCCAAAAGCTAAGTCGTAGGCATGCAAAATGGGTGGAGTTTATTGAATCTTTTCCATACATCATCAAGTACAAGCAAGGTAAGGAAAATGTGATCGCTGATGCTCTCTCTAGAAGGTATGCTCTAATATCTAAACTTGATGCAAAATTATTGGTTTTTGAATACATTAAAGATTTATACAATTCTGACTATGATTTTGCTAATGTTTATGAGGCATGTGAGAAAGGGAGTTTTGATAAATTCTTTAGACATGATGGTTTTCTTTTCAAAGAAAATAAGCTGTGTTCCTCAATGTTCAATGAGAGAATTGCTTGTAAGAGAAGCACATAATGGAGGTTTAATGAGATATTTTGGAGTTAGAAAAACTTTAGATGTGTTAATAGATATTTTTTTTTGGCCACGCATGAAAAGGGATGTTAAAAGATTGTATAAGAAATGCATCACTTGTAAACAAGCTAAATCTAAAGTAATACCTCATGGGTTGTATATACCCCTTCCTATAGCTAGTGAACCTTGGGTTGATATATCTATAGACTTTGTCTTAGGTTTATCTAGGTCAAAAGGAGGGAGAAATTCTATTTTTGTTGTTGTTGATAGGTTTAGCAAGATGGCACATTTCATTCCTTGCCATAAAACAGATGATGCAACACATGTTGCGGGACTGTTTTTCAAAGAAATTGTGAGGTTACATGGCATTCCAAGGACAATTGTGAGTGATAGAGATGTGAAGTTTCTTAGCCACTTTTGGAAAACACTTTGGAGTAAGTTGGGTACAAGATTGTTGTATTCAACCACTTGTTATCCACAAATAGATGGACAAACGGAGGTGGTAAATCGAACTTTATCAACACTTTTGAGGGCCATAATTCAAAAAATTTTAAAAAATTGGGAGGAGTGTTTGCCACATGTGGAGTTTGCTTATAATAGAAGTGTGCATGCTACAACAAACTATTTCCCATTTGAAGTTGTGTATGGGTTCAATCCATTAACTCCTATAGATTTGCTACCTTTACCATTGGAAAAGGCCAATTTGGATGGTAAGCAAAAAGTTGATTTTGTCAAAGCATTGCATAAAAAAGTCCGAACACAAATTGAAAAGAAAACTCTACAATATAAGAAACAACACAATAAAGTCCGAAAACAAGTAGTGTTCGAACCTGGTGACTGGGTTTGGGTATACTTAAGGAAGGAAAGATTTCCTAGTCATAGGAAGTCTAAACTAATGCCAAGAGTAGATGGTCCATTTCAAGTCTTTCAAAAATCAATGACAATGCATATAAGCTGGAACTACCAGGTGAGTATGGTAACATTAATGCAACATTCAATGTTTCTAATCTATCTTTGTTTGATGTAGGTAATGGAGGCTATGATTCGAGGACGAATCTTTTTCAGGAAAGGGGGAATGATATGAACCAGATCAAGCTAGTCAAGACTCAATCAAGATTCTATGGTTGCAAGAAGAGCCTAAAATGGTCAATATGATCATGAAGAGAGAAAGACAAATTTGAAGACCTCATCTTGAAGAATAAAAGTCCATTCAGCCTTGTTTACCAAAATTCATGAATTAGGAATATGAATGTTATTTAATGCATTCATTCCCTTTGTATTATCCTCATACTATATAAATGAGGTTTACTCTCAGTGTAAGAAAGACAATTTGGGAAGTATAACATTTCTTCAATACCGGTGAGTGGTTTGTTTTTAAGTTCTTGCATGAACTTTAGAACTTATCAGGCTTTTCGCATTGTATGGCGTTCAAACCAAATCTTTGCTTTTCCTTTGACTTATCAGACTTATTAGTTTGTAGCGTCTTAAGGGAATTCAAAGTGCTATTCTAGTTATTTCATCAATTTTCTATTGATAAGTGATTAGAATAGTTTTCCTTACTTCATTCTTGAATGATCCGCCTTGTTTCAATTCGTTGGAGGGTGTCAATTTGCATTCCATATGTATCATAGCTCTTTAGCTATCGGGGTGTATGGTTGCTAAATTGATGATTTCCATCAACACATCATGAGTGTAAGTGAGTCTAAGAGGAAACGAGAAGAGGTGAACAATGCATATCTATGACATTGTAGGCTAGGTCACATCCATGAGAAAAGGATTCAAAAGTTGTTAAAGAATGGATATCTAGATCCATTCGACTATGAGTCATATGCAACTTACAAACATTGCCTTCGAAAAAAGATGAACAACTCTCTATTTAGTAGAATTGGAGAGAGAGCCACTGAGTTATTGGAACTCATACATAGGCATGTATGTGGTCTCATGTCGACTCATGCCATAGGTGGTTACTCCTACTTCATTACTTTCATTGATTTTTTTTTGGTAAATAAATGTAAGTAGATTTAGTATGAAGTTTGTACAAAATAACATTATCTACACAAGCCATAGACTAAAGCTTGAGATCTCTTAGAGCAATTTAGGAGAATGCACCCCACCATAGAAAGGTGGAATGGTCTCACTCCACCAGACTCATCTCCGAGAGTAGTTAAATAGAAAAGTAGTTATGACTACACATGTTGTAGACTATGATGCTCTACCATAGGCAACAAATAGCAAAATGCAATAACCAACCATTCCTGAACGACCGGTGAATATATCATATTTTTGAAGTAGAGAATCACACAATACAACAACCTTTCTAGAAAGCATTAAAGAATTGTAAAATTGAATCTAAGGAAGATCTCTTTTTCTCTACTTGTTAAATGCCTCATTTCCAGATCCTACTCCATACATGATCTTGAGTCGCTAAGTATCTCGAGCAAAAGATGAGCATTGTGTGTGTTGTGACCCTCAAAGATTCTGCTACACCTCTTCTTCCAAATCCACCAAATAGTACATCTGAAGGTAAGCTTTACCAGTTGTGTAAGAAGCCCTTTTCTTGAGAAGTTTTGCTGCAGCTGTTCTAGTTCTTGATGCAAGTTTGGCATTGGTAGCCTATGTATTTCAAATCTTTTCAGAATCTCCATCCATACCCAATTAGTGTAGTCACAAGCAAAATAGAGATGATCTATACTTTCTTCCTGTTACATACAAAGAGAGCATCGGTTAACAAGACATATACCTTTTCGCTTTATATTGTCCATTGTGGGTAGTTTGGCAAGAAAGGCCTGCCATGTGCATAAGGAATGTCTCTGTGAGCCCGGTCTATCCCATGTCCAACTGCTCGGGATCCACTTGTTGTTTCTTTGTCTGATTTGATTCCATGCAGATGTAGCACTAAACTTTCCATTGTCATGAATCCAATTAAGCATATCTGATGAGTTATTTTTGATTGGAAGAGCTGTAATAGTCAGCCAAAGTGATAGCATATCAAGAGAAATAGGATTAGGAAGACACCAGATGCCGTTAACAATGAACTCAGAAACCTTCCAATCTTTGGGGGCCCTAAGATCTCTTCGTACTCTATCACCATACAATTGAAATATACTCTTCCCATTCACCCAAGGATCATACCACATATTAATTCTGGTCCCAGAAAAGATTATATAAGAAATGTGGTTGATCAGCTAATTTCTTGCCTTCAAAATTCCTTCCCAAGCAGAATGATATGTTCTTGTTGAAACTTCTCAGATTGATTCCTTAGATAGGTACCTAGAAGAAACCCATTGTGACTATAAGGATTTGTTTTACAAAAGATCCCACAATTTCTGTACCAAACAAGCTTTATTTCAATCTCTCAGATTTCGTAGATTCAGCCCCCCCTCATCTTTTGGTCTACAAATGCTATCCCAATTTACCATATGCATTGCCTTTCCATCCGTACCATTCCAGAAAAAGTTCTTCAATAGCCGTTCAATATCCTGAAGAAGTCCAACAAGTAGAAGAAATGCATTAGACCAATAAATAGAGTAAGAGAATAACACAGATCGGATGAGTTCAAGTCGTCCTGCTTTGGAAAGAAGTCTAGTTTTCCAGGAGGAAATTCTATTCTTTATTTTTTGCAGGATAGGCTGACAGTGGGTTTTGTGAATGCTAGTTGATATGAGTGGGAGACCCAAATAAGGAACTGGTAGACTTCTCTCGCTAACCCCTAAAGTTTGTATAATAAAGTCTTTATCTTCAATGCAAGAACCCAATAGACTTTACTTTTTGCATGATTTAGTTGAAGGCTAGAAACCAAACCAAAATCTTTCAGAATAGTAACCAAATTCCTCACTGAAGTAGTGTTATTGCGAAGAAATATAATAAGATCATCTGCAAATGTTATGTGGGATATATAAATAGAACCAGCATGGGGTACCTTAATGCTGCCATCAGAGATTGCCTTTTCTAACATATAGCTGAGTCCTACCATGACAATTGTAAAAAGATATGGAGAAAGTGGATCTCCTTATCGGATGTCATTCGTACTCCCAAAGAAGCCAACGGGTGAACCATTGAACAGAACTGAAAATTTTGGAGTTTCCAAGCAGCACTGAATCCAATTAACCCATTGTTAAGGGAAGTTCATACTAAGGAGCATCTTGTAGAGAAAGTGTCTATTAACTAAATCAAATACTTTTCGTAAGTCAACTTTAAAACATATTTTCGTCCCTCTTGATTTGGAGTGCAGATCTTTGACCAAGTCGTTAGCAAGAAGAACATTGTGATGTATACTTCTCCCTTTAATGAAAGCAGCCTGAGTAGGACTAATGATCTTGTGCATAATCATTTGCATTCGATCTGCAAGCAACTTGGAGATGATCTTGTAAATAAAGTTGCATAAAGAAATGGGCCTATAGTGCTCTAGTGAATCAGCCCCTGCATTCTTAGGAACTAAAGAAATAAAAGTGCAATTTATCGCTTTAAGAATACGACCTGAAGAGAAAAAATGCTGACAAGCTTTAATCACATCATTTCCAATGATCGACCATGCAATTTGGTAAAATTCAGTTGGAAATCCATCTGGACCAGGGCTTTTGTGCTTTGGTGACTTGAAGACAACTCTTACAACTTCTTCGTCTGTAATTGGTGCATTAAGAATCGTGATGTCATCCGAATCAAGCTTTCTAGTAGGCTCCACATGAACATTATTAGGCTGCTCTGTTTGATTGAGTAAAGAATAAAAAAATTATTCAGTGTGTGCTTTAACCTCATCCAAATTCTCAATAAGCATACTGTCTTGGTCTTTACATTTCCTGATACAATTAACAGCCCTTCTAGTAGCAATGGTTGCATAGAAAAACTTCGCATTGGAATCCCCTAAAGTAAGCTAATGCTGTCAAGACTTCTGTTTTGCAAAACTTTCTTCCTGCTTTAAGGCCTGCATGAATTGATACCTAGCCTCTGCCTCTTTGCAAATAAGATTCTCGTCAAAGGGCTGAAGATGCAGCTCATGTTGCACCGTCATTAGTTCCTTTTTGCTTAACTGGACCCGGGTGGTAATATTGCAAAAGGTGTTTGTATTCCACTCCTTTAGTACTGCTTTACATGCTTTAAGCTTTTGGTATAAGATATAAGGGGGAGATCCATGCACATTAACATTCCAAGCTGATCTGATAACCTCGAGGAACTAAGGATAGGTACTCCACATGTTAAAGAATCTAAATGGTTTCTTGCCTCTGGGTATTATTTTGTCTGCATGTATATACATTGAAGAGTGATCAGAGAACAACTGAGCACCATACTCCAGAAATGAAACAGGGTAAATTGTTAACCATTCGTGATTAATCAGACACCTATCGAGTCGAGCCATTATTTTCCTGTAGGCAGCACCTTGATTACTCCATGAAAGCCTATCCCCTATAGATTTCATATCAATCAATATAGCAATATCTATGTAATCGTTAAAACCTTGAAGCTTGCTCTCTGAAAGTGGTTTACCTCTTACTTTTTCATGTGTGTACCGAACAGTATTGAAGTCACCAAGAACAATCCAAGACACTGTAAGATAGTCATTTGCAATGTTAATCAGATCATTCCATAGAACGTTTCTTTCCTGCATACTATTAGAAACATATACACCAGTAATATGGAATTGACAATCATTCTTTTTATCCTCAGCCTTAAAGTGGATGAATTGTTCTGTAGCAGAAATAAAGCAAGCACTAATAGAGTTCGGATGCCATAATACCCATATTCTACCATAAGTGTCATAAGTATCATTGGTAAGAAGTTCTGCCTCTGGCCATATTAAATTTCTTTGAACAGAAACCCGAGATGGTTTA
The DNA here is from genome assembly GCA_023547065.1 of Musa troglodytarum. Taxonomy (NCBI): domain Eukaryota; kingdom Viridiplantae; phylum Streptophyta; class Magnoliopsida; order Zingiberales; family Musaceae; genus Musa; species Musa troglodytarum. The sequence continues at coordinate 23,360,907 of CP097507.1, read as the reverse complement.
ATTTTTATTTCCACCAGAATAACAATATCACAAGCAGCAGACTTGATTATTCTATTAAGCTCCTGACATTTCTCAAGTTTATTCAGTCCACGAACATTCCAACAAAGTATCTTCATCAGAAATAAAACAGGTAGGAAAGGAAATAAGGGTCTCTTCCTAGGTAGACGGAAGTATGTGCGACTTAATAGTACCATCCTTCTTCTTATCCTTGGGTTTTGCAGTTTCCTCCCGCATAATATCCTTACCTTTTAAGCCTTTATTTCTATTTTTATCCACTTCATCCATAGCTTGCAAATGCTTAAATTTCAAAGTACCCAAGATATCTAGGTTGGCAGTATTTGTTGAAGGTTGAGGCACCTATTGAGGCAGAATATCCTGGCTGGTGAGATTTGTAGGGACTAGTTGAGACACAATATCCTGGTTAGCATGATGAGTGGGACGTGAGATCCCCGTTGCGGTAGTTCCTGTCGATGTAGGAAGAGATGAAGGTTTCTCGTTCTCTTATGCGTAGGTAACCTGGGAAACTGTTGTTGTGAAAGACTCTGATATATTAGAAAGAGGTAAAGTTCCTGATTTGTCTTTCTGATCATGATGCTGCCCAAGTGAGTCAGAATGCTCGCTCGTCTTCACCAGCACTACTGCCACTGAAGGAGACTCGCCTTGTTCGTCAGTAGTCATAATAGTAGTATCAACCCCGTGCTGAGAAGCCTAGCATTGCCGGTAAACCTGAGTGATCGATTTCTAAGTTTGCTGACAAGCTCCATGTGCATGACCAAAAGAGTAGCAAATCTTACAATGTTGTGGCTTCCAAGAATATGAAACAGGCACCTTACGGGTGGTCTCATCAAGATCATGATAAAAAACCTCATCTGGAAGATCACCATCAGAAGAAACCATTACACATGCTCATGTAAAAGCAAATCTCGTCAGCGCTGTTGTTGCTTTGTCAATATATAATGGCTGTCCCAAGGTGTTACATAACTTAGCAATAGGGAAGACCATGAAAGGATACCCATAAAGGAATAGACTGTACGCTGTCTAACTCCAAATGGACATCAGGAGACCAATGCCGTAAAATCATCGGAAGGCCACGAATAGTCCAAAACCCTTCAAGGATTCGTTGTAAATCCTCTTCAGAATAGAGTTTGCATACAAAAAAACTGTTCTCTAGCATATGCATATAAAATACCGATGTTCCCCATCGAGTCTTGATGAATGAGAATAATAGGAAATAGGATGTCTTTAGACCGACCACATAACCAACAAGTGCCATGGACCACATCTTAATTAGCTATTCAGAATCAGTAGTCTCGTACACAGCAATCTTCTGATCAGCTTGGGTTTCTGGAGTAAAGAAGTCCAAGCTAAAATCTGAACTTCTAACCAGAGCCTTGAAAAGGCTTGTCCAAGGCTGAGGATCTCTAGAAATGAGAGTAGGAGGTCGTGATCTAGAGTGCGACCTACCTTTTGTTAGGATCTAAAAGGCATTAAGAGGGGGGGGGGTGAATTAGTGCAGTGAATAAAACAATGGATTTTTCAGCGATTTAAAACAAGCTTCGGAAACTTCGTACGATGAAAACAATCGTTTCGTTTGAAACCGATTTTTGTGTTCTAACTTTAAAGCATGCGTACAAAGATAAAAATGAAGAGGAGCAAGTGAAGTGAAGGTTGCAGCAAGGTAAAACAGAATTTAAACACTCACACAATCAAGACGCAGCGATGTATAGTGGTTCGGTCAAAGTGACCTACATCCACTTCCGAAGCCTTCTCCGATGAGGCTTCCTTCTTCCACTATCAAATCCTTTGAAGGGGAAGGATCAAATACCCCTTTTACAGCCCTTTACAAGATGTTCACACTTGTACAAGATCTCTCAAGAAAAGAAGAAGGTGAACACTTAGCAAGAACAACACTTTTTCAACACTCTACAAAAGCTCAAGACTTACGATATTTGCTCAAAAGGGTGCCCTTTCAGCTGAGAAAGGGGGGGGGGTATTTATAGATCCAAAGTGGATTCAAAATTGGGCTCCAAATTTGAAATCAATTTGGAGTTCCAATGTCGTCAACAGAGGCTACATCGCCGCGGCGCGGTACACCGGGTCAGGTCGCTTTGTCACAGAGTGGGAAGGCGATTAACACGCTCAGCGTAACCGCGGTGCCACACGACCGGGCGGTGCCTGGGCATAGAGGTGTTCACCGTCACAGGACAGTGGTTATCGCGCTGCTACCGCCTGCGGGCGGTGACTGGTCAGCCGCGGTACCACCGCCAGCCGGGCGGTTCCACCGCTGTGCCGGGTGGTTCCATCGCCTCACCCATTCTTGGACCAAAGCCGAATGGGCCTTTGTTCGTCCTAACTTGCTCAAGAGGCCCGGTTGGCCCCTACTAAATTTAGGTAGGATTTTTTCTTAAATCCTTGCCCTACTCATGTGCAAACTACGAACCTAAAACATAACTCAACATGATTTGATCCGATGCGCTTCAAGTCAACTTCCGGCGAGCTTTACGGCGAGATTCCGGCAGCCATCCGATGCTTCCCTCGGATTGCTTCTAGTGGGCTCCCAGCATACTCCGGATTGTATGGCGAGCTCAACGAGTTTTCGGCTTGCTTCCGAATCTTCCCAGTGAGTTTCGCGAACCTTCGACGATCTTTGAGATGAACATCCGAAAACTTCGGCAAGTCCCTGATTTGATCTTGGATGGTTCCGGCAACACTTTCGAAAAATCTCTCGGACTTCCGATGAACTCTTGAACCCCCGACGGACTTGACCTCGGTAAATCACTTTATGTTTTCTTCCCATCGTAGTTATTCCTGCACACTTATCTCAACAAAGTAGATTAGAACCAATTGACTTCATCATCAAAATATGAGATTCAACAATCTCCCCCTTTTTTATGATGACAATCAATTGGTGATGGAGTTACTCTTAACTCCCCCTATCTATATGCCATAAAGAAAGAATTGCTTGAATTCAATTTTTGAATTCAACACAATAAATTTAACTTCATGATGACAAAGTTGATGTTGGACAATAAGATGTCAAATAGGTATCAAAGATATCATTGAAGTATACATAATTAAAAACATGATATCAAGAACCTAAATAAGCATTTTAACTTGCAATATCTTGTAAAGCATGGAAAATGCATATAACTTGTCAACATATGGCAATACATATTATTTCTCCTCCTTTGTCATCAACAAAAAGGAAACGAGGGATTCATATGTAACAAGAAAGGATGGCCGAAAAATGTGGAAAAGGAAATCAATCAGAAAGCTGAAAATCATGTCACAGTGGCCAAGAAGATGTAATGAAGATAATACAACATATATGTCAAGATGTAATGAAGATAATACAACATATATGTCAAGATGTAATGAAGATAATACAACATATATGTCAACATACAACACAAGTTTACATCGTTCAAAAAGAAAGGACACAAGCTACTCCTCGTGAGGAATGCCAAGATGCCTATGCATGTGATCGATCTTTAGGTTCATCTTTCGCATTTCCTTCAAAATTTCAATTTGCTGTAGTTTTACTTCATTTAACTCTCTCATGATCGGATAGTCAGAAGATGGAGCAGAAAATGTCACTGATGTAGCCGCAAATAAAAAGGATCAGGAGGAGGAGATTCATTTCCCCTAAGGACTGGTGTTTCAGGATGGTCTACTGGTGGGGGAGGTATATCACATCTCCTAGGTTATCTAACCCCTATACCATGCTCGAATATACACCGAAATCACCTAAGTAGTTTAACGTCAATGATATTAAATCTGTCCACTTGTATTGCTTCTTCATTTGGTGGAATGCAAATATTATGGGCATGCAATAGTTTAGTTATTAAACCTCCATAAGGTAACATTGATCCTTTAGAGATGACCTCTATCATGTGCTGAATTAGGTAACCAAAACAAAAATGTTGTCTGGTCATGATCCAATATAAGGTACCTAACTCAGTGAAACTCATCTCATCATGATGAAACTGTTTAGGAATGATAATGTTTATAAGAATATGATACAAAATCTTAGAGTTAAAAGGTAGTAAATGTTCACAACTCTTGGGGATTATACCTAAATTTGGGTTTGCAAACATAGTTTCTAAAGCTTCAGAGTGGGTGGCACCAACTGTGTCCATATCCCATTTTCCTCTAAAATAGCATCCTAGTTCTTTTTCAACAATTCCAATTAATGAGCATATAGTATTATCACATATTTGGATCTCATTACCTAGAAGATAAGTTGACAAGCCATCATCATTCATAGTTAAATTAGTATAAAATAATTTAACTAAGCGTGGATAAATAGGTTCAATAATTTGCAAAAGGCCTCTAAGTCTGCAAACCACATGATAGGTTCTAGGTTCCCTAATTGATTCAAATCAACATATTTTCCTTTATGAATGGGTCTAGAATCAAGTTCAGTAAATCTAAGGGAAGCCTCTTGTGATCTAAACAAGGATTGGTCAAATGAATCTACCTCCATCCTTTTTCCTTTGTCTCTTGATGTTCTTCTAGGAGTCATTTCTATCTAGGATTGATCAATAATCAATTGAAGAAAGGAATTAATTTTGACAAGAAAAGGAAAGAGAAATAATTCTGTTTTTACCTTAGATTGTTCCTTTGAGATGTAGGAAGCTTGAATCAAAGTAAGATCTCCTTCTTAGGCTTCTAGAGGGAAGAAATGATACCAAAATGATGCTTGGGAGAGTTTAGAGAGGTGAGGAAGAGAGGTCGGGCGGTTCTACCGCTGACCCTAACTCACCCCGTATAAAAGGGGTGTTTGGGCGGTACTACTACCTCAAAGAAAGTGTTCCACCGCTTGGGATCGATCGCCAGTGTGCCACCGCCAGATCCATGGTGCTATCTGGTAGCACAAAAAAAATCAGCATATCAATTTTTTTTATTTTAAAAACAAAGGGTCTTAGAGATGGGATGAAGTCAAAGAGAATGAGAAAGTGTGAATCAAATCCGAAAAACCATAATTAGAATGTGTGAAATCAAATTGATGAAAACCATAATATGTAGAATCAAATCGATGAAAACCATAATGTCAAGGAAAGATATCATCAAATAAAGCTTACTCATTTGGACAGTTCAACATACCTAATTCCCTTTTAATAAAATCAAATTGTTCCTCATTAAAGGTTTCGTAAAAATGTCCGCTAATTGATGATTTGTATCAACAAATTCAAGGGTGACATCTCTACTACTTACATGATCACGTATAAAATGATGCATAATGTCAATGTGCTTAGTTCGAGAGTGTTGAATCGGATTTTTAGTTAGACAAATAGCACTTGTGTTATCACATTTTATAGGAATATTTTTTAAGTAGATTCCATAGTCTTCTAGTGTATTTTTCATCCAGATAACCTGTGCACAGCATGCACTTGCAGCTATGTATTCAGCTTCTGCCGTAGACAATGCAACCGAATTTTATTTCTTGGAAGTCCAAGAAACAAGTGCATGTCCTAGAAATTGATATGTTCTGGATGTGCTTTTTCTATCTAATTTACATCCACCAAAGTCCGCATCAGCATAAGCTTTCAAATCAAAATTGTCAGATCTTGGATACCATAATCCAAGATTAGGGGTCCCTTTAAGGTATCTAAGAATCCTCTTGACAGCTTTCAAGTGAGATAGTTTAGGATTAGCTTGGAATCTTGCACATAGCCCTACACTGAACATGATGTCGTCCAGTTGCAGTGAGATAAAGCAGGCTACCTATCATGCCCCTATAAGTTTTTTGATCAAAACTTTCTCCACTTTTATCCATATCTAATTTAATGGAGGTGCTCATAGGAGTGCTAATATCTTTTGATCCATCCATGTTAAATCGTTTTAACAAATCCAATGTGTATTTTGATTGATTTAGAAATATATCATCACTTAGTTGCTTGATTTGTAGTCCTAAAAAGAAATTTAGTTCTCCCATTAGGCTCATCTCAAATTCATCACTCATATTCTTAGCAAATAATTCACATAGTGATTTATTACAAGACCCAAAAATAATATCATCAACATAAATTTGAACAATAAGAAAATCATTTTCAAAATGTTTAATAAACAATGTAGTATCAACCTTGCCTTTAGTGAAATCATTTGAAATTAAAAAAGAACTAAGCCTCTCATACCAAGCCCTAGGGGCTTGTTTTAGACCATATAGAGCCTTAGTTAGCTTAAACACGCGGTTAGGAAATAGAGAGTTTTCAAATCCGAGTGGTTGTTCAACATACACTTCTTCGGAAATAAAACCATTTAAGAATGCACTTTTGACATCCATTTGAAATAATTTGAAATCTTTACTACTAGCATAGGCAAGGAGCATCCTAATGGCTTCCAATCTTACCACCGGAGCGAAGGTCTCTTCATAATCGATACCTTCTTCTTGGTTGAAACCTTTGGCCACTAGTCTAGCCTTGTTTCTAACTGCGATACCGTATTCATCTTGCTTGTTTCTAAAGACCCACTTAGTACTAATAACTAAGTGGTCATTAGGTCTAGGAACAAGCTTCCAAACCTCATTCCTCTCAAATTGATTCAATTCTTCTTGCATTGCGATAACCCATGAATCATCTTTCAGGGCATCAACAATGCATTTTGGTTCAACTTAAGAAAGAAAAGCGGCATGGGCACAAAAATTTTTGAAAGAAGAGCGAGTTTGAACCCCTTTCGATGCATCTCCTATAATAAATTCCTTGGGATGAGCATCTATATACTTCCATGCCTTGGGTAAGGAAGTTTGGGAAGAAGATGCATCCAAGTTGTCATTTTGAGGAGAGGGTTCATTCAAATTCAAATTATCAAGACCAAAATCATCATCAAAATCTTTCTTCTTAAATTCAGAAATTTCATTAAAACCACATGAATAGATTCTTCTATAAGTAAGGTTCTTTGTTGAAAACACTAAAAGCCTTAGAAATCGAAGAATAATCAAGAAATATGCCTTCATTGGATTTTGCATCAAATTTTCCTAAGGCATCCTTTTCATTTAAAATAAAGCATTTACAACCAAAACTTTAAAATAAGAAACATTGGGTTTTTTACCATTCCATAATTCATATGGAGTTTTAGATAGGGATGGTCTCACTAGAACTCTATTTATAACATAACAAGTCGTATTTACGGCTGCCCAAAAATATTTTGGTAAATTATATTCATTTAACATGGTTCTAGCCATTTCTTGCAAACTTCTATTTTTCCTTTCCACTACTCCATTTTGTTGTGGATTTCTTGGAGTAGAAGTTGTGATTGTATCCGTTTATTTCACAAAAATTTTGGAAGTCATGATTTTGAAATTCACCTCCATGATCACTTCGAATTGATGAAATCATAAAGCCTTTTTCATTTTGAGTGAGTTTACAAAATTTAGAGAAACATTTGAAACAATCACTTTTATGAGCCAAGAAATAGGTCCAAGTGTATCTACTATAGTCATCCACAATTACAAAGGCATATTTGCTACCTCCTAGGCTTGTTATGTCAATTGGTCCAAATAAGTCCAAATGGATCAATTGCAATGGTCTAGTGGTGCTAATTTGATTTTATGATTTGAAACTTGTCTTTATTTGTTTTCCTAGTTGACATGCATCACATACCTTATCCTTAACAAATTTCATGTTTGGGATACCTCTTACTAAATCTCTAGATGAAATCTTAGAGATTAGTTTCATGCTTGCATGGCCTAGTCTCCTATGCCAAAGCCAAGCATCATCATTCAAAAAATATAAGCACATTTCATTACTTAACTTATCAATATTTATGGTGTAGACATTGTTTTGTTTTAAAGCAATCATGGATATGTTGTTGTTGGGTTTTTCAATAATGCAAACATTAGATTCAAATCTAACAACATAACCTTTATCACATAGTTGACTAATACTTAAAAGATTATGTTTTAAACCATCAACTAGTAACACATCATCAATTGAAAAACTCGATTTGTTACCTATGGTTCCCTTGCCAATGATTTTACCCTTGTTGTTGTCTCCGAAAGTGACATATCATTCTTCTTTGCTAGAGAGCATAGAGAAATGAGATGGATCTCCGGTCATGTGCCTTGAGCATCCACTATCAAGATACCATTTCTTGCTCCTAGCTTGTGAGTTTGTCTACAAAAGAGGATGGTTTTTAGGTACCCATTTGATTTTGGGTGCCTTACAAAATGATCTACTTACTTTGTAATTTATCATTGAATTGTTTATGGTTCCTTTAGGAACCCATATCAATTTTTGTGGATTAATTTTCTTGAATGGACATTTGTAGGCAACATGTCCCGTTTTACCACAAAAATTACATTTCAAATGAGGTGATACATGCAATGTAGGCCCTTTAACGAAGGTGGTGGGATTTTGATGAGAACCTCTCACAAATCCGGTACCATTTTTATTTCCTACGTGACCTTTGTTGGCAAGAATCATGTCTAAGCTCTTGCTACCGACCTTAAACTTGTTTAGGGTCTCTTTGAGTAGCAACTTCTCCCTCTTTGTTGCATCTAAGTCTTCACACTTAGAGCATGGGGGTAGAGAAGGGTTTTGAAGACTATTGAACTTACTTTGTAATAAAGCATGCTCTTTCTTAAGCAAATTGAACTTCTTACTAATAGTTCTACATTCATCAAATAACTCATGAAAAGCCATAGAAAGTTCATCGAAAGATAATTCTTCACTAAGTAACTCACTAACCTCTTCTCCAAATGCCATTAGTGCGAAGTTTGCCTCCTCTTTATTGCTAGCTTCTTCAACCTCGGAGTCACTTGAATCATCCCACGTGGCCTTCAAGGCTTTTTTCTTCTTGAATTGCTTCTTCTTGGCTTGAGGGCATTCATTCTTGAAGTGTCCCGACTTCTTGCATTCGTAGCAAATGACTTGGTCCTTTTTGTTCAAATTTGCTTTTTGTGTCATTTTAAATTTGTTCTTTCTTATAAATTTCTTAAACTTTCGAGTTAGAAGTGCAATGTCATTGTCACTATCCTCATCACTTGATGTTCCTTTCAAGTGGTCTTCTTGTGTTCTAAGTGCCATATCCTTCTGTTCTTTGGAAGGGGTTCTCAAGCTCTTCATGAGCATGGCACGTCATCTCGTAAGTCATTAGAGATCAATAAGTTCTTCAAGGAAATACTTTAAGATCCTTGGCCTCTTGAATGGTGACCTTTGGATCCCAACACTTTGGAAGGGATCTTAAAATTTTAGTTACCAATTCAAAATTAGAAAAACCTTTACCAAGAGCTTTAAGTCCATTGATGACATCAAGTAAAGCGGGTGTACATGTCTCAATGGACTCATTTGGTTTCATCAGAAAAGTTCATAAGAATGCACAAGAATGTTGATTTTGGACTCTTTCACTCGGCTAGTGCCTTCATGAGTGATTTCAAGAGTGCGCCAAATATCAAATGCCGATTCACAAATAGAAACCGATTAAACTCATTCTTATCAAGCGCACAAAATAAGGCATTCATAGCCTTTGCATTGAGAGCAAAAATCTTCCTCTCCGACTCATTCCATTCACTCATCGGAAGAGAAGATTTTGCAAAGCCATTTTCAACAATGTTCCAAAGTTCGAAGTCCATGGAAATGAGAAAAATCCTCATACGAGTCTTCCAATATGTATAATCCGACCCATTAAACATAGGCGGACGAGTAATGGAGAGACCCTCTTATATACCGGAGTAGGCCATCTCTCTTGGGTTTTAAACCAATATGAGAGCAAACCTTGCTCTGATACCAATTGTTAGGATCTAAAAGGCACTAAGAGGGGGGGGTGAATTAGTGCAGCGAATAAAACGATGAATTTTTCAGCGATTTAAAACAAGCTTCGGAAACTTCGTACGATGAAAACAATCGTTTTGTTTGAAATCGATTTTTGTGTTCTAACTTTAAAGCATGCGTACAAAGATAAAAATGAAGAGGAGCAAGTGAAGTAAAGGTTGCAGCAAGGTAAAACAGAATTTAAACACTCACACAATCAAGACGCAGCGATGTATAGTGGTTCGGTCAAAGTGACCTACATCCACTTCCGAAGCCTTCTCCGATGAGGCTTCCTTCTTCCACTATCAAATCCTTTGAAGGGGAAGGATCAAATACCCCTTTTACAGCCCTTTACAAGATGTTCACACTTGTACAAGATCTCTCAAGAAAAGAAGAAGGTGAACACTTAGCAAGAATAACACTTTTTCAACACTCTACAAAAGCTCAAGACTTACGAAATTTGCTCAAAAGGGTGCCCTTTCAGCTGAGAAAGGGGGGGGGGGGGTATTTATAGATCCAAAGTGGATTCAAAATTGGGCTCCAAATTTGAAATCAATTTGGAGTTCCAATGCTCTGGTCATGAGGCGGTGCCACCGCGTGTCGTTGATCGACGTGGCGTGCAGCGCCACCAGGCGGCGGTGCTACCGCTCCAATCTGCTGACTGGGCGGTGCCACCACCCCAGCCAGGCGGTTCCACCGCCTGTCCGGCGAGCTTTACGACGAGATTCCGGCAGCCATCCGATGCTTCCCTCGGATTGCTTCCAGTGGGCTCCCAGCATACTCCGGATTGTATGGCGAGCTCAACGAGTCTTCGGCTTGCTTCCGAATCTTCCCGGTGAGTTCCGCGAACCTTCGACGATCTTTGAGATGAACTTCCAAAAACTTCAGCAAGTCCCTGATTTGATCTTGGATGGTTCCGGTAACACTTCCGAAAAATCTCTCGGACTTCCGATGAACTCTTGAACCCCCGACGGACTTGACCTCGATAAATCACTTTATGTTTTCTTCCCATCGTAGTTATTCCTGCACACTGATCTCAACAAAGTAGATTAGAACCAATTGACTTCATCATCAAAATCTGAGATTCAACACCTTTATGCTGTGTCATCAAAGGACCATCTCGTCGGGAAAAAGAAGCAACTTGAGAAGGAAGCCTCATCTTCAGATCGACCCTGCTGCCACCGTCACCAGCCATTCTCGAGTTGTGCTGCCCCAAATCAAGAGGAAATGTTCAAAGGGCAAGGGGGAGAGGGCAATGCAGATCTGCCCCCAATGGAGTAGAACAGGGGAGACGCTGCCCAGCAGCCGCAAGTGGACACTGCCCAACAGCCGCCGCCTGGCCTCCTTGCCCAGCACCTACTCAGACTGGCCACGCTGCCCTCGTGCATGCAAGAGGCAGCCCCTTGCATGCAGAACTGCAGAAGAGTGGGAGGGGGCGATGCAGGAAGCCCTCTCCCACTGCCGCCGTGCCACTCGATGCCACCCAGCAGCTTCACCGATCGCTCCTCCTCGCAGAGAGCCGCTGCTGCTGCCCCTGTACCACAGCACAGTAGCCTGCCAGGAGGAAGAAGAAGGGGTTGATGCAGAGGGTGGGGAGCGATTCAGCCTTGCACCGTGCATGCGACCCTCCAACTCTCCTCCTCTGTTCAAGAAGAAGAGCAGAAAAGGCAGCCCCAATCTGCTCTTCGGTGCACAGAACAGGGGAGAGCCGTCGTCCTGCAACCACCTTCTCTTCTCGCCCTAGCCTTCTCCTCTCCTCCTTTGTTCAAGAAGAAGAGCAGAAAAGGCAGCCCCAATCTGCTCTTCATGCATGCAGAACAGGGGAGAAACGCCCAACAGCCGCTGTTTTCCTCACCCCCCGTGTTTGATCTTGCTCTTCGTGCGTGCAAAACAAGGGAGAAACTCCCTCCTTATCCACCCAAGAGGAAGAAGTCCAGCAGCGACCATGAAATTGCCTAGCCTCTGTTCTCCTTGCGTGCAGAACCGTAGAGAACATTGCTCGCTGTGCGATGCAGCCTTCCTGCTCTCCATGCACAGAACAGGGGAGAACCGTCGCCAGTAGCCACCGCCTCTTCTCGCCCTAGCCTTCTCCGTGGCTTCACTTTCTCCCAACGCGTTCGCACGTGGAGGAAGGGAAGAACCACCACCCAAGGGAGAAGAAGTAGATCCACAGCGTCCTGCAGCCACCGCCACTTCTCACCTTAGAGAGAGAAGAGAATCGCCTAGAGAGAGAAGCTCTTGCCTAGAGAGAGAAAGGTGAAGTTGTTGAATCATTACTTTCATTGATGATTTCTAAAGATACAGACATGTGTACTTGATGAAGTACAAGTTTGAGGCTTTTGAGAAATTCAGGGAATATAAGAATGAAGTGGATAATCAGACTGAAAAGAGTATTAAAACCCTTCAATCAGATCGAGGAGGTAAGTACTTGAGTACAGAGTTCACCCAGTTCCTCAAAGACCATAAGATTTTATCCTAGTGGACACTTCCTTATATACCGTAGTTTAGTGGTGTATCATAAAAAAGGAATCGCATACTATTAGATATAGTGCGTTCCATGATGAGTTTCGTCGACCTACCCATCTCATTCTGGGGATATGCTCTAGAGACTGCAGCTTGCCTTCTGAACAGAATTCCAACTAAGTCAGTAATGTCTACTCCATATAAGATATGGAATGGGAAGAAGCCCGATCTTAAGGTTGTTAAGATTTGGGACTGTCCTGCCCACGTCAAGAGACAATCTCGACAAGTTAGAATCCAGGACAAAATGATACAAGTTCGTGGGATACCCCAAGGAAACTTGTGGATATTATTTCTATCATCCTAAGGACCAAAAGGTCTTTGTAACCAAGAGAACAGTATTCCTTGAGAAGGAACACATTCTTGGTGGAGACAGTGGGAGCATGATAGAGTTGAGCGAGGTTGGAGAACCTAGGTCAAGCACCATTCCATAGCCAGAATCTGTTCATGTACCTAGCACCCAAGTTCCAACTTTATGTAGGTTTGGTAGAGTATCCCATCCTCCTGAGAGATATGTGAGACATATCAGAAGAAAGGATGTTGAAGATATTGATCCTCAGACTTACGTGGAGGCTATTATGAGCATACACTCCGGGAAATGGTAATAAGCCATGAATTCAGAAATAGATTTCATGTACTCCAATAAGGTTTGAAACATGGTTGTTGCACCCGAGGGTATTATACCCATTGGCTGCAAGTGGATCTTCAAAAAGAATATTGGAGTAGATGGAAAGGTAGAGACTTATAAAGCAAGGCTAGTGGCTAAGGAGTATCATCAAAGGCAAGGTATTGACTATGATGAAACTTTCTCACCCGTAGCTATGTTAAAATCCATTCGAATTCTATTAGCTATTGCTGCACACTATGATTATGAGATCTGACAGATAGACGTCAAAACCGCATTCCTCAATGGCAACCTCAAGGAGGAGGTGTATATGATACAGTCTGAGAGATTCGTGTCCAGAGATAACCCAGACAATGTGTGCAGGTTGCTTAGGTCCATCTATGGACTGAAGTAAGCTTCCCGAAGTTGGAACATAAGATTTGATGAGACGATCAGATCTTATGATTTCATTAAGAACGAAGATGAGCCTTGTGTGTACAAGAAGGTAAGTGGGAGTGCTATCACCTTTTTGGTACTGTATGTGGATGACATCCTGATCATTGGGAATGATATAGGAATACTCTCCACAGTAAAGGCTTGGCTATCTAGGCACTTCTCTATGAGGGCTTATAGGAAGCATCCTGCATATTGGGGATACGGATCTATAAAGATAAATCCAAGAGGATACTTGGCTTGTCCTAGTCTAGGTACATAGACACTATTGTCAAAAGGTTTGGCATGAAAAATTCCAAGAGATGTCTCGTACCAATGAGATATGGAATATCACTTTCTAGGAGTATGTCCCCAAAGACTCCTGAAGAAAGGGCACACAAGAATAGGATACCATATGCCTCAATGATAGAATCTATCATGTATGTTATGCTATGTACCAGGCTTGATATAGCACATGCTTTGAGTGTCACGAGCATGTATCAGGCAGATCCAGGCTTGTAGCACTGGAAAGCAGTAAAATGCATCCTTAAGTACTTGAGAAGGACTAAGAATCTTTTACTAGTATATGGAGGCAATAGCCTAAGGGTTGAGGGCTGTACGGACTTAAGCTTCCAGTCCGATGTCAATGATAGTAAGTCTAATTCAGGGTATATGTTCACCTTAAATGGAGGAGCAGTATGCTGGAAGAGTTCCAAGTGAGACACTACTGTTGACTCGACCACAGAGGCAGAATACATTGTTGCGGTAGAGGCAGCAAAAGAGGGAGTCTAAATGAAGAAGTTCATCACAAATTTAGGAGTCATCCCAAGCAACGAGGAGCTGATTCTCTTAAATTGTGATAACTATGGGGCAATTACTCAAATAAGGGAACCCGGGTCTCATTAGAAGTGTTCTAAGGAGGTTTCAACTTATTAGAGAGATCGTGGCCCGAAGAGATATAGTAGTGCAAAGAGTTCCATCCGAAGATAACATTACAGATCCACTGACCAAGCCATTATCTCAAGATATATTTGAGCAGACACGTAGGTGATTGGCTTTAAGTGAAGTGGGAGATTGCTAGTCATATGTGCCCTACAAGCCAATCACATGAGTGATGGCACTTGTGACTTGATATACACTCTTTCTTTTTGCTTATTATTATTAGGCATTTCATCACTTTATCATACGTGTTGCATATATTATGATGTCCTTGGATTTATGCAATGGGAATCGGATTGTGATGAGATCACGATAATGAGACCGATTCACCTTTAAGCACAAACCCTAAATAATCCCGGTCATAGGTTACTCGAGAGAGACATCGAGATAACCAGATAGACTTGTGTGCTGTATACTTGTCCATATGATGGAGGTAGTTGGTCTCATAGCTACTCGTGTGGAGACACTAAGGATATAGTACATATGCTTATTGGAGAATGAGTTCACTGATTGATCCGCTTATGGAATACTGGATGGTTACTGATACCTCATGTTAGACAGCAATTCCGTAGTCCCAGTAGTGTATCTGGTTCTTAGACTTGAGACACCAACGATGTCCTGTATGAGTACTCCACTCTTTGATACCGGACTTATAGGTTTGGAAGTTCTAGATCTAGTACAATCGGTTATTGGGAGTGTTAGCCAACCTTACAAGGGCTATTGAGTGTCAATAGATGATCATCCACTCTCGGTATCATGAGAGGAATATCTCATGTATTCTTGCTCGAATAAATCCTTGGCCAAGGTTATTCGGATTGAGAGAGAAAGAGTTCTCCGGGAGAATCCGATAAGAGCAAGACTCGAGGAGAAACCGTATGGGCCTGATAAGACCATGCCCGGTATAGGGTCTCTGGGATATTAGATGGATGAGGGACTATAGATACATGGTAACTGAGAACAGATAGGTCCAAAGGATTGGATTCCCTTGTATCGTCTTGGGACTATGGCGTAGTGGCCTAGTACGTCCGCAGTCGATAAATTGGGTGAATTATTATGGAGATAATAATTCACTAAGTTAGAATAAGTTCTAACAAGTATGACTTACGGCCAGCTCGATATTGGGCCTAGAGGGTCACACACATATGGTAGGTGTTGCGACGAGTAGAGGTTCGGATATGAGATATCCGCCAGAGCCCCTATCTTATTGGATATCTAATAAGCCCCTGAATTATTGGATCCTAAGATGAGATCAAATAAAAGCTAATAAGAAATTATTGGGTAGAGATCCATTAATCTAAGAGGCTTGGGTAATTAGATAGAGATCCAATACCCAATAGGGCAGGATCCATTAGGGTTTATAGGGGGCCTCTATAAATAGGAGGAAATTGAAGGCCCAAAGGCTGGGGTTCTCTCAGTAGCCACCTTCTATTCTCCTCTACCCAAGAGAGGAGTATCGTCGCAATCTCTATCGTGTGGATACCATTAGAGAGGAGGACGCTTGACCTTTACAGGGATTTAAGGATATCCAATCTCCCTAGGTACTTTCTTTTACACATCCATTTTTTACGGATTTATTTTTGAAACGCACCGATCTTCGCATGATGACGGAATCTTCAGCGAAAATCTAAGGGGTTTTGTTTTCTGTTCTTCCACTGTGCATGAGATGTCACCTCCTTGGATTTCCCAACATTAAAGCAACCATAGATAAGCAAAATGAGAGGTATAGGCAAGTTGCCAACAAACACAGGAAATATGTGTAGTTTAATGCAGGAGATTTGGTCTGAATTCATCTAAGAAAGGAGGGGTTTCCATGATGCAAATTTAGCAAATTGAAACCAAAAGGCTGATGGTCCATTCAAGGTGCTTAAGAGAATTGGCCAGAATGTTTATGAGATCAAGTTACCTAAAGATTATAGAGTGTCTCTAACATTTAATGTGGTTGATTTAAGTCCTTATCATGATTATATTGTTAAAACAAATAAGGACTTGAGGAAAAGTCTTTTTCAACCATGGGAGAATGACATGGGAGTGCCTAATTTGTTACAATCTGCTCATATTGACCTTGCTAATGCTATGGTATATTTTTAGCCTACATTATTGCCACAAAGTCTTCAACTCAGCCCATTCAAATATGATAACTCTTGAGCATATTCTCTGCACCAAGTTAAAGATGTTTCAATACACTTTTCTTCATGATTAAGAAACACGTTAATGGAGTTAGTTGATAGCTGTGAAACATTTCATCTCGAAATTTCCTATGCATAAAGGGTTGTTTCATGCACTACTACATATTTTAGTGTTTTAGGGCTAGAGAAGGTTTTTAGAAACTGAAGATATTGGCAGAAGCTCTCTTAGAGTTCTCTCAAAACTTTGTATCTCAGATTATTCCTTAAGTGGTGTCTTTTTGTTCAGTTCTGTATCCTCGTTTAATTTTCTTGGGGTGGTGAAATTTTCTATATCCTTATGTGATTTTAAACTTAGTGGTGAACTATTTTACGATTATGTTAAAGTATTTTTGTGAGATTATTATTTTTCTGTCCGAAAGAACTTATTCCAACAAATACCATTATACTCTCGACTTTTCTCTCAAAATCCATTCTATATCACCCCCGTATCAAATCATGTGAGTGATGGCACCTGTAACATGTTACGTCAATCTCTTTGCTTATGATTATTAATATTTTCTCACATTATTTGGATGTATATTATGATATCCTTGAATCTATGCAATGGGAATTGAATCGTGATAAGATCACGATAATGAGATTGATTCACCTTTAAACACAGACCCTAAATAATCTTGGCCATAGGTTACTCGAGATGGATATTAAGATAACTGAATAGACTAGAATGCTGTATACTCATCCATATAATGGAGATGGCTGGTCTCATAGCTACTTGTGTGGAGACACTAAGGATACAGTACAAGTGCTCATTAGAGAATGAGTTCACTGATTGATCTGCTTACAGAATGCTGGATGATTATTGATACATGACGTCAGACAGTGATTCTGTAGTCCCAATAGTATATCCGGTCCTTAGACTTGAGATACCAAGGATGTCTTGTATGAAAACTCAATTCTTTGATGCTGGACTTGTAGATTTGGAAGTTTCAAATCTAGTACAATCGGTTATTGAGAGTGGTAACCAACCTTACGAGGGCTATTGAGTATCAATAGAGGATCATCCGCTCTCGGTATCATAAGAAGAATATCCCATATATTCTTGCTCAAACAAATCCTTGGCCAAGGTTGTTCAGATTGAGAGAGAAAGAGTTCTCCGAGATAATCCGATCAAAGTGAGACTCGAGGAGAGATCGTATGGGCCTGATAGTACAATGCCCGGTATAGAGTCTCTAAGATATTAAATGGATAAGGGACTATAGGTATATGATAACTGAGGACATATAGGTTCAAAGGATTGGATTCCCCTGTAACGTTTGGGGACTGCGACGTAGTGGCCTAGTACGTCCATAGTCGATGAGTCGAGTGAATTATTATGGAGATAATAATTCACTGAGCTAGAAGGAGTTCTGACAAGTATGACTCATGGCTAGCTCGATATTGAGCCTAGAGAATTATAGACATATGGTTGGTGTTGCGACGAGTAGAGGTATGGATATGAGCTATCCGTCGAAGCCCCTATCTTATTAGATATCCGTTAAGCCCTTGAATTATTAGATCCTAGAAATAAGATCCAATAAGAGCTAATAAGATATTATTGGGTAGAGACCCACTAATCCAAGAGGCTTGGGTATTTGGATGGAAATCCAATACCCAACAGAGCAAGATCCATTAGGGTGAAATTAACAAGGGACCTATATAAATAGAAGGGAACCAAAGACTCGTAGGCTAGGATTTTTTTGGTAGCCACCTCCTATTTATTCTTCTCCCCCTCTCCTCCTCAGCCAGCAACCCCAGTTTGGAGTGTGTGGACAACAAGAAGGGTCGACCCCTTCTTGATCGCGTAGTGCATGCAATAAGGAGATTTGAGTGATAATTTGAGGAGCACCGTCGTAGCACTTACCATGTGGATTATCGCTAGAGAAGAGGACATTTGAACTCCTTCATCCAGTCCTAAAGATCTGTAGGAATTCAGAGATATACGATCTCCTTAGGTAATTTTCTTATGCAGTAATTTTTTTCGTTTCGTGGGTTTTGCACATCAACTTTTGCACGATGATAATAACCTCTTTTTCTATGGGAAATTTGTGATTTTTATTTCTGTTCTTCTGTTGCGCATATAATGTCACTACAGATTTCCCAACACCCTCGACGTGTTGCCCAATCCATCGGCATGTTGATTCCCGCAATATTTGATCTTGGCGCAATGTCCGATTCTTCTGGCCTGATGCCCAATTTCTAACTCCGGCCCAATGTTTGATTCTTTTTGCTTTAATTGTTTTATCTTTTTTGATCGAAGTTAGTCATATATCACTTATCTCAAAGTATATATTATATCATAAATTCATCAATTGATTCTATTATTAAAATCTAGGATTCAACACAATCGAATATATTTTAGTTTAAAATCTAATATATTTTGATCAAATTGACCTAAAATATTTTAAATTGATACATCCACACCCATGTACTATTGTGATATTCATTCATATATATTTTTATTTTTGAAGGACTTAGAAGAATTGTAATTTAAAATTTTGAAAGTATCTTTGAAAAAGAAAACATAGGAGGTGGAGAGAGAAAAAAGAGATGGAGGAGAAGATAAAAATAAAAAAAATAAAAATAAAAAGCAAAGGAGGACAAGAGGTGGAGAAAGAAGCAATGGAGGAGAGGAGCAGAGAACTGATTCATGCATTCTTACCAGGTTTCGATGTCATTTAACCAAAGACTAAGAGAATTTTTAGTCCAAAATAAAAAATATGATAGATAAATAAAAAATGAATAAGAGGCCTCATTCAGTAAAAAAATGGATAGCATGAACTTTTTTTTGATAAATTATGTTTTTTTTTTTTTTTTGCTTGCAAAAGCAATCGATCCTGGCTTAATTTTTGCAAAATTAGTTTGTTTTTCTACGCGTTTCATTAGGTTATAAGTCATCATTAATGGTTCACATAGTAGATCAATGGTTTAAGCTTAAAAAAGTAAGTAAACATCAATTAGGTCTACCAAAAATATTCTCAACTATTGAAAATGATGAAAAACTAAAGTATCACTTGGACAATGTCATGGTTTGATTTTGAAATGTATTAACTCTTGCCGAGGGCAAACCTAAGTAAAGGAGATTATAACATCTCTAAATTTAATCTTTTTTAAAAAAATAAAAATAATTTAATTTATAAAAATTATTATCACTAATTCCAGCATACGCTTAAGCATCTTAAACATTGTAGAACATAGTTAAAAAGCAGCAAAATAAGCGGTTCAAGTAAAACTCGCAGATGTAAATTCTTTGTTACAAGTTGACCTTTTCATTTGGGTGGACTTCTAGAAGTCGACTTGGCAGCCCACAGATCTTTCTGGGAAGACCACGACAGAGACAGAATCCCGCACTGCGACTGTAAACCTATTCCTCACATTTAATTATTATTTGATAATATTTTATCAAGTAGAGCAAATAAAATCACATATAAACGAGGGAAACAAAGGGGAAGAGAATACTTAATTCTTGAGTTTGCAAAGAGATTGAAAAGGCTAACGGATCATTCTGGTCGTGCTCAAGCACAAGCTAGACACCACATACCACATTACAAAGACCCAGGAGTTCCATCCAAAGATGACTCGGTAGCCAAGAAGACCAGGTGTTCAATCAGCGGTAGCTAGAGTCTCTTCATTTACATCGAAAGCTTTTCTTGCTAGCTTAAGCTCTTCATGCATAGACAGTAGCTCGGTGCATCGATGGAGCTTCGGTGGATCCTATTCATGCACAAATGTCAACCATGAGACTTTAAATGTCAACCATTCTACCGTATATACATGGCCTAATATTCAACATATGCTAAACTGACATGTAGAATTTGACAAGTGGAGGTAAAACTAGGTGACTGCAAAATGAAAGATGGCTCAAAGACAATTATAGGAAATCAATTATAATTAATAACTCAGATTGAATTTCCAATGTAAATTTCTACATTGACTGGGCAATTCAGTTGACAAAGTTCGCTCTGAGAATAACTTTTTAGGACCCATGTGTTCAGTTCTTTAGTCAACCAATGAGTTGGGCCTACTAACTACATTCGTTTCTTCCTTGGGGACTTGGTGACGCTTTCACATGACATAAAATTATGCTAATATGAAATCAAAGCTACATGCAGCAATGTAGAAAGCATAATGACATATCATCCTATACTCCTATCCAGTATCACTGTAATGAAGTGAGAACTGCAAGCAGAATAGCTGCCCACATGGATCAATCTCCATATATCAACTCCACCACAAGAATAGAATAATATATTAAAAAAGTGAAGTATACAATTAGTTCATATGTCAAAACAACTTGTCTATAGTTAGTTAAATAAAAAAATATTAAGTTCTTGAATGCACATTTGATGAGATTATCAGTGAGGGGTGTATCTTGAACACATATCTTAAATTAATAATGATCACTTCATAAAAATCATAGTTTAAAGTCACCCAAGAAAAATAAAAAACCAAATAGGAAAAGAGGTGTATAGGGATATCATCCATAAAATGGTACAAATGTACCTTGCGGACTAGATATAAAAAGTCCTCAGTCAAAAGCCTCCCTCTCTTTGATGCAATGTTTTGTGCTTTATGAACCTGCTAGTTTTGGTTACAAAGTAGAAAATGTTAAGAACAAATATTTAGTTAAGCTGCTATAACCAAATTAGTCAGTTTAGCATGCAACAGAAAAGGTCCAGATATTCATGTCAAATACTACTAATATGTAGAATGAGCACAGATGTCAAAGATTGAGAGGATCTAAATGTTCTTCTCAAAACATTATTGTCTATTCTAGCAAGTTTCTTAAAACATCCAGACAAGTTCATTCTCATACTTATGAAGATATAGTTTAAAGGTTTAAATTTGATCCTAACAAAATCCATTCTATGTGGGGTTTTCCTCTAGAATGTTCATGGTAGTAAATTTTTAACCTCATAGCACTTTTTGGGTGTAATAAAGAACATCTTAAATCACATGTATGATGCCAGTTTGAAGTTAAAGCTCGTGCATTTTATTTTGGCTACATCAAGAAGAAGATTCTCTAGTAACTAGTTAGAACAAATGTGAGTAGTCTTATCAAACTGAGTCATTTAGTTTTCTATTTCTCAAGATAATTTTTGATACTACACTTTTAATATAATACTTATTTTATTTTGACCAAATCAAGAATAAGGTGCTCTAGAAATTAGTTAGGTCCAATTGGAATTGTCTAATATATGCATTGTATCAGTAATATTCACTGGGTTACTCGAGTCAATTATCTATTTTTCAAGCTAATTTTTTATACTACAAATATACTTTGGTGTTAGATATATAGCAGAATTATGAATATGGGGTTTCATTCAATAGACAGAAGGTTGCAAAAGTCTTGAATCATCACAATTCAAGTCACAAAAGTTCCAAGGGTAGTTTAAGGTAGAATTTCGAGGTACTAGAAATTCCGCACTGAAAATCTTAGACATTTGTCCCAATAGTTTCCCACACATACAATCCTAATCTATGTCTGAAGGTGACTAGGTGCATCTCTTTGAACAGAGAGCCAACTATGTTGACAAACAAAGATCATGACATGAATTTGGTCTTCTAAAACAAAGCTTCATTCCTATGATTGTCCTCTTTTCTCTTGTTCCTCTGCTCCATCTAGTTCTCCTCTTAAAACCTCTGTTTCCCTTTATTCTATGAGAATCAGAAAGATGAACTCTATTAACTCAAACTGGTTCCTCAAGTGATTATGTATTATAACTTGTTCCTTCAGTCCCCACCAATTTGCCTGGTAGAGACACCAGCCACCCTCATCTTCTTTTATATTTAGTCCATAAGGTACCATTTCTTGAACAAGGACTCATCTAGTGACACATACAAAAATAAATTAAAGATAACCTGTAATTTCCGATCTGTTTTATCCTTTTTTCCTCATGACCCCTCTGGCACTAGAATACACATCATGCCTGGTCTTCCTTTGCTATTCATTCAAAAATTTAATATTGTTTTACAGGTATGTCTTTTGTAACAACATCAGTTAAGGAATCCTTTTGCCATTTGGTTGAAGTATGCAGAAAGAAAATTGTTAGCTTCTATAGATGATTACAGGATTTGGACTTTTTATATTAGGAAAGTCTAGTCTAGTCATCTTTCCCGTTATCCTACATTTTGAAAAACTGGCCTGAGAAACCAAAAAGGGAATAAAATGAAACTTTTAAATTTTCGAAAAGTTTTTACAGCTGCCCAGCATCTAAATCTTTCTAATCAATTCCCACCTAATTTTCTTCCCTTCTACTTATTCTCTGGTTTCATTTTCTTTTGAAATTTGTACCTACACCAATATATTCTCCTTCATGTAACTGAATCAGTTCCAGGCCTCATTGAACCATCACAGCCCTTTTTAAAACCTCTAAATTAATAAGGTAGGAGAAGAGAAGTAATAAGAGAAATGGGATTATGCTTGACTCTCTTAATCCTTGTGTCAAATCATTGACTAAGTTACAGCCAACAGCAGTCACTTGTAAGCCTTCTAAGTTGAACAAACTTGTGCTCAATTACTAATCTAAACTGGAAGTAGTCAAAGAGGATTTTTCTATGGCAGAATAATAACCATTCCAAATTTTTCTATGACTGTTAGAGATTAAGCATACACCGATTAGTTACTCTGGTTCTTCTAGGTGTATGTCCTTCAACATTCCCAAACCGTATCCAATTATGATATTTCTCATTTTGCAAATATGCACCAAAGCAATCAATAATGCATGATAAGAAAACTCAAACTCAAACTGTATCCAATTATGATTTCTCATTTTGCAAATATGCACCAAAGCAATCGATAATGCATGATAAGAAAACTCAAACTTGACCTTTTAAACTCCATACACCCTTCTTCATTTGGTCTGAATTTAACCTTTAGCAATCTCAAGGAAAGAATGATCTCTTGCAAGACATCACAAGAAATAATAGCTCCAACACAACTAAACCTCAAAATAATTGCAATTGGAGTATATTAAACATCAATATTTATAGTACAACCTAATCGTTGGAAACAATAGAATAAGATGAACCATGTTTACCATGTCAGTGATGTACTCTACAACAATGTCCTCCACTAAAGAAACAGTTTCTGGAAGAGGCTGAAAAATCAACCAGAAATTAATCAATATGATCAAACAATGACACTTGAATTTAAAAGAAAACTAAGAAAATATTCTGGCAACAATTGTAACACAATAGCAAAGCAGATTAATCATTGCATCCTTATCATGCATTGTATCGCAAGTGCCACAGATGTTCTCAAGTCTCAACGTAAGACCATAACAATTGCATAGAATAATAGCCTTGACAACTAAGCCTTGAGTAGCAGCTACTAGGCAGTTTATAAGAATCATTGTTAAAAACATAGGCTCTGATTTGGTCCTCTCATGTGGTTAAGACCCAAGGGTCTCTCCTACTACCTAGCTAGTCCTAGTCAAGCCTATTTGGTTTGTCTCTCCGTCTCTCCCTTTTATGGGCATCTCTGAACCACTTCCTCAATTTTTCTTATTCCCAGCTGGTGCAATCTCCAGCTTAGCATATTTATGTGTCGCAACTGTCAGAAATTAGGAGAAACAAAAAGCCCGTATTAGGTGATAGGTTTATCACCCATACAAATTGGTACAGTCTGCTTACCATCTGGTGAGCCCAACACATTGAGTTTACAGTGCGGTACAACCCATACTGAACTGGCTCAGACAATTATTTGTCCGTGTCAAAAACGAATACGAATGTAAGGCTGGTAACTATTGGCATGTGAAAGCAGTATTTTAATCCATAACATTATATTTAATGTTCAGGTGTGAAACATTCATTCGATTAAATATTCTAGAATCAATGAAATGTTGATAATTTTGAGCTGTAATGACATGGTTAGGCATGTTTATTTCAAATTGCTCTAATTTTGATACCATGCAATCACCCCAATGTGCAATTGAACCCCATAGAATACAAATAAATAAATCTTGTATGTTTTAATTCAGTTTAGTTGAATCTCCTTTAGAGAAAAGGGTATTAAGATTACCATGAGTCATAAAATTTCTAGATCATCTCGTGACTTAGGGAAATGGAATGCACTGACTCATCTCCACAACCCCCCTATCCCTCTCCTTCTCTCTCCAATGATCATGAAGGTGGCGGTGGCGGCATCTTGCAAGAGCAATAAAGGGTAAGCTTCTTTTTCTTTTTTCTCCTTTCTCCTCTCACTCCCCTTCTATGACCACTGCAGGTGGCAAGAATAATTGTTAAACCATGCCCGTGTGTGTTGACACAAGATGTATCAATGTGACTTGTTGGACCTGTATAAGTCTAGGTAACATTGCTGCAAATGTAAAGCGATAGCTTCAATTTGATAGTAACAATGTCAATTCCAGGCACTGATTTCCAAAAGCAAAGAAAGATTTTCACAATAAAAGTAAACATGTTTCTCTGGGTGCTCTGCTCAGTGCGCAAAAGTCAATTTTTATGTTTCAATGAAGTATAAATTGGAAGATGAATTGACATAGGAAGACAAGTAAAAAAGCAAAATAAAGTCATCTTAGAATAGAAATTCTTACATTGGGATCGTCTCCAAACCCATACATCATATGTTGCACTGCATAATAAAATCATTAGCCCAAAAATTAGGAGTTCTTGATGGAAACATTGTTGCATAAGTTCTTTGCAAGAAGAAATTTATATCAAAGCATTGCCAGAGAAGAACAATTGTTCCATGACAAATAAGTAAGCAAAACGTGTGTAAATTCAAATTTTTGAATATAAGAGAACTCTTACTATCTTCATGCCAACATATAATTTCTATTGACTTTTAAGTTTTATATAAAATAGCTTGATCTTTAAGCCCATGCATGTAGATACCATTCAAATTCTTCAAACTTGTGTAGAGTGAGAATACTTGCATATGGATACCCTTAGCAAACCTTCTGTTGGAGAAAAGGTAATTTTTCTTTGACAACAAAATAGAGAGAAATTTTCTCTTTAGCAAAGTCATATAATCCTCTCTAATTTTGTCCTTACCATCTTTTATACCTTTTTTTGGTAAATAAGTAGGTATTATATTATGAGCAAAAGCTTAAGTACGAAACTCTCAGGATTAAGAGAGAAAGAAGCATGAATATCAAATTTCTCAGCTACATGATAATGTAGAGCAACAAAAGGCAATTATACAAATAAGCAACAACAGCCAAAATCAGAGGTCCCAAAATAGCAAAGTGGCAATAATCAGGAAAGAGCTCCCATCACTCCTCCAACCAGTGCTACTTCCTCCCAGCACAGGCCAGTCCAGCTTGATTATAAAGATAGCCACTCAACTAAAAGTCTCAAAAACAATATCAATTTGCAGCTATAAAAAAAAACAAACTCCCTATAGGTCTATCTCTGTCCAATTAAGATTGGTACCATATTGATGATCTATATTCTTATTCTGATCACTACTAAATTGAACTATTTGATCAAGAAGACCCACATCAAGATAACAGCCATTAGGAACAACAGAGTGAGGAAGAAGAATAAATCGGCTTCCACTACCAAATTTGATTACACAAAAACTAAAAAATATAACAGAAGACAAAGAAAAGGATTGATATTCTTACAATCTTTTTGGAATACACCACGCTTGCGCTTCAGAGAAGCTTCTGACACCTGCGACGAGCCCACTCTTGGCTTTGCTGGAGGGCCAGCAGAAGCAGAATTATGCATTGCCTTGGCCAAAAGAAGTCCCACAACAAATTCCCAGGAAAAAAGTTAATGCATCTGCAGAGGGGTATGTTTGTACATAAAATTCAAGAAATGATGAAACCACATATTAAGTTACACATAATTATATCAAATCCCTACAATTCTAAGAGAAAACGCTAGCATATATCGGAGAAGTGCAATGTGCCACAACAAATTACCAAGCATTAATCAGTGCATCCAAAGAAAGTAGGGAAGAATCAAGCAATGATGAAACAATAGGATAACAGGAACTCAATGATATCAAAATCACTACATTCCTAAGAACAAATCCTAGCACTTAAAATGACAACCACAGAAAGTGGAATCAAATGGTATCGATTCCCTGCAATTAAGCAGAAAACCTACCAAAGATCAAAGAAGCCCGACAAATACCACAACAAATAACCAACCATCAATCAATGCGTCCAAAGAAGGAATGCTTGTAGAGAAGAATAAAAGAAAAGATGGAGCCACACGAACCCAAACGATGTCAAATTCCGGCCATCCTAAGAGAAAAACCTACCACGGATCAGAGAGTACCAGAAACTACCACAGCCTATTACCAACAAACTATCAGTGCTCAAAGAAGGGTATGCTTGCAGGGGAAGAATCGAGAAACAATGAAACCAAAGGAAAAGTGGAATCAAACGATATGAAATCCCTACAATGCTATGAGGAAACCCTAGCATAGATCAGAGAAGCCCAGATAATGCCATAGCTTACAGGGAAGATCAAGAAACCACGAAACCACATGGACCCAGGCGATATCGAATCCCTACAACCCTAAGATGAAAACCTAACACGAGTCGGGAAATCCCAGAAACCACCACAGCCAATTACCAACAAAGTATCAGTGCGTCCAAGGAAGGGTATGCTTGTATGGGAATAATCGAGAAACAATAAAACCACAGGAAAACTGTAATTAAACGATGTCAAACCCCTACATTACCGGAGGAAAAACTGACGGTGGAACTTTGGGACGGGGAGAAAAGAACTGTTAACAGGGGAAAAAAGAACTGTACCAGAGCGAAGCGAGGGGGAGAAAAAGTTACCGATAGTGGAACTTTCGGACGACAGCGACGGCGGCGGAGGAAACTATGAACGGCGACGGCGGCAGCGGCGGAAGCTACGGACGACAGCAGCGGCGGAAGCTGCAGACGGCGTCGTAGGCGGAGGAAGCTTTAGAGGTGTCCGTCGGTGACCGAGGAAGCTGCGGTCCTCTCCCTCGACGGTGGAAGGAGTTGCACACGGAAGCAGCGGCGGCGCAAGGAAGCTGCGGACGAAGGCTGGGCCGTCAGACCCGTCCGACGGCGACAGAGGAAGCCTCGGTTCGCTGCGTCTGCGACGGAGGCAGCGACAGAAAGCGTCGGCGGCGGAGGCAGAAGCTGCGTAGGGTTGATGGCTTGCGGTCGCGCGGGCGTGCGGGGGGTGACTTTTGCGGGTAAGAAACTGGCTAGTTGGTTCAATCGAACCAACGAGCCACTGTTAAATCGGGTAATAAAAGTCTTATTCGGTTGGACGGGGCGCTCGCGGGTTGTACGAACCCATTGGCATGGCTAGTACTGTTGCAGGGATCGTTAGCATTGACCGAGGCAATGTCACCTTGATGCCTTTGTTACCAGCATTATCGTCTTTTTCTTCATCATCCATGTCATAATATCCATCGCTGCAGTTGAAGTGAGAACACTTTTCCCTCAGAATCTGCATCATTAGATGACCCCTTGCCATCAACTAACTGATTGTCACTATTAGACTTTTAAATGAAATGCTTATCACCTTTCTCTGGATCTGACAATTCATTACACGCGCAACTGTTGTTAGAAAGATGATCTCTTAATTCTGAATGGTAGGTTGAACCCCGTTCATCAAGATCAGATTCATGTGACATATAATGAGCATCCGATGCAACCTAAATACTGAACCCTTTCATCACTATTAGATAATTGATTCTCAAAGGATCTCAAATTAGAACCTACAAATTTCACCTTTAAAGAATCATCATTAATACCCGTGACTTTACTCCAAGATTAGCAAGAGAACGTGATTTTGTAATTGGTCGGATCTTTGATGAGATATGCCCAAGGAAGACATACTTAACAGAATGTTAATTAGCATCATCACGATAATATGTCAAACTCTTCATCAATCCTAATGGAAAAGAGGGTGCAATCATAATTTCAATTAAGTACAACAATAATTTTGGTTTTGTGACTTAATTCCTCTATATGTATAATATTGATAAGATAAATACCATATACATTATATAATTTATACATATCTAATTAATAAATTTTGTTCTAATCTAATATCTTTCTTTACCTCATATGTTTCCTAGAGATTTATTTTTTTTAAATTTTACCTTTAGAAGAAAATCTTATAGTCATCTTAGAAGAAGATCCTAATTATTCTTAGAGCAATCATCAGCTTTTCAATAGCCATCCTGCAAAGACTGACCAACGTGAAAGAAAGATTGACATATGCAAGAAAAAAAGCTTAACATGCAAGATTGACCATCAAAGACTATCCTTAGAAGTAAAAAATTTCTAAAATATTCTCCTCTTCCACGGGCTTTCTCCTTCTCCTCTTTTTCTTCTTTCCCCTTTGTCTCAACCTTCTTTTCCTCCTTTCTCTTCACCTCTGCTTGCTCATCCTCCGCCTTCTCTACTTTCCACTTTACCTCCTCCTCTCCTCGTCACTCTTTTCCTCCCCTTCATTATTTGTGTACTTCTACTTATCCTCCCTCATCTGTTGCACCTCCTTGTCATAATTTACCTAAAAAAGTTTTTTTACATTCGAAATTAAATTAATTTATATTTAATCATAAAAGTTATTTAAAAACTATTATTTTTTTATATAAAATGATCCTAAATTTATTCTAAAATAAAAATTAGTAAAATTCTTGTTAGAATCATGTTCTAATAGATTCTGAAAGTTTGAGATAGTTTTGGTTGATGTTAACCCTTTTATACTTGAAAATAAGTGATGTATACTTGTTCACAAAACCTATTAAAAAAAGAAATAAATTTTGACAATTGATTATCTTAAAATACCAAAAAATAAAAGGCATGACTAATGATGTTAGAATAATGTCATATTAGATTGGTAAAATTTGAAGATGGTTTGGGTAAAGTTAGCTTTGTTACAGTAAAAAAAAAGTAAAATGCATTAATTCATAGAACTTATATAAAAATTTAAAATTTA
This sequence comes from Musa troglodytarum, assembly GCA_023547065.1. NCBI lineage: Eukaryota > Viridiplantae > Streptophyta > Magnoliopsida > Zingiberales > Musaceae > Musa > Musa troglodytarum. The sequence continues at coordinate 23,331,586 of CP097507.1, read as the reverse complement.
AAATTTTATATTTTAATTGTTCATTAAAAATCAAAAAATAAATAAATTTGATGAAGAATAAATACCACAAAGGTTGAGATGGTGTTCCACAAAAAGGCTCATATGATACATGTCAATATGATTGGAAAAATGATATAGGGTTTGAATGATTTAATAAATATATTTATATATATGAATTTTAGCATTCTTGGAATTTTTTTATTGGACGGCTCAAGTAACTATTGAGATTAAACAAAAAGTTACTCTACAAATATAGTTACATGATAATGCATTACTTGAATGTTAATAGTCGTTCGAATCATCAAGTGCCATAGTCAATAATATCATATCAATCACATAATTAGTTGTTGGACTAATGGACTATCTATATAAGTATACTAACAATAACGTGATATCTTATTGTCTACATATCTGATCTCCTTATTACATGTAAATAGTGCAAATGCCCTTTATTGATAGGACCATAAAAGATAACTTGGGGGGGTGCAGGCAAGAAGGACCTTACTGCTTATCTTTTATGACAACCATAAAAACTAAACAAGAGGAAATTTGAGAAATATTAATATATTATAATAACTTTTTTCGATTGAGTTGAGAGACTTCTATAAGACTGATTGGTTGTTTGTAGACATTCTAATTATTACTATATCTTGAAAATCAATTATTTCTTTCCAACTCCTAAGTTGTATATAAGTATAGTTGTATCCTTTTTATGGTCAATCGTATGGATGAAGAATACTGGGTTGTGGCAGTAGACAATGCAAAGCTCACAATCATACTATGGTTGACATAAATATTACTAGATAATACAATATTAAAGAATCAATATTTAACTACTTTATATTAATATTAAGATATCAATATCCGCATTATTTAAAGAAGTGCAAAGATTCAATATATAAAGAAGTGCAATATTCCAAGAATACTTCGATGAGAACATCAATATTAGGAGAGAAAATATCAAGATTTGTCTATATAATTTACATATGATTTTGATTTGTTTTTTTAATTATAGTGGAGAGAGCAATAATTTTATCACCTTTGAAAACCTCTCTGATGTCAGCTTCAGATATGGGAGGTCCATCATAGAATCTTTGGTGGTATGGAAGTTATTGCTCAACCCACCTCCATTGAGATCTCTACAATTGATATTAGGATTTCTTTAAAAAGTCCAAAGAAAATAACCAAGCCGAGAAAATCGGTCTTGCTCCAAATAAAATCCAAGAGCAAATAAGACTGTCCACATCCAATCCATGACCAAGCCGAAAGGCAAACCCTTATTGATCCAATCAGTCTCGACCCAATTGTTCCAACCAGACCCAACCCAACTATGTCAACCAGGATTAGTCGAATCACACCCAACCAGAATCCACCCGTTGATCACATCTCCCAAGCAATGAATCCCACCAAATTTGATACTTAGATCCTCGAGACACAACATCTTAGTGGTGGACGCTGCCCTGATGCTAGCCTTTTCCTCTATCCCCTTATCGGCTCTTGACATTGCTTCCCATATCTCTTCAAGACAATGGAACATTGGTGTTCAAACCTCTACTTCTTGGGAGCTATTTGCTTCTGCCCCTTTCTATCCCAAGGGTGTTGCTTTGGAAAGGAAACAACAAATCTTCCTCTTAGGACTCAACAAAGGTAATGCCATTTTAACGTCTACCCTCACACAACTCTCCTTGATCAAACCGTTTCACCTCTTTGAGTGATTTAAACACTAAGATTGACTAAACTAAAAATATATCTTCCCCCTTCATTCCCACCATCCACCTCTAAGAATCCATCCAAAGATCTCTTTGATTCTTCGGTTGCAAAGATGCAACAAGCTTTCCATAGGATAGTTTTAGAGGGTAGAACTGACACTTCGATTTGCTGAAGGATGTAGGCAAACTAGAATAGATCATTCTTGAGAATGATAAGGGAAACAAAACTCTATGTCGCTTATCACGGGGAAGCTTTCCTCCATCCCTTCTCTCGTTTCGACATCATAGCAAGAAAAAAATTTATGTTTCCTTCAGTATTTCCAATGACACTGATCTAGCTTCATGCCACGAGGGAGAGTAAGATAATTCTTCTTAATATATTTAAACTATCTAGTTTGGAATTGTAGTGGTGCTTTGAAAAAAATATTGCTTTAACTCAAATTTTTAACCTATGTAGAATATATCATATAGACACTGTTATTCTATTAGAAACTCACCTATAGGAAATGCCTAGTTTCAAGTTCATCAAGAAGATGCACAAAGACTAAAAGACTAAATTGATGTCTTCTAGACTACGATTGATAAATCTAGAAACATTTTGATCATATAAAAATTACTATCTTTGCCAATCATGTTAGTAAGTAAGAATCGTCAATCCGTAAATCTCATAGAAAGTATGCAACCTTGGCTCATCTTTGCTATTTATGCCACTAATTAATTGACTTGAGGGAATCCTCTTTGAAATGAATACTCTTTATCAATACTAGTTTTCTTCTTTGGATGGTATCATAAATGTGATTTTTTCTCATGAGAACAAAATTTATGGTTACTTTTTAACTCAATCAGTCTATCCATGATTTCCAATAATTTATTTTTAATTATGATCTTATTGATATCGGATTTGTTGGTAATCGATTTACTTAGTCAAACAATCGCTTTGGTAAAAAAATAGTAATTAGGATCATAATGAAGTTCTCTCATTTGAATTAACACCAAAGAGAGAAATCAAGATATTATTAAGTAATCAAGAGGACACTCTATCACACGTCATCTCATATTCAATGAGACGGATTACACTTAATGAAAAATATAAATAATTTTTTTTACTTTCTATGAATTGTGATATATGGAATATGATAGAGATTGGTTTTAAAAAATCTAATAGACTAATGGATGAATGAAATAATTTTGAAAGAACGAATATTTTCTTTGAATGTTAAAGCTATGAATGTTTTATTTTGTGTTTCTAAAAGAAACAAGTTTAATTAAACTTTTATTTATGACACTACATATGATATATAACACGTACTTAAGATCACTCACAAAGGTACAAGTAAAGTAAAAGAATTCAAAATTAATCTCTTAGTTTATATTTATGAATTATTTAAAATAAAGTTAGATAAATTCATTGGTGATATATAAACCTGCTTTTGGATGTTATCAATAGATCGAAAGTATTAGATAAAAGTTACACTAATATTGAACTAGTAAGTAAAATTTTAAAGCCTTTTCCAAATAATTAGGACTCAAAGATCATCACAATTTAAGAAGCTAAATATTTAAGCAATCTTGATCTTGAAGAACTTATAAGATTACTAATGACCTATGAGATGACTTACAAAACACATGAAAAAGTAAAAAATTCATTCAAAAAAATTTTATCTTAAGGAGCATGGAGGAAGACTCAAATAAAGATAGTTCAAATGATGAAGAAATAGTCATTCTAACAAGAAAATCAAATTATTAATAAAGAAGAATAAGTAAGCTTAAATAAAAAAAGAAGGCTAAGACTAAAATCGATCTAAAGAAAGATATGAATGTAAAAGGTTGGGACATTTTGAAAGTGAATATCCTCGGTTGAAAAAGAAAATCACATCCCTAAAAAAGAAGACATTCAAAATAATATAGAAGACATTCAAACCATGGAAGAAAAAGTGACAAATTATGTTTTTATGATTTTCGATAATGAGATAATAAATTCTTCCAAAACTACCTTATTACATGATGAACTACTTGAAGTATTTCATGACTTATATGATAAACTTAGAAAGATTGATAAAAGATATATTTCATTAAAAAAGATCATGCTTTACTAATTAATAAGTTTGATATACTAAAAAATACTCATGACAAATGTACTCCTTGCACTAAATGTGAAAGTTTAAAATCATTTTATCTTGAACTTAAAAATGAGTTATTTCAAAAATTACTAAAGTTGCATGCTTTGAAAAATTATAAAAAAATTGACTTACTTGTCATGAATGAAAAGTAGAGGACTACTTGAAAGATTCAATTGATAATGATGATATAATAGAATCACTCAAAAGAATATTATATTTTTATGACAAACCTTAAAAATATTAAGGTAGGAAATAAGCCTCTTAATATGATTTTTGCTAATCAAGATTGTGTATTTAAAAAAGAAGATATTGACTTCACATATAGTAGCATGTATCATAAATCAACCAAATTTGTAAATCACATTGCATGCTTATAGATCTCCTAGAATTAAATGTAATCTTTGTGAAAAATTTAATAACTATCCTAAAAAAAAAAATTTCTAACCTTGAAGGACCTAATATTTTCTCCTTTATAGATATATTCTTCTAAAGAAAGTTCGAAGTACAAAAGAACATCTTGAAAATGGATGCCTAAGATTAAGAATATGATCGGAGATTGGACATATGATTCAAATCTTACTAGATAAGATTAAGAATATGTTACTTTCAATGAAGACAACCAAGGAAAACATATTAGTATCGGTAACACATCCAACCTTATTATATGACATTGAATATTTGGACATATAAGAGCTAACTAAATTGCATATAGATTTGTCTATATATTCAATCAAATATTTGAGTTAAGAATCAAATATTATTTCCTTACATGCTAGTATAATTTAGGAAATATTAATCCTACTTCCTTATTTGCCATTATAAATTAGAAAATAGTTATTAAGAATTCCAAATAGGGTGATATTATATTTGTTAGTATATTAAATAAATATAATTTATATTAAATAAATATAAAAAATTAGAAAAATTTTCTTTAATAGAGGCTCACCTCCTCCTATTTAAGTGAAGAGATTTATCTTCTTCGTTCCTCACCGATCCGAACTCAGTAGTAGGAGGAACGAGGAGTTTCATCTAAAGGTAGGTTTTCCCTACGTTTCTTGAAAATAAAAGTTTTTATTTTGATTCCATGTTAAAATTTTGTAGATTGATATTATTTATCAGTCTTTTTAATGTCAAAAAATTTATTATTGAATTAAAATATTTTATCCTTCGATACTCTTTAAAGGTTTTTATTTTTAAACATACTAAAATTGTACATGTTTTATGTATACATAATATTTGATTTTTTTGGATTGAGAATGCTATTTTATTGTATTGTTGTTTATCTTCTAATCTTATTTAGATTAAAATATACTATAAGTAGTTTCAAAAATAATTCTTAATCCTTTAGATATTAAAATTTTTATTGTTGATTAGAATATATTATCTAAAATTTTTTATCCTTTTTAAGATTTAGAATGTTATTATTTGATTTCATCATATTGAAATTTTTCGTGTTACATGTATTAAAATATTAAAAGTATGATTTCTAATTCTTATTAATTAGAATATTATTTTTTTATATTAAAGTTTATCTTTTAATCTTGTTATATTTTAATACATTATTATTAGTGAATATATGTTGTTATAATTCAAAATTTATGAAATTGGATAAGATTGGATTAAAATAACCTACAACCCAAGCTCAACCCATGGGTCGGGCCCTAGCCCAGAGGCTAATCGAACCCAACACAACGTGGATAGTCATGAGCCAGGGCTGGCCCAGCCTAGTGTGATGCATGTATAGTCATGTGTAGTACACATGATCGGTATTTGGGTCGGCTCAATCTAGTCTAATATTATATAATTATTAAATTTGAACCCAAACATGGATTGAATTAAACTAGACTTGATTAGTCTAGATCAATTCAGGGTGGTTCTGAATTGGTTTGACTTTTCAAGTCAATTTAACCTAAATTGAACCAAATCTAGTCCAAATTATATTAGTCTAGGGTGGTTCCAGACCAGTTAAATAAGGATTAGAGATCAGTTCAGTTAGGTTCTAGTGAATCAAGTTTGATTATATCGATTTAATTAGGGTTCAAGTCAATTGAGAGCTAATTGATATTATTGATATTGATGATGTTGGAAAGAGATGTTTTAAATGTATTATTTCATCATGATATAGACATGACCAGTGTGAGATTATATTATTTCCCTGCCAAGGGCAGGTAGGACGATTCCCTTTGGGGATTAGCGGGCCATCAGACGTGGCGGTTGGATAGTTCCTCCATCCGTTGTTGGGAGGAACGTGTCCCTACTTTGGTGGGTGAGGGATGCCACTCCATCCATTGTTGGGAGTGCGATATGAGTTTGCCTCCATTCGCTACTGGGAGAACACAAATTCATCCGTAAGATAAAGTTTCTCCATCCGCTATTAGGGTAGTGCTCCTTCGGGTATTTGATATATGCCAATGGGATGATTGATTTTTGATTATGCATTCATTTTGAGTTGACTTTTGGGATTCCTACTCAGCATTACTAAATTTTTTTTTATTTTTGATTTTCAGAGCAGTCTCCCATTAGCACTAAATTAGATTCCAATGAAGAGTAGACCTTCCTCTACCGCTAGGTAGAGCCACTTGGATGATTCTTTGAGTTAACATCACTATGTTTACCTTTCTACTTATGACTTGATTAATAAATAATTTATAATAAATATTTATAATGATGAATAAAATGATATTTATTTATTTGGCTCTATATGTGTGGAAAGATGTAATCCTGAAAAAATAAATCCAGGATATAATATTTTTTATGGATCAAAGCATGGTCTAGGCTTGTAGGTATTTAAGTCTCTTGATTGATTTTGACTAATGATTGTTTTGACCTAATATAGGAGTAATGGAGCTAATTCAAGAAACTAGTGGCCCTATCACTCGTGGTTCTCATGGTCGTAATGCTACTAGCCTACACCCTCGAAGGGGTGTTATGTTGAATCTTGGATTTTGATGATGTAGTCAATTGATGGGTTATTTGATCTAATCCATATTATTGAGATAAGTGTATAGGATTAACTACGATAGCTTGAAGACATAAATTAAATTACCAGAGTTAAGTTGTTGGGAGTTCGAGAGTCCATCGAAACTCCGAAGGATCATTGGAAGTGCTGCTGGAACTAATAGAGAAAGAATCGGGGACTTACCGAAGGTTTCAGAAGTTCACCGGAGAAATCATCAGAGGTTCGCGGAGCTCATCGAGAAAGTTCGGAAGCTTGCCAAAGACTCGTTGAACTCAACACAAAGTTCGGGAGCTTGCTGGGAGTCCATCGGAAGAAGTCCGAGAGAGTATCGGAAGTCTGTCGGAAAGCTCACCAGAAGAAGACTTGACGTTGTTAGTTTAAAATTACTTAGAATTATATTTTAATTTTATAGTTAGCATATAATTAGGATAAGGATTAAGTAATAATCTTGTTTAACCCTGGTAGAAAACAACTGGGCCTTATTTGGGCTGATTTGGGCCGAAGTTAGGGCCCATTCAGCCTTACTGGAATAGTCTGACAGTGGCACCGCCAGACCCAAGCGATAGCACCGCCTTGGGAATAACTTCCCAAGTGTTCTTGGTGATGATACCGCTCTAGGTCAGCGGTAGTACCATTGACTTTAATGCCTGGCAGGCAGTGGTACTACTAGTGCTAGGCGGTCGTACCGCTAGACTACAGAGCCCGAGGACTCTATTAGGCGATGGTACCGCCAGTGCTAGGCGGTGGTACCGCCAGTACTAGGTAAACCCGGGATGGGATACTTTTTGGCTCCATTTTTGAAAGCCAAATTGAGTTTATAAATACCCCTCTTTTCTCAGCTGAGAAAGCACCTTTTGAGAAGTTGAAACTTAAGTCAAAGCCATAGCAAAGTCTTGTTTCAAGTGTTCACCTCCTTTTTTTGTGAAAAATCTGTAAGAGAGTGAACCACTTGTAAAAGTTTATAAAAGGGGTATTTGGTCCTTCCCCTTCAAGAGATTTGATAGTGGAAGTTGAGAGTCTAATCGGAGGAGGCTTCAGAAGTGGACGTAGGTCTTTTGACCGAACTACTATACATCGTTGCGTACTTTGGTTGTGAGTTTTTAAATATTCTACATCTTATCTTTACTTAGCTACAAATTGCTCGGTTTTCTTCTTCCTACTCTCAATCGCATTCACTCAAACTATTTTAGCTAAATCCAAATTTTATCGGATCGAAATTTCCATATGAATCAACTATCTTCGAAATCGCTTTCAAGTTTACGAGTTTTAATTCGCTACACTAATTCACCCCTCCTCTTAGTGCCGCTTAGATCGTAACAATTAGTATCAGAGTTTGGTCACTCTCATTTGGTTTAAAACCCAAGAGAGATGAATTATTCCGACATACAAGAGGGTCATTCAATTACACGTCTACCCATGTTCAATGGGTCGGATTACATGTATTGGAAGACTCGTATGAGGATCTTTCTTATTTTCATGGACTTCGAACTTTGGAATATTATTGAAATTAGATTTTAAAAATCTTCTCCTTCGATGAGCGAATGGAATGAATCAGAGAAGAAGGTTTTTACTTTAAATACAAAAGCTATGAATGCCTTATTTTGTGCACTTGATAAAAATGAGTTTAATCGCGTTTCGATTTGTGAATCGGCTTTTGATATTTGGTATACTCTTGAGATCACTCATGAAGGCACTAGCCGAGTGAAAGAGTCCAAAATCAACATTCTTGTGCATTCTTATGAACTTTTTCGATTGAAATCAAGTAAGTCCATCGGAGACATGTACACCCGCTTCACGGATGTCATCAATGGACTCAAAGTACTTGGTAAAGGTTTTTCTAATTTTAAACTTGTAACTAAAATTTTAAGATCCCTTCCAAAGAGTTGGGATCCAAAAGTTACAGCTATTCAAGAAGCCAAGGACCTTAAAATCTTTCCTCTCGAAGAATTCATTGGGTCTCTAATGACCTACGAAATGACATACCATGCTCATGAAGAGCTCAAGAACCTCATTCCAAAGAATAGGAAGGATATGACATTAAGAATATAAGAAGACCACTTAAAATGAACATCAAGTGATGAGGACAGTGATAATGACATTGCACTCTTAACTCAAAAATTTAAAAAATTCATAAGAAGGAATATATTTAAAAATGACACTAAAAACAAACTTGAACCAAAAAAAGACAAAATCATATGTTACGAATACAAGAAGCTAGGGCACTTCAAAAATGAATGTCCCCAAGCCAAGAAGAAGTAACCAAAGAGGAAGAAAGCTCTAAAGGCGATATGGGATGACTCAAGTGGCTCCGAAGACGAAGAACCAAGCAATAAAGAGGAGGCCAACTTCGCACTAATGGCTTTAGGAGATGAGGTATGTGAGTTTATTAATGAAGATTTATCTTTTTGATGAGTGTAGAACTATTAGTAAGAAGTTTAATTTATTAAAGAAGGAGCATGCTTTATTACTAGATAAACTTGATAGTCTTCAAACTCCCTCTTCACCTCCATGCTCTAAGTGTGAACACTTAGAAGTAATAAAAAATAAGAATTTGCTACTTAAAGAGACCCTAAATAAGTTTAAGGTCGGTAGCAAGGGCTTGGACATGATCCTTGCAAACAAGGGTCACGTCGCAAATAGAAGTGGAATTGGATTTGTGAGTGGATCTCACCAAAATCCTACCACCTTCATTAAAGGACCCACATTAATTACATGTATCACCTCATTTGAAATGTAATTTTTATTATAAATCCAGACATGTTGTTTATAAATATCCGTTTAAAAAAATTAGTCCACATAAATTGATATGGGTTCCTAAAGGAACCATAAATAATTCAATGCTAAATGACAAAGTTAGTAGATCAATTTTTAAGGCACCCAAAATCAAATGGGTACCTAAAAACCATCATTTTTTGTAGACACACTCACCATCATAAGCTAGGAGTAAGAGATGATATCTTGATAGTGGATGCTCAAGGCACATGACCAGAGATCCATCTCAATTTTCTATGCTCACAAGCAAGGAAGAAGGGTATGTCACCTTCGGAGATAACAATAAGGGTAAAATCATTGGCAAGGGAACCATAGGTAACAAATCAAGTTTTTCAATTGATGATGTGTTACTAGTTGATGGATTAAAACATAATATTTTGAGCATTAGTCAATTATGCGATAAAGGTTACATCGTTAGATTTGAATCTAATGCTTACATCATTGAAAAACTAAACAACAACATATCCATGATTGTCTTAAAACAAAATAATATCTACACCATTAATATTGATGAACTTAGTAATAAAATATGTTTTTCTATTCTAAATGATAATGCTTGGCTTTGGCATAGGAGATTAGGCCATACAAGCATGAAACTAATATCTAAAATTTCATCTAGAGAACTAGTACGAGGAATTCCTAATATCAAGTTTGTCAAAGACAAAGTGTGTGATGCTTGTTAACTAAGAAAGCAAATAAAAAGTAGTTTCAAACCAAAAAATCAAATTAGCACCTCTAGACCATTGTAATTGATCTATATGGACTTGTTTGGACCAATTTACACAACAAGCCTACGAGGTGGCAAATATGCTTTTGTAATTGTAGATGACTATAGTAGATACACTTGGACATATTTCTTGGCTCACAAAAGTGATTGCTTTAGATGCTTCTCTAAATTTTACAAACTTGCTCAAAACGAAAAGGGTTTCACGATTTCATCGATTCGGAGTGATAATGGTGGAGAATTCTAAAATCATGACTTCCAAACTTTTTGTGAATCTAATGGATATAACCACAACTTCTCTACTCCTTGGAATCCTCAACAAAATAGAGTAGTAGAAAGAAAGAATAGAAATTTACAAGAAATGACAAAAACCTTGTTAAATGAACATAGCTTACCCTAATATTTTTAGGTCGAAGCTGTTAATACGGCTTACTATGTCATGAATAGGGTTCTAGTAAGACCATCTCTATCCAAGACTCCATATGAATTGTGAAATAACAAAAAACATAATGTTTCTTACTTTAGAGTTTTCGGTTACAAATGCTTTATCATGAATGAAAAGGATGCCTTAGGAAAATTCAATGCTAAATCCGATGAAGGCATCTTTCTTGGTTACTCTTTCGTTTCTAAAGCTTTTGATATTTTTAACAAAAGAACGTTAGTTATAGAAGAGTCTATTCATATAGTTTTTAATGAAGTTTTTGAATTTAAGAAAAATAATTTTGATGATGATCTTAGTTTTGATGGTTTGAATTTGAATGAACTCTCTCCTCAAAATAACAACTTGATGCATATTCTTTCAAATTTTTCTTACCTAAGGAATGGAAGTATGTAGATGCCCATCTTAATGAGCTAATTATAGGAGATACATCAAAAGGGGTTCAAACTCGTTCCTCTTTTAAAAATTTTTATGCCCATGCCGCTTTTCTTTCTCAAATTGAACATAAGTGCATTGATGATACCTTGAAGGATGATTTTTGGGTTATCGCAATACAAGAAGAATTGAATTAATTTGAGAGGAATGTGGTATGAAAGCTTGTTCTTAGACCTAGTAACCATTGAGTTATTGGTACTAAATGGGTCTTTAGAAACAAGCAAGATGAATATGGTATCGTGGTTAGAAACAAGGCTAGATTAGTAGCCAAAAGTTTTAACCAAGAAGAAGGTATCGATTACGAAGAAACCTTCACTCCTGTGGTAAGATTAGAAGCCATTAGGATACTCCTTGCTTATGTTAGTAATAATAACTTTAAGTTTTTTCAAATGGATGTCAAACGTGCTTTCTTAAATGGCTTTATTTTCGAAGAAGTGTATGTCGAACAATCACCCGGATTTGAAAACTCTCTTCTTCCTAATCATGTGTTTAAATTAACTAAGGCTCTCTATGGATTAAAACAAGCCTTTAGAGCTTGGTATGAGAGGCTTAGTTCCTTTCTATTTTAAATAATTTTACTAAAGGTAAGGTCGATACTACATTGTTTATTAAATATTTTGAAAATAATTTTCTTATTGTTTAAATTTATGTTGATGATATTATATTTGGTTCTACAAACGAATCGTTATGTGAATCATTTTTCAAGTGTATGAGCCAAGAGTTTGAAATGAGTCTAATGGGTGAACTAACCTTCTTTTTAGGATTACAAATTAAAGAATTTAGTGATGGTATATTTCTTAGTCAAACTAAATATGCTTTAGAATTATTAAAATGGTTTAATATGGATGGTTCAAAAGCCATCAATACTCTTATGAGTACATCCACTAAGTTAGACATGGACGAAAGTAGAGAAAGTTTTTATCAAAAAATATATAGGGGAATGATAGGTAGTTTACTTTACCGCACCGCAACTAGACCCGATATTATGTTTAGTGTAGGACTTTGCACTAGATTTCAAGCTAATCCTAAGTTGTTTCATCTTAAAGCTGTTAAAAGAATCCTTAGATATCTTAAAGGAACTCATAATCTAGGATTATGCTATCCAAAATCTAATAACTCTGATTTAATAGCTTATGCGGATGTCGATTTTGGCGGATGTAGAATAGATAGAAAAAGCACATCCGGAACATATCAATTTTTAGGACATGTACTTGTTTCTTGGTCTTCCAAGAAATAAAACTCAGTTGCACTCTCTATAACCGAAGCTGAATACACAGCCACTAGTGCATGTTGTACATAAGTTATTTAGATTAAAAATACATTAGAAGATTATATAATTTATTTAAAGAACATTCTCATAAAATGTGATAACACTAGTGCTATTTGTCTAACCAAAAATCCTATTCAACACTCTAGAACTAAGCATATTAACATTAGACATCACTTCATACGAGATCATATCAATAATAATGATGACATTCTAGAATTTATTGATACAAAATACTAATTAGCGAACATTTTCACAAAACCCTAAAATGAAGAATAGTTTGACTTTATTAGAAGGGAATTAAGCATGTTGAATTCTTCTCGTGAATGAGTTTATTTTATGCCTTTTTCAAAAAATTTCATCATCTTTTCGGTTTTCGTGGATTTGACTTCATCCATTTTGATTTCGTATTATCTTATAACATCTTAAAGAGTGATACAAAACATCATTCTATTTTAATCAAACATATTAAACTTCTGTGAAATAGAGGATAAAAAATAAAAAAAATCGTCTAAGGGTGCCAGTGGTGGCACCGCTAAGACTGGCGATAGCACCGCTTGGGCTTTCTATTCCCAAGTTGTGGCACCGCTCGATTGGTGGTGGCACTGCCCGAGAGCCCCCTTATATAAAGGGGAGTTAGGGCCGGCAGTGGAACCGCCCCCAACCTGTGGAACCGCTCCCAAACTCTCTTTCCATCCTCTCTAAACCTCATTTTCTCCCTTTAGAAGACTAAGAGAAGGTTCCATCTTGGATCAAGACCTCTACCTCCCAAGAAATCTCATATAAGGTAACATTTGAATTTTTTTTTCTTTTTATCAAACATGGCCTATTCTTTAAAATTTTTTTTACTTTATCATCGTGATTAGATATGGCTCTTAGGAGATCATCAAGGGACAAAGGAAAAAGGATGGTAGGAGATTCATGTAACCCATCCCTTTTTAGATCTAATGAAGTAGCCCTTAGGTACCCTAGTTTCGAAGCAAGAACCGTGTATAAGGGAAAATATGTTGATTTAGGTGAACTAAGAAACCTAGAACTCATTAGGTGGTTTGTCGATTTGGATGTCTTGCCCATCTTACAAATCGATGAACTAATTTACCCTAGGTTAGTTAGGTTATTTTACGTAAATTTAAGCTTGGATGATGATAACATGACAGCCTACCTTTTAGTAACCCGAATTCAAATTTTTAATAGTACAATATGTGAGCTAATTGGAATCTCTAAAAAGGATAGGGGTTATTATTTCAGAGGATAGTAGGATATGAATGCAATCGGAGCAACCTACTCCGAGGCTTTAGGGACTATTTTTTCAAATCCTAACCTAGGCATAGTCCTTAAAAGTTATGAGCATTTGTTACCTTTTAGTTCGAAAATTATTCATCACATCATCATAAGCATCCTTATTCCTAAACAATATCACCATGATGAGATTAGTCAAATAGAGTTAGATACTATGTATTGGATAATGACCGGATGAAATAACTATTTTGGATACCTGATCCAACAACATATGATGGAAATAATGCCTAAAGACTTGATGTTACCATATGGGAGGTTAATCACTAGATTGCTACATGCATATAATATTAGAATATCATCCGATGAAGAAGTGATAAAAGTAGACAAATATAACACTATTAATAAAAACCTGCTCAAGACACTTAGGTGCATTTTTAGAAATGAAATATGGACTAGGTAGCCTAGAAGGACCGATCCACCAGCTCCCCCTCCAGTAGAACAACCTGAAACACCAGTCTTTTAGGAAAGTGAATCTCCTCCTCCTAGTCACTTTAGTGCAGCATCATCAGAACCAACTCCTGCTCCATCCACTGAAGATCCAATCATGATAGAACTAAATCAAATCAAATCAAATCATAACAAGCTGAATTTTGAGTAAAGTATGACAAATGAACTGGAAGCTAGATCACTTGTATAGGCATTTTGGTATTCCATCCGAGGAATAGTTATTGTATTGAACCTTTTGACTCTTGTAAACCTCTATGCTACTTTGACATACTTTTGAAATTATCCTAATATATGATGTTGTATGTTTCTTTCCGAAAATTTCCAACTTCGCGTATCTTTATGATATCATCTATTCGGATTTTGAATGACATCTTTTAAATGGAGCTCTCTCTTTTCTTTATCCTTCGATCATAATATTTTTAATCTTGATGACGCTTTCATGATGTTGTAATGATTTATGTCTTCTTCGAATGATGGATCTTAATGATATAGTAAAATTGATTTTATACTCCCTCTACCTCGTTTAAGCATATTTCATTTCATAAATTCATAAATGCCAAGTTGTAGCTTGATAAATGAAGATTGATCATTTTTTGGATTTCATAAACATGATTAAAAATGATCAAATCACCTTTTGGGCTTATCCATCCTCCATGACATATGATAGCCTCATTCTTATTTTGATATATTATAAATGACCAGTATCATAACACTATATGTGACTACTTTTATCATATTATTATGAATTCACCTCCTTTTTGTTGATGACAAAGGGGGAGAAGAATGTAGCAAATGAATTGATGACTTGATCGCATTGAGAAGAATAATGCCAAAAATAAATTGATATTTTTTTTGATTGCTTGTGCCATGCTTTGTAATAAAAAATTGATTGTTATCCTTAAAAGCATCGCAATATATCATAATATATCTCAAATGCTTAAAATGTAAATTTTTGAGAGATTGCTATCCTGTCATGTTTAATAATTGGTACCTTTCATTGATATGATAAGTTATCATTTGTTGATGTATCGCTTAATGATATCATGCCTTGCATTTATGGTTTTTATATCGATATCATTTGATACATATTGTATTTCAAATTGTAATTAGTATCTCTTGTCGAAATGATGAATGTCTATCATTCGACTTAAAAATAGGTGTTATGACATTATGAAAAATATGAAGTTTCATATTTATGGATGAAAGAACATGCTTGTTAAGCATGATGATAAGTTTAACGGATGAAACTTATCAGTTTTGGTTTGAATTCAAAGAGATTGAATTCAAGCATTTTTTTTCTTTCTCATAATATGGCATATAGATAGGAGGAGTTAAGATTAACTCCGTCATCAATTGATTGTCATCATAAAAAAGAGAGATTGTTGAATCTCGAATTTTGATGATGAAGTCAATTGATGGGTTATTTGATCTAATCCATATTATTGAGATAAGTGTGCAGGATTAACTACGATAGCTTGAAGACATAAAACAAATTACTAAAGTCAAGTTGTTGGGAGTTCGAGAGTCCACCGAAAGTCCGAAGGATCACCGAAAGTGTTGTCGGAACCAACATAGAAAGAATCGGGGACTTGCCGAAGGTTTCAGAAGTTTGCTGGAATGATCGTCGGAGGTTTGTAGAGCTTACCGAGAAGGTTTAGAAGCTTACTAAAGACTAGTCAAACTTGGCACAAAGTCTGGGAGCCTGTTGGGAGTCCATCGGAAGAAGCCCGAGGGAGTGTCGGAAGTCCATCGGAAGTTTGCCGGAATGCTCATCGGAAGAAGACTTGACATTGTTGGTTTAAAATTACTTAGAATTATATTTCAATTTCATAGTTAGCATGTAATTAGGGTAAGGATTAGGTAATAATCCTATTTAACCCTGGAAGGAGCCACCTGGGCCTTATTTGGGCCGAAGTTAGGGCCCATTCAGCCTTGCTGGAACAGTCTGGTGGTGGCACCGACAGACCCAAGCGGTAGCACCGCCCCGGAAACAACTTCTCAAGTGTTTTGGGTGGTGGTACCGCCCCAGGTCAGTAGTAGTACCGTCGACTTTAATGCTTGGCAGGCGGTGCTACTGCTAGTGCCAAGCGGTGGTACCGCCAGACCATAGAGCCCGAGGACTTTCTCAGGCGGTGGTACCGCCAGTATCCGGTAAACCCGGGGTGAGACACTTTTTGGCTCTATTTTTTAAAGCCAAATTGAGTCTATAAATATCCCTCTTTTCTCAGTTGAGAAATCACCTTTTAAGAAGTTGAAAACTAAGTCAAAGCCATAGCAAAGTCTTGTTTCAATAGCTTAAGTGTTCACCTCCTTCTTTCTTTGTGAAAAATCTGTAAGAGAGTAAACCACTTGTTAAAGTTTATAAAAGGGTATTTGGTCTTTCCCCTTCAAGAGATTTGATAGTGGAAATTAAGAGTCTCATCGGAGGAGGCTTCGGAAGTGGACGTAGGTCTTTCGATCGAACCACTTTACATCGCTGCGTACTTTGATTATGAGTTTTTAAATATTCTTCACTTATCTTTACTTAGCTGCAAATCACTCGGTTTTCTTCTCCATACTCTCAATTGTATTCACTTGAACTATTTTAGCTAAATCCAAATTTTATCAGATCGAAATTTTCATACGAATCAATTATCTCTGAAATCGCTTTTAAGTTTATGAGTTTTAATTCACTACACTAATTCACCTCTTAGTGCTGCTCAGATCCCAACATATTCATGCAAACAATAACTTGGAAGTTCCACGCATCGCGGAGCAAACCCAATCCTTACATACACCTGTCACTGATTATGTGCTAGCTTCTCCGATAACGCAGAATATTCCTCATGCGCTAGCACTTGTCAATGCTTCAGATGATATACACAGAGTCCTCAATATTATTAGAGGATACTTTGAGCGACAGGAGGAGTAGGATAGAGCTCCACGGGATGGAAATAATATCTTAGATCATCTTAAGAGATTGGGACCACTTGTTTTTGAGGGTAAACTAGATCCAATCCTTACTAAACGTTGGATTTATCAAGTGGAGAAGACATTCGAAGCTATCGAATGTAGAAAAAAAAAATCAAAAGGTGCCTTTGCTTCTTTTATTTTGGAAGGGAAGGTAGACACTTGGTGGACCTAAAAAAGGAGGATGTTAGAGGTTGGAGGCAATATAGTGACTTGAGAATAGTTTAAGGATGTATTTTATGAGCAGTTCTTTCCCGATTTAGTTCGCTTTGAGAAGCAACAAGAATTCCTTATCATCCACTAAGGAAGTAGAACAGTAATAGAATATGATCATTATTTTACTGAACTAGCCCAGTTCTCTCTACATATTGCTTTTAATGAAAATCAAAGAGCTTGCCATTTTGAAAGGGGACTTCAATCATCAATTAGAAAGTCTATTATAGTATTGATTTTACCAACCTATGCTGAAGTGTTAAATCGAGCTATGGTGGTGAAGAAATTAGATAATAAACTACAACAAGCAAAGGATCGAAAGTGACCTTTTAATACTGTACCATCCGTGTATAGGGGATCTCATTCTAGACCCTCAAAGAAAGGTAAGGGCAAACAGCTTGGGTATCACTAAGCAAGAGCTCCTAGTAATCAAGTCGTTATAAGATGTTACTTATGTAGACAGACAGATCATGTTTCCACCCCATGCCCCATGGGACAGCGTGTATACTTTTATTGTTAATAACCGGGACACATGTCGAAGGACTATCCTCGGAAGCAACATCAACACCGAGCTCCACCCCAAGCAGTTGGACAACAACCGCTAGGACCTAGAGAGGGGAGGTCAAGTGAGAGTCTATGCATTAACCCATTAAGATGCTGAAGCATCGAGATCTATTATTAAAGGTATCATCATACTTTGTGGTACACCTGTATCTGTGTTTATAGATTCAGGTTCTACGCATTCTTTTATATCACCATATGTTGCTAGGAAGCTACATAAGAATCCTAAAACAATGCATAATATGTTAATGGTAGCAACACAAGTTGGAAACTCCTTGATAGTTGATCAGATATATAGAAATTGTGTTATTACTATTAAAAGTCACTATTTGCTAGTAGATCTTATTTTATTAAAATTTTAAGATTTCGATGCTATCTTGGATATGGAATGACTTTCAACATATCATGTAAGTGTCGATTGTAACCAGAAGACTATTACTTTCTCACCTCTAGATCAACCATCTTTCAAGTTCATTGGGATTTAAGAAAAACTCCCTCCTATTATTTCAGCCTTAAGTGCTGGTGCTATCTAACTATTATTGAAGGGATGTCGAGGGTACTTGGTCTTCATTTCTGGAGAAGAATCTAAGAAGCCAGTATTAGAGGACATCCCCATTGTATGAGATTTTTCAAATGTTTTTCCTGATGATCTACTTGCATTGCCATCAAATAGGTAGATTGAATTTATAATTGATCTTCTACCTGGCACCGCACCTATTTCTAAACCCCCATATAAATGATACCAATTGAGTTAGAGAGTTAAAGAAACAAATCCAAGAGCTTTTGGATAAGGATTTTATTCGATCCAATGTATCACCTTGGGGTGCCCTTGTCCTATTTATGAAGAAGAAAGATGGATCCATGTGACTATGTATTGATTATAGATAACTCAACCAAGTAATCATAAAGAATAAATATCCCCTTCCCCGAATAGATGACCTATTTGATCAACTTCAAGGTACTCATGTATATTCAAAAATTGATTTGAGATCTAGGTATCACCAATTGAAGATAAGAAAAGTAGACATATAAAAAATAATTTTTAAAATAAAATACAGTCATTATAAATTCTTAGTAATATTCTTCGGGCTCACAAATACATCAATTATCTTCGCAGATCTCATGAATATGATGTTTCATTTTTATCTTGATAATTTTATAATTATATTTATTAAAATAATATGGCCAATCACACGTGTCAAATTCATCCATAATTTTTTTTTTCTCAGCATAATTTTTGGTTGCGGGCATTGGGGTGTGCAAAAATTGGCGTCCCCGTGCAAAGATTCCCACACATCCCCGTAACGGACTAACCAAGGCCATTTGGCTCCTTGCTATTGCTCACCTTTTCCTATACCCACTCATTATCTTACCGTCTAAAATACTACTTGCGAAAATCAATGGGCCCCGGCGGGGTCCACCTAAATTTAGCGGTTGTTTCCTCCAATCACATGGCGGGCTTACGCGTGATAAAGGAACACGAATGTTGCCCCTTCTGTGGGTTACTTTTCCTTCGGAGCACAATGCCCACCCTCTCCAAAGTCCAAAGCAATTATTTTCTTCACCCATTTTCATAACGAAAAGTACCCACCGCAGTGCGGGTTAATCAAAATGGCTCCTGCAGGACACAATGGCAAGGCGTGCAGGTGAACGGGTAAATCTTTAGGGCCTCCTCAACAGAATCATCGATAAGCTCGCAACTCCTTAACAAAAAGGACACTGTCTAATTGGGGTCTGTTCCTTTCTCTTCTCGCTTCTCCCTCTTCCACAATGATTTTTTGATCGAAGTAGATGCCGGGATTGGTTGAGGAAGCCACGATTCGGAGCTCCCCAGCGCTGGTTCATCTCCATTTCGCAGTGGATTTTATCGGAACGACGATCGGATTCGGTGGACTGGGGTTTCCGTTGACTTTTCGGCTCTGCTCTCTGGAGGTTGCGGCGGATCCAGGGGATTCGATATTGTCGTGGTTTGGATTGGAGAGATTGAGGGATGAAGCTTTGGTAGGAACTCTTCGAGGGGAATCTGTGGGAGGTGGAGGAAAAGTGGTGACTTGGAGGTGGGATTTGGAGAACCTTGTGGAGTGATCGGTGGGACTTAGGAGTGTTTGGTAGTGTGAAGGTTCAGGAATCAAGGGTGAGGAATATGAGCCCAGGAACCAGCTCTACTAGCTCTATGTTGGAGAATGACAGGGTGCCGGAAAAGTTTCCGGTGGGAATGAAGGGTCTGTTGGTGGACGACGACTTGACCTGCTTAGCGGTACTGAAGGGCAGGCTTCTTAACTGCCAGTATGTTGGTGAATTCTTCTTCGCACCTTTGTGAATGGCAGAAAGCTTGATGCTTTCGAACTTGTAGTGGCTTGCGTTGGTCTTTCAATTTATTGGGAATCTCAGTCATTAGCTGTAAGATTGTGCTTCATAAGTATTACCTTTGTTTCTTAAGCATTTTGATCGTTTTTGATATTTTCTTGTTTTTCCATATTGGCATCTGGTAGGATATGAACGCGGGCGCAATGTGGTAGTCTTGTTGAAAAATTTATTATTTTTTGAAACGAAAATATGGATTCTGATATGTAGGTTGCCTGGATATACAAAGATTGTGTTTTCCTAAATATTCTAGAGTGGAAGCTGTGTTTTGTTACCTGGACTCCTGTTACCAAAATATTACTCCTGTTGCTGAAATATGTATTTTAAAAATAATTTGCAGAGTTTATGCCTTTAGATCATTTAGAATCTTGAAGAAATTTTCTGGATGTAACAAAGAAAAGGTGGTTCAGAACATTCAAGTGAAAAAAATTTGGCTGATTCACTTTTGATTTTCAGCTCTTCATAAAACTTTATTACTCTCATTAGAATTTTTACTTTCTTAATGCACACACCCATGTACTGGCTAATATCTAGCATGGTAAGTGCTCCAAGCATAGTTCAGCCCACAATGTGGCTACGGTGGTGCGCCATTAGAATGCAAAGATGAAACCAAAATGATAAAAAGAGACGGATATAAGTTCTTCCTGTTTGTAAGGTCTATCTTCTCCAGCTTTTATTCTCCATTACAGGTTGTTGAGATTCTGGTGCTGCCAGTGGAGTTTGAGACACTGAGGAGGCATACTTTGTCAAGACAGGGTAGAGTTTCTCTTTCACAGAATCAGAATCATGCTTGATGCATCAAGATGGAGGATCAATTTTAAGTTGCTTTATCAATTCGGCTCCGACCAATTTGCACACCATAGTTTGAGCCTATAGCAACATGTAATAAAAAGAGCCAGTTCTCGAATCCATGCCAGCCCATTCTTCTATCAAGGATATCATACAGCTTAAACAATGCATTTCAACCATAGAACCTGCACCTGACAAAATGGCACCAGGGATTAGGAAGACAAAGGAATAATTTGGCATAAAAAATTATCTTATCGAGCCAAAACCAATGAAGCATTTCTGAGTGGGTGACAGTCCCTTATGGAATCATTTTTTTCATTCATATCACATAAGATCACTTTTAGTTTTGAGTGCAGCTTGATGCTGTGGAATTTTCTATATTTTTTCAATATTTGATGGTGAGAATAATAGTTCATGTGGTAGATACGGTGGTTCACATTGTCACAATCAGTTATCGCACATCTGTAATAATTTTATTCAATTCAATAAATCATTTGTCATTTTTGCCTGCGTATAGACCATTGACAACATGTTTTAGTTAGTTTTAAAATGTTTTGTTTGTAAAAATATAAGCAATGGTAGTTCGCAGCGCTACAGTACGATCGCTCATCGCATCGAGTAAAACTCCCCCAAATGGCTTCGTTTTTATGTGCCATAGCTTATTTTCTATAGACCGCTCCTACCCACAAAATGTCAACCATCATAGCCCCTTGGTACCACCCGGGAGTTACCATGGAGGATAGGGTTTCGGGGTAGTATCGGGCGTTGAATAATCTTCATAAGTTTGCACGTCAATTTGATGGAAACTTACCTTCGCGCCTAACACCTGAGGAGTAGTTGTTTGTGGACTTGCAATTGCTCGTTTACCCCTCTAAAGTCTTTGTTTTTCTTCTTTCTCTTATTTCTCTTATGTACTCTAAGTACTCGCTGAATTGCTTGTAAAGTTTTCCTCTTCACGAGACGTCGGGACTTATTCATCGCCTGTTTCCAAACTAAACAACTTTCTATTTTACAGGTCCTTTAGGACATGTACGAGATTGTAACTGTTAGGATCTAGAGCAGCACTAAGAGAGGGGGGGGGGGGGTGAATTAGTGCAGCGAATAAAAATGATAGTTTCAAATCGATTCCCGAAAAGCATTATATGTTGAGAAGTTTTTCCGACGAAAGCGATTTCGGTAAAGTGAATTATTCGAGTGAATACGAAAGAGAGTAGAGAGGAGGAGATTGAAAGATTACAGCCAAGTAAAAATTGAAATGCAACAATTAAAAACTCACACACCAAGAGAAGTATGTAGCGATTTATAGTGGTTCGGTTAAATGACCTACGTTTACTTCCGAAACCTCCTTCGATGAGGTTCCCGACTTCCACAATCAATCCTTCTTGAAGGGGAAGGATCAAACACCCCTTTTTACAGAACTCGTAGGTGGCTCACACTCTTTTACAGAATTTTACACTGGTAAATTTGGGAGGTGAATACTAACTTTTGAAGACAATTTTGCTAGAGTTTTGATTTAGTTCTTAACACTTCTCAATGTGCTATGCCAGTTGAGAAGTAAGGGGTATTTATAGGCTTAATTAGCTTCAGAATTGGAGCAAAAAAGAGTCATATCTCGGATTTCCGAGTATTGGTGGTACCACCGCTAGTGCCACCGCCAGTTGACCCTGGTTTTGTTAGTGTACTAGGCGGTACTACCACTTGTGAGTCTCGAGCTGGAGAGTCACTGCGAAGCGGAGGCAGTACCACCACCCAAAACACTTGGGGGAACTTCAAACAAAACAACCGCTAAACTCTAGCAAACTTGGATGGGCCTTGAATTTGGCCCAATCCACTTAAATTATGGGCCCAATTAGCCCCTACCAGGGTTAAAGGATTATCATTTAATCCTAACCCTAATTATATGCTAACTATAAAATTGAAAACATATTTCTAAGTAGAACATAATCCGGCAACATCGAGTCTTCTTCCAACGAGCTTCCGGTGAACTTTCGGTGGACTTCTGATGAACCCTCGGACAATCTTCCAATAAACTCCCAGTAGGCTCCCGGACTTTACAGCGAGTTCCGACGCGCCTTTTTGGCAAGCTTCTGAACTTTCTTGGTGAGCTCTGCGAACCTTCGACGAATCTTCCGGTGAACTTCCAATAATCCTTCAGCAAGTCCTCGATTCATTCTTAGCCAGTTCCGATAGTACTTTCGACGAACCTTCGGACTCCCGGCGGACTCTCGGACTCCCAACTTACTTGACTCTGACAATTTGCTTTATGTCTTCATTACTATCATAATTAATCCTGCACACTTTTCTAAATAATATAGATTAGATCAAATAACCTATGAATTGACTTCGTCATCAAAATCTGATATTCAATAATTTTCTCTTTTTTTATAATAACAATCAATTGATGATGGAGTTTATAATCACCGATAATTTCTCCGTCAACATAAATTGATTACTATAAATAATGTGTTACTTTATTATTAACTATCATGTTTGCACATTATAGTTAAAGAAATGATTAAATTTGATTTCCTTAATCATGTAAATGAGTTAGAAATCTTACTAATCAATTAGATTATTAATTGATTTATTTTCTAATAAGTGATGTAATTTTTAAGAAGTAAATAGTATATATATATATTCTATTTTTAAGTGTGAACCACTATAAATGAATATTATGTTTCTATCTTTATGTGTAAAAGTAAAAGAAAAATAAATTTAATATAAAATTGAATATGTACTTACCTTTTGGGAAGATCTTATCTTCTCCTATATAAGGGGCTCTTCTTTCCTCATTTTCTCACCGAGCTTGACAATGAGAGGATTGAGGAGAGGGCTTCCTGAAGAGATGATCTCGAGGAAAGGATAGTCGAGGAGAGGTAGGATCCTTTCCTATTTTTATTAGTTTTAATTTATGTTTTGAAATATTGATATTGGGATTGTTAGAATTTTATGATGTATAATAATGTTTTAATTCAAAATATTATGATTAATAAATAATCATAATTGATTCATGATATTAAAATGATTATTTGATCAATATTAGTTTATTAAGCTTAAGTGAATTTTAATATTAATTTAACTATTAAAATTCTTATTTTTAGATTAATACTTCTAATGTATTTAATTAGATATATTTATGTTTTAAGAATTATGTATGAATTTCTATGTTTTAATTAATTTTAAATTTAAGATTATAGATTTAAATTCTTTAATTCATGGATTTGAGTTATTCTTGATAATTTAGATTTTTGAAATATAATTTGATAAGAGGATTTTAATTAGGGTCTAACTTAAGTTAAGTTGATATGTCAGACTAGATCGACTCAGCCCATATGGTTATGTACGACCCAACTCATGTGGCTATGTACAATTAGCCCATGTAACTAGGTATGACCCAACCCATGTGGCCAGGTAGGAGTCAGCCCATGTGGTAAAATATGACCTAACATATGAGGCCAAGCTCGATCTAGCCATGTGACTAGGTATGATCTAGTCCATGTGGCCTTGTACGCCCCAGCCCATGTTATATCCTAGCCCATGTGGTAAGGTATGACTTAATCATATGACCAAGCATAGGCCAACTCATGCGGCTAAGTATAATCCAGTCCATATGGTCAGATATGACCCAAAATCATGTGTCTAAGCATGACCCAACTCGTGAGCCAAGCATGACCCAGTTTAGTGGTAAGGCTTAGCCCAACTTATGAGTAAGGCTTAGCCTAGTCCATGAAGTTAATCCTACCCAGCGATGCAATTGGCCTTAGACATATCATCGCTTCTCTATCTAGCCCGTTGTACCTCAACTTAATATATTACTTAGGACAAGCATGTGTAGTGTATATAACCCATCCAGGACTTAGGTGGGTTGGTTCAGTTTGGGCTAGCGCTATATGACATAGTCTAATTTCCTCTTCTTTTATTGGTTTAAGTTCTTTAATTGACTAAATCAGATAGGTTTGATCGATTAAAGCCAATTTAGGGTGATTTCAAACTAACTTGACCAATTCAATCATACTTGACCTTGTTGGGTCTCAGATTTTTATGATGAAACTAATTGATTGTGTTTAGTTATCTAATTGCATTTTGAGTGACGCAGGTCTACTCAATCAGGATTAGACAGTTGACGCAGGAGGAATTGACGTTGCGCCGGAGGAAATCACATCAGGATATTGAATATCGAGCTGGAGGTCTGGTCGACAATTGGTAGAAGGCTTCGGACGTCGGGCATCGGGTCAAGAAGAGTGGTGTTGTGCTAAGGATTTTGGGGTTGCAGAGGTTAACCGTCGATTGGGTAACAGGCCGTAAGAGAGGATGATGGGCCGAAGAAGCAGACGAAGCACCAACCAATGACGTGCCAAGCAACAGAATGTCAATTCACGTTGTAATAACTAACTAGATCGTGTTGAATCTCGGATTTTGATGATAAAACTAATTGAGTGTGATTTGTGGTCTAACTGCGTGTTGAGTTACGCAGGTCTACTATCGATCAGGATTAGACAGTTGACACTGGAGGAATTGACGTTGCACCAGAGGTGATCACGTCAGGATATTGGATGTCGAGCTGGAGGTTCGATCGACTATCGGTAGGAGGCTTCGTACGTCGGGCATCGGGCCAAGAAGAGCGTGTTGCGCCAAGGATATCGGGATTGTGGAGGTCAATCACCGATTGGGCAATGGACCGCAAGAGAGGACGATGTGCCGAAGGATCGGACGAAGCGCCGACCAATGACGTGCCGGGCAACTGAATGTCAATTCGTGTTGTAATAACTGTCTAGATCGAAGTAGAGTGTTTGTTGTTTGTGTAGGAGTAACTACAAAAGGGATGAAGACGTGAAGCGAAACCAAGGGCCAAAGTCAAGTGCGATGGATCGTTGGGAGTTTGAGTGTTCGATGGAAGTCCGAAGATTCGTTGGGAGTGCTGCCGGAACCGGCCGAGAACGAGTAGGAAGCTTGCCGAAGGGTTTTCGAAAGTTCGCTGGAAGGTTCGTCGGAAGTTCACAGAGCTTGCCAAGAAAGATCGGAGCTTGCCAAAGAAGCTCGAGGGAACTCGCCAAAATCATTGTGGAATCCGAGAGGTTGCTGGGAGTCCGCAGGATGGTTTCCTAGGGATCGTCGGAAGACCGCCGGAAGTTCACCGGAAGCTCGCCGGAAGAAGACTTGACTTGCGGACTTTGTAATAGCTTAGGAATATCTTTAATTTCATAGTTAGCACATCAATTTGGGTTAGGATTAGGGGTTAATCCTTTAACCCAAGTATGGACCCATTGGGTCTTGTTCGGAACCAGTTTGGGCTGAGTTTTCGGCCCAAACCAAACGTTGATTTGTGCTGGGCGGTGGCACCGCCCAGCAGCACCAGCAGCATGCATGCATGCTACGTGCATGGTCTTTGTGGCGGATCTTGTAGCCAGCGTAGCACCGTGCAGCGTAGCACCACTCTATCAGAGCGTGATAGCACCGCCGATTATTCGTGTCGATCGACACTGCGGTGATGTGGCACCGCCTGACACCGGGAAACACCAATTTGATTTCAAATTTAGAGCCTAAATTTGAAACCATTTTGGATCTATAAATATCCCCTCTTTCTCAGCTGAAAAGTAGAACTCTTTGAGAGCTAGATTTTGAAAATAAGTCTCGGGAAAGTCTTGTTCTTCATTTGCTTAAGTGTTTACCTCATTTCCTTCTTCTTGTGAAATCTTGTAAGAGTGTGAACCACTTGTAAAAGGTTGTAAGAGGGGCATTTGGTCCTTCCCCTACAAAAAGATTTGCTAGTGGAAGTTGGGAGCCTCATCGGAGAAAGCTTCGGAAGTGGATGTAGGTAACTTTGACCGAACCACTATACATCGCTGCGTCTTGATTGTGTGAGTGTTTAAATTTCTGTTTTACTTTGCTGCAAGCCTTTACTTTACTTGCTCCACTTCCTTTTTACCTTTGTACGCATGCTTTAAAGTTAGAACACAAAAATCGGTTTCAAATGAAACGTTGCTTTCATCGTACGAAGTTTCTAAAGCTTGTTTTAAATCGCTGAAAAATCCATCGTTTTATCCGTTGCACTAATTCACCCCCCCTTTTAGTGCCGCTCGATCTCTAACAATTGGTATCAGAGCCACATTCTTTCTCTTTCGGATTTACACCCGTGAAAAATGACTCTAAATGGTTTTCAAGAGGGCTTTTCGGTTTTTCGTCCACCGTTCTTTAACGGTTCGGACTACACATATTGGAAAACTCGAATGAGAGTTTTCATGCTTTCAATGGATTTGGATTTATGGAACATCATCAAAAATGGTTTTCAACCTTCCTCTAAACCGACGAACGAATGGTTGGTTTTGGAGAAAAGGTCGTTTTCTTTAAACGCAAAGGCTATGAATGTCTTATTTTGCGCTTTGAATAAGAACGAGTTCAATCAGATTTCTATGTGCGAAATGGCTTTTGACATTTGGTGAACTCTTGAAATCACGCATGAGGGAACTAGTAGAGTTAAAGACTCGAAAGTAAACCTCTTGTTGCATGATTTTGAGCTCTTCCAAATGACACCAAGCAAATCTATCGACGATATGTACACCCACTTCACGGATGTCGTCAATAGCTTGAAAAGTCTTGGTAAAAGTTTTTCGGATTTTGAACTCACTAACAAGATCTTAAGATCCCTTTCAAAATGATGGGATCCTAAAATAACGACGATTCAAGAATCAAAGGATCTAAATAATTATTCTATTGATGAACTCATTGGGTCTTTAAAGACCTATGAAATGGAACATGATGAATATGATGAACATGATGAACATGATGAACACATGTACCACCTTCTAAAGAACAAGAAAGTTTTGAACTTCGAACTATGAAATGCCACTTGAGTAATGATTCAAGTGATGAGGACAATGAAGACATTGAACACATAACAATGAATGTTAACAAGTTCATTAAACAAAAATTAAAAAACACAAATGAACTTGAATGGAGAAAGAGGCCAAAGAAGAAAAAGGCTTGTAAAGAAGAATCAAGGAAAGAAGAAGCAAACTACGCTTTAATGGGCTTCGACAATGGGTAAGTAACTTAACTTCCTTGAATTATTTTGAAATTACTTAATGATTTCCATGAATACTTAACTTAGTTAGTAGGAATTTTTTTATGCTTTTCTTGTGTTTTTAGAAATTAAAAAAATTCGAAATTATACTATGCTTTTCTTTATAGTATTTTTGAAAAGTAAAAATATGAATGACGATTGTAAAATTTGTGATAATGCTTAGGATTAAACCATGCATGAGTATCTTGATGGTTTACATTGTCTCTAAACATGATGCTTGATGATTTTATATCATGCATGAGTTGTTGAAGTGACGTTGATCTAAAAACTTTTATCTTGGATTAATGGGTCTTAACATTTTTTTTATGAAGAAATTTTTAAATGATACATCTCTTCATGAAATCAATTATAAAGACCTAACCCATAAATTTTCCAAATGAAAGAAATGTGATTTTTATGTTGCCTTGTATTACATTTGGACTTGATGATTTTCATGACGAAAAGTATTTTTCAGATTTTAAAAAATGATGTATGAGTTTAGCAAAAATTTGAGCATTGATCATCTTGTTATAACAAATGAAAGAAAGATGGGAAATGATTTTAATGATGAATTCATTTCTAAATATGATGATGCTCTCATGTTTAAATATGATGTATGACATTGATCATTCTTATGAAAGATCAAATCACATAAATTGAAACTCTTAAAAATAAGAAAATGTATTATCATAATGTATCATTTTTATGTATTTGGTCTTGACGGTTTTATGACTAAGCTTGTGTTTTATTTTGATACATGTTTTCATAAAAAATTTGAATATGCTCACATCAAATTGCTTAAAATGAAAATGTATTTTTTCTCATTCTATTGAGGTGAATGAATTCAAGTTATGAGTCTTGTGAATCTCATAAAAATAAACATGATGAATATTTTAAAAAAATGTGCCTCATGTTTTCGGTCTTAATGATTTCTCTTGAAACATGCTCTTTGGACCTATATAAAAAACATGAGTATACTCATATGAATATCAAATCACTTGAAATGGAACACATAAAAAAAGGAGAAATTGCACTATCATGATGCTTTACGTGTAATGCTTTTGATCTTAATAGGCTAAATGATAACTTGTATTTCAAATTTATACAATGATGACTTCCGTATAAATATTTGAACATACATTATGAAATCATCATTGAAATGAAAATATTAGAAGTTTGTTATCATGCTTAATGACCTTGTGATATCATATCTTGATGACAAACTCATGTTTCAGTTTTAAAATTTGATACTCATCTTTTGAAACATGAGTATACTTACATGAAACAAATAACTTAAAATAAAACACATTATCATAATATATTGAAACTCATGTCTTGAAATAATGTGTTACATTTTTATCTTGATAATACCTTATGAGATTTTGCCTTTACATCTTGAACTTTCATGCTTATCTTCGTATATAAAGACAAAGGCATATTTAGATGAAAAAAATTACTTGAAAAGAGAATTTTCCAAATGAAATATAACTTATCTCTTGTTTCATGAAACTATGGTTTTGAATTACTTTTATGAGATCATCATCTTGATAACTTGAGTTTTTATCTCTATACTCTCTTATGTTTCTCCCATGTTATATGAAGAAAAATATAAATTATTTTCTCTTAACTTATTAATACTCAATTTGAGAAAATATGTTTTGATGATTGAAACATTGTATGTGCAATTTGAACTTTTCTCTCATGTTTCAATACCACTTTGTATGCTTCATGACATGATAATTGAAATATTGATGTAGACTTTTGATATATCACTTGTCATGATTAATGCATATAGCTAGCATTTTAAATCTCTAAAATGATTTTGATTATGAGTTTCGAGTTGACAAATTGAGCTTGAATGATTTTTCTTTTAACGATTCTTGAATCTTTTGGAATTATGACTTGTTAAGACATATTTAATGCTTGAATCAAGTTTTAAAAGATTTCATTTAGCTATAAAGAAATTTTATTGAAATCATGATCTTGATAACTATGACTTGAAACTTTTTATAAATCAAGATCTTTTACCATGCTCCTTCCATCTTATCAAAAGAAAATTCTTTAAATGAAATGTAACTTGTCTTTTGATTTCTTGGAATTTAATACTTGAATTTTTATGAATTCGTGTCGTGATTCTTATGAAATATGATCTTGGTAAAAAATTCTTATGTATGAATCAAGATCTTGTGTTTGATCTCCTAAGACTTCCACTTGTTATTTCCTAAAAAGGAGATTTGTCAAAATGATTCATGAACCTTTTGATTTATGACTTTTGGATTCATGACTCAAGATTGAAGATTGAAACATTATATGCTAAAATTGATTTTTTTTATTATTATTTCAATACTTCCTCAAATGCCTTATGTGATGATTGAAAATTTGATGAAAAAGAATTGTGCTTAATATTGGAATCATTGATTTATTCTTTTATCCTGGCTTAAAATGAATGAAAAGAAAATATGTTAGCACTTGTAATCATGATTTGATCCTTAATATTGATATGCTTTCATATATCATGATTCTTGGTTGTATGACATTTATCTTGAATTAAAAATTGATAAATATCAATCTAGATCTTGTTAAAATGAAAAGTTATGAATCATGGATGATATCTTTTGGTTTTGATTCTTGTTGAATTTACATATTGATATCCTTCATGACATGATTTCTCATGTTTCAATATCATCTCGTATGCATCATGTGATGATTGATATATTGATTGATGCAATTTTCTCATTGGTTTCTCCCTTTTGATATTGATAAATAAGGAGAAAAATTGTTAACTTGTGTATCAAAAGAGAAAAATTTGCTAGCTTAAACATTGAGAAGCAAAAAGTTGCTATTTCAAGAGAGGCAAAAATCTTGCTCAACTTCACTTTTTTCAACAAAATTACTTGCATCTTTGTTACAAATTATTGTTGAATCTCATGCAAGATTATTTGTAGTATTAATCCTCCTTTTCTTTTTGATATTGATAAAAGGGGAGAAGGCTTTTACAAATGAATGTAAAAGTCCTAACATACAAAGAAAGCAAAACTTGCAAGCTTGCTCTTCTCAAAAGAGAAGAAAAAAATTATAAAATTACATGCATATCACAAAAGAAGTCAAGAAAATGCATAATTTGCTTGTACTTCTCAAAGGAACATAGAAAAACTTGCCATCATCACGACAAGCACTATTTTGCTTATCATGATAAACATGCGATACCTAAATGTTGTATGATGTGATTAATAGCTAGTATGTTTGTAATATTTGCATATCCTTGAAAACTAGCTATAATGTTACTTCTCTTTTTTATTGATGACATATGGGGAGAAGTAGATTGATGACTTCATGCAATGTAATGATGCTTGAATATTTTATATATTTGCATGATGGTTTGTAAATTCTCATAACATTGTGATGAATGTTGCTTGGATTTGGGATAATCCAAGTGTTTTATCAATGACATATTGATAGGGGGAGTTTGTGTTAAACTCCGGGGAGTTTGTGTTAAACTCCTGGGAGTTTTGGTTAACTCCATCAATCATCAATTAGTTGTCATCATCAAAAGGGGGAGATTGTTGAATCTCGGATTTTGATGATGAAACTAATTGAGTATAATTTGTGGTCTAACTGTGTGTTGAGTTACGCAGGTCTACTATCGATCAGGATTAGACAATTGACACTAGAGGAATTGACGTTGCACCGGAGGTGATCATGTCAGGATATTGGATGTCGAGCCGGAGGTTCAGTTGACTATCGGCAGGAGGCTTCGTACGTCGGGCATCGGGCCAAGAAGAGCGTGTTGCGCCAAGGATATCGGGATTGCGGAGGTCAATCACCGATTGGGCAACGGACCGCAAGAGAGGACGATATGCTGAAGGATCGGACGAAGCACCGACCAATGACGTGCCGGGCAACTGAATGTCAATTCGTGTTGTAATAACTATCTAGATCGAAGTAGAGTGTTTGTTGTTTGTGCAGGAGTAACTACGAAAGGGATGAAGACATGAAGCGAAACTAAGGGCCAAAGTCAAGTGCGATGGATTGTTGGGAGTTCGAGTGTTCGATGGAAGTCCGAAGATTCGTTGGGAGTGCTGTCGGAACTGGCCGAGAATGAGTAGGGAGCTTGCCGAAGGGTTTTCGAAAGTTCGCTGGAAGGTTCGTTGGAAGTTCGCGGAGCTTGCCAAGAAAGATCGGAGCTTGCCAAAGAAGCTCGGGGGAACTCGCCAAAATCATCGTGGAATCTGAGAGGTTGCTGGGAGTCCACAGGATGGTTTCCGAGGGATCGTCGAAAGACCGCCGGAAGTTTGCCGGAAGCTCACCGGAAGAAGACTTGACTTGCGGACTTTGTAATAGCTTAGGAATGTCTTTAATTTCGTAGTTAGTACATCAATTTGGGTTAGGATTAGGGGTTAATCCTTTAACCCAAGTATGGGCCCATTGGGCCTTGTTCGGAACCAGTTTGGGCTGAGTTTTCGGCCCAAACCAAATGTTGATTTGTGCTGGGCGGTGGCACTGCCCAGCAGCACCAGCAGCATGCATGGATGCTACGTGCATGGTGCTATAGACTTGGCCTCTGTAGCGGTAGCACCGCTTGGTGAGTGTAGCAGCCCGCTCTGCCGGACGGTAGCACTGCCCGTTATTGCTGTGTCGATCGACCTTTGCGCGGTGGCACCGCCTCGGCAGCGGTAGCATCGCGCGACAGAAAACAATTTGATTTCAAATTTGGAGCCCAAATTTGAAAACATTTTGGATCTATAAATACCCCCTCTTTCTCAGCTGAAAAGTAGAACCCTTTGAGAGCTAGATTTTGAAAATAAGTCTTGGGAAAGTCTTGTTCTTCATTTGCTTAAGTGTTCACCTCATTTCCTTCTTCTTGTGAAATCTTGTAAGAGTATGAACCACTTGTAAAGGGTTGTAAGAGGGGTATTTGGTCCTTCCCCTATAAAAGGATTTGCTAGTGGAAGTTGGGAGCCTCATCGGAGAAGGCTTCGGAAGTGGATGTAGGACACTTTGATCGAACCACTATACATCGCTGCGTCTTGATTGTGTGAGTGTTTAAATTTCAGTTTTACTTTGCTGCAAGCCTTTACTTTACTTGCTCCACTTCCTTTTTACCTTTGTACTTATGCTTTAAAGTTAGAATGCAAAAATCGGTTTCGAACGAAACATTGCTTTCATCGTACGAAGTTTCCAAAGCTTGTTTTAAATCGCTGAAAAATCCATCGTTTTATCCGCTGCACTAATTCACCCCCCCCCCCTCGTAGTGCCGCTCGATCCCTAACAGATTGAAGTAGAGTTAAGGTTTATGTGTGCAGGATTAACTACGATAACGATGAAGACATAAAGCAAAACAAAGTGCCGAAGTCAAGTATGATGGAACCATTGGGAGTTCAAGAGTTCAACAGAAGTCCGAAGATTCGTCGGGAGTGCTGCTGTAATTGGCCGAGAACAAGTAAGGAGCTTGCCGAAGGGTTTTCAGAAGTTCATCAAAAGGTTCGTCGGAAGTTCACGGAGCTCGCCGAGAAAGATTAGAGCTTGCTGAAGAAGCTCATCGGAACTCGCCAAGATCAATCGAGAAGTCCAAGAGCTTGCCAGGAGTCCGTAGAATGGTATTCGAGGGTTTGTCAGAAGACCGCCGGAGAAAGAAGTCTTGACTTATGGACTTTATATTAGTTTAGAAAATATCTTTAATTTCATAGTTAGTATATAATTAGGGTTAGGATTAGGTGTTAATCCTTTAACCCTTTTAAGGGCCAATTGGGCTCGGTATCGGATCGGTTTGGGTCGAGTTTATGGCCCAACTAGGAGTGCTGTGTTGGGAAATCCATCAAGGGGGAGCGACATCACATGTGCAGCGGAAGAACAGAAAACAAAACCCCCAGATTTCTCATAGAAAGTTTCCATCGTCATGCAAAGATCGGTGCGTTAAAAATAAATCTACGAAAACTATATGTGTTAAAAGATACCTAGGGAGATCGTATATCCCTGAATTCCTGCAGATCTGTGGGAGAAGATGAAGGAGGTCAAGCATCCTCCTCTCTAGTGGTATCCACATAGCAGGGATTGCGACGATGCACCTCTCTCTCTCTGGGGAGAGGAGAATAGGAGGAGGTTACCAAAAACCCTCAGCCTATAGAGCTTTGGTCCCCTCCTATTTATAGAGGCCCCCTGAAAAACCCTAATGGATCTTTTGCCCTATTGGGTATTGGATCTCCATCAAATCACCAAAGCCTCTTGGATTAGTGAGCCTCTACCCAATAATCTCTTATTAACAATTATTGGATCTCATTTCAGGATCCAATAATTCAGGGGCTTAATGGATATCTAATAAGATAGGGGGTTCAGTGGATATCTCATATCTGAACCTCTACTCGTCGCAATACCTACCATATGTGTGTGACCCTCTAGGCCCAATATCAAGCTGGCCGTAAGTCATACTTGTCAGAACTCCTTCTGACTTAGTGAATTATTATCTCTATAATAATTCACCCAACTCATCGACCGCGGACGTACTAGGCCACTCTGTGGCCCCAGACGATCTGAGAGAATCCAATTCTTTGGACCTATCTATCCTCAGTTACCATGTATCTATAATCTCTCATCCATTTAATATCCCAGAGACCCTATATCGGGTATGGTGTTGTCAGGCCCATACGGTCTCTCCTCGAGTCTTGCTCTTGTCGGATTCTCCTAGAGAACTCTTTCTCTCTCAATCCGAATAACCTTGGCCAAGGATTTATTCGAGCAAGAACACATGAGATATTCCTCTCATGATACCGAGAGCGGATGATCCTCTATTGACACTCAATAGCCCTCGTAAGGTTGGCTACCATTCCCAATGACTAGCTGTACTAGATATGGAGCTTTCCAAACCTATAAGTCCGGTATTAAAGAGTGGAGTACTCATATAGGACATCTTTGGTATCTCAAGTCTAAGGACCAGATACACTACTAGGACTACGGAATCGCTGTCTAACATGAGGTATCAATAACCATCTAGCATTCCGTAGGCGGATCAATCAATGAACTCATTCTCCATTGAGCACCTGTACTGTACCCTTAGTGTCCCCACACGAGTAGCTATGAGACCAGCTACCTCCATCATATGAACGGGTATACAGTACACCAATCTATCCGGTTATCTCGATGTCCTTCTCGAGTAACCTATGACCAGGATAATTTAGGGTCTGTGTTTAAAGGTGAATCGGTCTCATTATTGTGATCTCATCACGATCCGATTCCCATTGCACAGATCTAGGGATATCACAATATACATCTAGATAATGTGAGATAATGCCAATAATCATAAGCAAAGGGATTGACGCAGCATGTTACAAGTGCTATCACTTATGTGATTGGCTTTTAGGGCACCTATAACTAGCATGCTGGACACTATCTGGCGGTAGCACTACCATACTGAGGCGGTGGCACTGCCTAGGTCCAGCTTCCCAAGTAGTCTAGGGTGGTGGTACTGCCAGACTGGGCAGTGGTACTGCCCAGTACACTAACAGAACCAGAGTACACTAGCGGTCATATCGCCAGTGTCAGGCAGTGGTACCGCAAGCACTTGGAAATCCGGGATGATTCAAATTTGGGCTCTAAATTTGAATCACATTGAGGCCTATTAATACCCCTCTCATCCATGGTTAAAATACACACAAAACCCGAGAAAGAAAAAGGGAAAAACTCTATTGTAATAGTGTCAAAATCTTTTCTCGAAGCCTTCAGTGTGATCTAGTCCAAGAGATGGGTGAGAGGCTTTGTAAGGGTTACCTCCTAAGCCTATCAAAAGGAGAGAGCTGTAAGGGAGTCAATACTCGCCTGTTGGAAGGAGGACAACTAGTAGAAAGCCGGTGGCCTCAAGAGAAGAGGAATCTGTTAGGATCAAAGAGGCACTAAGAGGGGGGGGGGGGGTGAATTAGTGCAGCGGATTAAAACTCGTAAGTTTGAAACTAATTTTGTAAATAGCTAGTTTGTTTGAAGATTTTGATTTGACGAAAGATGACTTAGTTAAAGTAGCTTTAGTAAAGGAGATGAAAACCGAACGATTTGCAGCTAAGTAAAGAAATAATTCAAAAATTTAAACACTCACACATTCAAGGAACACCACGATGTATAGTGGTTCGGTCAAATGACCTACATCCACTTCCAAAGCCTTCTTCGATGAGGCTCCCAACTTCCACTAGCAAGTCACTTTGAAGGGGAAGGACCAAATACCCTATTGAATCTCGGATTTTGATGATGAAACTAATTGAGTGTGTTTTGTTGTCTAACTGCGTTTTGAGTTACGCAGGTCTACTATCGATTAGGATTATACAGTTGACGCTGGAGGAATTGACGTTGCATCGGAGGTGATCACGTCGGTATATTGGATGTCGAGCCGGAGGTTCGGTCGACTATCGGTAGGAGGCTTCGTACGTCGGGCATCGGGCCAAGAAGTGCAGAGTTGCGCCATGGATATCGGGGTTGTGGAGGTCAACCGTCGATTGGGCAACAAGCTGCTAGAGAGGGCGATGTGCCAAAGAATCGGACGAAGCGCCGACCAATGATGTGCCGGGCAATTGAATGTCAATTCACATTGTAATAACTGTCTAGATCGAAGTAAAGTGTTTGGTGTTTGTTTGTGCAGGAGTAATTACGAAAGGGATGAAGACGTAAAGCGAAACAAAGGGTCGAAGTCAAGTGCGATGGATCATTGGGAGTTCGAGTATTCGATGGAAGTCTGAAGATTCATTGGGAGTGCTGCCGGAACTGTCCGAGAACGAGTAGGGAGCTTGCCGAAGGGTTTTCAGAAGTTCGCCGGGAGGTTCGTCGGAAGTTCACGGAGCTTGCCAAGAAAGATTGGAGCTTGCCAAAGAAGCTCGAGGGAACTCGCCAAGATCATCATGGAGTCCGAGAGCTTGTTGGGAGTCCGCAGGATGGTTTCTGAGGGATCGTCGGAAGACCGCCGGAAGTTTGCCGGAAGCTCAACGGAAGAAGACTTGACTTTCGAACTTTGTAATAGCTTAGGAATGTCTTTAATTTCGTAGTTAGCACATTAATTTGGGTTAGGATTAGGGGTTAATCCTTTAACCCAAAATAGGGGCCATTGGGCCTTAGTTTGGGCCAAAGTTTTTGGCCCAAATAGCACCAACGCATGCTACGTGCATGCTCGTAGCATGGCACTATAGCCGATGGCAGATTCTGTGCCGGCTCATCGCTAAGCGGTAGCACCGCAGTGCGTGGAAAGCGCGGTAGCACCGCTTTGGGGCGATAGAACCGCTGGTGTGTCGATCTGCCAAGACGCGACTGAAACTCAAAAGATTCAAATTTTTGGCTTCATGTTTGGTCTCCAAATTTGAATCACTTTGAGGCTTATAAATACCCCTTCCTTTTCAACTGAAAAATACAACCCTTTTGAGAGTTAGAATCTTGGTTTTGAGCTTTTGAAAAGTCTTGAAAAGTCTTGTTCTTGCTAAGTGTTCACCTCCTTCTTCTCCTTGAGAAATCTTGTAAGAGTGTGAACCACTTGTAAAGGGTTGTAAGAGGGGTATTTGATCCTTCCCCTTCAAAGGATTTGATAGTGGAAGAAGGGAGCCTCATCGGAGAAGGCTTCGGAAGTGGATGTAGGTCACTTTGACCGAACCACTATACATCGCTACGTCTTGATTGTGTGAGTGTTTAAATTTCTGTTTTACTTTGCTGCAAGCCTTTACTTTACTTGCTCCACTTCTTTTTTATCTTTGTACGCATGCTTTAAAGTTAAAACGCAAAAATCGATTTCAAATGAAACGTTAGTTTCATCGTATGAAGTTTCCGAAGCTTGTTTTAAATCGCTGAAAAATCCATCGTTTTATCCGCTGCACTAATTCACCCCCCCTCTTAGTGCCACTCGATCCCTAACATACCCCTCTTACAACCCTTTTACAAGTGGTTCACACTCTTACAGATTTTTCAAACAGAAAGAGGGAGGTGAATACTAGCTATCGAAAACAAGACTTTGCCAAAGCTTTTGCTCAATTTCTAACTCTCAAAAGGTTGCTTTCTCATCTGAGAAAGAGAATTATTTATAGATTTAGAGGATTCAGAATTTGGGCTCAATTTGATTGCCTGAATTTCAGTGTTAGCGGTGCCACACTTCCTGTGATTTTCAAGCGGCGGTGTGGCGGTGTACTTGGCCCGTGATCTGAGCTCTGCAGTCTGGGCGATGCCACACCCAGCTACTCTTTCAGCACATTAGTTTGGGCCTTAAACTTGGACCAAACCAATTCGAAACAAGACCCAATGGGCCCCTACTTGAGTTATAGGATTAATACCTAATCCTAACCCAAATTACATGCTAACTATGAAATTGAAACATAATTCTAAGTGATTTAAACTGATATTCTTCAAGTCTTCTTCCGACGAGCTTTCTGGCGAAATTCCGGTAGACTTCCGATACTCCTTCGGATTTCTTCCGATGGACTCCCAGCAAGCTCCCGGATTTTGTGGTGAGTTCAATGAGTCTTTGGCAAGCTTTTGAACCTTCTCGGTGATCTCCGTGAACCTCCGATGATTTTTTCGGCAAACTTCCAAAACCTTTGGCAAGTCCCTGATTCTATCTCGGTTGGTTCCGGCAGCACTTTCGACGATCCTTCCGGTGACCTCTTGAACTCCCAGCGAACTTGACCTTGGTAAATCGCTTTATGTTTTCATCCCATCGTAGTTAATCCTGCACACTTATCTTGACAATATGGATTAGAACAAATAATTCACCAATTGACTTCATCATCAAAATCCGAGATTCAATAATCTCCCCCTTTTTGATGATGACAATCAATTGATGATGGAGTTAAACTTAACTCCCCCTATCTATATGCCATATCATGAGAAGGTAAAAACACTTGAATTCAATCTTTTGAATTCAAGCCAAAACCGATAAGTTTCATTTATCGTCAAGCTTAATAAATATGATTTTTCTTCCATAAATACGAAACTTCATATTTTTCACAATGTCATGACATGATATACATTTTCTAGTCGAATGATAGACATTCATCATTTTGACAAGAGAAACTAATCACAAATTGAAATAACACAAGGATCAAATGATATCAATGAGGTGCATAAAATCAAGGTATGATACCAAAAGAAATAATAGCTTAAAAAATTTAAGCATTTGAGATATATTGCGATACATTGCAATGCTTCATAGCAATTAATTATTGATTTCAAAGCATGGCAAAAGCAATTTATAATATGAACCATGTAAGTTATTGCGATGAGATACGATACATATAAGTCATTTTTTATTCCAACATATTGCTACATATAAGTCATTTGTCATCAATTTCATATTTTTCTCCCCCTTTGTCATCAACAAAAAGGAGGTGAAGTAGCCATTACATGGTATCAAACCATATAAAAAAAATGAGTGGTCAATTTTCAAGCATATGATAAATGAGTTGAACATAATGCAAAATATGTCAATTTTTAAAATGCTCATGAAGAATTCATACATGAAGAATATAAGACTCAATTTTTTAATTGAGAATTCAAGCATAGAATTGTGAAAAGATAGATGATTAAAGTCATTCATCAAGGATTTCATATTTTAAGGTAAACTCCATGAGAATGAGATGTCAAAACTCATAAAACTTTAACAAATGAAATACATCAATATCAAAAATTTGAAGGAAAAACTTCAACGTGGTATTCTTGTAGTGATTCATGAGGAGGAAGTCATAAAACCTTGAATCATATTGATTAGCACAAGAATAAAAATCGAAAATTAATATTTAAGAACTTAATTTTACACAAATTATTATATTAATTTATGCATATGTTAAGCTTCATATAAAATTCAAGTCATGAAATATCTTTAGTCATACTTAAAGGAGGGTATAAAATTAGTTTTTACTACATCATTAGTATCCACTATTTAAAGAAAGAGGAAAACAACATCATGATAGCTTTCATCAAGATTATGATCGAAAGATAAAAATGAGAGCTCCATGATATAAAGATATCATCAAAATGTGAAAATATAATATCAATGTGAAACTATCAAAATTGAAAATTTAATCATTTCATCAAGAGTCATGATATAACTCAAAAATTTATCAATTGATGAGTAGAAACAAAATAGGAAGATAAAAATGAGATCTTTAATCAAAATGACAAGATGATATTGTAACGATGTCATTTAAAAAATGAAGAGATAATATTAAGATGATACAATCAAAACCAAAGTTGGAAAATTTCAAAAAGAAACATACAACATCATGTATTAGAACAATTCAACATGCCTAATTCTCTTCTACTGAAGTCAAATTGTTCTTCATTTAGGGGTTTTGTAAAGATGTCCACTAATTAGTGTTTTGTATTAATAAATTCTAGAATGACATTATTATTATTGACATGATCTCGTATAAAGTGATGCCTAATGTCAATATGCTTAGTTCTAGAGTGTTGAATTAGATTTTTGGTTAGACAAATAGCGCTTGTATTATCACATTTTATGGGAATGTTCTTTAAATAAATTCTATAGTCTTCTAAGGTATTTTTCATCCAATCAACTTATGCACAACATGCACTTGCGGCTATGAATTCGGCTTCCGTCGTAGATAGTGCAATCGAATTTTATTTTTTGGAAGTCCAAGAAACAAGTGCATGTTCTAAAAATTGGCATATTCTGGATGTGCTCTTTCTATCTATCTACATCCACCAAAATCCGCATCTGCATAGGCTTTTAAATCAAAGTTATCATATTTTGGATATCATAATCCTAGATTAGGAGTCCTTTTAGATACCTAAGGATTTTTTTTAACAGCTTTAAGGTGAGATATCTTAGGATTAGCTTGGAATCTTGCACATAGATCTACACTAAACATGATATCTGGTCTAGTTGTGGTAAGGTAAAATAAGCTGTCTATCATTCCCCTATATATTTTTTGATCAAAATTTTCTCCACTTTCATCCAAGTCTAACTTTGTGGAAGTGCTCATTGGAGTGTTGATGGCTTTTAAACCATCCATGTGAAATCGTTTTAACAATTCTAATATATACTTTGTTTGATTAAGAAATATACTATCACTAAGTTGTTTAACTTGTAATCCTAAAAAGAAGGTTAATTCTCCCATTAGACTCATTTCAAATTCATGGCTCATACATTTAGTAAATGATTCATATAATGATTCATTCGAAGAACCAAAAATAATATTATCAACATAAATTTGAACAATAAGAAAATTATTTTTAAAATATTTAATAAACAATATAGTATCAACCTTGCCTTTAGTAAAATTATTTGAAATTAAGAAAGAACTAAGCCTCTCATACCAAGCCCTAGAGGCTTGTTTTAATCCATAGAGAGTCTTAGTTAGTTTAACATACACTTCTTCGAAAATAAAACTATTTAAGAAAGCACTTTTGACATCCATTTGAAAAAGCTTAAAGTTATTACTACTAGCATAAGCAAAGAGCATCCTAGTAGCTTCTAATCCTGCTACAAGAGCGAAGGTCTCTTCGTAATCGATACCTTCTTCTTGGTTGAAACCTTTGGCCACGAGTCTAGCCTTGTTTCTAACCACGATACCGCATTCATCTTGCTTGTTTCTGAAGACCCATTTAGTACCAATAACTAAATGGTCATTAGGTCTAGGAACAAGCTTCCATACCTCATTCCTTTTAAATTGATTCAATTCTTCTTGCATTGTGATAACCCAAGAATCATCTTTCAAGGCATCGTCAATGCACTTAGGTTCAATTTGAGAAAGAAATGCGGCATGGGCACAAAAATTTTTAAAAGAAGAACAAGTTTGAACCCCTTTTGATGTGTCTCATATAATTAACTCCTTGGGATGGGCATCTACATACTTCTATTCCTTAGGTAAGAAAATTTGGAAAGAAGATGCATCCAAGTTGCTATTTTAAGGAGAGGGTTCATTTAAATTCAAACCATCAAAACCAAAATCATCATCAAAATCTTTTTTCTTAAATTCAAAAATTTTATTAAAAACTACATGAATAGACTCTTCTATAACTAACGTTCTTTTATTAAAAATATGAAAAGCTTTAAAAATGGAAGAGTAACCAAGAAAGATGTCTTCATCGGATTTGGCATCCAATTTTTCTAAAGTATCATTTTCATTTAAAATAAAGCATTTGCAACCAAAAACTTTAAAATAAGAAACAATAGGTTTTTTGTTATTCCATAATTCATAAGGAGTCTTGGATAGAGATGGTCTTACTAAAACCCTATTCATGATATAGCAAGCCATATTAATGGCTTCGACCCAAAAGTATTTGGGTAAACTATGTTCATTTAACATAGTTCTTACCATTTCTTGTAAATTTCTATTCTTTCTTTTTAATACTCCATTTTGTTGAGGATTTCTTGGAGTAGAGAAGTTGTGGTTATACCCGTTAGATTCACAAAAATTTTGGAAGTCATGGTTTTAGAATTCTCCACCATGATCACTTCAAATCAATGAAATCATGAAACCCTTTTTGTTTTGAGTAAATTTATAAAATTTAGAAAAATATTTAAAGCAATCAGTTTTGTGAGCCAAAAAATAGGTCCAAATATATCTACTATAGTCATCTACAATGACAAATGCATATTTGCTACCTCCTAGACTTATTGTGTCGATTGGTCCAAATAAATCCATATGGATCAATTATAATGGTCTAAAGGTGCTTATTGGATTCTCTGATTTGAAGCTAGTTTTTATTTGTTTTCCTAGTTGACATGCATCACATTCTTTGTCCTTGACAAACTTGATGTTTAGAATTCCTCATACTAGTTCTTTAGAAGAAATTTTAGATATTAGTTTCATGCTTGCATGGCCTAATCAACTATACCAAAGCCAAGCATCATCATTTAAAATGGAGAAGCACATTTCATTACTAAGTTCTTCAATGTTAATGGTGTAAACATTATTTTATTTTAACGCAATCATGGATATGTTATTGTTTGGTTTTTTAATGATGCAAGCTTTAGATTCAAATCTAACAATATAACCTTTATCGTATAATTGACTAATGCTCAAAAGATTATGTTTTAATCCATCAACTAGTAATACATCATCAATTGAAAAACTTGATTTGTTACTTATGGTTCCCTTGCCAATGATTTTATCCTTGTTGTTGTCTCCAAAGGTGACATATCTTTCTTCTTTGTTAGTGAGCATAGATAATTGAGATGGATCTCCGGTCATGTGCCTTGAGCATCCACTATCAAGATATCATCTTTTGCTCCTAGCTTGTGATGGTGAATGGTTCTACAAAAGAGGATGGTTTTTAGGTACCTATTTGATTTTGGGTGCCTCAAATATTGATCTACTAACTTTGTCATTCAGCATTAAATTATTTATGGTTCCTTTAGGAACCCATATCAATTTATGTGGATTAATTTTTCTAAATGGACATTTATAAATAACATATCCGGATTTACAACAAAAATTATATTTTAAACGAGGTGATACATGTAATGTGGGTACTTTAATGAAAGTGGTAGGATTTCGATGAGATCCACTCACAAATCCAATTCCACTTCTATTTTCGACGTGACCTTTGTTTGTAAGGATCATGTCCAAGCCCTTGCTATCAACCTTAAACTTGTTTAGGGTCTCTTTAAGTAGCAAGTTCTCATTTTTGATTGCTTTTAAGTATTCACACTTAGAGCATGGGGGTAAAGAAGGAGTTTGGAGACTATCAAACTTAACTTGTAATAAAGCATGCTCTTTCTTTAATAAATTTAACTTCTTACTAATAATTCTACATTCATCAAATAATTCATGAAAAGCGATAGAAAGTTCTTTTGGAAAGCGATAGAAAGTTCATCAAAAGATAACTCTTCATTAAATAACTCACTAACCTCTTCTCCTAAGGCTATTAGTGTGAAATTGGCCTCCTCTTTGTTGCTTGCTTCTTCATCCTCGGAGTCACTTGAGTCATCCCATGTAGCCTTCAATGTATTCTTCTTCTTGAGTTGCTTCTTCTTGGCTTGGGGGCATTCATATTTGAAGTGCCTCGACTTCTTGCATTCATAACTTATGACTTGGTCTATTTTTGGTTCAAGTTTGTTTTTGGTTTTATTTTTAAATTTACCCTTTTTAATGAATTTTTTAAAATTTCTAGTTAAGAGTGTAATGTCTTCGTCAAAGTCCTCATCACTTGATATTCCTTTCAAGTGGTCTTCTTATGTTCTTAATGCATATCCTTCTTGTTCTTTGGAAGGAGGTTCTCGAGCTCTTCATGAGCATGACATGTCATTTCATAGGTCATTAGAGACCCAATAAGTTCTTCGAGAGGAAATGTTTTAAGATCCTTGACCTCTTGAATGGCTGTAACTTTTGGATCCCAACTCTTTAGAAGGGATCTTAAAATTTTAGTTACAAGTTCAAAATTAGAAAAACCTTTACCTAGTGCTTTGAGTCCATTGATGATATCCGTAAAGCAAGTGTACATGTCTTCGATGGACTCACTTGGCT
Source organism: Musa troglodytarum (assembly GCA_023547065.1). NCBI lineage: Eukaryota > Viridiplantae > Streptophyta > Magnoliopsida > Zingiberales > Musaceae > Musa > Musa troglodytarum. The sequence goes on along the minus strand of CP097507.1, from coordinate 23,287,037 downwards.
TTATTCGGAAAAGTTCGTAGGAATGCACAAAAATGTTGATTTTGGACTCTTTCACTCGACTAGTGCCTTCATGAGTGATCTCAAGAGTACGCCAAATATCAAAAGCCGATTCACAAATCAAAATACGATTAAATTCATTTTTATCGAGAGCATAAAACAAGGCATTCATAGCCTTTGCGTTTAAAGCAAAAGTTTTCTTCTCCCATTCATTCCATTCGCTCGTCGGAAGAGAAGATTTTTGAAAACCATTTTCGACGATGCTCCAAAGCTCAAAATCTATGGAAATAAGAAAGATCCTCATATGAGTCTTCCAATATGTGTAATCCGACTCATTAAACATAGGCCAACATGGAATGGAGTGACCCTCTTGCATGTCGGAGTAAGCTATCTCTCTTGAGTTTTAAACTAAATATGAGAGTGAACCTTACTCTGATACCAATTGTGAGGATCAGAGAGGCACTAAGAGAGGGGGGGGGGGGTGAATTAGTGTAGCGGATTAAAACTCGTAAGTTTGAAACTGATTTCGTAAATAGCTAGTTCGTATGAAGATTTCGATTCGACAAAAAATAACTTAGTTAAAGTAGCTTGAGTAAAGGAGATGAAAATCGAACGATTTGCAGCTAAGTAGAGAAATAATTCAGAAATTTAAACACTCATACATTCAAGGAACACCACGATGTATACTGGTTCGGTCAAATGACCTACATCCACTTTCAAAGCCTTCTTCGATGAGGCTCCCAACTTCTACTAGCAAGTCACTTTAAAGGGGAAGGACCAAATACCCCTCTTACAACCATTTTACAAGTGGTTCACACTCTTACAGATTTTTCAAAGAGAAAGAGGGAGGTGAACACTAGCTATCGAAAACAAGACTTTGCCAAAGCTTTTGCTCAATTTCTAACTCTCAAATGGTTGCTCTCTGAGCTGAGAAAAGAGGGGTATTTATAAACCCCAAGAGAATTCAAATTTAGGTTCCAAATTTAAATTACTTTTGGGTTTCTCGGTGTTGGCGGTGCCACTGCTTGTTAGTGGCGGTGCCATCGCCTATCAGTTATCAGACTAATAGAGTACTGGGCGGTGGCACCACCTAGCCTGGTGGTGTCACCTCCTGGGCTTGCTGCCTAGCGGCGGTACTATCGCCTAGGTTCTCGGGCTCTAGGTGGTGCCACCGCCCAACTCTCGGCCACTGGGCGGTGCTACCGCTCAGCTCTTTTCAGAACACTAGTTTGAGCCTTAAACTAGGCCCAAACTAGTTTGAAACAAGGCCCAATGGGCCCCTACTTGGGTTCTAGGATTAACACCTAATCCTAACCCAAATTATATTCTAACTATGAAATTGAAACATAATTCTAAGTGATTTAAACTGACATTCTTCAAGTCTTCTTCCAATGAGCTTTCTAGCGAAATTCTGGTGGACTTCCGACACTCCTTTGGATTTCTTCCGGCGGACTCCCAGCAAGCTCCCAGATTTCGTGGCAAGTTCAACGAGTCTTCGGCAAGCTTTCAAACCTTCTCAGTGATCTCTGCGAACCTCTGATGATTTTTTCGGCAAACTTCTAAAACCTTCGGCAAGTCCCTGATTCTATCTCGGTTGGTTTCGGTAGCACTTTCGACGATCCTTCCAGTGACCTCTTGAACTCCCAGTGAACTTGACCTCGATAAATTGCTTTATGTTTTCATCCCATCATAGTTAATCCTGCACACTTATCTCAACAATATGGATTAGAATAAATAATTCACCAATTGACTTCATCATTAAAATATGAGATTCAATAGAATCGGGAGTGGACATAGGTCATATGACCGAACCACTATAAAATCAGGTTTATATTTACTTATTGTTATTTACATAGCTGCAAGCCTTTACTTTACTTGCTCCACCACCTCTTCTCATTCTTACGAATGGCTTCAAGCTTTACATCTTTTAATATATGCAATCGAGATCGGTTTTCATTGAAATGTATTTTTATCGTACAAAGTTTCCGAAAGCATTTTTAATCATCAAATTTATCATCTTTAATTGCTGCACTAATTTACCCCCCTCTTAGTGCCACTCAAATCCTAACAATTGGTATCAGAGCCTTGTTATATCTCTTTCGGATTCATACCCATGAGAAATGGCTCTTCATAGCTTTCAAGAGGGTTTTTCGATTGTTCATCCCCCGTTCTTTAATGGTTCGGACTACACATATTGGAAAACTCAAATGAGAGTTTTTTTATTTTCTATGAATTTAGATTTATGGAATATTATTGAAAACGGCTTTCAACTTCCCTCTAAACCGATGAACGAATGATCGGATTTAGAGTACAAATCTTTTTCCTTAAATGCAAAGGCTATGAATGCCCTATTTTGTGCTTTAGATAAAAAAGAGTTTAATCGAATTTCAACGTGCGAAACAACTTTCGATATTTCGTACACTCTTGAAATCACGCACGAAGGAATGAGTAAAGTCAAAGACTTGAAAGTCAATATTTTGATGCACGATTTTGAGCTTTTTCGAATGAAACCAAGCGAGACTATCGGTGACATGTACACCTGTTTCACGGATGTCGTCAATAGTTTGAAAAGTCTTGGTAAATCTTTTTCGAGTTTTGATCTCATTAACAAGATTTTAAGATCCCTTCCAAAGAGTTGGAATCCAAAAATAACGGCTATTTAAGAGTCTAAAGACTTGAATATTTATTCACTTGAAGAACTAATCGGATCTTTAATGACTTATGAAATGACTCTTAAATTTGATAAATATGAGAACCACCTTCCAAAGAACAGGAAGGATTTGACACTTCAAACAAGAGAATGCTACGTGAGTCATGAGGACATCGAACACATAACAATGAATTTTAACAAGTTCATTAAATAAAAATCTAAAACTAAAAATGAACTTGAACAAAAGAAGATACCAAATAAGAGGAACGCATCCAAGGATGAATCAAGAACTTCTAAAGGCGAAATGGCAAATTGTGATGTGCTTTGACGGTTTTCGACTATAAGGTAAGCAACCAACCAAAGCCCCTTTGCTTTATGAAATTACTTAAAATTTTTCATGAGTGCTTAATTTAGTTAGTAGGAAATAATTTTTTAATCTCATGCTTTTCTTATGTTTTTAAAAATTAAAATGATACTTGCATAATTTGTGACAATGCTTGTACACCTAAGATTAATCCATGATTGTATATCTTGATGATTTTGGCTTTTATGCTTAATGCTTTTATGGTATCATGTAATGAGGTTTTGAAGTAATGAAAATTGAAATCCTATGTTTTGGAACAAAATGTTTGGTATTGTTGGTTTTCATGACTAAAATTGGTTTTCAGATTTATAAATTATTACATGATCTTGGCAAAATTTGAAAATGACTCTTGATTTTTTTTTTCACTAAGCTAGAATCATGTAAGAAGAAAAATTTTGTTATAACTAATAACAAAGAAAGAAAGAATGATAGAATTAAAAGTGGTTTTGATGATGCTTTCGGTTCTAAATACGATACTTGGCCCTTACATGAAAAATTTGAACATGCTCATTCAAATTGAAACATATAAAAATGACAAAGAGTACTATCATGTTGTCTTATGCTTGATGTGTTTCATCTTAATGGTTTTTATGATAAAATTTACCTTTTACTCTTGAATGTGAGACCAAATTACATGAGTGAATCTTATGTTTTGAAATAATGTGTTATATTTTTGTCTTGATGATTTTTATGATGAAGTTTGTCTTTCGATTTTGAATGTTGTTATTTCTATTTGATTTGGCATATTAAAAGACAAAGGCATGTTCAAATGAAATTAATCATAAAAGGGGGAAATGTATGATTCTAGAAATTTTTGATGAAAAACAAGTGATGAATTCATTTAGCATATTTTGTGAATATCCTATGAATGAGATGATATGATAAAGAATCCATTTATATGAATCTATGCAAATGATTTTAATGATGGATTTTTGAGTTGACAAATTGATTTGAATGAAATCTTTTGTTTCAAGCGAATCATGAACCTTCCTTTGATTTCTTAACTAATTAAGATTTCTCATGCATGAATTAAATTGTTCTCTTTGCTATATGCTACCAAATGAATCATGATTAATATCATTGCTATTATATCTCCTATGATTCATGTTGTAGAGAAAGAATTTATAAATCATGATGCAATGAGATTTCTTATGCAATTAATCAAGTGCCTATGTGATTCCTTGCTAAAGAAAATATTTATTGAAATCATGATCTTGACAATTATAACTTGAAGTTCTTTATAAATCAAGATCATTCATCATGCTCCCTCCATTTGTCAAAAGAAAATTCTTTAAATGAAATGTAACTTGTCTTTTGATTTTTTTTTTGGAACTCAATTCTTGAATTTTTATGAATTCGTAATCTCGATACTTGCATTTTTAAATATATGAGTAATGATAGTTTGAATGCATGAATAAAAATTTTTTGATTCCTTACTCAAAACTTCTCTTTCATGATTTTGATTTCTTGAAACTATATTTTTGAATTACTTTTATGAAATCATGATCTCGACATCTATATACTTGGAATTTCTTTTAAAATGTAATCTTGATGAAAACTATTATACATGAATCAAGTAGTTTTGCTATCTATTCTCAAATGAATCATGTTCTTCTTGACCCTACACATCATATCCTTCATGATATAGGAATACATGATTTCTTTGCATTGTTGTCTTGTATGCATCATGTGATGATTGAAATATTGATTGATGCAAATTTACAATTGATGTAAAAGCCTATATCATTGGTCCCTCATTTCTTTTTGATAATGATAAAGGGGAAGTTAGATTGCTAGCATGTGCATCAAAAGACAAAAGTTTGCTAGCTTGAACATTGAGAAGCAAAAAGTTGCTATCTCAAGAGGCAAAAATTTTGCTCAACTTCACTTTTTCAACAAAATTGCTTGCATTTTTGTTACTAATTGTTGAATCTCATGCAAGATTACTTGAAATATTAATCCTCCCTTTCTTTTTGACATTGACAAAGGGGGAGAAGGGTTTGCTAGCTTGCGTATTGAAAATAAAAACAAAATTGCTAGCATGTTAAGGAAGCAAAACTTGCTATCATGAACACCATCACAACAAGTACTATCTTACATATCATAAAAAACTTGCCATGATTGAATGTTGAATATTGAATGTTGTATATTTTGATAGCTAGTATGATTGTAAAACTTGTATATCTTTTAATCTAGCTAAATGTTACTTCTCCTTTTTGTTGATGACAAAGGGGGAGATGTAGATTGATGAGTTCATGCAATATAAATGTTGATTGAATATTTTATATATTTGTATGATGTTTTTGATAACATGATTTTGATACATGTTGCTTGGATTTGGGATAATCCAAGTGTTCTATCAATGGCATATTGATAAGGGCGGTTTGTTTAAACTCCGAAGAGTTAAGGTTAACTCCGTCAGTCATCAATTAGTTGTCATCATCAAAAAGAGAGAGACTGTTTGGTCTCAAATTTTGATGATGAAACTAATTGATTGTGTTTAGTTGTCTAACTATGTTTTGAGTGACGCAGGTCTACTCGATCAGGATTAGACAGTTGACGCAAGAGAAATTGACATTGCGTCGGAGAAAATCACGTCAGGATATTGGACGTCGAGCTGGAGGTTCGATCGACAATCAGTAGAAGGCTTCAGATGTCGGGCATCGAGCTAAGAAGAGTGGTGTTGTGCCAAGGATATCGGGGTTGTGGAGATCAACCGTCGATTGGGCAACATGCCAAAAGAGAGGATGATGCGCCGAAGAAGTGGACGAAACACCAACCAATGACGTATCGGGCAACAGAATATCAATTCATGTTATAATAACTGACTAGATCGAAGTAGAGTTTAGGTTTATGTGTGCAGGATTAACTACGATAACGATAAAGACATAAAGCAAAATAAAGTGCCGAAGTCAAGTACGATGGAATCAATGAGAGTTCGAGAGTTCGACAAAAGTCTGAAGATTCATCGGGAGTATTACTATAACTGGCCGAGAACGAGTAGGGAGTTTGCTGAAGGGTTTTCGGAAGTTTGCCAGAACATTCGTCGGAAGTTCGTGGAGCTCGTTGAGAAAGATTGGAGCTTGCCGAAGAAGCTCGTCGAAACTGTTGGGTCCAGCCCATATGTCACGGACAAAATTGTAAACGGCTTGTTCGGTGTAATGCTTATGCATGTCCGTGTCCCTTTTGGTTGGTTGTCACTTGTAAAACTTGTAAAGGGCTTGTCAAAGGCAAAATGCCCCATTTGAGCGAGTTTGTAAGCCATTGTAGGCTTGTACATAAAGCTCGCGTCGAGTGCATACTTGTACTAGAATTTGGTCTGTAGTGGACCAATTTTATACTTTTATTGTGCAACTGTTCTGAGCTTGTAATATGCATGGTTAGAATTTGCATTGGCTATAAAGTGTTTGCTAAAAGAGTGGCTTGTGGACCCTGTGTGAAGCGCTTTCTCTGTCCCGTTCTCTCTTCCGTAGGTCCTAAGGGATTCTAGGAGATTTCGGGGAGGCTGACCTTTGCGGTGATACGCATTGGTGCCGCACGGCTTAGGCAAAACCAGCTAAGTCCGTGACAGATGGTATCAGAGCGGGACAAGCCCACTTACAAACACTTAGCATGCAAACGTGGGGGACCTAGCGAGGCACCACGAGTACAACAAGCTAAGAGGAATTGCGGAGCGCACAAAGGTCGGGATGGTTGAGTTCGAGCAGTGGCTCGATGTTAACACCCAGACTTGACAGTGCTCGAGGCAAGCAGAGTGCTTGGCAAAGGATGAGACCGTGCAAGGTGGAGTGGGTTGTTCAACGATCGAAAGAGTTGTTAACTCAAGGAATTCGATACTCATGCAAGGCCTTGCATGCGGATGATGGATTGTTCACGGCCATCCCAAGGCGACCGAAGGTTGGCGCCATGGAGCATTAAAACTTTCTCTTCGGCATGTGCAGGATACTTTCGTAAGAGGCTGAAGTGTGCAGCAGGTTCGGCATGTTGCTAGACCCAGAGGGGTGTAGTGTGAGCTGTATTGGTGAAATGTCACAATCTAGCAAGTGCATTTGCAAAGGCAGAATTAGGCACAGTTTGTTCAGCAGAGGCGAAGTAGTCCAAGGGGATGGTGGTCTCTAAAACTTTCAAAGGGAAGGAGGCGAAGAGTGAAGTTGCTCCAATGGGACAGATATCCAGGAGGGATAAGTCCCGATTCTCCATAGGGATAATCTTGTGCAATGAACCGCACTAGTTGAGGAGTACCTCAAGTCGAAGCTCGATGGATTGAGTGAGTGGTAAGGAGTCATTGCATGATCTCGCTAGTGGTGATGCGTTGGTGGATGCATAGCGAGATCAAGTGGGGGAGCAACCCAGGCAATACAAAGTGAAGGCACACTTGGAGCCAATATTGAGATCGGACTCAACAAAGGGCTGACCCGTGGAATGGTGGGCGTGAGGGCCACCATTAACGCAATGCAAATCGAGAAGCGGAACAACTTGGGGGTAACTTGTTGATGTACCCAAACCGCATGAAGGGAGTTGGCAAAGAAGATAGAACGATGGAGCGGAGGCTTGGAGCTTTCCTTAGACAGAGGTCAAGGACATGGACTCTTGCAGAGGCAGGGATCGGATCATGTCATTCCATGGGTTTCATATTCAGATGGAGCCGACTCATCTTGCATGGTGCCAAAGACAAAGGGAGCTTTGAGGCACATGCACCTTATCTCGATGAAGCATTTGGGGGAGATTCTAAAGCGTCACGGTTCTTTGAGAGCAAAGTTGGTGTCAATAGGCCTTGACACGGGGCAAGAGGATGCTGTGGCGGATACTCTTGAAGAATATGCCATAGTGTTGCTATTCAAGTTGTCATGAGAAGCGGTGCGCAGCGAGATTATCTTTGGTAGAGGCGAGTCCCGGGATCAGAACAATGGTGCACCTATTTTAGTGAAGTCGAGGGGACTTCAAAGGAGTTGCTAGGCGATGGGTCCTAGAGCTAGGCTTCGTCAGAGGGTGACCCGAGTGGGTGGGCGAAGTCGATTGCCAAAGAGTGAACATAATCGAAGGCTGGCGAAGGCCTTGCGATGTGTTGGCGAGTCCACACATGGAGATATTGCAGTCGAGTTCATACCACGGGGATCGAATGCAAGGAGATGTCATCATGCGATGACATGATGCAGCGGATCATGGTGGAATGGTTACGTGGCAAGTCGACACACGGTGAGTCCCATGGGGACTAGATCATGCGAAGTATGATCGGGAGCGACTAGGAGCTCCAAGTCGGTGAACAACACGGCAAGAAGAGCTATGGATTCAAGCAGTGAATGCCATGGTACCGCAGAGGCGGGTCTTCCGTGCGTGCACCGAATGTTGCATTGAATGGAAGCCTTGGACATCAGCTTATGGGGGCTATGCCCTATCGAGGAAGAAGTTTAGATGCAAGTACCAGGGAGTCCCATGTGGGGACTGGATCATGCAGAGGTATGATCGGGCGGTGAAGAGTGGAGGCCTTGAGCTCACATTCGCAAGGAGCCCGGCAAGTCGGTGGACAAGACCGAGTGGCGAACATTGCAGCCAATGAAGCCAAGGAGAACAGAAATGGTGCAAGCCGTAACATGAATGGCGTTGGCCATATATGGGTGTTATGTCTGTCTTTCCGACCAAGTGGAAACTACTCGAGAGAACAGAGGTGTTAAAGCGGATGGTCGAAATAGGGCGAAGAAGCAATGACAAGTCCAAGAGGACTCGGCTACCCAAGATCAATCATCGGTTAGATTGAAGGTGGACTCAAAGGAGTGCCACAATGCGCGAGCGAATCTACCGATCATGAAGAAGGGATGTAGATGCGAGACAGCGGATAGTAGTGCCATAGGCGTTGCGGTGCCATGGTACGCAGGCGGGACTTCGAGTCATCAATCCCTTGCTCTCATAGAGGAGAGCACTTGGTCGTGATATGGGCGTGGAGGAGGAGAATGCTTTGGCAAACTCCATGTACCAAGACAAGGTGAAGGGCGTGAAGCGAGAACCGTAAGACCGGTGTCAATAGACTTTCCATCAAGATAGCCGTGAGTGAAGGACTTGGTCGATGCAAGAGTGCATGACCAAGGATCGGAGTAGGCGATGCAGCGATCTTTGTACCTTTGCTACTCGAGGAGTCGGCAGCGAAATGATGGAGAAGGCGGTACAATCCCAAAGGCAACCGGATCTATCGGAGACTTACTCCAAGTTGGAGTGATAACTTCTTGCATTCCGAAGTTCAAGGGCAATGAGAAGGCGAATCATAGTAGCCGACTCGGTGCAAGGATTGCAAACACTTCAAGTGCTTGAAGTGTGAGCTAAGAGCGGCGAAGTCTAGTAACCGACTTGATGCACGAAGTACAACCTCGAGGAGGCGGGCGAAGTCAAGTAACCTTTGCCTTCTCAACTCTCAAGAGAATGGGCGGAACCAGTACTGACTCTCTTAGTTATCCGGAGGAGCTCTGCACAAATTTGAAGACCCTTCGAAAAGACTAATGAAAGATAACAGTTGTCAAGCCCTCACCAACTGTGATCAGTGCTACTGTGAGTAGACCCGCTTCATTTCCCAACTGAATGTCAATCGAAAGCGGAAGTGATGCGAGCCTACTTGGGCAAGACAACTAAGTGGAAGAAGATTCGATGGGCAAATTTTACGGAGGAAGGACCTGAAAAATTTAAAGGTTGCGAGGCGATGCTCGTTAAAGCTCCAACAAGCATCTATCGATTCAAGAGACAAGAAGAATTTGAAAGATCTGCGCATATCAAAGATGGTCTTTTCCCTTCATCAGATGAATCCGCAAGACTCAGCAAGGATCAGCACAACTTCGCCGACCCCACACCAGAGTCAGAGTTATTGGCGAGTTGAAGCAGCATGGCGGATTAAAGTTCGATGACTCGACAACAAGTGGAGAGCAATTGGGAGCCAAGAGGCGCATTGTAGCAGGAGCAGAAGATCGAAGATCCAACAAAGAAAAGAAGTTGCAGCGTCAGCAAAGGCTTCGACGAGGACGTCAAAGGAATAAGTGGGGGAGAATGTCACGGACAAAATTGTAAACGGCTTGTTCGGTGTAATGCTTATGCATGTCCGTGTCCCTTTTGGTTGGTTGTCACTTGTAAAACTTGTAAAGGGCTTGCCTTTACAAGCCCTATTGACAATGATGCACTATTGTTGAGCCAAGATATCTGATCTTGATGTTACTGTGATCCTCTTGTTATTTGAGAGAAGACATATTGTAAACCTGTTATCATTATTGGTGATAGTGGAAGTTTGAAGTGGACTACGGTCCCATGGTTTTTCCCGCATTGGGTTTTCCACGTTAAAATTCGGTCTCACCTGTGATTGATCAGTTATTCTGTTGATAATATTGTTCTGGTTAATACTTGCTTTTAATATCAAGTTGGTATTTTTGATGAGGAACCCATTTTGATACACAAAGAGGGAAAAATATTATTCTGCATTTACAGGTTTTTCCCAACAAGTGGTATCAGAACAGCTGATTATTATTTACTACTAGTGTTTTCTTGTGTGATTGAAATGGAAGAATCAGATGGTATGATTAAATTGAACTCATCAAATTATTCCACTTGGAGGTGTATGATGGAAGACTTGCTCTATTGCAAAGATTTGTATAAGCCCATTAAAGTTAAAGAAAAACCCTCTACTATGGATGAGGAAGAATGGGAAGTTCAACACAGGAAAGCTATTGCTTATATTAGAAGATGGATGGATATAAATCTGCATGAGCATATTTCTGATGAAACCAGAGCTGATATTGTTTGGCAAAGGCTAGAAAATCTGTTTGCGAAAAAGATAATGGGAAATAGAATTTCTCTCCTTAGAAGGCTTGTTAATTTTAAGTATAAAGATGGTGATAGCATTGTTGAGCACATAAGCCTATTTCAGAGTCTTGCAAACAAGTTGGTTGCTATGAAAATGAATATTGATCATGAAATGCAGGGATTGCTACTTCTCAGCTCTTTATCAGAAAGTTGGGAAACGTATGTGGTGACAATTTGTAACTCCACGCCAAAGGGGACTCTAACTATAGATATGGTTAAAGATAGTTTACTGAATGAAGATGCTAGAAGAAAAGAACAGGGAGAATCTTCTTCTGGTGCACTTGTTACTGAAAAGTAGGAAAGACGTGGAAGAAGTCACAGTAGAAATCCACATGATTACAGAGGAAGATCCAAGTCTATAAGAGATATCAGGTGTTTCCACTGCAACAAGCCAGGTCATATGAAGAAAGAGTGTAGATTATGGAAACGAGAACAGAATGAAAGGAAGAAAAATGAGAAAGAGACTAATACAGTTGCTGCTGAGGGTGATATCATTACTGTTTGTGATGATGGATGTGTTAGTCTTGCAGCTCAGGACAACAACTGGGTAATTGACTCTGGTGCTTCATTCCATGTTACTTCTCATGATGATTTATTCAAATCCTACACTGCTGGTGATTTTGGCAATGTTAGAATGGGAAACAATGGTACATCCAAGATTGTGGGTATTAGAGATATTTGCTTAGAGACCAGTACTGGGAGCAAATTAATACTCAGAGATGTCAGACATGTTCCAGATATTCGTCTGAATTTGATATCTATAGGAAGACTTGATGATGAGGGATTTACACATTATTTTGGTGAAAGCAAATGGAGGCTCACTAAAGGTTCTCTAGTTGTGGCGAGAGGAAAGAAGTTGAACTCTTTTTATATCATGGAAGCTAAACTACACAAAGCAGAGATTAATGCAATTCAAAAGGGTGAAAGCATAGATCTTTGGCATAAGAGGCTTAGTCATATCAGCGAGAAGGGACTTCAAACTCTTGCTAGAAAACAGTTCTTACCGGAGTTGCAAGGTACATCTCTTAAATCTTGTGATTATTGCTTAGTTGGAAAAACACATAGAGTTGCATTTCATACAAATCCGCCATCTAGAAGATCAAATATTATTGATTTAGTTTATACTGATGTCTGTACTATGTAAACTAGAACTCTTGGAGGTGCTCTTTATTTTGTTACTTTTATTGATGATCATTCTAGAAAAGTTTGGGCTTTTGCTTTGAAATCTAAAGACCAGGTACTCGATGTCTTCAAAGAATTTTATGTCAGTGTTGAAAGAAAGCGTGAAAGCTAAAGAGTGTTTGAGCAGATAATGGTGGCGAGTACAGGGGTCCTTTTGAGAATTATTGCAGGTTTCATGGTATCAAGCTTGAGAAAACAGTTCCAAAAACTCCTCAGCAAAACGGTGTGGCAGAAAGGATGAACAGAACCATTGAAGAAAGGATTAGGTGTATGCTTTTTCATGCCAAGTTATCTAAATCATTTTGGGGGGAGGCTATGAGAACTACAATTGACCTGATAAATCTTTCTCCATCAGTTCCTCTGCAAGGTGATATTCCAGAGAGAGTATGGAAAGGGAAAGATGTATCTTATAATCATTTGAGAGTCTTTGGGTGCAAAGCATTTGTACATATTCCTAAAGATGAGAGATTCAAGCTTGATAATATGGCAAAGTCATGTATTTTCTTGGGATATGGTCATGAAGAGTTTGGGTACAGATTATGGGATCTAGTGAACAAGAAGATTGTTACAAGTAGGGATGTTGTGTTTCTTGAAGACCAATTATTTGATAATGGTGATAATGTTGAGAAGCCAGAAACCTCTGTTTATATTCCTTGGAGTTCGGGTCTAGTTCCTTCACCTATAGTTCATGATGATCATGGGGGAGATGATGAAGAAGAATATGGTGAGAATGTTAGTGATGGTGCTCCTATAATTGATGAAGTTGAACCAACTAAGCAAGCACCTCCACCACCAGTTGAGATTCCATTGAGACGATCCACAAGAGAGCGACAACCATCTACAAGATATCCTTCACATGAGTATGTTATGCTTACTGATGGGGGAGAGCCAGAAACTTACCAGGAAGCTGTTCTACATGAGCATAAGAATGAGTGGGTTAAAGCCATGCAAGAAGAGATGAGATCCTTGCTTGAGAACCACACCTATAACTTGGTAAAGTTGCTTAAGGAGAAGCTTGAAGCTTGTAGGCGAAGCGCGGACTTAGTACAGCCCACCATATGAGCTAGAGAGGGAGAATTGTTGGGTCCAGCCCATAGGTGGGCTTGGACCAGATAATTGGGCCCGAGCCCAAATCAGTTAATTAATTAGATAGGGTTTCTTTTAAACATTATGGTTGAGGAAACAAAACAGTAAGGAAAAAGGTGCAGCGAGTGGCGTGCGACGTGTAGCGTGCGGCACAGTGAGAGAAAGGGAAGAGAGAGAAGGGAAAAGAAGAAAATTAGGATTCTAAGTTTTTCTGCTTGACGATCGGTGACCAAACTTCATCGGTTTTGGCCCAGATTTGACGTGGAGAATCCTTTCAGTAAACTCTACAATCCTAACGGTACTGATCTATGATTTATCCTCTCTAAGGTGCTTTCCTGCTATGTTTACTTGGTGAGATCTAAAACTTTTCTTAGATGAGATCCATCTATATGACAATGATGCACTATTGTTGAGCCAAGATATCTGATCTTGATGTTACTGTGATCCTCTTGTTATTTGAGAGAAGATATATTGTAAACCTGTTATCATTATTGGTGATAGTGGAAGTTTGAAGTGGACTACGGTCCCGTGGTTTTTCCCGCATTGGGTTTTTCACGTTAAAATTCGGTCTCACCTGTGATTGATCAGTTATTCTGTTGATAATATTGTTCTGGTTAATACTTGCTTTTAATATCAAGTTGGTATTTTTGATGAGGAACCCATTTTGATACACAAAGAGGGAAAAATATTATTCCGCATTTATAGATTTTTTCCAACAGAAACTCACCATGATCAATCAAGAAGTCCAAGAGCTTACCGAGAGTCCACAGAATGGTGTCCGAGGGTTTGTCGGAAGACCATCGGAAGTTCACCGGAACCTCGCCAGAGAAAGAAGTTTTGACTTGCGGACTTTGTATTAGCTTAAAAAATATCTTTAATTTTGTAGTTAGCACATAATTATGGTTAGGATTAGGTGTTAATCCTTTAACCCTGTTAGGGGCCAATTGGGCCTGATATTAGATCAGTTTGGGCCAAGTTTATAGCCTAACTAGGAGTGCTAGATAGTGTCTGGCAATAGCACCACTAGACTGAGGCGGTGGCATTGCCAGACTGAGGCAGTGGCACTGCCCAGGTCTAGCTTCCCAAGTAGTCTAGGGTGATGGTACCACCTAGATTGGGCGGTGGTACTACCTTGGGGCAGAGTGCCTGGGTGGTGGCACTCTTGGTTAGGTGGAGGTACCGCCTAGTACATTGACCGTGTCAGTGTCAGGCAGTGATATCGCTAGATTGGGCGATGGTACTACTCAGTACACTAACAGAACTAGAGTGCACTGGTGGTGGTACTGCTAGTACTTAGAAATCCGGGATGATTCAAATTTGGGCTCTAAATTTGAATCACATTAAGGCCTATTAATACCCCTCTCATCCATGGTTGAAATACACATAAAACCTGAGAAAGAAAAAGGGAAAACTCTATTGTAATAGTGTCAAAATCTTTCCTCTAAGCTTTAAGTGTGATTTAGTCTAAGAGAGGGGTGAGAGGCTTTGTAAGAGTTACCTCCTAAGCTCATCAAAAGAAGAGAGCTGTAAGGGAGTCAGTCCTCACCCATTGGAAGGAGGACAACTAGTGAAAAGCCGGTGGCCTCAAGAGAAGAGGAATCGGGAGTGGACGTAGGTCATATGATCAAACCACTATAAAATTGGGTTTATATTTATTATTGTCATTTACATTGCTGCAAGCCTTTACTTTACTTGCTCCACCTCCTTTTCTCATTCTTACTTTACTTGCTTTACATCTTTCAATACGTGCAATTGAGATCGGTTTTCATCGAAACGTATTTTTATCGCACAAAATTTTCGAAAGCATTTTTAATTGCTAAATTTATCATCTTTAACTGCTGCACTAATTCACCCCCTCTCTTAGTGCTGCTCAGATCCTAATAGACCTAATCAAGATCAATCAAATCTAAATTAGACTAGTCTAGGGTGATTCCAGATTGGTTTTATAAGGATTTAAGGTTGGTTCTGTTAGGTCATAATTGAATTGAATATGGTTTAAGTCAATTGAGCTATTCCAATTAAGGTTTTGATTAATTGAGGACTATTGAGATATTGATGTTTTAAGCCCTTATGATTTGATGAATTTAAAAAATTTTTTTGAAGATGTCATTTGAAAATGATTATTGGTTTCCTACTTTTCTTAAGTTTATGATGTTGATATGATTGTACTATGTAGTAGATGTAACTAGGCTAATGATCTACATTGGAAGTGCAACCTATGAAAGGAGCTATGGGCCTATCACAATGCGGAGCCACCAATGGACATAGTCTAGTAGATCAGACATAAAGCATTATCTCTTATAATATTTGATCAAATAATTTCTTAGATGTATGTGTGAATGAATGAGTGAATGTAAATGAATGATCATGAATGTTTATATATCGCTGCCGAGGACAGGTATGACAATTCCCTTTGGGGATTAGTGGACCATCAGACGTGATGATTAGATGGTTCCTCCATCCGTTGTTGGGAGGAATGTGTCCCCACTTGGGCGGGCAAAGGATACCACTCCATCCGTTATTGGGAGTGTGATATGGATTATCTCTATCCGTTGTTGGGAGGAATCCATCCCGTGGAGTATGTTTCTCCATCTGTTGTTGGGAGGAATTCATCCCGTGGAGTATGCCTCTCCATCCATTATTGGGAGAGTGCATCATCGGGTGTGATGTATGCCTTTGTTACCTAGTTATTATGTTTATGTTGCATGTGGCTGATGCATAATTTTACTTAAGAAATTATCATAGTTTTTCAAATGCTTAAGTTTTATAATGAATTGATATATTATTATTTCTTATTAAATTATTGACATTTGTTTTACGAATGTTAGATTATTTTTATGATTTTTCGAGGTTCCTACCAGCATGTGTGGTTACTGATATGTTTTTATCTTATATTTATTTTTAACATAATCTATAATTTTGTAATAGATTTGAAAGTTAGGTGGAAGGGACCTATGACCCTACCAAGACGATATGATCTTTTTTTATTAATAAAATATTTATTATTGTAAAGGCAAGGATTTGAATCCAAGGATGAAAAAAAAGAAAGGAGTATATTTTATAATTATGAATAATAAAATAATAATTTATTATATTTTATAAATATGGGATATGACAGAGTTAGTCTTAACTCCCCCTATTTATATGCCATATATGAGGAAAGAAACAATTGAATTCAAATCCCTTGAATTCAAGCCAAAACCGATAAGTTATATACATTCAAACTTATCGACATACTTAACAAGCATGATTTTTCATCCTAAATATGAAACTTTATTTTTTTTACAATTCGAAAATGATGTCAAGGTATGACATCTATTTAAGTTTAATGTCAAATGATGATAGATAATCATTATTTCTACAAATGATACAAACTATAATTTTGAAATGTAGCAAGAATCAAGTGATATCAAATAGTTCACAATTCAAGGCATGATATCAATTGACGATACATCATTCAATGATACACAAATGAAAGCTTATCGTATCAAGGCAAGATATCAAGTTTAAGTGGCATGATACGATAATGATCATAGAAAAATTAGCATTTTAAGCATACTTGCGTTATTTACGATGCATACGATATATTCTATATAATTACGATACATTGCAATACTTTTAATGATAGCAAGCATTTTACGATAAAAGGCATGGCAAGCATTTTATGATACAAAATATGGCAATTATGATACAAGCATGTCATCAATTTGCTTTTACAATACACATTACATTTTTCAAATTACAAAGCCATCAAGTCATCAATTTGCTTTTACGATACAAATTACATTTTTCAAATTACAAAGCCATCAAGTCATCAATTTGCCATAATTTTCTTCCCCTTTGTCATCAACAAAAAGAAAATGGGCTATTGATACCAATTTGTATGATAGAGTTTTTGTGAAAAATGACAACAAGAGAAGGCTTATATCCATGAATGCATCAAGAAGACTTATAATTCATCAAAAATTCATATCATAGATATAATTCAGCATTAAGAGTGAATTCGGAAAAATAATCCATGAAGTAGAAAAATGAATCATTCAAGTCAATAAAAATTCATTCAAGAATCGTTTTCACCAAATAAACTTCGTGAGATAGAAATGAGAGATCATTTCAGCACAAAAATTAT
This sequence comes from Musa troglodytarum, assembly GCA_023547065.1. Lineage (NCBI taxonomy): Eukaryota > Viridiplantae > Streptophyta > Magnoliopsida > Zingiberales > Musaceae > Musa > Musa troglodytarum. The sequence continues at coordinate 23,269,796 of CP097507.1, read as the reverse complement.
AATAAGAGTCATAAATGTCTATCGAGATGTTGAAAGTCATGAAAAGTTCAAGAGGCAAAATGATCAAAATTTACATACTTAAAAACTCATGAAAAGAGCATCCAAAAATTTCATAAAGGGCTAACTTAGCATTCTCATAAAGAAGAATTCATAAAAGCTAACTTGGCATTTTCATTGAAAATTCATTAAGTGGAAAACAACCAATCAAGCCATGAAAATATTCATAAAGGCTCGTGACACAAAATTTACAAGAGTTAAGAACTCATTAAATTCACATGAAGAGAAATGAGTGAAATCCAAAGAGAGCATTCAAGCTATATAAAAAAATTATAAGAGCTTCTTCTTTTCACATAGAATTCATAACATAAAAGCATGTATCAAACATAAAATTTCATGATACGAAAGTGTGAAAAGTGAATTATGAAATCATTCATTCATGCCAATGGAACTAAAGGGAGGATAAAAACAATAGAATCAAAGTCATGTTATCAATTCAAAAATCATCAACCGTGAGTCATGTATATGATACTAAAAATCATTAATAGATGAAACAATAGTATCAATCCAAGATTGGAGGAAGATAAAAATGAAAGCTCCATTCAAAATATGAAATCGAAAAGATGTCATAAGATAGTATGAAATCGGAAAAGATGATATCAAGTCCATGAAAACCGAAAAGATGATGAAAATTTTTTGAAAAAGGCATACAACAAACTCATGCACTAGGACAATTTAGCATGCCTAATTCTCTTCTAATGAAGTCAAATTGTTCTTCATTTAAAGGTTTTGTGAAGATGTCCACTAATTGGTGTTTTGTATTAATAAATTTTAGAGTAACATCATTGTTATTGACATGAGATGTTATTGACATGATCTCGTATAAAGTGATGCCTAATGTCTATATGCTTAGTTCTAGAGTGTTGAATGAGATTTTTAGTTAAACAAATAAAACTTGTGTTATCACATTTTATGGAAATATTCTTTAAATAAATTTCATAATATTCTAATGTACTTTTCATCCAAACAACTTGTGCACAACATGCACTTGCGGCTATGTATTCAGCTTCGACCGTAGATAGTGCAACCGAGTTTTGTTTCTTGAAAGACCAAGAAACAAGCGCATGTCCTAAAAATTAACATATTCCCGATGTGTTTTTTCTATCTATTCTATATCCGATAAAATCCGCATCCTTATAAGCTATTAAATCAAAGTTATCAGATTTTGGATACCATAATCCTATGTTAGGAGTTCCTTTAAGATATCTAAGGATTCTTTTAACGGCTTTAAGATGAGATAACTTAGGATTAGCTTGAAATCTAGCACAAAGTCTTACATTAAACATGATATCCGGTCTAGTTGTGGTGAGGTAAAGTAAACTCCCTATCATTCCCTTATATGTTTTTTTATCAAAACTTTCTCCACTTTCGTCCATGTCTAACTTAGTAGAGGTACTTATAGGAGTGTTGATGACCTTTGAACCATCCATATTAAACCATTTTAATAATTCTAATGCATATTTAGTTTGACTAAGAAATATACCATCACTAAGTTGTTTAATTTACAATCCTAAAAAGAAGATTAGTTTACCTATTAAACTCATTTTAAACTCATGACTCATATACTTGGCAAATGATTCATATAGTGATTCATTTGTAGAACCAAAGATAATATCATCAATATAAATTTAAAAAATAAAAAAATTATTTTTAAAATATTTAATAAATAATATAGTATCGATCTTGCCTTTAGTGAAATTATTTGAAATAAGAAAAGAGCTAAGTCTCTCATACCAAGCTCTTAGGGCTTGTTTTAACCCATAGAGAGCCTTAGTCAATTTAAACACATGATTAGGAAAAAAAAAGTTTTCAAATCCAGATGGTTATTCAACATACACTTCTTTGGAAATGAAACCATTTAAAAAAGTACTTTTTGACATCCATTTGAAATAGTTTAAAGTTATTACTACTAGCATAGGAAAGGAACATCCTAATAGCTTCTAATCTTGCTATAGGAGCGAAGGTTTCTTCGTAATCGATACCTTCTTCTTGGTTGAAACCTTTGGCCACTAATCTAGCCCTGTATTAAACCATGATATCAAATTCATTTTGCTTGTTTCTAAAGGCCCATTTAGTACCAATAACTAAATGGTTACTAGGTCTCGGAACAAGCTTACACACCTCATTCCTCTCAAATTGATTCAATTCCTCTTGCATTATGATAACCCAATAATCATCTTTCAAGGTTTCGTCAATGCACTTAGGTTCAATTTGAGAAAGAAAAGTAGCGTAGGTACAAAAATTCTTAAAAGAAGAACAAGTTTGAACTTCTTTTGATGTGTCTCCTATAATTAGCCCCTTAGGATGTACATCTACATACTTCCATTTTTTAGGCAAGGAAATTTTAGAAGAAGACGCATCCAAAGGAGAGGTTTCGTTTAAATTCAAACCATTAAAATCAAGATCATCATCAAAATCATTTTTCTTAAATTCGGAAACTTCATTGAAAACAACATGAATGAATTCTTCTATAACTAAAGTTCTTTTATTGAAAACACAAAAATCCTTAGAAATATAAGAATAACATAGAAAAATACCTTCATCGAATTTTGTATCAAACTTTCCTAAGGTATCTTTCTCATTTAATATAAAACATTTACAACTGAAAACCTTAAAATATAAAACATTTGGTTTTTATTATTTCATAATTCATAAGGAGTTTTAGAGAGAGATGGTCTTACTAGAACCCTATTCATGATATAGCAAGCTGTATTAACAACTTCGGCCCAAAAGTATTTGGATAAACTATGTTCATTCAACATGGTTCTTGCCATTTCTTATAAATTCATATTCTTTTTTTCTACTACTCCATTTTGTTGAGGATTCCTCGGAGTAGAGAAATTATGGTTGTAACCATTAGATTCACAAAAATTTTTAAAATCACAGTTATGAAATTCACCACCGTGATCACTCCAAATCGATGAAATTATTAAACTTTTTTTGTTTTGAACAAGTTTACAAAACCTTGAGAAATACTTAAAATAATCACTTTTTGTGTGCCAAGAAATATGTCTAATTTTATCTACTAAAGTTATTTATAATTATAAAGGCGTATTTGCTTCCTCCTAGGCTTATTATATCAATTGGTCTAAATAAGTCCATATAGGTCAATTGTAAAGGTCTAGAGGTGCTTATTTGATTCTTCAATTTGAAACTACTTTTTATTTGTTTTCCTAGTTGACAAGCATCACACACTTTGTTTTTAAGAAATTTAATGTTAGGAATGCCTCTTATTAGTTCTCCTATGCCAAAGCCAAGCATCATTATTCAAAATCGAAATGCACATTTCATTACTAAGTTCATCAATGTTGATAGTATAGACATTATTTTATTTTAGTGTAATCATAGATGTATTGTTTTGTAGTTTTTCAATGATACAAACATTAGATTCAAATCTTATTATGTACCCTTTATCAGACAATTGACTAGTACTCAAAAGATTATACTTTAAACCATCTACTAACAACATATTATTAATTAAAAAGCTTGATTTATTATCCATGGTTCCCTTGTCAATGATTTTACCCTTGTTGTTGTCTCCGAAGGTGACATACTTTTCGTCTTGGTTAGTGAGCTTAGAGAATTGAGATGGATCTCCGGTCATGTGCCTTGAGCATCTACTATTAAGGTACCATCTCTTGCTCCTAGCTTGTAAGGGAGAATATATCTACAAAAGAGGATGGTTTTTAGGTACCCATTTGACCTTGGTTGCCTAAAAAATTGATCTACAAATTTTGTCATTTGGCATTGAATTTCCTTTAGTTCCTTTAGGGAACCCACACAACTTATGTGGGCTAAGTTTCTTATATGGACATTTGTAAACAACATATCTAGATTTGTAACAAAAGTTACACTTTGAGTGAGATGATACATGTAGTGTGGGTTCTTTAATGAAAGTGGTTGGATTTCGGTGAGATCCACTCACAAATCCGATTTTACTCCTCTTATGAACGTGATCCTTGTTAGCAAAGATCATATCCAAAGACTTGCTACCAACCTTAAATCTCTCTAAGGTTTCTTTAAATAGTAAGTTCTTCTTAATTGCCTCTAAGTGTTCACACTTAGAGCAAAGAGGCAAAGAGGGAGTATTAAGTTTAAGACTATCAAATTTATTAACTAAGAGAGCATGCTCCTTTTTCAATAAATTAAACTTTTTACTAATTATTCTATATTCATCAAATAATTCATGAAAAGTATTTGAAAGCTTATCAAAAGTTAAATTTTAATTAACTAAATCATATATCTCTTCTCCGAAAGCCATTAAAGTGAAGTTGGTGACCTCCTTGTTGCTTGTTTCTTCATCTTTGGAATCACTTGAGTCATCCCATGTTGCCTTTAGAGTCTTTTTCTTCTTCGGATGCTTCTTCTTGGCTTAGGGACATTCACTTTTGAAGTGCACCGACATCTTACATTCATAGCATATTACTTATTCCTTTTTGGGTTCAAATTTATTTTTAGAATCATTTTTAAATTTATTTTTTTTTATAAATTTTTTGAATTTTCGAGTCGTGAGTGAAAGTTCATCGTTAAGGTCCTTATCACTTGAAGATTCTTTCAAGTGGTCTTCTTGTGTTCTCAAAACCATATCTTTTATGTTTATTGGAAGGGAGTTCTCAAGCTCATCATGAGTATTTCAAGTCATCTCGTAGGTCATCAATGACCTAATTAATTCTTCGAGAGGAAAGGTCTTTAAGTCCTTAGCCTCTTAAATGGTCGTAACTTTTGGATCCCAACTCTTTGGGAGGGATCTTAAAATTTTAGTTATAAGTTAAAAATTAAAAAAATATTTCCCAAGTGCTTTGAGTCTATTAACGACATCCATAAAATGAATGTATATGTCTCCGATGTACTCACTTGGTTTCATCCGAAATAACTCGTAAGAGTGCACTAAAAGGTTAATTTTGGACTCTTTCACTTGGCTAGTACCTTCATGAGTGATTTCAAGAGTATGTCAAATATCAAAAGTCGATTTACAAATTGAAATATGATTAAATTTATTTTTATCAAGAGCATAAAACAAGACCTTCATAGCCTTGGCATTAAGAGCGAAACCTTCTTCTCTGATTCATTTCATTCGTTCATTAGAAGAGAAGATTTTTGATAGCCATTTTTGATAATGTTCCAAAGTTCAAAATCCATAGAAATAAGAAAAATTTTCATGTGAGTCTTCCAATACGTGTAATCCAACCTATTGAACATAGGCGAACGTGTAATTGACTAGCCCTCTTGCATGCTGACAAATATCATCTCTCTTGGGTTTTAAACTAAATAAGAGTGACCTCACTTTGATACCAACTGTTAGGATCTAGAGTGATACTAAGAGGGGGAGGGGGGGGTGAATTAGTGCAGCAAATAAAAATAATAGTTTAAAACCAAATCCCAAAAAGCGTTGTATGTTGAGAAGTTTTTTCCGACGAAAGTGGTTCTACAAAGTGAATGCAAAAGAGAGTAGAGAGGAGGAGATTGAAAGATTACAGCCAAGTAAAAATTGAAATGCAGTAATTAAAAACTCACACACTAAAAGAAGTATGCAGCGATTTATAGTGGTTCGGTCAAATGACCTACATCCACTTCTGAAACCTCCTTCGCTAAGATTCCCAGCTTCCACTATCAATCCTTTTTGAAGAAGAAGGACCAAATACCCCTTTTTATAGAACTTGTAGGTGGCTTACACTCTTTTACAAAATTTTACGCTTATAAATTCGAGAGTTGAATACTCTAACTTTCGAAGGTAATTTTGCTAGAGTTTTGACTCAGTTCTTAACACTTCTCAATGTGCTAGGCTAGTTGAGAAGTAAGACATATTTATAGGCTCAATTGGCTTCAGAATTGGAGCAAAAAAGAGTCACATCTCAGATTTTCGGGTGTTGACGGTACCATCGCCAGTTGACCCTGGTTCTGTCAATGTACTGGGTGGTACCACCATCTAGTTTGGTGGTACTACTGCCTAATAGAGTCTCGGGCTCTATGGAGGGTTGGTACTATCGTTCAGAGTACTTGGAAACCTGTTTCCGGGGCAGTGCCACCACCCCAGTTTGGTGGTGCTGCCACCAAACAGATCCAGCAAACTTGGATGGGCCTTGAATCTAACCTAATCCACTTAAATTATGAGCCCAATTGGCTCCTACCAGGGTTAAAGAATTATTACATAATCTTAACCTTAATTATGTGCTAACTACAAAATTAAAAACATATTTCTAAGTAGAACATAATCCGACAACATCGAGTCTTCTTCTGACGAGCTTCCGATGAACTTCCGACGGACTTCCGATGAACCCTCGGACAATCTTCCGATGGACTTCCAATAGGCTCCCAAATTTACGGTGAGTTCCGACGAGTCTTTTTGGCAAGCTTCTGAACTTTCTCAGTGAGCTCCATGAACCTCCGACGAACCTTTTAGTGAACTTCCGATAATCCTTCAATAAGTCCTCGATTCATTCTTGGCTAGTTCTGACAGCATTTCTGATGAACCTTTGGACTCTCGGACTCCCAACATACTTGCCTCTGCAATTTGCTTTATGTCTTTATTTCTATTATAGTTAATCCTGTATACTTTTCTCAATAATATGGATTAGATCAAATAACCTATCAATTGACTTCATCATTAAAATTCGAGATTCTACAGCAACTTGGTTGACCCTTAGCGGACACGTATGTTGTAAGGACGCCTCAAGACTTAGGCAATCCAGCTAAGTTTGATTAGAGTTGGCATTAGGGTGCTTCATGACATAGGCAACTCCAGTTAAGTCCATGACTTTACTGCAAGGGTGCCTTATCACTTAGGCAATTCCAGCTAAGTGCGTGACATTGTGGTATCAGAGTGGGCAAGCAATTCGAGCAAGTAGCGAAGAAACTTTATAATCTCACAATGGTGAAATATCATAGTGAATTGAGCAAAATGGGGCAAGCCAGACTGTTACCCTATGCGGCCCGTAGGTGGTTTGTAAGTATAAACTCGCTCTCTTACTGTTGGAGCCACTCAAGAGAAGTGCGACAGCGAACATAATGAGCGAAAAGTTAGCTACTCACTGCGAGCGGAGGAGGCACAATCTAGAGTGCCAACCGGGAAAAAGAGCCATAAAGAGAGACTCACAATGGTAGAAACACACTTGGATGTTCTTAAAGCGAGCTTGGAGAAATTTTACCAAGGCCAACGAAGGCTTCTTGGGGTAGAGAGCTCGCAAGAAGAAGCTCAATCCCGGATCGACAAGGTGGAGGCCCTAGTCAACCGACTAATGGATAACACCAAGGACTCAATGTAACATTTGTAGGAAGTTATGGTGGAACTCACTTCTAGAATGACTTTGCTCACAAGGGCGCTATGCGGGAAGTTATGGGGTAGAGAGCTATATGCGGGAGGGAGCAACACCCACATTGTGCCGCTATAAAGCTTGAGAGCACCCAAGCCACATTGTTATGGGAGTGCTAGAGATGCTAAGGAGCTTGAGAATTTTCTGTTCGACATAAAACAATACTTTTGAGCTACAAGGCTTGACTCTAAAGATACCAAAGTTTTAATAGAATCCATGTACCTGAATGGAGATGCAAAACTTTGGTGGAAAATTCCTTGGGAGGAGATCCTACAAGGTCGGTGCTGAGTAGACACATAGGAAGATTTGAAGTGAGAGTTGAGAATTCAATTCCTACCTAAAAACACAGAGTTCATCGTAAGAAGGAAGTTGAGACAACTCCGTTAAATGACATCCATTCGGGACTACATGAAGTAATTTTCTGTACTAATACTAGACATCCAAGATATATCCGAAAAAGATAAGCTGTTTAGCTTTCTCGATGGCCTAAAGCCATGGGCTCAATAGGAACTACATTAATAGAATGTCACCAATGTGATTGGGGTAATTGTGACTGCACAAAGGCTCATCGACTTTATTTCTTCGAAAGACTCAAGGAAGAAGAAACAACCTTTAGGAAATTATCCTCCAAAATATTCTCGAGGGAAGGAGCCTGGGGGCAAGCAAAGGAAGAAGAATTCCCATAAAGAACCAAGGTCAAAAGGTAAAGCCTCAAAACCTAGCGGATGCTTCTTATGCGGAGGGTCACACATGGTGAGGGAGTTCCTACAGAAACAAGCACTTAATGCCTTGATAGCTTCTATCCATCCCCCCAAACCGGATAAGGGCAAGACCATCGCTCTTAGTACAAGTAGCTCAGAATCTAATAGCGATGACGAGGAGTCACAAGGACCCCAAATGGGAGTAATATGTTTGTTGAATGCATTGCGGGGTCAAGTGGGGGAGAATATGAAGGTAAAATAATAGAAAGCAGGGAGCAGTGAGCTAATGTACATGAACATCAAGCTCAATGGCCAAACAACCCATACGATGGTAGACACCGATGCTACCCATAACTTTATTGTTGATCGAGAAGCAAAACGACTTGGGCTAATCTTGAAGAAGAATCCGAGTCGGATAAAGGCAGTGAACTCAAAGGCCAAGTGGATCTCCGGACTAGCAAAGGAAGTCCCCATCAAGATGGGAACATGGAGCGGGAGCACAAATATGATGGTTGTGCTATTGGACGACTTTCAAGTGATTCTCAGAATGGAGTTCATGCATGCAGCGAAATTGGTGCCAATGTCATTCTTATACTTCCTATGTCTGATGGGAGGTAACAACCCCTGTGTGGTTCCCATCTCTCGGAGAGAAACCTAGGACCCCCAACAACTATCAGCATTGTAATTGAAGAAAGGGGTATGAAAAGGAGAGTTAACCTTTGTGGCTGCTATGAATCTAAAGCCACTCAACGGGGAGGCCATTCAAGAACCTACTACAGTGGCGAATGTTTTGAAGGAGTTCACAGACATTATGCCACCTAAGTTGCTGAAAACTCTGCCACTACGTAGAGGTGTGAATCATCATATTGAGCTAAAGCCGGGAGTGAAGCCTCCAACGAGACTACCATATCGCATGTCCCCTCCTGAGTTGGCAGAGCTCAAAAAGTAGTTAGATGAACTACTAAGTGGTGGTCTCATTTATAGTTTGAAAGCACTATTCGAAGCTCCAGTTCTCTTCCAGAAGAAACAAGATAGGAGCCTTCAACTATGCGTAGACTATCAAGCCCTCAACATGGTGATGGTGAAGAACAAGTATCCCATCCCACTCATCACGAACTTATTCGACTAACTGGGCAAAGCAAAGTATTTCTCCAAACTCAACATTCGATCAGGGTACTGGCAGATGCGCATTGCTAAAGGTTTTGAAACAAAGACTACTTGTGTGACTAGGTATTGAGCATTTGAATTCTTAGTTATGCCTTTTGACTTAACCAACGCTCCAGTCACATTCTGCACTCTTATAAACTAGCTATTTAAGAAATATTTGGATAAGTTTGTGGTTCTCTACTTAGATGATATAGTTGTCTATAACTAAATGTTTGAGAAGCATATTGAGCACCTTCGGATAAATTTCAAGGTTCTAAAGAAGAAGAACACTTTGTTCATGAAAAGATAGAAGTGCTATTTTACTTAGACAGAGATCTTATTCTTGGGGTATCAAATTGGCAATGGTCCCATTCGAATGACAAATCAAAGGTGCAAACTGTTGCAGAATGGCGAACTCCAAAGAAGGTACCAGATCTGAGATCCTTCCTTGGTTTCGTCAACTACTACCGGCGCTTCATAGTTGGGTATTCGAAGCCTGCAGCTCCACTGACAGAGTTACTAAAAAAGGAGCAACCTTGGAGATGGTCTGACAAATGTGAAGTGACATTTCAAGATCTAAAAGCTATTATTTTGGAATAACCGGTGCTCAAATTACCAGCCTATGGAAAGCCCTTCAAAGTCGATACAGATGCTTCAAACTTTGCTATTGGGGGAGTACTCATACAGGAGGGTCACCCAATGGCTTACGAGAGCCGCAAGTTCAATGAGACTGAGTGACGGTATCCGGTGCACAAGAAGGAGATGACAGCGGTGGTCCACTATCTACGAGTTTGGCGACACTACCTTTTCGGATCGTGATTTGTGCTGAGGACGGACAACATCACTTTTAGTTACTTCCAAACTTAAAAGAAACTCTCTCCAAAGCAAGCATGATGATAGGACTTCCTGGCTAAATTTAATATGGCAATGGAGTACAAGCCTGGAAGAGTAAATGTCATAGCTAATGCATTGAGCCCGAAAGTAGAGCAAGTGAATGCCATGCAGTTGGAGGGCAGAGGCCAAACAAGTCAGTTGCACTCCAACTTCCTCTCCAGGATCAGGGATGGGCTGCACAGTGATCCCTAAGCAGTAACCCTAATGTAATTAATCAAAGAAGGCAAGGCACGATAATTTTGGATCCAGGAGGGACTCGTCTACACAAAAAGAATAGAGTTTATGTCCCTCGAGTGGACAATTTGAGACGTAAACTTTTGAAAGAGTGTCATAATTCCCTTTGGATAGGACATCCGAGCATTCATCGAACATTGGCTCTCGTGGAGAGAGCCTATTACTAGCCAAAGATGGGGATGGATGTGGAGTATATTTAATCATGCCTTACTTACCAATAGGACAAGGTAGAGCAGTGGAAGTTGGTGGGATTTTTAGAGCTATTGCCCGTACTAGAAAGGCCATGAGAGAGCATTTCCTTAGATCTCATATCAAGCTTCCCAACAGTAGAGGGACTCGGACCGATACTCATAGTAGTCAATCAATTTTTGAAGTATACAATATTTATTGCTACACCCCTACACTGTATAACAGAGGAGTCGACCAAGTTGATGATGAAGAATGTGGTGAAGTATTGGGGAGTTCTGCACAATATCATTAGTGATTGAGACGCTCGATTCCTAGGATGATTCTGGATCGAGCTGTTTAAATTGTTGGGATCTAAGTTATACTTCTCCACAAGCCTTCACTCCTAAACAAATAGCCAGACTAAGAGAATAAACTCGCTCTTGGAGCAATATCTTTGGCACTACATGAGTACCAATCAACGAGATTAGGTGAAGTTATTGGACATAGCCCAATTTTCCTATAACCTACAGTGGAGCTTTGCATCTAACAATAACCCCTTCGAGCTCATCACAGGACAATAGCCGTCAACTCCTCATACCTTGGCTATTGGTTATACTGGGAGTAGTCCGTCCACATATTACTTTGCAAAAGAATGATACCGAAATGTAAATATTACATGGGCTTACTTGAAGAAGGTGGCCAAAATGATGAAGAAGTGGGTAGACTTGGGAAAGTGACCACAAGAATTCAAAGTCAACGATTTAGTGTTGGTGAAGCTCCAACCAGCATCACTCCAATTATTTAGGCACAAAATGCACAAAGGATTGGTATGCAAGCCCTTCTTAATTATCAGTAGGGTGCACAACATCTCCTACAAGTTACAGCTGCCAGTGTGGCTCAAAATTCATAATATTTTTCATACTAGCAACTTGAAAGCCTACCATCCATATCTGTAAGATGCTTCTCAAAGTGTTCCAACTCGACTACCACCCACCAGAGCGTCCTATGAGAAGTGAGTTGAAATCATTTTAGTGAATCACAAGACAAAGCTACCTAACGGAGCTAAGCAGATCGAGTATTTGGTGAAGTGGCGAAAGCTTCTCTGAACTGAAGTTAGTTGGGAGCCTGAAGATACCCTCTAACATGAAGAAGTAGCCATCAAAACCTACCAGCAAGCGTCGCTGAGGGCGTCAATAGTTTAAGTAGGGGAGAATGTCACGAATAGTCACCGTGCACCTACAACAACTTTATTCAATGAACCATTCGTCACTTTTGCCTGCTTATACAGATCCTTAGTAGCTTGTTTTACCTTAGTTTTAGAGTGTTTTGCTTATAAAAATATAAGTAATGATAGTTCGTAGCACTATAGTATGACCACTCGTAGCACCGAGCAAAATTGTCCCAAAATGACTTCATTTTTATGTGCCATGACCTATTTTCTATAGATCGCTATTGTCCATAAAATATTAGCCATCTCAGCCCCTTGGAACTGCTAGTCATATGTGCCCTGTAAGCCAATCACATGAGTGATGGCACTTGCGACTTGATATGCACTCTTTCTTTTGCTTATTATTATCAGGCATTTTATCACTTTATCTTGCATGTTGCATATATTGTGATGTCCTTAGATCTATGCAATGGGAATCGGATCGTGATGAGATCACGATAATGAGACTGATTCACCTTTAAACACAGACCCTAAATAATCCCAATCATAGGTTACTCGAGAGGGACATTGAGATAACCAGATAGACTGGTGTGTTATATACCCATCCATATGATGGAGGTGGTTGGTCTTTTAGCTATACTCGTGTGGGGACACTAAGGGTATAGTGTAGGTGCTCATTGGGGAATGAGTTCACTGATTGATCTACCTACTGAATGCTGGATGGTTATTGATACCTCACGTTAGACAATGATTCCATAGTCCCAGTAGTGTATCTGGTCCTTAGACTTGAAACACCAAGGATGTCCTATATGAGTACTCTACTCTTTGATACCGGACTTATAGGTTTGGAAAGTTCCAAATCTAGTACAGCCAGTTATTAGGAGTGGTAGCCAACCTTACGAGGGCTATTGATTGTCAATAGAGGATCATCCGCTCTCGGTATCATGAGAGAAATATTCCATGTATTCTTGCTTGAACAAATCCTTGGCCAAGATTATTCGGATTGAGAGAGAAAGAGTTCTCTAGTAGAATCCGACAAGAGCAAGACTCAAGGAGAGACCATATGGGCCTAACAGCACCATGCCCGGTATAGGATCTTTGAGATATTAGATGGATGAAGGAATATAGATACATGGTAACTGAGGACAGATAGGTCCAAAGGATTGGATTCTCCTATATCACCTGGAGGCTACAGCATAGTGGCCTAGTAGGTCCGCAATCGATGAGTTAGGTGAATTATTATAGAGATAATAATTCACTAAGTCAGAAGGAGTTCTGATAAGTATAACTTACGGTCAGCTCGATATTGGGCCTAGAGGGTCACACACATATGGTAGGTGTTGCGACGAGTAGAGGTTCGGATATGAGATATCCGTTGGAGCCCTTATCTTATTAGATATCCATTAAGCCCCTAAATTATTAGATCATAAGATGAGATCCAATAATTACTAATAAGAGATTATTAGGTAGAGACCCACTAATCCAAGAGACTTGGGTAATTGGATGTAGATCCAATACTTAACAGGGCAAGATCCATTAGGGTTTACAATGGGCCTCTATAAATTGGAGGGAACCAAAACTCTATAGGTTGGGGGGTCCTTTTAGTAGCCACCTTATGTTCTCCTCTCCCCAGAGAGGTGCATCGTCGTAGTCTCTGTTGTGTGGATGTTGCTAGAGAGGAGGGTGCTTGACCTCATTCATCCTTCCTACAAATCTGCAGGGATTCAAGAATATATGACCTCTCTAGGTACTTTCTTTTACACATGCAATTTTTACGGATTTATTTTTGACGCACTGATCTTCGCACGATGACGGAACCTTTCTATGGAAAATTTGTGATTTTGTTTTTTGTTCTTCCGCTACGCATGTGATGTCGTCACATATGATTTCCCAACAGGAACCACCCAGGTGGCACCATGGGAGATGGGGCTTCAGGGTAGTGTCGGGCATTGAATAATCTTTACAAGTTTGCACGACAACTTGACGAAAACTTACCTTCATGCCTGACATACATAGAGTAGTTGTTTGTGGATTTGCAACTGCTCGTTCACTACTCTAAAGTCCTTGTTTTCTTTCTTTCTTTCTTTTCTCTCATGCACTCTAAGTGCTCGCTGAATTGCTTGTAAAGCTTCTCTTTTCGTGAGACGTCAGGACTTGTCCGTCGCTCGTTTCCAAACTAATCAACTTTCTATTTTATAGGTCCTTCGAGATCTGTACAAGGTTGCAACTTGGCTAACCCTTAGCGAATGCATATGTCGCAAGAGCACCTCAAGACTTAAGCAATCCTAGCTAAGTCTGATCAAAGTTGACGTAAGGATGCTTCACAACTTAGACAACTCCAGCTAAGTTCGAAACTTTACCATAAGGGTGCCTCACCACTTAGACTATTCCAACTAAGTGTATGACAGTATGACTTTCAATAAGTTTTTTGATATCTTGATTCATCATTTATATTCTTATTGCAGTCAAAATAAGAATAGAAATCCAAAAAGCTACTTCTTTCAATATTATCTTTGGTGCCATAAGACACAATGCTCACCATCAGATTTTTGATGTTTCTATGCTTTTTTGAGGTCTAACGTAGGTGTATAGCTCCTATGCTACACAACAGGATGACCACCTATTGCTGTCATATTGGATCATAGCTAACATGTGTTTTTTTTTAATCATGTATTTGCAGTTTTTAAATCATCTAAATGACCATGGATTTATTTCACTCCTTTAGTTACGACTTGTTCTGAGGCTACAAGGGCTTTGTCTCTTCTAAGGGAGAACAAGGGTGGTTTTGACCTGATAATCAGTGATGTCCATATTCCTGATATGGATGGGTTTAGGCTACTCGAATTAGTTGATCTTGAAATGAAACTAACTGTTATCGGCAAGTATATAATTTTTTTAAAAAAATTATATGCACATTTTTTATTCTGGAACATAATATGTTATTTTATTCATGAATTTGCAGTGATGTTTGGTGACACAAGATTTAGTGTTGTGATGAAAGGAATTAGTCATGGGGCCTGTGATATCTTAAGTTAGCCTGTACGTATGGAAGAGCTACAGAACATATGGCAGCATTTTGTTAGAAGAAAGTGGCTTGATAGTAAAGAAATGGAATGTTCAGGTAGCATGGAAGAAGCTGATCTTAATAGACAAGTTACTGATGATTCTGAATATGCTTCCACAGTTAATGATGAACAGATGGTTCGTGGAAATATAAAAGAAAAGAGAAGCTAAAGAAGATGATGACAGTGAATTAGACAATGTAGACCCTTCTTCATACAAAAAACCACATGTGGTATGGTCAGTTGAGCTCCATCAGCAATTTGTCAATGCTGTGAAGCAACTAGGAATTGACAGCATGAGCTCTTTGCAACTCTTTATCTGTTTTATCTGACAGCAATAGTAATTTCCTTCTCTAACCGCAAAACTAAATGAGTTAATATGCAAACTTTGATGTTTTGTTAAGTACACATAAGCATGACTTAAGAATTCCAAACATGCACTCTATGTATTACTAAGAATTTCTGCTGAATTTTGCAGAAGCTGTGCCCAAGAGAATCCTGGTTTGACTTTGAACTACTAAACTTTGTTTTAATGCAATAATCACTACTTAGTTCCATTTTGCATCTAAAATATCTGGACTTACAAAGCATAAACATCATTTTATTCATCATTATAAATATTTATTATAATTTATTTATTCATCAAGTCATAATTAGAAAGATAAACATAGTGATGTTAACTCGAAGAATCATCCAAGTGGCTCTACCTAGCGGTCTACTGAAATCCGATTCCGTGCCAGTAGGAGGTTGCTCTGAAAATAAAAAATAAAAAAACTTTAATAATGCTGAATAGAAACCCTAAAAGTCAACTCAAATTGAATGCATTATCAAAAATCAAACATCCCATTAGCGTATATAAAATATCCGAAGGAGCACTCCCCCAACAACGGATGGAGAGGTTTTATCTTATGGGATGAGTTTGTGTTCTTTCAATAGCGGATGGAGGCAAACTCATATCGCACTCCCAACAACGAATAGAGTGGTATCCCTCACCCACCAAAGTAGGGATACGTTTCTCCCAATAGTAGATGGAGGAATTGTCCAGCTGCCATGTCTGACGGTCGGCTAATCCCCGAAGGGAATTACCCTACTTGCCCTTGATAGGAAAATAACATAATCTCACGCTAGTCATGTCTATTTTGGGATGAAATGACACATTTAAAACATCTCTTTTCAACATCATCAATATTAATAATACCAATTAACCCTCAATTGACTTGAACCATAGTTAAATCGATCTAATTAAACTTGATTCACTAGAATCTAACTTAGTTGAACTCTAATCCTCATTTAACTGGTCTAGAACCATCCTAGACTAGTATAATTTAGATTAGATTAGATTTAATTTATGTTAAACCAACTAGAAAAGTCAAACTAATTCAGAATCACCTTGAATTGATCTAGACTAATCAAGTCTGGTTTAGTTCAATCAATGTTTGGGCTCAAATCTAATAATTATATAATATTAAATTAGGTTGGATTGACCCTAATACTAGTCATGTGCACTATATATAACTGTGCATACATCACACCATGCTGGGCCAACCCTAGCCCATGACTGCCCACGTTGGGTGGGGCCGGGTTAGCCTATAGACTAGGGCCCGACTCGTGGGTTAAGCCTAGCCTACGGGCTATTTTAACCTAATCCTATTCAATTTCATAATATCGAATTATAACAACATATATTCACTAATAATAATACATTAAAACATAACAATAAATTAAATGATAAGACTGAAAGATAAGCTTTAATACAAGAAAATAATATTCTTAATTCAATAAAAATTAGAAATTATACTGACATGAATAATTTAACCATGATCTAATCAAACAATAATATTCTAAATCTTTAAAAGGATAAAATTTTCAAATAACATATTCTAATCTAACAATAAAAATTTTAACATCTAAAGGATTAATAATTATTTTTGAACTACTCTAAATAAGATTAAAAGATAAACTACAAGTAAAAAACATTCTTAATCTAAATATAAAAAATTTAGATATCGTGTATTCAATACATAAAACATGTATAATTTCAGTATGTTTAAATTCAAAAATAAGAACCTTTAAAGAGGATCGAAGGATATCTTAAAAACTTCAAATAAAATATTTTAATTCAATAATAAATATTTTGACATTAAAAAGATTGATAAATAATATCAATCTACAAAGATTTCAACATTGAATCAAAATAAAACTTTTATCTTCAACAAAGGTAGGGAAGACCTACCTCTCCTCAATAGGATAAAACTCCTCATTCCTCCCGCTGTTGGGCTCGACTAGGTGAGGAATGAAGGAGAAAAATCCTTCCCCTTAAATAGGAGGAGGTAAGCCTCCATTAAAATAAAATTTTCTAAATTTTCGTATTTATTTAATATAAATTATTTTTATTTAATATACTAACAAATATGATATCACCCTATTTGGAATGCTTAATAATCATTTCTTAATTCGTAATGACGAACAAGAAAGTAAGATTAACATTCCCTAAATTACAATAGCAAGTAAGAAAATAATATTTGATTCCTAAATCAAATATTTGATTTGATTACATTTCGCTCCACCTGCAAGAAATTTGATCCCTAAATTTTGCTTACTTCAAGAGAATAGATGAGGATACTGCTCTCGCATATCTTCTTCTCTTTTCCACGTTGCCTCTTGGTCTGAATGGTGTTGCCAATAAATTTTTACCAAAGGTATAATTTTATTCCTTAGAACATGTTCTTTCCTTTCCAAGATCTAGATTAGTTATTCTACAAAAGTGGCATCATCTCTTAGTTGTAGAGGTTGGTAAGATATGACATGTGATGGATCTCTGATATATTTTTGAAGCAAAGACACATAGAATATATCATGGATGCTAGCCAAAGCCGAGGACAATGCCAATCTGTATGCCACAAGCCTGACCTTTTGTAAGATCTCAAATGGGCCGATGAATCTAGGGGCTAACTTCCCCTTTTGACCAATCCTCATAACTCCCTTGGTTGGCGATACTTTCAAAAAGACATGCTCATCAACTTTGAACTCTAGATCTCTTATTCTTCGATCTGCATAACTTTTCTAGCGACTTTGAGTTATTAATAATCATTGGCGTATAATTTGAATATTATCAGCATCTTTTTGAATTAATTGAGGTCCCAAAAAACTTTTGTTCTCCTATCTTATCCTAATATACAGGTGATTTATATTTTCTCCTATAAAGAGCTTCAAATAGGGCCATCTATGTTGAATCTCAGATTTTGATGATGAAATCAATTGATTAATTGTTGATCTAATCTATATATTGAGAAAAGTGTGTAGGATTAACTATGATAGCGATGAAGACATAAATCAAAATGTAGTGCCGGAATCACGATCGAACGATATGCTGGGAGTCTGAGAGTTTGTCGGGAGTTCGAAGGTTCATCGGGAGTGTTGCTAGAAGTTATCGAGAGTTCATCAGAAACTTACCGAAATATACATCGAAAGTTCACCAAGAAGTTCGTCGGAGCTCACTGAGAATATCGAAGCTTATCAAAGAAGCTCATCGAAACTTGCCAAGTAGATCGTCGTGAAGTCCAAGAGCTTTTTGGGAGTTTACTGAAAGATTATCGAGAGTTCATCGGAAGTTCGCCAAAAGATCGTCGGAAGAAACTTTAGCTTACCAGACTTGTTTTCTTTAGTGTATGCCTTAAATGTCATAGTTAGGGTGTAATTAGAGTTAAGTTTGAGAGATAATCCCACTAACTCTGTTAGGAGCTAATTAAGCCCATAATTGGACTAGTTTGGGTCGAACTCATGGCCCAAACAAGTTGTTGAACCCTCTTTGGCGGTGGAACCGCCCAGGGCTTAGTCTTTCATGTGTTTGGGTGGTGGTACTGTCAGGCAGTTATTAATTGTCAGGTGGTGGTACTGCCCAGTTCTAGTAACCAGGACTCTGTCTAGCGATAGTATCGTCAGACTGGGAGATGGTACCGCCTAGTGTTAGGGTCAACTAGTGATGGTACTGCTAGTACCCCGAAAATCCAAGTTGAGACATTTTTTGACTCTATTTTTAAAGCCAATTGAGACTTATAAATACCCCTTACTTCTCAGTTTGCTCACAACAGAGAAGTGAATAAAAAGAATTAAGACTATAGTGAAATTGATTGTAAACATTGTGAGTTCACCTCCTCCGAGTCTAAGTGTTAGAAGATTGTATAAGAAGATTGAGTAGCTTATTAAGAGTACCGTAAGGGGTGATTAATATTTACCCTTGAAGAAAGATCACTAGTGGCAGTCGGTGACCTCGATGAAGGAGGAATCAAGAGTGAACATAGGCCGGATGACCGAACCACTATAAAAATCTAGTGTGTTATGTTCTTCTCTGTTTTGCTCCTTATCATTTTGATTCCAGACTTTTCATCACTGTCATTATTCACTTACGAGTTTCTTTAAGTTTAAGCATAACCGATATTGTTTTTATTGAATGAATCTTTGAATCAAACGAGTTTTTTAAAATCGACACGAACGTGATTTTTACCGCTGCACTAATTCACCCCCCCCCCCCTCTTAGTGCTATATTGATTCTAACAATTGGTATCAGAGCAAGGTCACTCTCATTTTGATTTGAAACCCAAGAGAGATGACATTTGCTAGTAATCTAGAGGGTCATTCAATCACACATCCACCCATATTCAATGGGATGGATTGCACGTATTGGAAAACTAGGATGAGAATCTTTTTGATTTCTATGGATTTTGAGTTATGGAATATTGTCGAGAATGATTTTCAAAAGTCTTCTCTTCTAATGAATGATTGGAATGAGTTAGAGAAGAAGACTTTCTCTTTAAATGCCAAGGCTATGAATGCCTTATTTTGCACTTTAGATAAAAATGAATTCAATCGAGTGTCTATTTGCGAAATGACTTTTGATATTTGGCACATACTCAAAATCACACACAAAGGCACTAGTAGAGTAAAGGAGTCTAAAATAAATCTTTTACTTCATAGTTATAAATTATTTCAGATGAAATCAAGTGTACACCTGATTTACGGATATTGTTATTAGGATCAAAAATGACATTAAGAGGGGGAGGGGGGTGGGGTGAATTAGTACAATGGATAAAACTCGACGATTTAAACGATTTCGAAAAAATTCATACGATGGAAATTTTTTATTCAACGAAAATTATTTTGGAAAGATGTTGACTCAAGTGAGTTTGTAAGAGAGTAGAGAAGAGGAGATTGGATAGTTGCAATTAAGTATAATTTGAATGTAGTAAAAGTAAATTATGCACCAAGAGAAGAATGCACCAATTTTATAATGGTTTGATCGTCCGACCTATATCCACTTCTGATACCTCCTCCAATGAGGTCACCGACTTCTATTATCGATCTTTCTTGAAGGGCAAAGATCAATCACCCATTTACAGAACTTTTACAAGTGGCTCACTCTCCTTTTATAAACTTTTATACTTTGAAATGGTGGAGGTGAACTCTCAACTTTTTGCAAACTATTTCACTCTAGTTTCTATTCTAACTTGTTCACTTCTTTGTGTGCAAGTAACTAAGAAGTAAAGGGTATTTATAGACCTCAATTGGCTTCAAAAATGAAGCTAAAACTTAAATTTCTAGGTCTTCCAGGTATGGGCGGTACGACCGCCTACATTGGGTGGTGCTACCACCCGTAGAACCTCAAATACATAGGTTCTAGTGGTGCTATCGCTAGCCTGGGGTAGTACCATTACTTGGCAGCTTTAACGTTGGGCGGTACCACTGCCTACAATCTAGAAAAGTATGCTTTTTCACTTTTCCAACTCATAGACAGTTCCATCGCCAGTTTGGCGGTTCCATCACTTGCAACAACTTTTGGGCCACTGAATGGGCCTCTTAATGAGCCCAAATCAGTCCTAGATTAGACTTAATTAGCCCCTAATTAAGTTGGTACTATTACACCTAAGCCAACTCAATTTTGACCTAACTTTCGATAATTAAGACATAAACAACCACAAGACATGAATCTAAGTTATCCGGTATGTCATTGGTTCTCCTGGTGAACTTTCGGCGACCTTTCAGTGAACTTCCGATACATCATTCGAACCTTCGGTGAATTGCCCAATCCATTGGCATGTTGACTCCTACAACATCCGTTCTTGATGCATTGTCCAATTCTTCCAACCCGATGCTCGAACTTTGACTCCAACCCAACGTTTGATTCTTCTTACTTTAATTGTTTTGCCTCTTTTGATCGAAGTTAGTCTTGCATCATTTATCTCAAAGCATAGATTAGATAATAAACTTTTTAATTGATTTCATCATCAAAATTCGAGATTCAACAATCTCCCCCTTTTTGATGATGATAACCAATTGATAACGGAGTTAAACTTAACTCTCCCTATCTATATGCTATACTTGAGAAAAGAGACATGAATTCAAAGCCTTTGAATTCCAGCCCAAACTGATAAGTTATATTTATTTGAACTTATCGACACGCTTAACAAGTATATATGATACGTGGTATTGTTCATAATACAAAAATGATGTCAAGGCATGACATCCATTTTCAAGTCCAATTTTGAATAATGATAGACAATCATCATTTCAACAAATGATACCAAATAATAAATCACCATTCCAAGGCATGATATCAATTGATAATTTATCATTCAATAGCATGATACTTCAAATATGCAACCAAATGATACCTATCATATCGAGGCATAATAACAATTTCAAATAGGATAATTAAGCATGGTACGATAATGATCATAGAAAAATTATCATTTTAAGAATACATAATTCATTTCAATCATTTGTGATGTATACGATACATTTCATATATTTATGATATATTGCAATACATTTGAAGTATTTGCGATGCTTTTGATGATACCAAGCATTTTACGATATAAAGCATAGCAAGTTGTCATCAATTTGTCACATTTCTCCCTCTTTGTTATCAACAAAAAAGAAATGAGCCATTGTTTTAAGCAAGATATCAATTGTTACAATAGAATTCTTCTTGAAGGTGCACAAAAAGAAGAAAAAATCCATGATACCATCAAGAAGAATTAAATTTTCATGAATCATACAATGGAAAACAATCCATTCATGCTCTTGAAAATTCATACAAAAAGGATTTGCAGTAAGAGCTAAATTGGCATTTCCATCAAATAAAATTCATGAAGTAGAAAAAGAGATCATTCAAGTTGTTAAATTTTTTTAAAAAATTTCTACTTTCCATTAAAAGCTCATGACATAAAGAAAATAAAATTCATACATGAGGCATGAATGTCTGTTCATGAGTGAATGAAATCCGTATTGAGTTTAAGAAAAAGAGAGCATTCAAGCTATTAAAAATTCATAAAAGTTTCTTCTTTTCATAAAAAACATATGACATAAAAAATTGAATACAGAGATGAAAATCCGAGACATAAGAATTCATGCAAGAGAAGTGTATCATTTCATGATGTAAATGATATTTCCATAAAATCCATGAATGAAACTTAGTGAATGAGGGGAGGATTCATGAAGTGTCAAAAGTCATCAAAAGATAGAATTGAGTTCGACACCAATTCAAAAAGTTATCAAATGTGTATGATACCAATTCAAAAAATCATCAAATGATGAAACAAGAGTATCAAACATTCATGAAGTAAATTAGATATGGAGATAGGAGGAAGACAGAAAAATAAGTTCATAAAAGCTCAATTTATGAAATCGAAAAGATGATACCATGATAGTACAAAATCAAAAATTCCAAAAAAGGCATCCAACAAACTCATGCATTTGGATAATTTATCATGCCTAATTTTCTTCTAATGAAATCAAATTGTTCTTCATTTAAGGGTTTTGTAAGAACTGAGCCAAAACTATAGTGAAATAGCTTTGAAAAATTTTTGTGTTCACCTCCCCGATTCTCTAAGTGTCAAAAGTCTATAAAAGGAGCATGAGCCATTGTAAAGTTCTATAAAAAAGGGTGATTGATCTTTCTGTTGAATCTCGGATTTTGATGATGAAACTAATTGAGTGTGATTTGTTGTCTAACTGCGTATTGAGTTACGCAGGTCTATTATCGATCAGGACTAGACAGTTGACGCTGGAGGAATTGACGTTGCACCGGAGGTGATCACGTCAGGATATTGGGTGTCGAGCCAAAGGTTCGGTCGACTATCGGCAGGAGGTTTCGTACGTCGGGCATCGGGCCAAGAAGTGCGGAGTTGCGTCATGGATATCGAGGTTGTAGAGGTCAACCGTCGATTGGGCAACAAGCCGCTAGAGAGGGCGATGAGTCGAAGGATCGGACGAAGCGCCAACCAATGATGTGTCGGGCAACTGAATGTCAATTCGCATTGTAATAACTGTCTAGATCGAAGTAGAGTGTTTGGTGTTTGTTTGTGCAGGAGTAACTACGAAAGGGATGAAGACGTAAAGCGAAATCAAGGGCCGAAGTCAAGTGCGATGGATCGTTGGGAGTTTGAGAGTTTGACGGAAGCCTGAAGATTCATTGGGAGTGCTGCCGGAACTGGCCGAGAACGAGTAGGGAGCTTGCCGAAGGGTTTTCGGAAGCTCGTCGGGAGGTTCGTCGGAAGTTCGCGGAGCTTGACAAGAAAGATCAAAGCTTGCCAAAGAAGCTCGGGGGAACTCGCCAAAATCATCGTAGAGTCCGAGAGCTTGCCGGGAGTCCGCAGGATAGTTTCTGAGGGATCGTCGGAAGACTACCGAAAGTTCACCGGAAGCTCGACGGAAGAAGACTTGACTTGCGGACTTTGTAATAACTTAGGAAACGTCTTTAAAATTCGTAGTTAGCACGTATTTTGGGTTAGGATTAGATAACCCAAAGTGGGGGCCCATTGGGCCTTGATTAGGATGAGTTTGGGCCAAAATTTTGGCCCAAACCGAACCAGCTACGTGCATGCATGCTACTGTAGCATGCTACTGTAGCAGGCGGTGGACACCGCCTCTGTTGACCAGAGCATTGGAACTCCAAATTGATTTCAAATTTGGAGCCCAATTTTGAATCCACTTTGGATCTACAAATACCCCCCCTTTCTCAGCTGAAAGGGCAACCCTTTTGAGCAAAATTCTTAAGTCTTGAGCTTTTGGCTTTTGTAGAGTGTTGAAAGGTCTTGTTCTTGCTAAGTGTTCACCTTCTTCTTTTCTTGAGAAATCTTATACAAGTGTGAACATCTTGTAAAGGGCTGTAAAAGGGGTATTTGATCCTTTCCATTCAAAGGATTTGATAGTGGAAGAAGGGAGCCTCAACGGAGAAGGCTTCGGAAGTGGATGTAGGTCACTTTGACCGAACCACTATACATCGCTGCGTCTTGATTGTGTGTGTTTAAATTTCTGTTTTACTTTGCTGCAAGCCTTTACTTTACTTGCTCTGCTCCACTTCCTTTTTATCTTTGTACGCATGCTTTAAAGTTAGAACGCAAAAATCGGTTTCAAATGAAATGTTGTTTTCATCGTACGAAGTTTCCGAAGCTTGTTTTAAATCGTTGAAAAATCCATCATTTTATCCGCTGCACTAATTCACCCCCCCTCTTAGTGCCACTCAATCCCTAACACTTTCCCCTTCAAGAATGATCGATAGTGGAAGCCGGTGACCTCATCGGAGGAGGTATCGGGAGTAGACGTAAGTCAATCGACCGAATCACTACAAAATTATTACGTTCTTCTCTTGGTGCGTAAATTTAATTTACTACATTTAATTTTTTACTTGGCAGCAATCTTTCAGTCTCCTCTTCTCTACTCTCTTACGTATTCACTCAAATCAATATCTTTACCGAAATTATTTTCATCGAACGAAACTTTTTCAGACGCATAAAGTTTCTGAAATCATTTTAAGTTATCGATTTTTATCTGCTGCACTAATTCACCCCTCTAAGTGTCATTCTTGATCCTAACAGTCAGTATCAGAGTAAGGTCACTCTCATTCTAGTTTAAAACCCAAGAGAGATGGTATTTGCTGGCATTCAAAAGGGTCACTCAATCACACGTCCACCTATGTTCAATGGGTCGGATTACACCTATTGGAAAACTCGCATGAGAATTTTTCTTATTTCTATGAATTTTGAACTTTGGAACATTGTCGAAAATGGCTTTCAAAAGTCTTCTCTTCTGATGAATGAGTGGAATGAGTTGGAGAAGAAGACTTTCGCTCTTAATGCCAAGGCTATGAATGCTTTATTTTGTGCCTTAGATAAAAACGAATTTAATCCTGTGTCAATTTATGAAATGACTTTTGATATTTAGCATACTCTTGAAATCACTCATGAAGGTACTAGTCAAGTGAAAGAGTCCAAAATCAATCTTTTAATGCATTCTTATGAGTTATTTTAGATGAAACCAAGTGAGTCCATTGGAGACATATATACTCGGTTTACGGATGTAATCAATGGACTAAAAGCACTTCGGAAAAGTTTTTCTAATTTTGAACTTGTAACTAAAATTTTAAGATCCTTTCCAAAGAGTTGGGATCCTAAAGTAACGATCATTCAAGAGGCCAAGGACTTAAAGAATTTTTCTCTCGAAAAACTAATTGGGTCATTAGTGATCTATGAGATGACTTGCAACCCTCGTGATGAGCTCGAGAACTTCCTTCCAAAGACCAGGAAGGATATGGCACTGAGAACACAAGAAGACCACTTGAAAGAAACTTCAAGTGATGAGGACTATGACGACAAACTTGCACTCTTGACACGAAAATTTAAAAAAATTATAAGAAGAAATAAAGTTAAAAATGACTCTAAAAATAAACTTGAACCCAAGAAAGAATAAGTAATATGTAATGAATGCAAGAAGCTGGGGCATTTCAAAAGCGAATATCCCTAAGCAAAGAAGAAACAACCGAAGAAGAATAATGTACTAAAGGTAACGTGTGATGATTCAAGCAGCTTCGAAGATGAGGAACTTGTTAGGATCAAGAGTGGCACTAAGAGGGGTGGGTGAATTAGTGTAACAGATAAAAATCGATGATTTAAACTGATTCCTAAAAAACATTATGTGTTGAGAAATTTTGTCCGATGAAAACGATTTCAGCAAAGAAGATTGATTCGAGTGAATATGTAAGAGAGTATAGAAGGAGAGAATGAACGAGTGCAGTGAAGTAAAGAATTGACTACAATAATTAAAACTTATACACCAAGAGAAAAATACAACGATTTATAGTGGTTTGATCAAATGACCTATGTCCACTTCTAAAACCTTCTCCGATGAGGTTCTTGGCTTCCACTATCAATCCTTCTTGAAGGGGAAGGATCAAATACCCCCCTTACAGAACTTTACAAGTGGCTCACACCCTTTTACAGAATTTTTACAAGTGAAAATTCGGGAGGTGAACACTTAAGCTTTTCAAAGCTATTTCACTAGAGTTTTGGCTCAATTCTTATCACTTCTCAATGTGCTTTACTAGTTAAGAAGTAAGAGATATTTATAGCCTCAATTGGCTTCAGAATTAGAGCCAAAAGAGGTCCCATCCTAGATTTTCGAGTGCTGGCGGTACCACCGCCTGACACTAGCGGTACCATCACTAGTTGACCCTGACACTAGGTGGTACCACTGCCCAGTTTGGCAGTACTACCACTTGACAGGGTCTCGGGCTTTGTGAAGGGGTAGTACTATTGGGAAATCGCATAGAGTCGGCATCTCATCCGTAGCGAAAAACAAAAAATAAGACCAGATTTCCTATAGTTATGTACTTGGCCGATGTGTGACGATTGGTGCGCAAAAATCGTAAATCTGAAAAATCGACATGTATCATGTTAGAAGCATTACATAGGGAGATCATATATCCCTGAAAATTCTAGATCCGATGAAGAGGATGAAGGAGTACTAGCATACTCCTCTCTAGCGGTAATCCACACAGCGGACGTAGCATTGACGCTCCTCAAATCACCACGGGATCTCTCTCCACATACACCACAGGGCTATCGGAGCCAAGGAGGAGGAGAGGAGAATAGGAGGATGACCACCAAGAGCTCTTAGCCTATGAACCAAGAGGTTCCTTCTATTTGTAGAGGTGGAGGAAGCTTATCCTTAATAGATCATGTTCACACTAGATCTTTATCCAGTTGGATCTCATTGGATCTCATCCATAGGATGTAATTTAATCTCATCCAATTGGATCTCATCTAATCATTTAATTGGATCTCATCTACATGATCCAAACTAGGGGCTTCGTAGATATCTAATATCCGCATCCTTCTAACTCGGAACACCTTATGATATAGTAAATTATTATCTTCATAATAATTCACTCGACTCATCAATTATGGATGTACTAGGCCACTACGCCATAGTCCCCAGACTATATAGGAGGATCTAATTCATTAGACCTGCTTGTCCTCAATTACCATGTATCTATTGGAAGTCATATGTGCCCTGCAAGCCAATCACATGAGTCATGGCACTTGTGACTTGATATGCACTTTATCTCTTTGCTTATTATTAGGCGTTTTATCACTTTATCTTGTATGTTGCATATACTGTGATATCCTTGGATCTGTGCAATGGGAATCAGATCGTTATGAGATCACGATAATGAGACCGATTCATCTTTAAACATAGACCCTAAATTATCCTGGTCATAGGTTACTCGAGAAGGACATCGAGATAACCAGATAGACTGGTGTGCTGTATACCCATTCATATGATAGAGGTAGTTGGTCACATAGTTACTCATGTGGGGACACTAAGGGTACAATGTAGGTGCTCATTGGAGAATGAGTTCACTGATTGATCCGCCTACAGAATGCTGGATGGTTAAATACCTCACGTCAGACAGCGATTCCGTAGTCCCAGTAGTGTATCTGGTCCTTAGACTTGAGACACCAAGGATGTCCTGTATGAGTACTCCACTCTTTGATACCGGACTTATAGGTTTGGAAAGTTCCAAATCTAGTACAGCCGGTCACTAGGAGTGGTAGCCAACCTTACGAGGGCTATTGAATGTCAATAGAGGATCATCTGCTCTCGGTATCATGAGAGAAATATCCCGTGTGTTCTTGCTCGAACAAATCCTTGGCCAAGGTTATTCGGATTGAGAGAGAAAGAGTTCTCCGGGAGAATCCGATAAGAGCAAGACTCGAGGAGAGACCATATGGGCCTGATAGCACCATGCCCGGTATAGGGTCTCTAGGATATTGGATGGATGAAGGACTAGAGATACATGGTAACTGAGGACAGATAGGTCCAAAGGATTGGATTCTCCTATATTGTCTGGGGGCTGCGGCGTAGTGGCTTGGTATATCCGCAGTCGATGAGTTGGGTGAATTATTATAGAGATAATAACTCGCTATGTCAGAAGGAGTTCTGACAAGTATAACTCACGGTCAACTCGATATTAGGCCTAGAGGGTCACACACATATAGTAGGTGTTGCGACGAGTAGAGGTTCGGATATGAGATATCCGTTGAACCCCCTATCTTATTGCATATTCATTAAGCCCCTGAATTATTGGATCCTGAGATGAGATCCAATAATTGCTAATAAGAGATCATTGGATAGAGACCCACTAATCCAAGAGGCTTGGGTAATTAGATGAAGATCCAATACCAAATAGGGCAAAAGATCCTTTAGCGTTTTCAGGGGGCCTCTATAAATAGGAGAGAACCAAAGCTCAATAGGCTGAGGGTTTCTTTTGGTAGCCACCTCCTGTTCTCCTCTCCCTAGAGAGAGGTGCATCAGCCTAATCCCTGTCGTGTGGATACCGTTAGAGAGGAGGACGCTTGACCTCCTTCATCCTCTTCCACAGATCTGCAGAAATTCAGGGATATACGATCTCCCTAGGTATCTTCTTTTAC
The DNA here is from genome assembly GCA_023547065.1 of Musa troglodytarum. Lineage (NCBI taxonomy): Eukaryota > Viridiplantae > Streptophyta > Magnoliopsida > Zingiberales > Musaceae > Musa > Musa troglodytarum. The sequence goes on along the minus strand of CP097507.1, from coordinate 23,241,287 downwards.
ATGTGCAGTTTTGTAGATTTGTTTTTGACACACTGATCTTCGCACGACGACGGAAACTTTCTACGGGAAATCTAGGGTTTTGTTTTCTGTTCTTCCGCTTCAGATGTGATGTTGCTCTCCTGACGGATTTCCCAACAGTGGTATCAGAGTAAGGTTGTTCGTGAGAAGATCGGATCTTAAACTGCATGTGTTGTGCTTTAGATCTGCTTTTGACGCCAAAATCGTTGGCGCAAAAGGACCAGGAAGGGCAGCAACTATTGCTGCCCTTGTTGCGCTCGTGCAACGACCGCAAGGCTGCCTACAATCTTGTTACCTGCACAGGCAATAGCCGCCGGTCGGCTGGCTATTGGCCGTAGGCAGGCTGCTTGCGCCGGCGGCCTACGGCTCACCGTAGGCGCAAGGGCGCCGCACCGCGGCAACGCCGCAGCAGCGCCGATGGCTGGCGCCCGACACCGCGGGTGCCGGCGATGGGCGTTGTGCCCACGGGCGCTCCGTCCGTGGGGCAGCGGCGACGACACCGCCCTCCCCGCGCGCAAAGGGCACCGTCAGCAGGGTGGCGGCGGCCGCAGGCACAGTAAGGATGAGGGATTAGGGTTTTAGGGCAAAAGATGGTTTTGCCCCTCGTAATTTCAAAATTCCAAATTCTGTCCCTTTTGACAGAATTACTAAAATACCCCTTAGAATTTTAGAAATTCCAGATTTTGTCCCTTTTAACATAATTACCAAAATACCCTTTTGGTCGAATTACCAAAATACCCCTAGGAATTCAAAAAATTCTCTCTATGTCCTTGATTTCAGAAAATTAAATATGTTAATTAAATAGTTTAATTTACTATTATTTTGTTTATCTAGTAGTCCTATAAAGTAATATATACATGTGATGTATGATGTGGACAGATGATCATGGACTTGTGATGTGATGTGTGTACATGTGATTATTATTATTGGGGTCTGCGAGCCTCTATTTTTCTCGTTTATTGTCGGGCCTGCGTGCCTGTAATTATGTTGCAATTACATGAGGAGGCGTAGCAGTAGCGGGACCCACGAGGTCGAGACGGACGATCCGACGCATGGAGATACGTTGAGATGCCGACGGATCCGATGAAGTGAGATGGACGATCATAGGGCATAGAGATACACCGAAGTACATATAGATCTTGATGTGAGTGATTAGGCCCACTGGCTCGGGCCTGATCATATTAGGATGTGGTCCATGATCATCTAGTGTGATTGCTCATGTGATGTGTGATTAGATATACACCTACTAGATATGTATATATATATATATATATATATATATATATATATATATATATATATATATATATATATATATATATATATATATATATATATATATATATATATATATATATATATTAAATACGTATGTGTGTGACACATTATGTTAGGAGACCAAACCAAAAATCCCCTCTATTAATAATATTAAGTCGGTAAACGTGAGATAATTAGATTGACCCACATGGCCTTCCATCGTTATAGCTAGGAACCGATTCCCGGTGTAGGTTGAGTTGGTCGAGTCCCTTGAGACTCACATATATCGCATCTCGCTATCTTATCTACGACATAGAGATGTCATTGGTGACCTAAGGATATGGTATGCTTGGTCGAGTCCCTCGAGAGTATATCACCGAATTAGACTCATTTGGTAACGATGGTGATGACTTAACAAAACGTTATGGTTGGTTGAGTCCCTCAAGGCCATGGTGGTTCGGTGGTCGAATAGGACGGAAATCACAAGGAGTTGTGATTGGCAAGAGTTGCCTACCTTTACGAGCTTAACATGATTGGTCGAGTCCCTCGAGGTTACGTTAAGACACGGATTGGATCCTGATCCCCACTAGAGATCCACCAGGGGCCTTCAATTCACATACCGGAGGGTGTTGTGTGTCTCACAAAAAATTAGTGGGAATTCATTAAGATAGAAGTCCTTATCTTAATTGTTTAAATTTCTGCAAAGTCTGCATGTTATTTATTTCTGCTACATCTTTAATTTCATAAAAATATCACTTTTAAATCCTTTACGTGGCATACTTGATGTTAACCGTCTCACTGGTCCAAATTATACAGATTGGCTTCGCAATCTAAGAATCATTCTCACGGCAGAGAAAATCGCGTATGTCCTTGATACAGTGATCCCTACGCCCGACGAAGGGGCAAGCGAGGATGAGATCGCTCGTTATGTGAAGTACTTAGATGATTCCACTCTTGCTCAGTGTTATATGTTGGCCTCTATGACTACTGAGTTACAGAGACAACATGAAAATATGGATGCTAATTCCATACTCCTGCATCTCCGCAAATTGTTTGAGGAACAGGGAAGAACTCAGCGATATGAGATATCAAAGAGTCTTTTCCGTGCTAGGATGACTGAGGGGACACCAGTTCAGAACCATGTCCTTAAGATGATTGAGTGGATCGAGAAACTCACAGGTCTAGGAATGGTCCTAGAGGATATAACCTGTGTGTGGTTCTTGTACTTCAGTCCCTACCAGATTCCTTTTCTCAGTTCATAATGAATTTTAATATGAACAAACTTGAGGTGACCCTCCCAGAACTTCTCAATATATTGAGAGAAGCAGAGAGCACCATCAAGAATGAGAAGTCGGTTCTCTACATTGGTGAGACTAGAAAGAAAAGGAAGGCTGAGAAGACCCTTAACAAAGGCAAGGGCAAGGATAAAATGGGTAAGGCAAAGGTTGCCATGAAAGACCCAACAAAGGACAAAGGCCAGTATTCCACTGCAGCAAAGATGGGCACTAGAAGAGGAACTGCAAAGAGTATCTTGCAGAGAGGGCGAAATAGAAGCTTGGAGAAGCTTCAAGTATATTCATGATCAGTCTCCATTTGTCAGAACCTTATGATAACACATGGGTATTAGATACCGGGAGTGCTCATTATATTTGTAATTCGTTACAGGTTCTGGCAGGACCTAGGAGATTGAACAAAGGCGAGATGGACCTTAAGATAGGCAATGGAGCAAAGGTTGCTACAGTGGCTGTTGGCAAGGTCACCTTACATCTGCCTGGTGGAGCTATTATTGCATTAGATGCATGCTATTATGTTCCTTCTATTATCAAAAACATTATTTCCATTTCATGTTTGACAGTTAGTGGATATAAATTAGTTTTTGAGAACAATGGTTGTTCAATAATATTAGATGATGAGATTATCATGAGAGGAACATTGCATAATAGTTTATTTATACTAGATATAGCTCCATATATCATGAGTGTAAGTGAGTCTAAGAGGAAACGAGAAGAGGTGAAGAATACATATCTTTGACATTGTAGGCTAGGTCACATCCTTCGGGGAAAGATGACCAACTCTCCATTTAGTGGAACTAGAGAGAGAGCCACTGAGTTACTAGAACTCATACATAGTGATGTATACGGTCCCATGTCGACTCATGCCATAGGTGGTTACTCCTACTTCATTACTTTCACTGATGATTTCTCAAAATACGAACATGTGTACTTGATGAAGTATAAGTCTGAAGCTTTTGAGAAATTCAGGGAATATAAAAATGAAGTGGAGAACTAAACAGGAAAGAGTATTAAAACCCTTTGATCAGATCGAGGAGGTGAGTACTTGAGTACAGAGTTCACCTAGTTCCTCAAAGACTATGGGATCTTATCCCAATGGACACCTCCTTATACACCACAACTTAATGGTGTATCAGAAAGGAGGAATCACACACTGTTAGATATGGTGCGTTCCATGATGTGTTTTGCCGACCTACTCATCTCATTTTGGGGATATGCCCTAGAACTACAGCTTGCCTTCTGAACAGAATTCCAACCAAGTCAGTGATGTCTACTCCATATGAGATATAGAATGGGAAGATGCATGATCTTAAGATTGTTATGATTTGGGGCTGCCCTGCCCACATTAAGAGACACAACCCTTATAAGTTGGAATCCAGAACGGAACGGTGCAAATTCATGGGATACCCCAAGGAAACTTGTGAGTATTATTTCTATCATCTTGAGGACCAAAAGGTCTTTATAGCCAAGAGAGCAATGTTCCTTGAGAAGGAATATATTCTTGGTGAAGATAGTGGGAGCATGATAGAATTGAGTGAGGTTGGAGAACCTAGCTCAAGCACCATTCCACAGCCAGAGTCTGTTCAGATACCTAACATACAAGTTCCAACTTTACGTAGGTCCGATAGAGTATCCCATCCTCTTGAGAGATATGTAGGACATATCAGAAGAGAGGATATTGAGGATATTGATCCTCAGACCTACGAGGAGGCTATTATAAGCATAGACTCTGGGAAATGGCAAGAAGCCATGAATTCAGAAATGGATTCCATGTACTCCAACAAGGTTTGGAACTTAGTTAATGCACCCGAGAGTATTGTACCCATTGGCTACAAGTGGATCTTCAAAAAGAAGATTGGAGTAGATGGAAAGGTAGAGACCTATAAAGCAAGGCTAGTGGCTAAGGGGTATCGTCAAAAGCAAGGTTTTGGCTATGACGAAACTTTCTCACCTATAGCCATGCTAAAATCCATTCGAATTCTATTAGCTATTGCAGCACACTATGATTTTGAGATCTGGCAGATGGATGTCAAAACCGCATTCCTTAATAGTAACCTCAAGGAGGAGGTGTATATGATATAGCCTGAGGGATTCGTGTCCAGAGATAACCCAGATAAGGTGTGCAGGTTGCTTTGGTCCATTTATGGATTGAAGCAAGTTTCCCGAAGTTAGAACATAAGATTTGATGATGTGATCAGATCTTATGACTTTGTTAAGAACAAAGATGAGCCTTGTGTGTATAAGAAAGTAAGTGGGAGCACTATCACCTTTTTAGTATTATATGTGGATGACATCCTGATCATTGGGAATGATGTAGAAATGCTCTCCACAGTAAAGACTTAGTTATCTAGGCACTTCTCCATGAAGGACTTAGGGGAAGCATCCTGCATATTGGGGATATGGATCCATAGAGATAGATCCAAGAGGATGCTTGACTTGTCCCAGTCCAAAATATATAGACACCATTGTCAAAAGGTTTGGCATGGAAAATTCCAAGAGAGGTCTCATACCAATGAGACATAGAATATCACTTTCTAGGAGTATGTCCCCAAAGACTCCTAAAGAAAGGGCACATATGGATATGATGCCATATGCGTTAGCGATAGGATCTATCATGTATGCTATGCTATGTAGCAGGCCTGATATAGCGCATGCTTTGAGTGTCATGAGCAGATATCAGGTAGATCTAGGCTTAGAGCATTGGAAAACAATAAAAAGTATCCTTAAGTACTTGAGAAGGACTAAGGATCTTTTACTAGTATATGGAGGTAGTAGCCTTAGGGTTGAGGGCTACACGGACTCGAGCTTCTACTCCGATGTCGATGATAATAAGTCTAATTCAGGGCATGTGTTCACCCTGAATGGAGGAGTAGTATGCTACAAGAGTTCCAAGCAAGACACTACTGTTGACTCAACCACAGAGGCAGAATACATTTCTACGGCAGAGGCAATATAGGAGGGAGTCTGGATCAGGAAGTTCATCACAGATCTCAGAGTTGTCCCGAGCAGCGAGGGGTTGATTCCCTTATAATTCATCAACTACGGAGCGATTACTCAAATAAGAGAACTTGGGTCTCATCAGAAGTGTTCTGAGGAGGTTCCAACTTATTAGAGAGATCGTGGCCCGAAAAGATGTAGCAATGGAAAGAGTTTCATCCAAAGATAATATTGTAGATCCACTAGCAAAGCCATTGACTTAGATTGTCTTTAAGCGTCACAGAGGTTTGATGGGGATCAGACATGTTGGTGACTAGCTTTAGGTCAAGTGGGAGATTGCTAGTCATGTGTGCCCTGTAAGCTAATCACATGAGTGATGACACTTGTGACTTGATATGCACTTTATCTCTTTGCTTATTATTAGGTGTTTTATCACTTTATCTTGCGTGTTGCATATACTATGTTGTCCTTGGATCTGTGTAATAGGAATCGGATCGTGATAAGATCATGATAATGAGACCGATTCACCTTTAAACACAGACCCTAAATTATCCTAGTCATAGGTTACTCGAGAAGGACATCGAGATAACCGGATAGACTGGTGTGCTGTATACCCGTTCATATGATGGAGGTAGCTGGTCTCATAGCTACTCATGTGGGGACACTAAGGGTACAGTGCAGGTGCTCATTGGAAAATGAGTTCACTGATTGATCCGCCTATGGAATGTTGGATGGTTATTGATACCTCATGTCAGACAACAATTTCGTAGTTCTAGTAGTGTATCTGGTCCTTAGACTTGAGATACCAAGGATGTCCTGTATGAGTACTCCACTCTTTGATACCGGACTTATAGGTTTGGAAAGTTCCAGATCTAGTACAACCGGTCATTGGTAGTGGTAGCCAACCTTACGAGGGCTATTGAATGTCAATAGAGGATCATCCACTCTCGGTATTATAAGAGGAATATTTCGTATGTTCTTGCTCGAATAAATCCTTGGCCAAGGTTATTCGGATTGAGAGAGAAAGAGTTCTCTGGGAGAATCCGATAAGAGCAAGACTCGAGGAGAGACCGTATGGGCCTGACAGCACCATGCCCGGTATAGGATCTCTGGGATATTGGATGGATGAGGGACTATAGATACATGGTAACTGAGGACAGAAAGGTCCAAAGGATTGGATTCCCCTGTATCGTCTGTGTTAGGGATCGAGCGACACTAAGAGGGGGGGGGGTGAATTAGTGCAGCGGTAAAGAACGATAGATTTTTCAGTGATTTGAACAAGTTCAGAAACTTCGTACGAATGAATGCAACATTTCGTTTGAACCCGGAAAGATTACGTTTTAACTTTAAAGCATACGTAAGAAGATGAAGATGAAGTTGAGCAAATAAGGCAGCAAATGAAAATGGTTTGCAGCAAAGTAAGTTGCGAGAAAGTAAATGCAAACCGATTTATAGTGGTTCGATCATCCGACCTACATCCACTTCCGAAGCCTTCTCCGATGAGGCTCCCAACTTCCACTAGCAAATCCTTTTGAAGGGGAAGGACCAAACACCCCTCTTACAACCCTTTTACAAGAAGTTCACACTCTTACAGATTTTTCAAAGAGAAAGAAGGAGGTGAACACAAGATATTGAAAACTAGACTTTCCTAAGCCTTTTGCTCAATTTCTAACTCTTTAAGGGCAACCATTCAGCTGAGAAAAGGGAGGGTATTTATAGATCCAAAATGAATTCAATTTTGGGCTCCAAATTTGAAATCAAATTGGAGTTCGGTCTTGGCGGTGCTACACTTATCGAAGCGGTGCTACTTTGTCAATCGTCAGGCCCGGCGGTGCATAGGTGCTACACTGTGCGGCGGTACTACCACCTCTGCCACTGAAGCTGGGCAGTACTACCGACCCAGGCTGGGTGGTAGCACCACCCAGGCTCGGCTGCCAGGCGGTTCCACCGCTTAGCTTTAGCTTTTTGGCACCACCCAGCAGCAGCTTGTGTGCTGGGCGGTAGCACTGCCCAGCACACAAGCTGCTGTTGGGCGCTGCCATCGCCTAGCATAAATCAACTTCTAGTTTGGGCTGAAAACTCGGCCCAGACCGGTCCCAAACAAGGTCCAATGAGCCCCTACTTGGGTTAAAAGATTAACACATAATCCTAACCTAAATTAATATGTTAACTATGAAATTAAAGACATTTCCTAAGCTATTACAAAGTTCATCAAGTCAAGGCTTCTTTCAGCGTGCTTCCGGCGAACTTCCGACGGTCTCGTGACGAACCCTCGGAAACCATTCAGTGGACTCCCGGCAAGCTCCCGGACTTCACGATGATCTTGGCGAGTTCCAACGAGCTTCATTGGCAAGCTCCGTGAACTTCCGACGAACCTTCTGGCGAACTTCTGAAAACCCTTCGGTAAGTTCCCTACTCATTCTCGGTCGGTTCCGGCAACACTCCCAACGAATCTTCAGACTTCTGTCGAACTCTCGAACTCCCAACGATCCATCCCACTTGACTTCTGGCACTCTATTTCACTTTACGTCTTTATCTTCATCGTAGTTAATCCTGCACACAAACAACAAACACTCTAATTCGATCTAGATAGTTATTACAACGCGAATTGACTTTCAGTTGCCCGGCACGTCATTGGTCGGCGCTTCGTCCGATCCTTCGGCACATCATCCTCACTTGCGGTTCGTTGCCCAATCAGCAGATGACCTCTGCAACCCCGATATCCTTGGCGTAACATGCACTTCTAGGCCAAATGCCCGACATATGAAGCCTTCCACCGATTATCGACCGAACCTCCAGCTCGACATCCAATATCCAGATATGATCACCTCCAGCACAACATTAATTCCTCCAGCATCAATTGTCTAATCATGATCGATAGTAGACCTGCGTAACTCAAAATGCAGTTAGACCATAAATCATAATTAATTAGTTTCATCATCAAAATCTGAGATTCAACAATCTGGGGGCTATGGTGTAGTGGCCTGGTACGTCCGCAGTCGATGAGTTGGGTGAATTATTATAGAGATAATAATTTACTAAGTCAGAAGGAGTTCTGACAAGTATAACTCATGGCCAGCTCGATATTGGGCCTAGAGGGTCACACACATATGGTAAGTGTTGCGACGAGTAGAGATTCAGATATGAGATATCTGTTGAACCCCCTATCTTATTGGATATCCATCAAGCCCCTGAATTATTGGATCTTGAGATGAGATCCAATAATTGCTAATAAGAGATTATTGGGTAGAGACCCACTAATCCAAGAGGCTTGGGTAATTTGATGAATATCCAATACCAAATAGGGCAAAAGATCCATTAAGGTTTTCAGAGGGCCTCTATAAATAGGAGGGAACCAAAGCTCTATAAGCTGAGGGTTTCTTTTGGTAGCCACCTCCTGTTCTCCTCTCTCTACAGATAGAGGTGCATCGTCGCAATCCCTGTCATGTGGATACCGCTAGAGAGGAGGATGCTTGACCTCCTTCATCCTCTCCCACAGATCTGCAGGAATTCAGGGATATACAATCACCCTAGGTATCTTCTTTTACACGTGTAGTTTTGCGGATTTATTTTTTGACGCATCGATCTTCACACGACGATGAAAACTTTCTATGAGAAATTTGGGGTTTTGTTTTCTATTCTTCTACTGTGCATGTGATGTTGCTCCCCTGACGGATTTCCCATATCTATAGTCCCTCATCTATCTAATATCCCAGAGATCGTATATTGGGCATGGTAAAGTCAAGCCTATACGGAATCCTGTTCGAGTCTCGCTCTAATCGGATTCTCTTGGAGAACTCTTTCTCTCTCAATCCGAACGACCTTGGTCAGGAATTTTGCCTGAGCGAGCACACACGGGATATATCTCTCACGATACCAAGAGTGGATAATTCTCTATTGACACACAATTACCTTCATAAGGTTAGCTAACATTCCTGAGAACCAGCTATACCAGATCTAGAGCTCTCCAAACCTGTAAGTCCGACATCAAAGAATGGAGTACTCAAACAAGGCATCTTTGGTGCCTCAAGTCTAAGGACCAGATACACTACTGGGACTACGGAATCGCTATCTAACATTAGGTATCATTAACTATACAACATTCTATAAGCGGATCAATTAGTGAACTCATTCTCCAATGAGCACCTACACTGTACCTCTAGTGTCCCCACACAAGCGACTATGTGACCAGTTGCCTTCATCTTATAGATGAGTATACAGTGCAGCAGTCTATCCGGTTATCTCGATGTCCTCATTGAGTAACCTATGATCAGGATGATTTAGGATCTGTGTTAAAAGGTATATCAGTCTCATTATTATGATCTCATCACAATCTGATTCCTATTGTATAGATCCATGGACATCACAATATTCATCTAGATAATGTGAGAAAATATCAATAATAATATACGAAGAGATCGAAGTAACTTGTCACAGGTGCCATCACTCACGTGATTGGCTTGTAGAGCACCTATAACCAACAATCTATCACTTGACCTAAAGCCAATCACCTACGTGTCTGATCCCCATCAGACCTCTATGATGCTCAAATATAATATGAGTCAATGACTTTGTCAGTGGATCTGCAATGTTATCTTCGGATGGAACTCTTTCCAATGCTACATCTCCTCGGGCTACGATCTCATTGATCAGGTGGAATCACCTCAGAACACTTCTGATGAGACTTGGGTTCCCCAGCTTGATCGATCACCCTATTATTGTCACCCTATATGGGAATCAACTTCACACTGTTTGATACGATTCCTAAATTTGTGATGAACTTCTTCATCCAGACTCCCTCTTTTACTACCTCTGTTATAGGAATATATTCAGCCTCTGTGGTTGAGTCAGTAGTAGTATCTTGCTTGGAACTTTTCCAGCATACTGCTCCTCCATTCAGGGTGAAGACATACCCTAAATTCGACTTACTATCATCGACATCAGATTGGAAGCTCGAGTCCATGTAGCCCTCAACTCTGAGGCTACTACCTCCATATACCAGTAAAGATCCTTAGTCATTCTCAAGTACTTAAGGATACACTTTATTGTTTTCGAGTGCTCCAAGCCTGAATCTTCCTGATACTTGCTCGTGACACTCAGAGCATGTGCTACGTCAGGCCTGGTACATAACATAGCATATATGATAGACCCTATCGCTGAGGCATATGGTATTTGCTAGTCATATGTGCCCTGCAAGCCAATCACATGAGTGATGACACTTGTGACTTGATATGCACTTTATCTCTTTGCTTATTATTAGGCATTTTATCACTTTATCTTACGTGTTGCATATACTATGTTGTCCTTGGATCTGTGTAATAGGAATCGGATCGTGATGAGATCACGATAATGAGATCGATTCACCTTTAAACACAAACCCTAAATTATCCTAGTCATAGGTTACTTGAGAAGGACATCGAGATAACCGGATAGACTGGTGTGCTGTATACCCATTCATATGATGGAGGTAGCTGGTCTCAAAGCTACTCGTGTGGGGACACTAAGGGTACAGTGCAGGTGCTCATTGGAAAATGAGTTCACTGATTGATCCGCCTACGGAATGCTAGATGGTTATTGATACCTCAAGTTAGATAGCGATTCTGTAGTCCTAGTATTGTATCTGGTCCTTAGACTTGAGACACCAAGGATGTCTTGTATAAGTACTCCACTCTTTGATACCAGACTTATAGGTTTAGAAAGTTCCAAATCTAATACAACCGGTCATTGGGAGTGGTAGCCAACCTTACGATGGCTATTGAGTGTCAATAGAGGATCATCCACTCTCGGTATCATGAGAGGAATATCTCATATTTTCTTACTCGAACAAATCCTTGGCCAAAGTTATTCGGATTGAGAGAGAAAGGATTCTCTAAGAGAATCCAACAAGAGCAAGACTCGAGGAGAGACCGTATGGGCCTGATAGCATCATGCCCGGTATAGGGTCTTTGGGATATTGGATGGATGAGGGACTATAGATACATGATAACTGAGGACAGATAGGTCCAAAGGATTGGATTCCCCTGTATCGTTTGGGGGCCGTGGCGTAGTGGCCTGGTACGTCTGCAGTCGATGAGTTTGGTGAATTATTATAGAGATAATAATTCACTAAGTCAGAAGGAGTTCTGACAAGTATGACTCACGTTCAGCTCGATATTGGGCCTAGAGGGTCACACACATATGGTAGGTGTTGCGATGAGTAGAGGTTCGGATATGAGATATCCGCTGAACCCCCTATCTTTTTGGATATCCATTAAGCCCTAGAATTATTGGATCCTGAGGTGAGATCCAATAATTGCTAATAAGAGATTATTGGGTAGAGACCCACTAACTTGGGTAATTAGATGGAGATCAAATACCCAATATGGCAAAAGATCCATTAGGGTTTTCAGGGGGCCTCTATAAATAGGAGGGAACCAAAGCTCTATAGGCTGATGGTTTCTTTTGGTAGCCATCTCCTGTTCTCCTCTCCCCAAAGAGAGAGGTGCATCGTTGCAATCCCTGCTATGTGGATACCGCTAGAGAGGAGGATGCTTGACCTCCTTCATCTTCTCCCACAGATCTGTAGGAATTCAGGGATATACGATCTCCCTAGGTATCTTCTTTTACACATGCAGTTTTCGTGGATTTATTTTGACACACCATTCTTCGCACGATGACTGAAACTTTCTATAGGAAATATGGGGTTTTGTTTTCTGTTCTTCCGCTGCGCATGTGATGTCGCTCCCCTGAAGGATTTCCCAACGTTGGTATTAGAGCCAGGTTGTTCATGCGAAGATCAGATCTTAAACTGCGTGTGTTGTGTTTTGGATCTGCTTTTGACGCCAAAATCGTTTGCGCAATAGGGCTAGGAAGGGCAGCAACTGTTGCTGCCCTTGCTACGCTTGTGTAGCTGTCGCAAGGTTGCTTGCAGCCTTGCTGCCTGCACAGCGATCGCCGGCCAATGGGCTCACGGCCATAGGCGATTACTGCGGCGGCGCTGCGGCCGCCCGCGGCGCCGGCGAGCCTGCGCTCTTGAAGGCACGGCGCTGGCGCCTATGCGTGGGCCAGCACTGCAGGCGCGGCATTGTGCCCGTGCTCGCGGTGCCGACGCGGCGCGCGCGGCGCTGCGCGCGCGGCGCTCACTGGCGCAGAGGTAGGGTTTTAGGGCAAACAACAGTTTTGCCCCTTGAAATTTCAGAAATTTCAGATTCTATCCCTTTTGATATAATTACTAAAATACCCCTGGGAATTCAAAAATTCCCTTTATGTCCCTGATTTCAGAAAAATAAATATGTTAATTAAATAGTTTAATTAACTATTATTTTTTTATTTAGTAGTCCTATAAAATAACATATACATGTGATGTATGATGTGGATAGGTGATCATGGACCTGTGATGTGATGTGTGTACATGTGATTATTATTATTGGGGCCTGCGAGCCTTTATTATTTTCTCATTTATTGCCGGGCCTGCGTGCTTGTAATTATATTGTAATTATATGAGGAGACGCAGCGGTAGCGTGACTCACGAGGTCGAGACGAACAATCCGACACATGGAGATGCGTTGAGATGTCGACAGATCCGATGAAGCCAGATGGACGATCACAGGGCATAGAGATGCTGTGAAGTATACATAGATCTTGATGTGAGTGATTGGGCCCACTGGCTCAGGCCTGATCTCATTAGGATGTGGTCCATGATCATCTGGTGTAATTGCTCATGTGATGTGTGATTAGATATACACCTACTAGATATGTATATATATATATATATTTGCATGCGATGTAGATATATATATTAAATACGTATGTATGTGACACATTATATTAGGAGACCAAACCAAAATCCCCTCTATTAATAATATTAAGTCGGTAAACGTGAGGCAATTAGATTGACCCACGTGGCCTTCCATCGTTATAGGTAGGAACCGATTCTCGGTGTAGGTTGAGTTGGTCGAGTCCCTCGAGACTCACCTATATCACGTTTCGCTATCTTATCTACGACATAGAGATGTCAGAGGTGACCTGAGGACATGATATGCTTGGTCGAGTGCCTCGAGAGTATATCACCGAATTAGACTCATCTGGTAACGATGGTGATGACTTAACCGTACATCATGGCTGGTCAAGTCCCTCGAGACCATGGTGGTTTGGAGGCCGAACAAGATGGGAATCATAAGGAGTTGTGATTGGCAAGAGTTGCCTACCTTTACGGGCTTAATGTGATTGGTTGAGTCCCTCGAGGTTACGTTAAAATGCCGATTGGATCTTGATCCCCACTAGAGATCCGTTGGGGGTCTTCGATTCACATAACGGAGGGTGTTGTGTGTCTTGCGAAAAATTAGTGGGAATACATTAAGATAGAAGTCCTTATCTTAATTGTTTAAATTTCTGCAAAGTCTGCATGTTATTTATTTCTGCTATATCTTTTATTTCAGAAAAATGTCACTTTCAAATTTTTTACGTAGCATACTTGATACCAACCCCCTCACTGGTCCAAATTTTATGGATTGGCTTCGTAATCTAAGAATCATTCTCATGACGAAAAAAATCACGTATGTCCTTGATATAGTGATCCCTATGCCCGACGAAGGGGCAAGTGAGGATGAGATCGCTCGTTATGTAAATTACTTAGATGATTCCACTCTTACTCAGTGTTATATGTTGGCCTCTATGACTACTAAGTTACAGAGACAACATGAAAATATGGATGCTAATTCCATACTCTTGCATCTCCATAAACTGTTTGAGAAACAAGGAAGAACTTAGCGATATGAGATATCAAAGAGTCTTTTCCAAGCTAGGATGACTGATGGGATATCGATTTAGAACCATGTCCTTAAGATGATTGAGAGGATCGAGAAACTCATTGGTCTAGGAATGATCCTAGAGGATAATCTATGTGTGGATCTTGTGCTTCAGTCCCTACTAGATTCCTTTTCATAGTTCATAATGAATTTTAATATGAACAAACTTGAGGTGACCTTCCCAAAGCTCCTCAATATGTTGAGAGAAGCAGAGAGCACCATCAAGAAAGAGAAGCCGGTTCTCTACACTAGTGAGACCAAAAAGAAAAGGAAGGCTGAGAAGACCCTTAAGAAGGGCAAGGGCAAGGGTAAAATGGGTAAGACAAAGGTTACTAAGAAAGACCCAACAAAGGATAAAGGCCAGTGCTTTCACTGCGGCAAAGATGGGCACTGGAAGAGGAACTGCAAAGAGTACCTTGCAGAGAGGGCGAAATAGAAGCTTGCAGAAGCTTCAGGTACATTCATGATTAGTCTCTATTTGTTAGAATCTTATAATAACACATGGGTATTAGATACCAGGAGTGCTTATCATATTTGTAATTCGTTGCAAGTTCTGATAGGACTTAGGAGATTGAACAGAGGCGAGATGGACCCTAAGATGGGCAATGGACCAAAGGTTGCTGTAATGGCTGTTGGCAAGGTCACCTTACATCTACTTGGTGGAGCTATTATTACATTAGATGTATGCTATTATGTTCCTTCTATTATCAAAAATATTATTTCCATTTCATGTTTGATAGTTATTAGATATAAATTAGTTCTTGAGAACAATGGTTGTTCAATAATATTAGATGATCAGATCATCACGAGAGGAACATTGTATAATGGTTTATTTATGATAGATATAGCTCCACATATCATGAGTATAAGAGGAAATGAGAAGTGGAGAACCAAACAGGAAAGGGTATTAAAACCCTTCGATTAGATCGAGGAGGTGAGTACTTGAGTACAGAGTTCACTCAGTTCCTCAAAGACTATGGGATTTTATCCCAATGGACACCTCCTTATACACCATAACTTAATGGTGTATCAGAAAGGAGGAATCACACACTGTTAGACATGGTGCATTCCATGATGTGTTTCGCCGATCTACCCATCTCATTCTGGGGATATGCCCTAGAAACCGTAGCTTACCTTCCGAATAGAATTCCAACTAAGTCAATGATGTCTACTCCATATGAGATATCGAATGGGAAGAAGCCCGATCTTAAGGTTGTTAAAATTTGGGGCTACCTTGCCCACATTAAGAGACACAACCCTGATAAGTTGGAATCTAGGATGGAACGGTGCAAGTTCGTGGGATACCCTAAAGAAACTTGTGGATATTATTTCTATCACCTTGAGGACCGAAAGGTCTTTATAACCAAGAGAGCAGTGTTCCTTGAGAAGGAACACATTCTTGGTGGAGACAGTGGGAGCATGATAGAGTTGAGCGAGGTTGGAGAACCTAGCTCAAGTACCATTCCAGAATCTGTTCAGATACCTAACACATAAGTTCCAACTTTACATAGGTCCGACAGAGTATCCCATCCTCCTGAGATATGTGGGACATATCAGAAGAGAGGATGTTGAGGATATTGATCTTCAGACCTACGAGGAGGCTATTATGAGCATAGACTCCGGGAAATGGCAAGAAGCCATGAATTCAGAAATGGATTCCATGTATTCCAACAAGGTTTGGAACCTAGTTGATGCACCCGTGGGTATTGTACCCATTCGTTGCAAGTGGATCTACAAAAAGAAGATTGGAGTAGATGAAAAGGTAGAGACCTATAAAGCAAGACTAGTAGCTAAGGGGTATCGTCAAAGGCAAGGTGTTGACTATGACGAAACTTTCTCACCTGTAGCAATGCTAAAATCCATTCGAATTCTATTGGCTATTGTAGCACACTATGATTATGAGATCTAGCAGATGGACGTCAAAACCGCATTCCTCAATGGTAACCTCGAGGAGGAGGTGTATATGATATAGCTTGAGAGATTCGTGTCTAGGGATAACCCAGATAAGGTGTGCAGGTTGCTTAGGTCCATTTATGGATTGAAGCAAGCTTCTCGAAGTTGGAACATAAGATTTGATGATGCGATCAGATCTTATAACTTCGTTAAGAACGAAGATGAGCCTTGTGTGTACAGGAAAGTAAGTGGGAGCACTATCACCTTTTTGGTATTATATGTGGATGATATCCTGATCATTGGGAATGATATAGGAATGCTCTCCATAGTAAAGACTTAGTTATTTAGGCACTTCTCCATGAAGGACTTAGGGGAAGCATCCTGCATATTGGGGATATGCATCTATAGAGATAGATCCAAGAGGATGCTTGGCTTGTCCCAGTCCAGGAACATAGACACCATTATCAAAAGGTTTGGCATGAAAAATTCCAAGAGAGGTCTCATACTAATGAGACATGGAATATCACTTTCTAGGAGTATGTCTCCAAAGACTCCTAAAGAAAGGGCATACATGGATATGATACCATATGCATCAGCGATAGGATCTATCATGTATGCTATGCTATGTACCAGGCCTGATATAATGCATGCTCTAAGTGTCATGAGCAGATATCAGGCAGATCCAGGCTTGGGGCATTGGAAAGTAGTAAAAAGTATCCTTAAGTACTTAAGGACTAAGGATCTTTTACTAGTATATGGAGGTAGCAGCCTCAAGGTTGAGGGTTACATGGACTCGAGCTTCAAGTCTGATGTCGATGATAATAAGTCTAATTTAGGGTATGTGTTCACCCTGAATGAAGGAGCAGTATGCTGGAAGAGTTCCAAGCAAGATACTACTGTTAACTCGACCACAGAGGCGGAATACATTGCTGCGATAGAGGTAGCAAAGGAGGGAGTCTGGATGAAGAAGTTCATCACAGATTTGGTAGTCATGTCGAGCAGCGAAGAGTTGATTCCCTTATATTACAACAACTACGGGGCGATCACTCAAATAAGGAAACCCAGGTCTCATCAGAAGTGTTATGAGGAGGTTCCAACTTATTAGAGAGATCGTGGCCCGAAGAGATGTAGTAGTGGAAAGAGTTCCATCCGAATATAACATTGTAGATCCACTAATAAAGCCATTAACTCAGATTATCTTTGAGCGTCATAGAGGTCTGATGGGGATCAGACATGTTAGTGATAAGCTTTAGGTCAAGTGGGAGATTGCTAGTCATATATGCCCTGCAAGCCAATCATATGAGTGATGGCACTTGTGACTTGATATGCACTTTATCTCTTTGCTTATTATTAGGTGTTTTAACTTTATTTTGCGTTTTGCATATACTGTGATGTCTTTGGATCTGTGCAATGGGAATCAGATCATGATGAGATCTCGATAATGAGATCGATTCACCTTTAAACATAGATCCTAAATTTTTCTAGTCATAAGTTACTCGAGAAGGATATCGAGATAACCAGATAGACTGGTGTACTGTATACCAGTTCATATGATGAAGGTAGCTGGTTTCATAGCTACTCATGTGAGGACACTAATGGTACAATGCTGGTGCTCATTGGAGAATGAGTTCACTGATTGATCCACTTACGGAATGCTGGATGGTTATTGATACTTCTCGTTAGACAACGATTCCATAGTCCTAGTAGTGTATCTGGTCCTTAGACTTAAGACACAAAGGATGTCCTGTATGAGTACTTTACTCTTTGATATCGGACTTATAGGTTTGGAAAGTTCCAGATCTAGTATAGCTGGTCATTGGGAGTGGTAGCCAACTTTACGAGGGCTATTAAGTGTCAATAGAGGATCATCTGCTCTCGGTATCATGAGAGGAATATCTCATGTTTTCTTGCTCGAACAAATCCTTAGCTAGGGTTATTCGGATTAAGAGAGAAAGGGTTCTCCGGGAGAATCCGACAAGAGCAAGACTCAGGGAGAGACCATATGGGCCTGACAGCACCATGCCCAATATAGAGTTTCTGGGATATTGGATGGATGAGGGACTATAGATACATGGTAACTGAGGATAGATAGGTCCAAAGGATTGGATTCCCCTATATCGTTTGGGGGCTACGGTGTAGTGGCCTAGTACGTCCGCAGTCGATGAGTTGGGTGAATTATTATAGAGATAATAATTCACTAAGTCAGAAGAAGTTCTGATAAGTATGATTCACGGCTAGCTCGATATTGGGCCTAGAGGGTCACACACATATGGTAGGTGTTACGACGAGTAGAGGTTCGGATATGAGATATCCGCTGAACCCCCTATCTTATTGGATATTCATTAAGCCCCTAAATTATTGGATCCTGAGTTGAGATCCAATAATTGCTAATAAGAGATTATTGAGTAGAGACCCACTAATCCAAGAGGCTTGTGTAATTGGATGGAGATCCAATACCCAATAGGGCAAAAGATCCATTAGGGTTTTCAAGGGGCCTCTATAAATAAGAGGGAACCAAAGCTCTATAGGTTGAGGGTTTCTTTTGGTAGCCACCTCCTGTTCTCCTCTCCCCAGAGAGAGAGGTACATCATCGCAATCCCTACCGTGTGGATATCGCTAGAGAGGAGGACGCTTGACCTCCTTCATCCTCTCCCACAGATCTATAGGAATTCAAGGATATACGATCTCCCTAGATATCTTCTTTTACACATGTAGTTTTCGTGGATTTGTTTTGATGCACCTATCTTTGCACGATGACTAAAACTTTCTATGAGAAATCTGGAGTTTTGTTTTCTATTCTTCCGCTGCACTTGTGATGTCGCTCCCCTGAAGGATTTCCCAATAGTATTCTATCCATATGTACCCTTTCTTTAGGAGTCTTTGGGGATATACTCTTAGAAAGTAATATTCCATGTCTCATAGGTATGAGACATCTTTTGAAATTTTTCATGCCAAACCTTTTGACAATAGAGTCTATGTACCTGAATTGGGATAAACCAAGTATCCTCTTGGATCTATCTCTATAGATCTGAATCTCCAGAATATAGGATGCTTCCCCTATGTCCTTCATGAAGAAGTGTCTAGAGAGCCAAGCTTTTACTATGGAGAGCATTCCTACATCATTTTTAATGATTAAGATATCATCCACATATAAGACCAAGAAGGTGATAGTGCTCCCACTTACCTTCCTATATACACAAGGCTCGTCTTCATTCTTAACGAAGTCATAAGATCTGATCGCTTCATCAAATCTTATGTTCCAACTTCGGGAAGCTTGCTTTAGTCTATAAATGGACTTAAGCAATCTGCACACCTTATCTCGACTCTGCTTGGATATGAACCTCTCAGGTTGTATTATATACACTTTCTCTTCGAGGTTGCCATTAAGGAATGCAGTTTTCACGTCCATCTGCCAAATCTCATAGTCATAATGTGCTGCAATAGCCAATAGAATTCGGATGGATTTCAGCATAGCTACGGGTGCAAAGGTTTTGTCATAGTCAACTCCTTGCCTCTGACGATACCCCTTAGCTACTAGCCTTGCCTTATAAGTCTCCACCTTTCCATCTACACTGATCTTCTTCTTGAAGATGCATTTGCAGCCAATGGGTATGATGCCCTCAAGTGCATCAACAAGATTCCAAACCTTATTGGAGTACATGGATTCTATCTCAGAATTCATGGCTTCTTGCCACTTCCTAGAGTCTATCTCATAATAGCCTTCTCGTAGGTCTGAGGATCAATATCCTGAATGTCCTCTACACTAATATATCCCACATATCTTTCAGGATGGTATGACACTCTACCAGTCCTACACAAAATTGGAACTTGTGTGTTAGGTACCTAAATAGACTCGATCTCTAGAATGATGCCTGAGTTAGGTTCTCCAACCTCACTCAATTCTATCATACTCCTATTGTTTCCACCAAGAATGTGTTCATTCTCAAGAAACACTACTCTCTCTTAGCAATAAAGATCTTTTGGTCCTTAGGGTGATAGAAATAATAACCATAAGTTTCCTTAGGGTATCCTACGAACTTGCACCATTCCGTCCTAGATTCCAACTTATTGGGGTTGTGTCTTTTAACATGGGTAGGGCAGCCTCAAATCTTAACAACCTTAAGATCGGGCTTCTTCCCTCTCCATATCTCATATGGTGTAAACACTACCGATATAGATGGAACTCTGTTCAAAAGGTAAATTACAGTCTGTAGGGTATATCCCCAAAATGAGATGGATAGATCAGCGAAACTTATCATGGACCGCACCATATCTAATAGTGTGCGATTCCTCCTTTTTGATACACCATTGAGTTGTGGTGTATAAGAAGGTATCCATTGGGACAAAATCCTATGGTCTTTATGGAACTAGGTGAATTCTGTACTCAAGTATTTTCCTCGATCTGATTGAAGAGTTTTAATACTCTTTTTAGTTTGGTTCTCTACTTCATTCTTATACTTCCTGAATTTTTCGAAGGCTTCAGACTTATACTTCATCAAGTACATACATCCATACCTAGAGAAATCATCAGTAAATGTAATGAAGTAGGAATAACCACCTATGGCATGAGTTGACATAGGACCACATACATCACTATGTATGAGTTCTAGTAACTTAATGGCTCTCTCTCTAGTTCCACTAAATGGAAAGTTGGTCAATTTTCCACGAAGACAAGGCTCGTAAGTTGTATATGACTCATAGTCAAATGGATCTAAATATCCATCTTTCAACAACTTTTGAATCCTTACCTCATGGATATGACCTAGCCTATAATGCCACAAATATGTATTGTTCACCTCTTCTCGTTTCCTCTTGGCCATACTTACATTCATGATGTGTGAAGCAGTATTTAGCATAAACAAATTATGCAATATCCCTCTAGTAATGATCTTATCATTCTTACTAATTGAACAACAATTGTTCTAAAAAAAATACTTTATAACCATTTAATGTCAAACATGAAATGGAAATAATATTTTTGATAATAGAGGAAACAAAATAACATGCATCTAATGCAATAATAGCTCCATCAGGCAAGTGTAGAGTGACCTCGTCGATAGTAACAATAGCAACTCTTGTTTCATTGTCCATCTTGAGGTCCATCTCGCCTTTTGCCAATCTCCTATGTCTTGTCAGAATCTACAACGAATTGCAGATGTGATAAGCACTACCAGTATCCAATACCCATGCATTATCATAAACATCTGACACATGGAGACTGATCATGAATGTACCTGAAGCTTCTCCAAGCTTCTATTTCACCTTTGCTACAAGATACACCTTGTAGTTCCTCTTCTAATGCCCATCTTAACCGTAGTGGAAGCACTAGCCTTTGTCTTTTACTAGGTCAATTTTGGTAGCCTTTGCCTTACCCCGTTTGCCCTTGCCCTTACCCTTCTTAAGGGTCTTCCTAGCCTTCCTTTTCCTTTTGGTCTCACTAACATAGAGAACTAATTTCTCTTTCTTGATTGCGCTCTCTGTCTCCCTCAACATATTGAGGAGCTTAGGGAGAGATACCTCAAGTTTATTCATATTGAAATTCATGATGAACTGAGAAAATGAATCTAGTAGGGACTAAAGTATAAGATCAATACATAGGTTTTCATCTAGGATTATTCCTAGACCTAAGTTTTTCAATCCACTCTATCATCTTCAGGACATGGTTCTGAACCGGTCTCCCCTCAATCATCCTGGCACGGAAGAGACTCTAGGATATCTCATATCACTGAGTTCTTCCCTATTCCTCAAACAATTTACGGAGGTGTAGGAGGATGGAACAAGCATCCATGTTTTCATATTGTCTCTGTAACTCAGGAGTCACAGAGGCTAACATGTAATACTTAGCGAGAGTATAATCATCTATATACTTCGCATATTAGGCAAACTCTTCTTGAGGAGCTTCTTCCTCAGGTTGGGGCATGACCGTATCTAGGACATATACGATTTTCTCCACTATAAGAACTATTCTTAGGTTGTGGAGTCAATCCATATAATTTGGACTAGTAAGGTGGTTGGCATCAAGTATGCCATGTAGGGGGTTTGATGATGACATGTTTTTGATAAACAAGAGATATAACATAAGTGAATAACACATAGATTTCGTAAAAATAAATAATCAAGATATGAACTTCTATCTTGACATGCTCCCACTAATTTTTCTAGCGAGTCACGTGACACCCTCATGCACATGAAACGAAAGTCTCTGGCAGACTTCTAGTAGGGATCGAGATCTAATCGGCATTTTAGTGCAACCTTGAGGGACTCGACTAATCACACTAAGCCCAAAAAGGTACATGACTCTTGTCAATCACAACTCCTTGGGATTCCTGTCATATTTGGCCTCCGAACCACCATGGCCTCACGGACATGCAGAAATTTTCTAAATTCTGAAGGGTATTTTGATCATTTTATCATAAGTGACAAAATTAAAATTTCTAAAATTCCAAGGGACAAAACTATCTTTTGGTCGAAAAACTCTAATTCTCATTCCCTTTACTTTCTGCAGCGTTGTGGCTGCGGCCGCTGCCACCCTGTCGACGGCGGCCATATGTGCGGGGCACCACGGGGGGGGCGCCGCACGTGCTTGCGAGTGGCTTGCTCGCGGGCGGCACCGCCGCTGCTTACGAGCGCAATGCTCGTAGGTGCTGCCTCTGCGGTGCTACCCCTCGGGCCTCCCTGTGGATGCTCTTGCGATGCTACCCTTGCGAGGCAGAGCCTGCAGGCGACGTTGCCCCTCGTGGGCACTACGCTGCCCTCCCTTATGGGTAGGCCAGCCGCGAGCCTAGCGCTCGCAAGCACTGCCCCTGCTGGGTGTGGCGCCCACCCCTGTAAGGCTCCCTGTGTGCATATGGCCAGTGTGCCACTATGGGCAAACGACCACCGGTGGCCTTGCGCGCATGGCCATGGCTACAAGCAGCCTTGGCCAAACTACGCAGGCAGTAACAATTGCTGCCCTCTCTCGTCTTTTGCATCAATGATTTTGGTGTCAAAAGCGCATCCAAAACACAACACATGTAGTTTATAAGCCAATCATCACACGACGAACCTGGCTCTGATACCACTATTGGGAAATCACTGGGAGTCGACATCTCATGCGTAGCGAAAAATAAAAAATAAGACCAAATTTCTTATAGCTACGTACTTGGCCATCATGCGACGATTGGTGCGTAAAAATCGTAAATCCAAAAAATTTACATGTATCATGTCAGAAGCGTTATCTGGGGAGATCGTATATCCTCAAAAATTCCAGATCTGATGAAGAGGATGAACGAGCACTAGCGTACTCCTCTCTAGCGGTAATCCACATAGCGGATGCAGCAATGACACTCCTTAGATCACCGCGGGTCTCTCTCTACGTGCACCACAAGGCTGCCAAAGCCGAGGAGGAGAAGAGACTGAGGAGAATAGGAGGATGACCACCAAGAGCTCTCAGCCTATGAACCAGGAGGTTTCTCCTATTTATAGAGGTGGAGGAAGCTTATCCTTAATAGATCCTGTTCTCACTGGATCTCTATCCAATTGGATCACACTGGATCTTATCCATAGGATCCAATTTGATTTTACCTAATTGGATCTTATCCAATCATTTAATTAGATCTCATCTAATTATCCAATTGGATCTCATCCACAGGATCCAAGCTAGGGGTTTCATAGATATCTCATATCCGCACCTTTACTCGTCGCAACATCCACCTTATGTGTGTGACCCTCTAGGCTCGATACTGAGTTGACCGTCGCTCCCGTCAGAACTCCTTCTGACTCAGAACATCTTCTGATATAGTGAATTATTATCTCTATAATAATTTACTCGACTCATCAACTATGGACGTACTAGGCCACTACGCCATAGTCCCTAGACGGTATAGGGGGATCTAATTCATTGAACCTGTCTGTCCTCAGTTACCATGTATCTATAGTCCCTCATCCATCTAATATCCTAGAGACTATATATTGGGCATGGTAAAGTTAGGCCCATACGGAATCCTGTTCGAGTCTTGCTCTAATCGGATTCTCCCGGAGAACTCCTTCTCTCTCAATCTGAATGATCCTGGCCAGGGATTTTGCCTGAGCGAGCACACGCGGGATATATCTCTCACGATACTAAGAGTGTATGATCCTCTATTGACACTCAATTGCCTTCGTAAGGTTGGTTACCATTTTCGAGAACCGACTATACTAGATTTGGAGCTCTCTAAACCTGTAAGTCCGGCGTAAAAAAATGGAGTACTCAAACAAGGCATCTTTGGTGTCTCAAGTATAAGGACCAGACACACTACTAGGACTATGAAATCATTGTCTGATATTAGGTATAATTAACCATATAACATTCTGTAAGCGGATCAATCAGTGAACTCATTCTTCAATGAGCACCTGTACTATACATCTAGTGTCCCCACACAAGTGACTATGAGACTAGTCACCTCTATCATATAGACGAGTATACATTACACTAGTCTATTCAGTTATCTCAATGTCCTCATCGAGTAATCTATGATCAGGATGATTTAGGATTTGTGTTTAAAGGTATATCGATCTCATTATCGTGATCTCATCACGATCCGATTCCCATTGCACAGATCTATGGACATCACAATATTTATCCAAATAATATGAGAAAATATCAATAATAATATATGAAGAGATCGATGTAACATGTCACAGGTGTCATCGCTCATGTGATTAGCTTGTAGAGCACCTACAACCAATAAGTTCCACCACCTGACAAGCAGTACCACCACTTGATGGTTAATAACTACCGGATGGTACCACCACCTAGAGCTTCCGGGATCTATTCCATGGGTGATTCCACCGCCCCAGTCTGGTGGTGCCACTGCCAGACAAGGTTCAACACTTCTGGATGGGCCTTGAATTTGACCCAATCTAGTTAATTTACGGGCTTAGTTGGCCCCTACCAGGGTTATAAGATTAACACCTAATCCTAACCCTAATTACATGTTGACTATGAAATTAAGGACATATACTTAAAGCAAAAATATAAACCGACACATCAAGTCTTCTTCCGACGAGCTTTTGGCAAACTTTCGGCTAACTTCCGACGAACCCTTGGACATCTTCCGGCGGACTTCTAGGAGGCTTCTAGACTTTACGACGACCTTGGTGAGTTTCAAAGAGTTTTCTTTGGCAAGCTCCGATCTTTCTCGGTGAGCTCTATGAACTTCTGACGAACCTTCCAGCAAACTTACGACAACCCTTCGGCAAGCCCCCAGATTCATTCTCAACTAATTTCGACAGTACTTCCGATGAACCTTCGGACTTCTAGCAAACTCTCAAACTCCCAACAATTCAATCATATTTGACTCTGACACTTTACTTTATGTCTTTATCACTATCGTAATAAATCCTATACACTTTTCTCGATAATATGGATTAGATCAAATAATCTATCAATTGACTTTATCATCAAAATCTGAGATTCAACAATCTCCTCCTTTTTTATGATGACAATCAATTAATGATGGAGTTAACCTTAACTTCTCCTATCTATATGTCATATTTAAGAAAAGAAACACTTGAATTCAAACCCCTTGAATTCAAGCCAAAACTGATAAATTACATACATTCGAACTTATTGACATGCTCAACAAGTATGATATTTCATCCAAAATACGATACTTCATATTTTTCATAATATGAAAATGATGTCAAGGTATGACATCCATTTTCAAGTCCAATGTTGAATAATGATAGACAATCATCATCTCAACAAACGATACAAACTTTAATTTTGAAATTTAGTAAGAATCAAATGATATCAAATAAAAATTCATAAATCTAAGGCATGATATCAATTGATGAGACATTATTTCAGTGATACACAAATAAAACCAAATTATCGTATCGAGGCATGATACCAAATTCAAGTAAGATAAATAAGCATAATACGATAATGATCATAGAAAAATTAACATTTTAAGCATGCATATGTTACAATGCATACGATACATTCCATACAATTGCGATATATACACTTCAATCATTTGTGATACATTTCATATATTTGCAATACATTGCGATGCTTTTAATGATAGCAAGCATTTTACGATACAAAGAATGGCAATAATTTGCTTTTGTGAAACAAACAAAGCATTTTACAAATTACATTTATCGATACAAATCATGCCATCAAGTCATCAATTTGTCACATTTTTCTCTCCCTTTGTCATCAATAAAAAGGAAATGGACCATTGATACCAAATGTTCCGATAGAACTTTTTGTGAAGATGGCAAAAAGACAAGGATAAATCCATCAAGAAGAATTCATTCAAGAATAATAAAAAGCAATTCGTTCATTCTATTGAAAATTCATGCTATAGAAATAAATTTGTAAAGTAGAAAAGATATATTATCAAAGCAAAAGTTCATAAGAATTTTTACTTTCCATCAAGAGCTCATGACAAAAAAAAAATTCATTCAAAAATCGTTAATGTCCGTATTTCCACCAAGTAAAATTCGTGAGGTAGAAAAGAGATCATTTAAGCAGAAAAATTCATAAAAACTCATGGTAAGAGTCATGAAAGTCTGTTCAAGAAGAATTGAGATATCGAGAGGTAATTTGTTCGAATAATTAAAAATTCATATCGTGATAAAACCTAACTTGGCATTTCCAAAAAATTTATTAAGTGGAAAACAACCAATCACGTCATGAAAAATTCATAAAAGCTCATGACGTAAGGATTTATACAAGAGTTAAATCATTAAATTTGTTAGGGTTGGAGAGGCACTAAGAGGAGGGGGGGGAGGGTGAATTGATGCAGCGGATTAAAACTCGTAAGTTTGAAATCGATTTCGTAAATAGCTAGTTCGTATGAAGATTTCGATTCGACGAAAGATGACTTAATTAAAGTAGCTTGAGTAAAGGAGATGAAAACTGAATGATTTGCAGCTAAGTAGAGAAATGATTTAGAAATATAAACACTCACACATTCAAGAAACATCACGATATATAGTGGTTCGGTCAAATGACCTACATCCACTTCCGAAGCCTTCTTCGATGAGGCTCCCAACTTTCACTAGCAAGTCACTTTGAAGGGGAAGGACCAAATACTCCTCTTATAACCCTTTTACAAGAGGTTCACACTCTTACAGATTTTTCAAAGAGAAAGAGAGAGGTGAACACTAGCTATCGAAAACAAGACTTTGCCAAAGCTTGTGCTCAATTTCTAACTCTCAAAATGGTGCTCTTTTTGTTGAGAAAGGAGGGGTATTTATAGACCCCAAGAGGATTCAAATTTGGGCTCCAAATTTGAATTCATTTTGGGTTTCCCGGTGTTGGCAGTGCCACTACCTATCAATGGCAGTGCCACCACCTATTAGTTGACAAACTGATAATGTACTGGGCGGTTCCACCGCCAAAGGCAGCGGTGCCACTGCCTAGTCTCTCAGGTGCTAGGCGGTGCCACCGCCCAGCTTTGACCACTAGGCGGGTGCCACCGCCCAGCTTGCTGGTCCTGGTCGGTACCACTGCCCAGCACTTTTTAGCACATTGGTTTAGGCCTTAAACTCGGCCCAAACCGGTCCAAACCAAGGCCCAATGAGCCCCTACTTTAGTTATAAGATTAACACCTAATTCTAACCCAAATTATATGCTTAATTATGAAATTGAAACATAATTCTAAGTGATTTAAATCAACATTCTTCAAGTCTTCTTCCGACGAGCTTTCTGGCAAAATTTCGATGGACTTCCGACACTCCTTCGGATTTCTTCCGGCGGGCTCCCAACAAGCTCCCAGATTCCGTGGTGAGTTCAATGAGTCTTCGGCAAGCTTTTGAACCTTCTCGGTGATCTCCGCGAACCTCCAATGATTTTTTTAGTGAACTTCCGAAACCTTCGGCAAGTCCCTAATTCTATCTCGATTGGTTCTAGCAGCACTTTCGACGATCCTTCCGGTGACCTCTTGAACTCCCAGCGAACTTGACCTCGGTAAATCGCTTTATGTTTTCATCCCATTGTAGTTAATCCTGCACACTTATCTCGATAATATGGATTAGAACAAATAATTCACCAATTGACTTCATCATCAAAATCTGAGATTCAACAATCTCCCCCTTTTTGATGATAACAATCAATTGATGATGGAGTTAAACTTAACTCCCCCTATCTATATGCCATATCATGAGAAGATAAAAACACTTGAATTCAATCTTTTGAATTCAAGCCGAAACCGATAAGTTTCATTTATCGTCAAGCTTAATAAACATGATTTTTTATCCATAAATATGAAACTTCGTATTTTTCACAATGTCATGACATGTTATGCATTTTCTAGTCGAATGATAGACATTCATTATTTCGATAAGAGAAACTAATCATAAATTGAATTACCATAAGGATCAAATGATATCAATGAAGTGCATAAGATCAATGCATGATATCAAATGAAATATTAGCTTATCATATCAATGAAAAGAACCTAATTTTTTAAACATGATATGATATCGATCTCAAAACACTTGAATTCAATCTTCTTAATACTATGCAAGACATTTTATCAAGTTATTTTCATATGTCTCATCAATTTACACATTCTTCTCCTCCTTTGTCATCAACAAAAAGGAGGTGAAGTAGCCACCATAAGGTATCATACCACAAAAAAAAATGAGTGGTCAATTATCAAGCATATGATAAGTGAGTTGAACATAATGCAAAATATGTCATCCTTGACGGAAAAATCCAAAAAATGTTTAGATCATTTTTATTCATGTTCATGAGATCCGAAAGAAAATATTAGAGTGTCAAAATACTTATGAAGAATTCATACATAAAGAATATAAGACTCATTTTTTTTTTAGAATTCATAGAATTATGAAATGATAGATCATTAAAGTCATTCATCAAAGATTTCATATGTTAAGGTAAACTCCATGAGAATGAGATGTCAAAACTCATAAAACTTCAACAAATGAAATATATCAACATAAAAAATTTGAAGGAAAAAACTTTGACGTGGTATTCTTGTAGTGATTCATGAGGAGGAAGTCATAAAACCTTGAATCATACCGATTAGCACAAGAATAAAAATTGAAAATGAACATTTAAGAACTTAATTTTGCACAAATTATGTAATTGATTTATGCATATGTTAAGCTTCATATAAAATTCAAGTCATGAAATATCTTTAGTCATACTTAAAGGAGGGTATAAAATCAGTTTTTACTACATCATTAGTATCCACTATTAAAGAAGGAGGAAAACAACATCATGATAGCTTTCATCAAGATTATGATCGAAAGATAAAAATGAGAGCTCCATGATATAAAGATGTCATCAAAATGCGAAAATATAATATCAATGTGAAACTATCAAAACTGAAAATTTAATCATTTCATCAAAAGTCATGACATAACTCAAAAATTCATCAATAGGAAGATCAAAATGTCAAGATGATATTGTAAAGATATCATTCAAAAATGAAGAGGTGATATTAAGATGATACAATCAAAACCGAAGTTGGAAAATTTTGGAAAAGAAACATATAACATCATGTATTAGAACAATTTAGCATGCCTAATTCTTTTCTAATGAAGTCAAATTGTTCTTCATTTAGGGGTTTTGTGAAGATGTCCGCTAATTGGTGTTTTGTATCAATAAATTCTAGAATGATATTATTATTATTGACATGATCTCGTATAAAGTGATGCCTAATGTCAATATGCTTAGTTCTTGAGTGTTGAATTAGATTTTTGGTTAGACAAATAGCGCTTGTATTATCACATTTTATGGGAATGTTCTTTAAATAAATTCTATAGTCTTCTAACGTATTTTTTATCCAAACAACTTGTGCACAACATGCACTTGCGGCTATGTATTCGGCTTTCGCCATAGATAGTGCAACCGAATTTTATTTCTTGGAAGTCTAAGAAACAAGTGCATGTCCTAAAAAATTGACATGTTTTGGATGTGCTCTTTCTATATATTCTACATCCACCAAAATCCACATCCGCATAGGCTTTTAAATCAAAGTTATCAGATTTTGGATAGCATAATCCTAGATTAGGAGTTCCTTTAAGATACCTAAGGATTCTTTTAACAGCTTTAAGGTGAGATAACTTAAGATTAGTTTGGAATCTTGCACATAGACCTACACTAAACATGATATCTGGTCTAGTTGCGGTGCGATAAAGTAAGCTATCTATCATTCCCCTATATGTTTTTTGATCAAAATTTTCTCCACTTTCATCCAAGTCTAATTTGGTAAAAGTACTCATTGGAGTGTTGATGGCTTTTGAACCATCCATGTTAAATCGTTTTAACAAATCTAATGTATATTTTGTTTGATTAAGAAATGTACCATCACTAAGTTGTTTAAATTGTAATCCTAAAAAGAAGGTTAATTCTCTCATTAGGCTCATTTTAAATTCATGACTCATACACTTGGCAAATGATTCACATAGTGATTTATTCGAAGAACCAAAAATAATATCATCAACATAAATTTGAACAATAAAAAAATTATTTTTAAAATGTTTAATAAACAATGTAGTATCAACCTTGCCTTTTGTAAAATTATTTGAAATTAAGAAAGAACTAAGTCTTTAATACCAAGCCCTAGGGGCTTATTTTAATTCATAGAGAGCCTTAGTTAGTTTAAACACATGATTAGGAAGAAGAGAATTTTCAAATCCAGGTGGTTGTTCAACATACACTTCTTCGGAAATAAAACCATTTAAGAAAGCACTTTTGATATTCATTTGAAAAAGCTTAAAATTATTACTACTAGCATAGGTAAGGAGCATCCTAATAGCTTCTAATCTTGCCACAGGAGCGAAGGTCTCTTCATAATTGATACCTTCTTCTTGGTTGAAACCTTTGGCCACTAGTCTAGCCTTGTTTCTAATTATGATACCACATTTATCTTGCTTATTTCTAAAGACTCATTTAGTACCAATAACTAAATGGTCACTAAGTCTAGGAACAAGTTTCCATACCTCATTCCTTTCAAATTGATTCAATTCTTCTTGCATTGCGATAACCTAAGAGTCATCTTTCAAGGCATCGTCAATGCACTTAGGTTTAATTTGAGAAAGAAAAGTGGCATGGGCATAAAAATTTTTAAAGGAAGAACAAGTTTGAACCCCTTTCGATGTGTCTCCTATAATTAACTCCTTGGGATGGACATCTACATACTTCCATTCCTTAGGTAAGGAAATTTGGGAAGAAGATGCATCCAAGTTACTATTTTGAGAAGAAGGTTCATTTAAATTCAAACCATCAAAACCAAAATCATCATCAAAATCTTTTTTTTAATTCAGAAATTCATTAAAAACTATATGAATAGACTCTTCTATAACTAATGTTCTTTTGTTAAAAACACGAAAAGCTTTAGAAACGGAAGAGTAACCAAGAAAGATGCCTTCATCGGATTTAGTATCAAATTTTCCTAAAGCATCCTTTTCATTTAAAATAAAGCATTTGCAATCAAAAACTTTAAAATAAGAAACAATAGGTTTTTTATTATTTCATAATTCATAAGAAGTCTTAGATAAAGATGGTCTTACTAGAACCCTATTCATGATATAGCAAGCCGTATTAATAGCTTCGGCCCAAAAGTATTTGGGTAAACTATGTTCATTTAATATGGTTCTTGTCATTTCTTGTAAATTTCTATTCTTTCTTTCTACTACCCATTTTGTTGAGGATTTCTTGAAGTAGAGAAGTTATGGTTATACCCATTAGATTCATAAAAACTTTGAAAGTCATGGTTTTGGAATTCTCCACCATGATCACTTCGAATCAATGAAATCATGAAACCCTTTTCGTTTTGAGTAAGTTTACAAAATTTAGAAAAACATTTAAAGCAATCACTTTTGTGATCCAAGAAATAGGTCCAAGTATATCTACTATAGTCATCTATAATGATAAATGCATTTTTGCTACCTCCTAGACTTGTTGTGTCGATTGATCCAAATAAATCCATATGGATCAATTGTAATGGTCTAGAGGTGCTTATTTGATTCTTTGATTTGAAGCTAGTTTTTATTTGTTTTCCTAGTTGACATGCATCACATACTTTGTCCTTGACAAACTTGATATTTAGACTTCCTCGTACTAGTTCTTTAGAAGAGATTTTAGATATTAGTTTCATGCTTGCATGACCTAATCTCCTATGCCAAAGCCAATCATCATCATTTTGAACATAGAAGCATATTTCATTACTAAGTTCTTCAATGTTAATGGTGTAAACATTATTTTGTTTTAACGCAATCATGGATATATTGTTGTTTGTTTTTTCAATGATGCAAACATTAGATTCAAATCTAACAATATAACCTTTATCGCATAATTGACTAATGCTCAAAGGATTATGTTTTAATCCATCAACTAGTAATACATCATCAATTGAAAAACTTGATTTGTTACCTATGGTTCGCTTGCCAATGATTTTACCCTTGTTGTTGTCTCCGAAAGTGACATATCCTTCTTCTTTATTAGTGATCATAGAGAATTGAGATGGATCTCCGGTCATGTGCCATGAGCATCCATTATCAAGATACCATCTCTTGCTCCTAGCTTGTATGGTAAATGGTTCTACAAAAGAGGATGGTTTTTAGGTACCCATTTGATTTTGGGTGCCTCAAATATTGATCTATTAACTTTGTCATTTAGCATTGAATTATTTATGGTTCCTTTAGGAACTCATATTAATTTATGTGGACTAATTTTCCTAAATGGATATTTGTAAACAATATATCCGGATTTACAATAAAAATTACATTTTAAATGAGGTGAAACATGTAATGTGGGTCCTTTAATGAAGGTGGTAGGATTTCGGTGAGATCCACTCACAAATCCAATTTCACTTCTATTTTCGACATGACCCTTGTTTGCAATGATCATATCTAAGCCCTTGCTACCGACCTTAAACTTGTTTAGGGTCTCTTCAAGTAGCAAGTTCTTATTCTTGATTGTTTCTAAGTGTTCACACTTAGAGCATGGGGGTGAAGAAGGAGTTTGGAGACTATCAAACTTATCTTATAATAAAGCATGCTCTTTCTTTAATAAATTTAACTTCTTACTAATAGTTCTACATTCATCAAATAATTCATGAAAAATGATAGAAAGTTTATCAAAAGATAACTCTTCATTAAATAACTCACTAACCTCTTCTTCTAAAGTCATTAGCACGAAGTTGGCCTCCTCTTTGTTGCTTGCTTCTTCATCCTCGGAGTCACTTGAGTCATCCCATGTAGCCTTCAATGCCTTTTTCTTCTTGAGTTGCTTCTTCTTGGCTTGGGGGCATTCATATTTGAAGTATCCCAACTTCTTGCAATCATAATAAATGATTTGGTCCTTTTTTTGTTCAAGTTTATTTTTGGTTTCATTTTTAAATTTACCCTTTTTAATGAATTTTTAAAATTTTCTAGTTAAGAGTACAATGTCTTCGTCAAAGTCCTCATCACTTGATGTTCCTTTCAAGTAGTCTTCTTGTATTCTTAATGCTAAATCCTTCCTATTCTTTGGAAAGGGATTCTCTAGCTCATCATGAGCATGGCATGTCATTTCATAGGTCATTAGAGACCCGATAAGTTCTTCAAGAGGAAATGTTTTAAGATCCTTGGTCTCTTGAATGACTGTAACTTTTGGATCCCAACTCTTTGGAAGGGATCTTAAAATTTTAGTCACAAGTTTAAAATTAGAAAAGCCTTTACCAAGTGCTTTGAGTCCATTGATGACATCCGTGAAGCGGGTGTACATGTCTCCGATGGACTCACTTGGTTTTATTCGAAAAAGTTCATAGGAATGCACAAGAATGTTGATTTTGGATTCTTTCACTCGGCTAGTTCTTTCATGAGTGATCTCAAGAGTATGCCAAATATCAAAAGCCGATTCACAAATTGAAACGCAATTAAATTCATTTTTATCGAGAGCACAAAACAAGGCATTCATAGCCTTTGCATTTAAAGCAAAAGTCTTCTTCTCCGATTCATTCCATTAGCTCGTCGGAAGAGAAGATTTTTGAAATCTATTTTCGACGATGCTTCAAAGCTCAAAATCCATAGAAAGATCCTCATACGAGTCTTCCAATACGTGTAATCCGACTAATTGAACATAGGCGGACGTATAATGGAATGACCCTTTTGCATGCCGGAATAAGCCATCTCTCTTGGGTTTTAAACCAAATATGAGAGTGAACCTTGCTCTAGTACCAATTGTTAGGATTGAAGAGGCACTAAGAGGAGGGGGGGGGGGAGTGAATTAGTACAGCGGATTAAAACTCGTAAGTTTAAAACTGATTTCGTTAATAGCTAGTTCATATGAAGATTTTGATTCGATGAAAGATGACTTAGTTAAAGTAGCTTGAGTAAAGGAGATGAAAACCAAACAATTTGCAGCTAAGTAGAGAAATGATTCAGAAATTTAAACACACACATTCAAGGAACACCACTATATATAGTGGTTCGATCAAATGACATACATCCACTTCCAAAGCCTTCTTCGATGAGACTCCCAACTTCCGTTAGCAAGTCACTTTGAAGGGGAAGGACCAAATACCCCTCTTACAACCCTTTTACAAGAGGTTCATACTCTTACAGATTTTTCAAAGAGAAAGAGGGAGGTGAACACTAGCTATCGAAAATAAGACTTTGCTAAAGCTTTTGCTCAATTTCTAACTCTCAAAAGGGTGCTCTTTTTGCTGAGAAAGGAGGGGTATTTATAAACCCCAAGAGGATTCAAATTTGGGCTCCAAATTTGAATTCATTTTAGGTTTCCCGGTGCTGGCGGTGCCACCGCCTGTTAGTTGACAGACTTATAATGTACTAGGCGGTTCCACCGCCCAAGGCAATGGTGCCACTGCCCAAGGCAATGGTGCCACCGCCCAGCTTGCTGGTCCTGGGCGGTTCCACCACCTAGCAATTCTCAGCACATTGGTTTGGGCCTTAAACTCGACCCAAACTGGTCCAAAACAAGGCCCAATGGGCCCCTACTTTGGGTTATAGGATTAACACCTAATCCTAACCCAAATTACATGCTTAACTATGAAATTGAAACATAATTCTAAGTGATTTAAACCAACATTCTTCAAGTCTTCTTCCGACGAGCTTTCTAGTGAAATTCTAGTGGATTTCTGACACTCCTTCGGATATCTTCCGACGGACTCCCAACAAGCTCCCAGATTCCATGGTGAGTTCAATGAGTCTTTGGTAAGCTTTCGAACCTTCTCAGTGATCTCCGTGAACCTCCGACCATTTTTTCGATGAACTTCTGAAACCTTCGGCAAGTCCCTGATTCTATGTCAGTTGGTTCCAACAACACTTTCGACGATCCTTCCGGTGACCTTTTGAACTCCCAGCGAACTTAACCTCAGTAAATCGCTTTATATTTTCATCCCATCATAGTTAATCCTACACACTTATCTCGATAATATGGATTAGAACAAATAATTCACCAATTGACTTCATCATCAAAATCTGAGATTCAATAAAATTTACATTTAGAGAAGTGAATGAAATCCTAATTGATTTTAGGAGAGCATTAGAAGCTTCTTCTTTTCATGATACAAAGATATGTATAAAGAGAATAATTCGGTGATCCATGAAAGCAATTTGGCCAAGATTTTATCAAACTTTTATTTATTTTTATCAAAATCTCATGAAAATGTGAAAAGTCAATCATGAAAGTCATTCATTCATGTTAATGAAAATTGAGGGAGGATAAAATCGATAGAATCAATTTCACAAAGTCATTGAATGTGAATCATCAAATATATATGATACCAAAAATCATCAATCGATGAAGCAATAGTATCAATCCAAGATTGGAGGAAGATAAAAATGAAAGCTTCATCTATGAAGTCGAAAAGATGACATAAGATAATACAAAATTGAAAAAATGATATCAAGATAAGTGAGGGATCAAAGAAAGTTCATGAAAACTGAAAAGATGATACTAAAAAAATTTCGAAAAAGGTATACAACAAACTCATGCATTAGGACAATTTAGCATACCTAATTCCCTTCTAATGAAGTCAAATTATTCTTCATTTAAAGGTTTTATGAAGATATCCGCTAATTGACGTTTTATATCAATAAATTCTATAGTAACATCATTGTTATTGATATGATCTCATATAAAGTGATTCCTAATGTCAATACATTTGGTTCTAGAGTGTTAAATGAGATTTTTAGTTTAACATATAGCACTTATGTTATCACATTTTATGAGAATATTCTTTAAATGAATTCCATAATCTTCTAATGTATTTTCCATCAAACAACTTGTGCACAACATACACTTGTAGCTATGTATTCAGTTTCAGTTGTAGATAGTACAACCGAGTTTTATTTCTTAAAAATCCAAGAAACAAGTATATGTCCTAAAAATTGATATGTTCCGGATGTGCTTTTTCTATCTATTCTATATCTGGCAAAATCCATATCCGCATAAGTTATTAAATCAAAGTTATCAGATTTTGGATACCATAATCCTAGGTAAGAAGTTCCTTTAAGATATCTAAGGATTCTTTTAATAATTTTAAGATGAGATAACTTAGAATTAGCCTGAAATCTAGTACAAAGTCCTACACTAAACATGATATTCGATTTAGTTACGGTGAGGTAAAGTAAACTACCTATCATTCTCCTATATATTTTTTGATCAACACTCTCTCTATTTTCGTCCATATCTAACTTAGTGACGATGCTCATATGAGTGTTGATGGCCTTTGTACCATTCATATTAAACTATTTTAATAATTTTAATGTATATTTGGTTTGACTAAGAAATATATCATCACTAAGTTGTTTAATTTGTAATCCTAAAAAGAAGGTTAGTTCACCCATTAGACTCATTTCAAACTCTTGGCTCATACACTTGGCAAATGATTCACATAATATTTTATTTGTATAACCAAAGATAATATCATCTATATAAATTTGAATAACAAAAAAATTATTTTTAAAATTTTTAATAAACAATGTAGTATCGACCTTGTCATTAAAGAAATTATTTTGAATAAGAAAAGAGCTAAGCCTCTTATACCAAGCCCATGGGTCTTATTTTAATCTATAGAGAGCCTTAGTCAATTTGAACATATGATTAGGAAAAAAAGAGTTTTCGAAATCAGGTTGTTGTTCAACATACACTTCTTCAGAAATAAAACCATTTAAGAAAGCACTTTTAACATTCATTTGAAATAGCTTAAAATTATAGCTACAAGCATAGGCAAAGAGCATCCTTATGGCTTCTAATCTTGCCACAATAGTGAAGGTTTCTTCGTAATCGATACCTTATTCTTGGTTAAAACTTTTGGCCACTAATCTAGTCTTATTTCTAACCACGATACCAAATTCATCTTGCTTGTTTCGAAAGACCCATTTAGTACCAATAACTAAATGGTCACTAGGTCTAGGAACAAGCTTCCATACCTCATTTCTTTCAAATTAGTTCAATTTCTCTTTCATTGTGATGACCCATGAATCATCTTTTAAGGTCTCGTCAATGCATTTAGGCTCAATTTGAGAAAGAAAAGTGGTGTTGGCATAAAAATTCTTAAAATAAGAATGAGTTTGAACTCATTTTGATGTCTTCTATAATTAGCTCCTTAGGATGGGCATCTAAATACTTCCATTCCTTAGATAAGAAAGTTTCGGAAGAAGATACATCTAAGTTGTCATTTAAAGGAGAGGTTTCGTTCAAATTTAAACCATTAAAATCGAGATCATTATCAAAGTCATTTTTCTTAAATTCAAAAACTTCATTGAAAACAACATGAATAGATTCTTCTATAACTAAAGTTCTTTTATTAAAAATATGAAAGGCCTTAGAAATAGAAGAATAACCTAGAAAAATGCTTTCATCGAATTTTACATCAAACTTTCCTATGGCATCTTTTTCATTTAATATAAAACATTTGCATTCAAAAACTTTAAAATACGAAACGTTTGGTTTTTTGTTATTATATGATTCATAAGGAGTTTTGGAGAGAGATGGTCTTACTAAAACCCTATTCATGACAAAGTAAGCTATAGTAATGGCTTCGGCCTAAAAGTATTTGGGTAAACTATGTTCATTCAATATGGTTCTTATCATTTCTTATAAATTCTTATTCTTTTTTTCTACTACCCCATTTTGTTGAGGATTCTTCGGAATAAAAAAATTATGGTTGTAATTATTAGATTTACAAAAGTTTTTAAAATCATAGTTTTGAAATTCACCACTATGATCACTCTGAATTGATGAAATCATAAAACCTTTTTTATTTTGAATAAGTTTGTAAAACTTTGAGAAACACTTAAAACAATCACTTTTGTGTGCTAAGAAATATGTCCAAGTATATCTACTATAGTCATCTACGATTACAAAGATATATTTACTACCTCCTAGGCTTGTTGTATCAATTGGTCCAAATAAGTCCATATAGATCAATTGGAATGATCTAGATGTGCTTATTTGATTTTTCGATTTGAAACTACTTTTTATTTATTTTTCTAGTTAACAAACATTACACACTTTATCTTTGACAAACTTAATATTAGGAATTCCTCTAACTAGTTCTCTAGATAAGATTTTAGAGATTAGTTTCATGCTTGTATGACCTAATCTCCTATGCCAAAGCCAAGCATCGTCATTCAAAATCGAAAAGCATATTTCATTACTAAGTTTATTAATGTTAATAGTGTAGACATTATTTTGTTATAGGGTAATCATAGATGTGTTATTTTATGATTTTTCAATAATACAAGCATTAGATTCAAATTTTACGATGTATCCTTTATTATATAATTGACTAATGCTCAAAAGATTATGCTTTAAGCCATCTACTAACAACACATCATCAATTAAAAAGCTTGAATTATTACCTATGGTTCCCTTACCAATGATTTTACCCTTGTTGTCTCCAAAGATGACATACTCTTCGTCTTGGCTAGTGAGCTTAGAGAATTAAGATGGATCTCTGGTCATATACCTTGAGCATCCACTATCAAGGTACCATCTCTTACTCATAGCTTATGAGGGTGAATGTGTCTACAAAAGAGGATGGTTTTTAGGTACCCAATTGAACTTAGGTGCCTCAAAAATTGATTTACGTATTTTATCATTTTGCATTGAAATATTTACAATCCCTTTAGGAACCCATATCAATTTATGTGGCCTAAGTTTCTTAAATGGATATTTGCAAGCAACATGTCCGGGTTTGCAATAAAAGTTACACTTTGTGTGTGGTGATACATACAATATAGGTCCTTTAACGAAAGTGGTTGGATTTCTGTGAGATCCACTCACAAATCCGATTCCACTCTTCTTATGAACATAACCCTTATTAGCAAGGATCGTATCCAAAGACTTGCTACCAACCTTAAATTTATCTAAGATTTCTTTAAGTAGCAAGTTCTCTTTCTCAAGTGCCTCTAAGTATTCACACTTAGAGCATGGAGGCAAAAGAGTGTTGTGTTTAAGAGTTTCAAATTTATCAACTAAAAGAGCATGTTCTTTTTTTAACAAACTAAACTTTTTGCTAATAATTCTACACTCATTAAACAATTCATGAAATACATTTGAAAGCTCATCAAAAGATAAATTTTTATTAAATAAATCACTTAACCCTTCTTTGATTGCCATTAAAGCGAAGTTGGTGACCTCCTTGTTGGTTACTTCTTTGTCTTCGGAGCTACTTGAATCATCCATGTTGCCTTTAAAGCCTTCTTCTTCTTTGGTTGCTTCTTCTTTGCTTGGGGGCATTCACTTTTGAAATGCCCTAGCTTTTTGCATTCATAGCATATTACTTATTCCTTTTTGGGTTCAAGTTTATTTTTAGAGTCATTTTTAAATTTATTTCTTCTTATAAATTTTTTAAATTTTTGAGTTAAAAGTGCAAGTTCGTCATCATATGCTAGTTATATGTGCCCTGCAAGCCAATCACATGAGTGATGACACTTGTGACTTGATATACACTTTTTCTTTTGCTTATTATTATTAGGCATTTTTATCACTTTATCTTACGTGTTGCATATATTGTGATGTCCATGGATCTGTGCAATGGGAGTTCGATCGTGATGAGATCACGATAATAAGACCAATTCACCTTTAAACACAAACCCTAAATAATCCCGGTCATAGATTACTCGAGAGAGATATCGAGATAATCAGACAGACTAGTGTGCTGTATACCCGTTCATATGATGGAGGTGGCTGATCTTATAGCTACTCGTGTGGGAACACTAAGAATATAATATAGGTGCTCATTGGAGAATGAGTTCACTGATTGATTCACCCACGGAATGTTGGATGGTTGATGATACCTTATTGTCAGACAACGATTCCATAATCCTAGTTGTATATCTGGTCCTTAGACTTGAGATACCAAGGATGTCCTGTATGAGTACTCCACTTTTTGATATCAGATTTATAGGTTTGGAAGCTCCAGACCTAGTATAATTGGTTATTGGGAGTGGTAGCTAACCTTACAAGGGCTATTGAGTGTCAATAGAGGATCATCTGCTCTCGGTATCATGAGAGGAATATTACATGTATTCTTGCTCAAACAAATCCTTGGCCGAGGTTATTCGAATCGAGAGAGAAAGAGTTCTTCGAGAGAATCTAATTAGAGCGAGACTCGAGGAGAGACCGTATGGGCCTAACAGTACCATGCCCAATATAGGGTCTTTGGGATATTAGATGGATGAGGGACTATAGATACATGGTAACTAAGGATAGATAGGTCTAAAGGATTGGATTCCCCTGTATCGTTTGGGGACTATGGCATAGTGGCCTAGTACATCCATAGTCGATGAGTCGGGTGAATTATTATGGAGATAATAATTCACTAAGTCAGAAGGTGTTTTGACAAGTATGGCTCACAGCCAGTTCAATATTGGGCCTAAAGGATCACACATATATGGTAGGTGTCACAACGAATAGAAGTTCGGATATGAGATATCTGTCGGAGCCCCTATCTTATTGGATATCCGTTAAGCCCCTGAATTATTAGATCTTAAGATAAGATCCAATAAGAGCTAATTGTTGGAATCTAGAGCGGCACTAAGAGGGGGGGGGGTGAATTAGTACAATGGTAAATAACGATAAATTTGGTGATTTAAATAAGTTCGAAAACTTCATATATTGAAAACACATTTCAAAGAAAATTGATTTCGATTGCACATATTGGAAGGATGTAAAGCTTTAAACTTGAAGCCGATTGCAACAAGGAGAGGTAGAGGAATAAGGATGGTTTGTAGAAATATAAATTGCAAGAATATAAATGCAAACCTGAATTTTTATAGTTGTTCAATCATACAACCTATGTCCACTCCCTAATCCTCTTCTCTTGAGGTGATCGGCTTTCCACTATGCATCCTCCTTCCAATGAGCAAGGATTGACTCTCTTTTACAGCACTCTCCTTTTGATGGGCTTAGGAGGTAACCCTTACAAAGCCTCTCACCCGTCTCTTGAACTTTTCCAACACTTAGAATTTGAGGGGAGGATTTCTCTCAAGTTTACAATAGAATTTTTCCTCTTTTTTGTTCTAGGTTATGTGTGTTTCAATCATGGATGAGAGGGGTATTTATAGGCCTCAAGGTGATTCAAATTTGAAGCTCAAATTTGAATCATCCCAAATTTTCAAGTGCTGGCGATACCACCGCCTGACACTGGCGGTACTATCGCCAATCTGATTCTGACACTAGCGGTACTATCGCTAGTCTGATTCTAACACTGGCGGTACTACCGCCAGTCGGGGGTGGTACCACCACTATAGTTTTAATGCTGGGTAGTACCATAACCTGCAGCCTAAAAAAGTGCACTTTTTCATTTTTCCAGCTCATAGGCGGTTCCACCGCTAGTTTGGCGGTGCCATCGCCTATAGCAACTTTTGGGCTACTGAATGGGCCTCCTAATGAGCCTAAATTAGTCTTAATTTAGGCCCAATTGGTCTCCTAATTGAGTTGGTATTATTTCACCAAAAACCAACTCAATTTTGACTCAATTCTATTTCGATCTAGACAATTATTACAATGCGAATCGTAATTAGTTGCCCGGCACATCATTGGTTCATCGGTGCTTCGTCCTATACTTCGATGCATCGTCCTCTCTTATAGTTTATTACTTAATTAGCAGCTAACCTCTGCAGCCCCAATCTCCTTGATGTAACTCTGCTCCTCTTGGCCCGATGCCCGATTTTTTATTCGAAGCCTTCTGCTGATCATGGATCGAACCTCCGGCTCGACATCCAATATCCTAACGTGACTTCCTCTAGTACAACATCGATTCTTCCTGCATTAATTGTCTAATCCTAATCGAGAGTAGACCTACATGACTCAAAATGTAGTTAGATAACTAAATATAATCAATTAGTTTCATCATCAAAATCTGAGATTCAACACTAATAAGAGATTATTGGGTAGAGACCCACTAATCTAAGAGGCTTAGGTAATTGGATGGAGATCCAATACCCAACAGGGCAAGATCTATTAGGGTTAAGTTGACAGGAGACCTCTATAAATAGGAGGGAACTAAAGGCCTATAGGGTAAGGGTTTTTTAGCAATCACCTCCTATTCTCCTCTCCCTCTTCTCCTCAGTTAGTAGCCCCAATTTGGGGGCATGTGGATAGCAAGAAGGGCCAGCCCCTTCTTGATCGCATAGTGCACGTAGCAAGGAGATTTGGGTAGTGATTTGAGGAGCATCGTCGCAGCCCCTACCGTGTGGACTATCACTAGAGAGGAGAACATTTGATCTCCTTCATCCAGTCCTACAGATATGTAGAGATTCAAGGATATATGATCTCCTTTGGTTATTTTCTTATGTGTAGTTTTTCTATTTTTATGGGTTTTCATACACCAACTTTTACATGATGATAAGAACCTCTATTTCTGCGGGAAATTTATGAATTTTGTTTCTATTTTTCCACTACGCATATGATGTCGCCGCATATTTCCCAACATCATAGTCCTCATCACTTGAAGATTCTTTCAAGTGGTGTTCTTGCGTTCTTAATATCATATCCTTCCTGTTCTTTGGAAGAGAGTTCTCAAGCTCATCATGAGCGTTACAAGTCATCTCATAAGTCATCAATGACCCAATTAGTTCTTCGAGAGGAAAGTTTTTCAAGTTCTTGGTCTCTTGAATGGTCATTACTTTAGAATCCCAACTCTTTGGAAAGGATCTTAAAATTTTAGTTATAAGTTCAAAATTAGAAAAAAAATTTCCAAGTGCTTTTAGTCCATTGACGATATCAGTAAAACTGGTGTATATGTCTCCAATGGACGCACTTGGTTTCATCCAAAATAACTCATAAGAATGCACTAAAAGATTGATTTTGGACTCTTTCATTCGACTAGTACCTTCATGAGTGATTTCAAGAGTATACCAAATATCAAAAGCTGATTCGTAAATTGAAACACGATTAAATTCATTTTTTTTCTAAGGTGCAAAATAAGGTATTCATAGCCTTGGCATTAAGAGCAAAAGCCTTCTTCTCTGACTTAATCTAATCACTCATCAGAAGAGAAGACTTTTGGAAGCCATTTTCAACAATGTTCCAAAGTTTAAAATCTATAGAAATAAGAAAAATTCTCATGCGAGTCTTTCAATAGGTTGAATCCGACCTATTGAACATAAGCAGACGTGTGATTGAATAGCCCTCTTGTATGCTAGCAAATGCCATCTCTTTTAGGTTTTAAACTAGAATGGGAGTGACCTTACTTTAATACCAACTGATAGGATCAAGAGTGGCACTAAGAGGGGGGATGAATTAGTGCAGCGGATAAAAATCGATAACTTAAACCGATTTCAGAAAAACATTATGCGTTAAGAAGTTTTATCTGATGAAACAATTTCGACAAAGAAGA
The DNA here is from genome assembly GCA_023547065.1 of Musa troglodytarum. NCBI lineage: Eukaryota > Viridiplantae > Streptophyta > Magnoliopsida > Zingiberales > Musaceae > Musa > Musa troglodytarum. The sequence continues at coordinate 23,197,301 of CP097507.1, read as the reverse complement.
TTGATTCAAGTGAATACATAAGAGAGTACAAAAGGAGAGAATAAACGAGTGTAGTGAAGTAAAGAATTGAATGCAACAATTAAAACTTATACACCAAAAGAAGAACGCAGTGATTTATAGTGGTTCAGTCAAATGACCTACGTCCGCTTGCGAAACCTCCTCCGAGGAGATTCCCAACTTCCACTATCAATCCTTCTTGAAGGGGAAGGATTAAACACCCTTTTACAGAATTTTTACAAGTAAGAATTCGAGAGGTGAACACTCAAGCTTTTCAATGCTATTTCACTAGAGTTTTGGCTCAATTCTTATCACTTCTTAATGTGCTTTACTAGCTAAGAAGTAAGGGGTATTTATAGGCTCAATTAGCTTCAAAATTGGAGTCAAAAGATGTCCCATCCCAGATTTCCGAGTGTTGGCGGTACCACTACCTGACACTAGTGGTACCACCGCCAGTTGACCCTGACACTGGGCGATACCACTGCCTAGTTTGGTGGTACTATCACCTGACAGGGTCTCGGGCTTTGTGGAGGGGCAGTACCATCGCCTAGCAGTTAATAATTGTAGGGTGGTACCACCACCCAAAGCTTTTGGGAATATATTCCGTAGGTGGTTCCATCGCCCGAGTCTGGTGGTGCCACCGCTAGACAGGGTTCAGCACTTCTAGATGGGCCTTGAATCCGGCCCAATCTAGTTAATTTATGGGCCCAATTGGCCCCTAATAGGGTTATAGGATTAACACATAATCCTAACCCTAATTACATGCTAACTATGAAATTAAAGACATACACTTAAGCAAAAACATAAACTAACACATCAAGTCTTCTTCTGCCAAGCTTTCGATAAACTTCTGACGGACTTTCGATGAACCCTCGGACATCTTCCGGTGGACTTCCGACAGGCTCCCAGACTTTATGACGACCTTGGTGAGTTCCGATGAGTCTTCTTTGGTAAGCTTTGATTTTTCTCGGTGAGCTCTACGAACTTCCAATAAACCTTTCGATGAACTTCTGATAACCCTTCGGCAAGCCCCCAGATTCATTCTCAGCTAATTCCAGTAACACTTTCAATGAACCTTCATACTTTCAGCGGACTCTCGAACTCCCAACAATTCAATCGCACTTGACTCTAGCACTTTGCTTTATGTCTTCATTGCTATCGTAATTAATCCTGCATCCTTTTCTCAATAATATAGATTAGATCAAATAATCTATCAATTGACTTTATCATTAAAATCTTAGATTCAACAAAACCAAGCAACAAGGAGGTCACTAACTACGCTTTAATGGCTATCGGAGAAGAGGTAAGTAATTTATTGGATAAAAATTTAACTTTCGATGAGCTTTCGAAAGCTTATCATGATTTGTTCGATGAGTGTAAAGTAATTGGTAAAAGGTTTAATTTGTTGGAAAAGGAGCATGCTCTCTTAGTTAATAAATTTGAAAATCTTAAATATAACACTCCTTCTTTGCCTCCATGCTCTAAGTGTAAACACGTAGAGGCACTTGAGAATGAGAATTTAATACTTAAAGAAACTTTAGATAAATTTAAGGTTGGTAGTAAGTCTTTTGATATGATCCTTGCCAATAGGGGTCACGTTCATAAAAGAAGTGGAATCGGATTTATGAGTGGATCTCACTAAAATCCAACCACTATCGTTAAATGACCTATATTGCATGTATCACCTCACACAAAGTGTAACTTTTATTGTAAACCTGGATATGTTGCTTACAAATATCCGTTTAAGAAATTTAGCCCACATAAATTGATATGGGTTCTTAAAGGGGACAGTAAAAAATTCAATTCAAAATGATAAAATAAATAGATTAATTTTTGAGACACCTAAAATCAAATTGGTACCTATAAACCATCCTCTTTTGTAGATATATTCACACTCACAAGCTAGGAGCAATAGATGATACCTTGATAGTGGATGCTCAAGGCACATGACTGGAGATCTGATGGAAATCATCAATTTAGCAACCATACACCCCGATAGCTAAAGAGCTATGATACATATGGAATGCAAATTGACACCCTCCAACGAATTGAAACAAGGCGGATCGTTCAAGAATGAAGTAAGGAAACTATTCTAATTACTTATCAATAAAAAATTAATAAAATAATTAGAATAATATTTTGAATTCCTTTAAGACACCACAAACTAACAAGTTTGATAAGTCAAAGGAAAAACTAAGATTTGGTTTGAACGTCACTAGCGTAAAAGCCTGATAAGTTCTAAAGTTCATGCAAGAACTTAAAAACAAAACACTCACCGGTGTTGAAGAAATGTTATACTTCCCAAATTGTCTTACACTGAGAGTCAACCTCATTTATATAGTATGAGGATAGTACAAAGGGAATGAATGTATTAAATAACATTCATATTCCTAATTCATGAATTTTGGTAAACATGGCTGAATGGACTTTTATTCTTCAAGATGAGGTCTTCAAATTTGTTTTTCTCTCTTCATGATCATATTGACCATTTTAGGCTCTTCTTGCAACCATAGAATCTTGATTGAGTCTTGACTAGCTTGATCTGGTTCATATCATTCTCCCTTTCCTGGAAAAGATTCGTCCTCGAATCATAGCCTCCATCACCTACATCAAACAAAGATAGATCAAACATTGAATGTTGCATTAATGTTGCCATACTCACCTGGTAGTTCCAGCTTATATGCATTGTCATTGATTTTTGAAAGACTTGAAATGGACCATTTACTCTTGGCATTAGTTTAGACTTCCTATGACTAGGAAATCTTTCCTTCCTTAAGTATACCCAAACTCAGTCACCAGGTTCGAACACTACTTGCTTTCGGCCTTTGTTGTGTTGTCTCTCCTATTGTAGAGTTTTCTTTTTAATTTATGTTCGGACTTTTTCATGCAATGCTTTGACAAAATCAGCTTTTTCCAATGGTAAAGGTAGCAAATCTATAGGAGTTAATGGATTGAACCCATACACAACTTCAAATGGGGAATGATTTATTGTAGCATGCACACTTCTATTATAAGCAAACTCCACATGTGGCAAACACTCCCAATTTTTTAAATTTTTTTAAATTATGGCCCTCAAAAGTGTTGATAAAGTTCGATTTACCACCTCCGTTTGTCCATCTGTTTGTGGATAACAAGTGGTTGAATACAACAATCTTGTACCCAACTTACTCCAAAGTGTTTTCCAAAAGTGGCTAAGAAACTTCACATCTCTATCACTCACAATTGTCCTTGGAATGCCATGTAACCTCACAATTTCTTTGAAAAATAGTCCCGCAACATGTGTTGCATCATCTGTTTTATGGCAAGGAATGAAATGTGCCATCTTGCTAAACCTATCAACAACAACAAAAATAGAATCTCTCCCTCCTTTTGACCTAGGTAAACCTAAGACAAAGTCTATGGATATATCAACCCAAGGTTCACTAGCTATAGGAAGGGGTATATACAACCCATGAGATATTACTTTAGATTTAGCTTGTTTACAAGTGATGCATTTCTCATACAATCTTTTAACATCCCTTTTCATGCGTGGCCAAAAAAAAATTATCTATTAACACATCTAAAGTTTTTCTAACTCCAAAATATCTCATTAAACCTCCACTATGTGCTTCTCTTACAAGCAATTCTCTCATTGAACATTGAGGAACACACAGCTTGTTTTCTTTGAAAAGAAAACCATCATGTCTAAAGAATTTATCAAAACTCCCTTTCTCACATGCCTCATAAACATTAGCAAAATCATAGTCAGAATTGTATAAATCTTTAATGTATTCAAAAACCAATAATTTTGCATCAAGTTTAGATATTAGAGCATACCTTCTAGAGAGAGCATCAGCGATCACATTTTCCTTACCTTGTTTGTACTTGATGATGTATGGAAAAGATTCAATAAACTCCACCCATTTTGCATGCCTACGACTTAGCTTTTGGATTTCCTTGGTCTCTTCTGGGTTGCATCTATATGCTGGCCTATTTGGTATGCTTGCACTTGGAATGAAATCAATTTGATGCTCAATTCCTCAAATTGGTGGCAAACCATTAGGAACATCTTCGAGAAAGATATCCTCATTTTCCTACAAAAGATCAACAATAACACTAGGCAAACTTTTATCAATTTTGTTAGAAGAAATCAAAATGTCCTTGTACATAAGTACAAGGGCTGCCTCATGATTAAGGCCTTTTTACATCACTCATTTTGGCATAAACACTCATTTTTCTTTCACTCAAGCCTTCCTTGTTTTCTCTCCTTGTGTTTTTCAATACTCTTATTTTTATCACTCATCTCATCTTTTCTTTTTTCTCTTACTTGCTCCCTCCCAAATGTTTTGGTTAATGAAGACTCAAGCTCCTCATATTGTTATTTTATGCGCATCTGGTCTTCAAGAATTGTCTTCGGAGGCAACGGTCCAAGCTGATATTTCTGTCCATCCATGATCAAGGAATAACGGTTCTTGAACCCATCATGTGTTATGGTCATGGTCTCCCCAACAATATGTGACCAGCATACATAGGTACCACATTACACCAAACTTCATCCGTATATCTACCAATTGAAAATGAACTAACACTTGCTGATTTACCTTTACTACACCACTATCATTCAACCATTGCAACTTGTAAGATTTTGGATGTTTGATAGTAGGCAATTTCAGTTTCTCCACGAGCAAGGTACTTGCCACATTGGTACAACTTCCGCTATCAACAATCACATTGCACAACTTATTAGCAATCAAACAATGAGTATGAAACAAATTTTCACGTTGTTCACCATGTTCATCATTTTACTTTGTAAACTAAGTGTGCGTTGAATAACCAAAATTTCACCTTTAGCATACTCTACGCCACTAGTATCCTCCGAATGTCATCATCATCCTCTCTTTCACTTTTAGATTCTATATTCGCATCTCTTAGAATCATAACTCTCTTATTAGGACATTCACGTTATATGTCCATGCCCAAGGCACTTAAAACACTTAATACCTCTACTTTGATTAGGTTGATTCTCACCTTTACCCTTGTTGCCAAATTCATTTTTGCCTTTAATTCCATCAATTTTAGGCTTAACAATGGGTTTATCATCCTTTTTACTCCAATTCGGTTTCCAAGATGAAGAAGAACCCGAATAAGGTTTTGAATCATACCTTGTGCCTTTTCTTTTGAGTTGTCTCTCAATCTTCATGGCCATATTCACCATATCATCAATCTCCACATAATGCTGTAATTCCACAAGATCACCAATGTTCTTGTTTAATCCACTTAGGAATCGAGCCATTGTAGCCTCACGGTCTTCCTCCACATTAGCCCTTATCATGGCTATCTCCATCTCCTTGTGATATTCATCAACGCTCATGGAACCTTGTGTCAAAGTTTGCAGTCGTTGATGCAAATCCCGATAGTAATGACTTGGGATGAATCTCCTCCTCATGATTTGTTTCATCTCTATCCAAGTCTCTACGGGCCTTTCACCATTTCTACGCTTGTCTTTACATAATTGATCCCACCAAATTATAGCATAATCACAAAATTCAACAGCAACTAATTTTACCTTTTTCTCTTCGGAGTAGTTGTGACATTCAAAGATTAGCTCCACTTTTCATTCCCATTACAAATAAGTATCTGGATTATTCTTTCCTTGAAAAGAAGGAATTTTCATTTTGATGCTGCCTATGTTTCTGTCCACACCATCAAAACGTCCTCTCCTAGTTTGTCTCGTAGGATTAACATTTTGACCAATTAGAGTGACTTGGTCATCGACGAGGTCATCTCTATCATTATATTCATCATGGACGAATGCTGGTTGTCTCCTACGCCGTGGTTCACCTTCCAATCTATTAATTGCATCATCATGCCTTTCTAGATGATCTCTTACATCTCCTATCACTTTGAACATACGTTCAAATTGTTGTTGCATTGCTTGAAGCAAAAGATCATTTGATGAAGAACTCGCTTCCTTTTCTTTAGACATATTTGCAACCTAAAAAACAAAGTTAGAATAGCCTCACCAACACTCTCTCACGTGTTTCACTAAAGATTTGATTCACTCCACTTGTATTTTCACACAATGTTTGACTTTTTTTTCTCGATATTGATCTCACCACTCTTGCCTTTTACCTCTTGTTTTGTTCTTTGAGTTCTTAGATTAACTAAGAAACTTAAACAAACAATTCAGATTGTGGCAATTCAAGGGTATTGAAATTGGACATAAAAGTAAAAAAAATGTAAGCCAAGTTTAAAGGTGTGTGTAATACACTTCAATAATAAGCAAAGATTAGAATTCAAGTATCAAATGAATAAAGAAAATTTTCTGGAATGAAAAAAAATTCAAACCAGAAACAAGAATTCAAAATTATGAAGATAGAATTTTGTAATTTTCAAGAAGTCCCTGAAATCATAATTTTTTTTTTATAATTTCGATCTCTTTCTATCTTTTTTTTTTACCTTTGATCTTCTCCCTTTTCTTTTTCTTTGATCTTGATTTCCTCTCCTTTTTTTTTTACTTTTGATTTTCTCTCTCTTGTTTTTTTTTTAACTTTCTGTTCTCTTTCTTTTTTTTTGACGATAAAGTGAGGGGAAAACACAAACAAACAGTAATTGCACAAGAAACACAATAATAAGGAGGAAGGAAGAATAGCAATTATGAATATCGTGATAAAAGAAGAATAAGAGAACAGGGAAAAGTGAAAAGATAATGGATAAGCAAACCTCAAACTTGAGCCATGCTCTGATACCAAATGATGGAAATCATCAATTTAGCAACCATACACCCCGATAGCTAAAGAGCTATGATACATATGGAATGCAAATTGACACCCTCCAACGAATTGAAACAAGGCGGATCGTTCAAGAATGAAGTAAGGGAAACTATTCTAATTACTTATCAATAGAAAATTGATGAAATAACTAGAATAGCACTTTGAATTCCCTTAAGACGCCACAAACTAACAAGTCTGATAAGTCAAAGGAAAAGCAAAGATTTGGTTTGAACGCCACAAGCAGAAAAGCCTGATAAGTTCTAAAGTTCATGCAAGAACTTAAAAACAAAACACTCACCGGTGTTGAAGAAATGTTATACTTCCCAAATTGTCTGTCTTACACTGAGAGTCAACCTCATTTATATAGTATGAGGATAGTACAAAGGGAATGAATGCATTAAATAACATTCATATTCCTAATTCATGAATTTTGGTAAACATGGCTGAATGGACTTTTATTCTTCAAGATGAGGTCTTCAAATTTGTCTTTCTCTCTTCATGATCATATTGACCATTTTAGGCTCTTCTTGCAACCATAGAATTTTGATTGAGTCTTGACTAGCTTGATCTGGTTCATATCAAGATCCATCTCAATTCTCTAAGCTCACTAGCTAAGATAAGGGCTATGTCACCTTCAGAGACAACAAGGGTAAAATCATTAGCAAGGAAACCATAGGTAATAAATCAAACTTTTTAATTAATGATGTGTTGTTAGTAGATAACTTAAAGTATAATTTTTTGAGCATTAGTCAATTGTGTGATAAAGGATACATCATAAGATTTAAATCTAATACTTGTATTATTTAAAAATCATATAACAACATATATATGATTGTCCTAAAACAAAAGAATGTCTACACTATTAATATTAATGAACTTAGTAATAAAATGTGCTTTTCGGTTTTGAATGATGATGCTTGGCTTTGGCATAGGAGATTAGGTCATGCTAGCATGAAACTAATCTCTCAAATCTTATCTAGAGAACTTGTAAGAGGTATTCCCAACATTAAGTTTGTTAAAGACAAAGTGTATGATGCTTGTCAACTAGGAAAACAAATGAAATGTAGTTTCAAACCAAAGAATCAAATAAGCACTACTAGACTATTACAATTGATCCATATGGATTTGTTTGGACCAATTGATACAATGAGCCCAATTGATGATGGAGTTAATCTTAACTCCCCCTATCTATATGCCATACTTAAGAAAAGAAACACTTGAATTCAAACCCCTTGAATTCAAGCACAAACCGAAAAGTTACATACATTCGAACTTATCGACATGCTCAACAAGCATGATTTTTCTTCCCAAAATATGATACTTCGTATTTTTCATAATACAAAAATTATGTCAAGATATAACATCCAAATTCAAGTCTAATGTCGAATGATGATAGACAATCATCATTTCAACAAATGATACTAACTTTAATTTTGAAATATAGCAAGATTCAATTGATATCAAATAATAGTTTACAAATCCAAGGCATGATATCAATTGATAATGATTCAAAAGTGAAACCAAATGATAACTTATCATATCAAGACATGATACCAATTTCAAGTAAGATAATTAAGCATGATACGATAACGATCATAGAAAAAATTATCATTTTAAGCATACATGTTTCATTTCAATCATTTGCATTGCATACGATACATTTCATATATTTGTGATACATTGCAATATGCTTCAAGTGTTTGCGATACATATGACACATTTCATATATTTGCGATACATTGTAATGCTTTTAATGATAGCAAGCATTTTACGATACAAAGCATGACAATTATTTTACGATACAAAGCATGTCATCAATTTGTCATATTTCTCCCCTGTTATCATCAACAAAAAGGAAATGGGCCATTTTTTAGGCAAGCAAAATTTTGACATTGATACCAAATTTTAGTATATCAATTGTTATGATAGGATTCTTCTTGAAAGGGCAAACAGAGAAGGAAAAAAAATCCATGAATAATCCATTCATGAAAAGTATAAGAAACAATTTGCTCGAATGATCAAAAATTCAAGCCATAGAAAGAGATTTGTGATAAGAGCTAACTCAGCATTTCCATGAAAAATTCATGAAGTGGAAAACAATCATTCAAATCATGGAAAAATTCATAAAAACTCATGACACAAAATTTACACAAGAGTTAAGAAATCATTAAGTTCACATCCTATAAATACCTCCACTAAGTTAGACATGGACGAAAGTGGAGAAAGCTTTGATAAAAAAACTTATAGGGGCATGATAGGAAGTTTACTATACCTCATTGCAACTAGACTGGATATCATGTTTAGCGTAGGACTTTATACTAGATTTCAAGCTTATCCTAAGTTATCTCATCTTAAAGCTGTTAAAAGAATTCTTAGATATCTTAAAGGAATCCCTAACCTAGGATTATGGTATCCAAAATTTGAAAACTTTAATTTAATAGCTTATGCAAATACCGATTTTGTCGGATGTAGAATAGATAGGAAAAGCACATCCGAAACATGTCAATTTTTAGGACATGCACTTGTTTCTTGGTCTTCCAAGAAATAAAACTCCATTGTACTATCTACGACCAAAGCCAAATACATAGCCGCAAGTGCATGTTGTGCATAAATTATTTGGATGAAAAATATATTAGAAGATTATGGTATTCATTTTTGACTGATAGTCTTGTTATATTGGTTGCCCCTCTTCTTAGATTTTTGACTGACTTAAATTGTGATGGATGGTCCTAGCAATTTATCCTCATGCTTGAGATATATCTCATAGTTAGTTAACTTGTCATAGAGTTCTTCAAACGACATCAGTGAGTCGCGTGCCCGTATTGCTGTTGCTAGTTCCTTATACTCATCCCCCAGGCCATTAAGTGTGTGGACAACGACTTCATCATTATTGAGGTAATGACCTATCAGGGCTAAGTTATCAATGATAATTTTCATATTTTATAAATAATCAATAATAGGACTTCCCTCTTATTTTATTTTCATAAGACTAGATAGAAGACCGAGCATGCGAGTACACAAACGATTTGCTAAGGTGGTTTGTAGCTTGTACTAGGCTTCAATAGTGGTGTCACATGAAGATATGAGTGGGGCAAGAGATCCAACAACTGAAGCTTGAATTACTTAGAGGATGAGACGATCTTGGTGTAGCATTGTTGGTGGACAACGGAGAGAGCCGTCGACGTAGCCTAGTAAATCATAGCCAAATAAGAGATTAGAAAATTATGCATGCCAGGATGTGTAGTTGCCACTTTTGGATAACTTGAAGGGGATGAGAGTTGTAGCATTGATGGAGATAAGGCTTGAATGTTGAGAAGTGCTGTGGTTTTGGTTTCATACGGGGACAGTAACTAGAGCATCAAAGGTAGATGATGAAGATATATTGAGGCTATATACCAATTTGAGGAAGCAAGGTGGGCATCTTCAATTATGGAATGAGAGTGAGAGGATAGCTGTGACTAGGCGTGGTGTGCTGTGCTTCATCCTAGGGACTATTGCTACAACAACGATAGTAGATCAGCATGATGCAGTCTGTAGGCTATTGAGTAAAGCTACAGATCTTCGTTCAATAGTTCTTGTAACTAAGGATCTAGGCAATGAAGAACGTAAAGATTATTGCAGCATAGAACTCCGCTAGAGGGCAACGCAGGTGCTACAGCATGGGTGCTTCGTCGGTGAGGAAGAACTACTATTCCTTGCATAGCAGTGATGGCAATAATGGGCAACAAGGGAATTAGGAGTTCTTGGCATTTGAGATGACTCGATACATCGTTGAGAGGCTGGACAGCAAAGAGGGAGAAGACTTCTTCATCGTCAGTGATAACTTGGGCCTCATTAATGGTGGGTAGGCTGCCGACTTTAAGGAAGTGGTTGATGGTATAATCGATGCATGGGGAGAAACTTAAGGAAGGAACTCCTCTGAAGCTTTGCCAAAGAGGAAAGCAAACTGATTTGATAGATCAAGGCTGCAGCAGTAGTGGTGGGAGTACTACCAAAGACATGAAAGCAAGAGGTGAAGCTTAAGACATCAATGGTCGTGCCACCAATTAGTTCCAAAAGAGGTGAAGCCTGATGTCTCTATTTCACGATGCGACGTGAAATGTCTTTACTGTTTGCAGTGAAGTCAACTACTAGAAACACTTTAGAAGTTCTTAGATCTACAAATTTGGGTAGCTCTCGATAGGATGAGGGTGTATCCTAGAGGAGGGTGTCTTCTACTGTGAGCAGTGCTCGTGGTGAAGTCTACCATGGATAGCTTTCTCCGCGGGTAGCCGAACAGTGCAGATGAAATGACAGCTATGAAATCTACTAGTGTAGGAGAACGAGGTAGAGGGAGAGGTCAGCAGTCGAGAGGCGTACCAGTGCAAATTGGGCCTAGCAATCACCTTTGATGGAGAGGTGGATGTAGACTACTGTGATGGAGAAGAAGGTGCGGCGGAGAACAAGGATGCTAGTCATATGTGCCCTGCAAGCCAATCACATGAGTGTTGGCACTTGTGACTGGATATGCACTTTTTATCTTTGCATATTATTAGGTATTTTATCACTTTATCTTGCGTGTTGTATATATTGTGATGTCGTTGGATCTGTGCAATGGGAATTAGATCATGATGAGATCACGATAATGAAACCAATTCACCTTTAAACACAGACCCTAAATTATCGTGGTTACAGGTTACTTGAGAAGGACATCGAGATAATCGGATAGACTAGTGTGCTATATACCCGTCCATATGATGGAGGTGGCTGGTCTCACAACTACTCATGTGGGGACACTAAGGGTACAGTGCGGGTGCTCATTGGGGAATGAGTTCACTGATTGATCCGCCTATGAAATGCTGGATGGTTATTGATACCTCACGTCAGACAGCGATTCCGTAATCCCAGTAGTGTATCAGGTCCTTAGACTTGAGACACCAAGGATGTCCTATATGAGTACTCCACTCTTTGATACCAGACTTATAGGTTTGGAAAGTTCCAGATCTAGTACAACCGGTTATTGGGAGTGGTAGCCAACCTTATGAGGGCTATTGAGTGTCAATAGAGGATCATCCGCTCTCGGTATCATGAGAGGAATATCTCATGTATTCTTGCTCGAACAAATCCTTGGCCAAGGTTATTCGGATTGAGAGAGAAAGAGTTCTCCAAGAGAATCCGACAAGAGCAAGACTCGAGGAGAGACCATATGGGCCTGATAATACCATGCCCGGTATAGGGTTTTTGGGATATTAGATAGATAAGAGAATATAGATACATGGTAACTAAGGATAGATAGGTCCAAAGAATTGGATTCCCCTGTATCGTCTAGGGGCTGCGGCGTAGTGGCCTGGTACGTCCGTAGTCGATGAGTTGGGTGAATTATTATAAAGATAATAATTCACTAAGTCAAAAAGAGTTCTGACAAGTATGACTCACGGCTAGCTCAGTATTGGGCCTAGAGGGTCACATACATATGGTAGGTGTTGCGACGAGTAGAGGTTCGGATATGAGATATCTGTTGGAGCCCCTAACTTATTGGATATCCATTAAGCCCCTAAATTATTGGATCATAAGATGAGATCCAATAATTGCTAATAAGAGATTATTGGGTAGAGACCCACTAATCCAAGAGGTTTAGGTAATTGGATGGAGATCCAATACCCAACAGGGTAAGATCCATTAGGGTTTACAAGGGGCCTCTATAAATAAGATGGAACCAAAGCTCTATAGGCTGAGAGTTTCTTTTGGTAGCCACCTTTTGTTCTCCTCTTTCCAGAGAGATGCATCGCCACAGTCCCTACCGTGTGGATACCACTAGAAAGGATGCTTGACCTCCTTTATCCTCTCCTACAGATCTGCAGGGATTCAGGGATATACGATCTCCCTAGGTATTTTCTTTTATACATGCAGTTTTTCATGGATTTGTTTTGACACACCGATCTTCGCACGACAACGTAAACTTTCTATGGGAAATCTAGGGTTTTGTTTTCCATTCTTCTGTTGTGCATGTGATGTCACTCCCCCGAAGGATTTCCCAACAGTGGTATCAGAGCCAGGTTGTTCGTGCGAAGATCGGATCTTAAACTATGTGTATTATGTTTTGGATCTGTTTTTGACGCCAAAATCATTGGCACAAAGGGCGAGGAAGGGCAGCAACTGTTGCTGCCCAATGAGCTCGTGCAGCGGCCGTAAGGCTGTTTGTAGCCTTGCTGCCTAACGGCGGCAGTGGCGGGCTGCTGGGCCGCCAGCGGGCATAGCGAGCTGCTTGTGCGGCTTTGCCGCGAGGTTGGTGCCGCTTGCAAGCAGAAGCGCCCACATGGCTGGCGTTGCCCGTGGGTGGTTGACCCGCACGAGCGGCGCTTGTGGGCGCTGCGCCCATGGGGCAGCACTGCAGGGGCGACGATGGGGTCCCCGCGAGGTAGCACCGCAAGGGCGCCGATGAGGCAGTGCCTGCGGGCGCTGCGCCCGCATGCAGCGGTGGCGCCGCCTGCAGGCACTACCTCACCGGCGCCCCTGCGGTGCTGCCCCATGGGGGGACCTCGTCGCTCGCCTGCGGCATTGCGCTTCGCACATAACAGCGCTCCTCCTCGCTGCGTTGAGGCTGCCAGCGAGGGTGGCTGTTTTTGGGGCAAAAGATGGTTTTGCCCCTTAGAATTTAAGAAATTCTGATTACTGTCCCTTCTTACAGAATTACCAAAACACCCCTCGTAATATCAAAAATACCATTTTTGTCCTTTTGGCTGAATGACCAAAATACTCAAGGGAATTTAGAAAATTTTCTCTGTCCCTGATTTCAGAAAAATAAATATATTAATTAAATAATTTAATTAACTATTATTTTTTATCTAGTAGTCCTATAAAATAACATATACATGTGATATATGATGTGGACAGATGATCATAGACTTATAATGTGATGTGTGTACACGTGATTATTATTATTAGGGTCTGTGAGTCTCTATTTTTTCTCATTTATTGTCGGGCCTGCGTGCCTATAATTATGTTGTAATTACATAAGGAGGCGCAGTGGTAGCGGGACCCATGAGACCAAGACGGACGATCCGATACATGGAGATGCGTTGAGATGCCGACGGATCCAATAAAACGAGATGGATGATCACAAAGCATAGAGATGTGTCGAAGCACATATAGATCTTGATGTGAGTGATTGGGCCCATTGGCTCGGACCTGATCATATTAGGATGTGGTCCATGATCATTTAGTGTGATTACTCATCTGATGTGTGATTGGTTATACACCTACTAGTTATATATATATATTTGCATGCGATGTAGATATATATATTAAATATATATGTGTGTGACACATTATGTTAGGAGACCAAATCAAAATCTCCTCTATCAATAATATTAAGTCGGTAAACGTGAGGTAATTAGATTAACCCACGTGGTCTTCCATCGTTATAGGTAGGAACCGAATCCCGGTGTAGGTTGAGTTGGTCGAGTCCCTTGAGACTCACATATATCGCGTTTCGCTATCTTATATATGACATAGAGATGTCACCGGTGACCTGAGGACATGGTATGCTTGGTCGAGTCCCTCGAGAGTATATCACTGAATCCGACACATCTTGTAACGATGGTGATGACTTAATCGAACATCATGGTTAGTCAAGTCCCTCGAGGCCATGATGGTTCGGAGGCTGAACAAGACGAGAATCACAAGGAGTTGTGATTGGCAAGAGTTGCCTACCTTTACGGGCTTAACGTGATTGGTCGAGTCCCTCGAGGTTACGTTAAGACACCGATTGGATCCCATTCCCCACTAGAGATCCGACGAGGGTCTCCGATTTACATACCAGAGGGTGTTGTGTGTCTCACAAAAAGTTAGTGGGAATGTATTAAGATAGAAGTCCTTATCTTAATTATTTAATTTTTGTAAAGTTTGTATGTTATTTATCTCTACTACATCTTTAATTTTAGAAAAATATTGCTTTCAAATCCTTTACGTGGCATACTTGATGCCAACTGCCTCACTGGTCCAAATTATATGGATTAACTTCGCAATCTGAGAATCGTTCTTACGGCGGAGAAAATTGCATATGTCCTTGATACAGTGATCCCTACAGCCTATCGAAATGGCAAACGAGGATGAGATCACTCGTTATGTGAAGTACATATATGATTCTACTCTTGCTCAGTGTTATATGTTGGCCTCTATGACTACTGAGTTACAGAGATAGCATGAAAATATGGATGCTAATTTCATACTCTTGCATCTCTGCAAACTGTTTAAGGAATAGGGAAGAACTCAGTGATATGAGATATTAAAGAGTCTTTTCTATGCCAGAATGACTGAGGCGACACTGGTTTAGAACCATGTCCTTAAGATGATTTAGTGGATCGAGAAACTCACAGGTCTAGGAATGGTCCTAGAGGATAACTTGTGTATGGATCTTATACTTCAGTCCCTACCAGATTCCTTTTCTCAGTTCATAATGAATTTTAATATGAACAAACTTGAGGTGACCCTCTTAGAGCTCCTCAATATCTTGAGAGAAGCAGAGAGCACCATCAAGAAAGAGAAGTCGGTTCTCTATACTGGTGAGACCAGAAAGAAAAGGAAGGCTGAGAAGACCCTTAAGAAGGGCAAGGGCAAGGGCAAAATGGGTAAGGCAAAGGTTGTCAAGAAAGACCCAATAAAGGACAAAGGCCAATGCTTCCACTGTCACAAAGATGGGCATTAGAAGAGGAACTACAAAAAGTACCTTGTAGAGAGGGTGAAACAGAAGCTTGATGAAGTTTCAAGTACATTCATGATCAGTCTCTATTTGTCAAAATCTTATGATAACACATGGGTATTGGATACCGGGAGTGCTTATCATATTTGCAATTCATTGCAGGTTCTGGCAGGACTTAGGAGATTGAACAAAGGTGAAATGGACCTTAAGATGGGCAATGGAGCAAAGGTTGCTGTAGTGGCTATTGGTAATGTCACTTTACATCTGCCTGGTAGAGCTATTATTGCATTAGATGCATGCTATTATGTTCCTTCTATTATCAAAAACATTATTTCCATTTCATATTTGACAGTTAGTGGATATAAATTAGTTTTTAAGAACAATGGTTGTTCAATAATATTAGATGATGAGATTATCATGAGAGGAACATTGCATAATGGTTTATTTATACTAGATACAGCTCACATATCATGAGTGTAAGTGAGTCTAAGAGGAAACGAAAAGAGGTGAACAATGCATATCTTTGGCATTGTAGGCTAGGTCACATCCACGAGGGAAGAATTCAAAAGTTGCTAAAGGATGGATATTTAGATCCATTCGACTATGAGTCATATGCGACATGTGAACCATGCCTTCGAGGAAAGATGACCAACTCTCCATTTAGTGGAATTGGAGAGAAAGCCACTAAGTTACTAGAACTCATACATAGTGATGTATATGGTCCCATGTCGAATCATGCCATAGGAGGTTGCTCCTACTTCATTACTTTCACTGATGATTTCTCAAGATACAAACATATGTACTTGAGGAAGTATAAGTCTGAGGCTTTTGAGAAATTCAGGGAATATAAAAATGAAGTGAAAAACTATATAGGAAAGAGTATTAAAACCCTTCGATTAGATCGAGGAGGTGAGTACTTAAGTACAGAGTTCACCCAGTTCCTCAAAGACCATAAGATTTTATCCCAATGGACATCTCCTTATACACCACAGCTTAATGGTGTATTAGAAAGGAGGAAACACACACTGTTAGACATGGTGCGTTCTATGATGTGTTTCGTCGACCTACCCATCTCATTCTGGGGATATGCCCTAGAGACCGCAGCTTACCTTTTGAACAGAATTCCAACTAAGTCAGTGATGTCTACTCCATATGAGATATGGAATGGGAAGAAGCCCGATCTTAAGATTGTTAAGATTTGGGCCTACCCTGCCTATGTCAAGAGACACAACCCCGACAAGTTGGAATCCAGAACAGAATGGTGTAAGTTCGTGGGATACCCCAAGGAAACTTGTGGGTATTATTTCTATCACCCTGAAGACCAAAAGGACTTTATAGCCAAGAGAGCAGTACTCCTTAAGAAGGAACACATTCTTGGTGGAGACAATGGGAGCATGATAGAGTTGAGCAAGGTTGGAGAACCTAGCTCAAGCACCATTCCACAGCTAGAATCTGTTCAGATACCTAACACACAAGTTCCAACTTTACGTAGGTCCGATAGAGTATCCCATCCTCCTGAGAGATATGTGGGACATATCAAAGTAGAGGATGTTGAGGATATTGATTCTCAGACCTACGAGGAGGCTATTATGAGCATAGACTCTGGGAAATGACAAAAAGCCATGAATTTAGAAATAGATTCCATGTACTCCAACAAGGTTTGGCACCTAGTTGATACACCCGAGGGTATTGTACCCATCGGCTGCAAGTGGATCTTTAAAAAGAAGATTAGAGTAGATGAAAAGGTAGAACCTATAAAAGCAAGGCTAGTGGCTAAGGGGTATAATCAAAGGTAAGGTGTTGACTATGATGAAACTTTCTCACCTGTAGTCATGCTAAAATCCATTCGAATTCTATTGGCTATTGCAGCACACTCTGATTATGAGATCTGGCAGATGGACGTCAAAATCGCATTCCTCAATGGCAACCTCGAGGAGGTATATATGATACAGCCTAAGGGATTCGTGTCCAAGAATAACCTAGATAAGCTGTGCAGGTTGCTTAGGTCCATTTATGAATTGAAGCAAGCTTCCCGAAGTTGGAATATAAGATTTGATGAGGTGATCAGATCTTATGACTTCGTTAAGAATGAAGATAAGCCTTGTGTGTACAAGAAAGTAAGTGGGAGCACTATCACCATTTTGGTATTATATGTAGATGACATCCTGATCATTGGGAATGATGTAGGAATGCTCTCTACAGTAAAAACTTGGTTATCTAGGCACTTCTCCATGAAGGACTTAGAGGAAGCATCTTGCATATTGAGGATATAGATCTATAAAGATAGATCTAGGAGGATGCGTGGCTTGTCCCAGTCTAGGTACATAGATACCATTGTGAAAAGGTTTGGCATGGAAAATTCCAAGAGAGGTCTCATACCAATGAGACATGGAATATCACTTTCTATGAGTATGTCCCCAAAGACTCCTGAAGAAAGGGCACACATGGATATGATACCATAAGCATCAGTGATAGGATCTATCATGTATGCTATGCTTGTACCAGGCCTGATATAGCGCATGTTCTGAGTGTCACGAGCAGATATCAAGCAGATCCAGGCTTGGAGCATTGGAAAGTAGTAAAAAGATCCTTAAGTACTTGAGAAGGACTAAGGATCTTTTACTGGTATATGGAGGTAGTAGCCTCAAGGTTGAGGGCTACATGGACTCGAGCTTCCAGTCCAATGTCGATGATAACAAGTCTAATTCAGGGTATGTGTTCACCTTGAATAGAGGAGCAATATACTGGAAGAGTTCCAAGCAAGACACTACTGCTGACTCGACCACAGAGGCGGAATACATTACTATGACAGAGGCAGCAAAGGAGGTAGTCTAGATGAAGAGGTTCATTACAGACCTAGGAGTCATGTCAAGCAGCGAGGATATGATTCCCTTATATTACGACAACTATGAGGCAATTACTCAAATAAGGGAACCCGGGTCTCATCAGAAGTGTTTTGAGGAGGTTCTAGCTTATTAGAGAGATCGTGGCCCGAAAAGATGTAGTAATAGAAAGAGTTCCATCCGAAGATAACATTACAGATCCACTGATAAAACCATTGACTCAGATTGTCTTTGAGCATCATAGAGGTCTGATGGGGATCAGACATATTGGTGATTGGCTTTAGGTCAAGTGGGAGATTGCTAGTTGTAGGTGCCCTTCAAGCCAATCACATGAGTGATTGCACCTGTAACATGCTGCGTCAATCTCTTTGCTAATGATTATTGGCATTATATCACTTTATCTTACGTATTGCATATATTGTGATGTCCTTGGATCTATACAATGGGAATCGGATCGTAATGAGATTACGATAATGAGACCGATTCACCTTTAAACACAGACCCTAAATTATCCTGGTCATAGGTTACTCGAGAAAGACATCGAGATAACCGGATAGACTGGTGTGCTGTATACCCATCCATATGATGGAGGTAGCTGGTCTCATAGCTACTCGTGTGGGGACACTAAGGGTACAGTGCAGGTGCTTATTGGGGAATGAGTTCACTGATTGATCCGCCTAAGGAATGCTGGATGGTTATTGATACCTCACGTCAGACAGCGATTCCGTAATCCTAGTAGTGTATCTGGTCCTTAGACTTGAGACACCAAGGATATCCTATATGAGTACTTAACTCTTTGATACCGGACTTAAAGGTTTGGAAAGTTCCAGATCTAGTACAACCGGTTATTGGGAGTGGTAGCCAACCTTACGAGGGCTATTGAGTGTCAATAGAGGATCATCTGCTCTCGGTATCATAAGAGAAATATCCCATGTATTCTTACTCGAACAAATCCTTGGCCAAGGTTATTCAGATTGAGAGAAAGAGTTCTCCATGAGAATCCGACAAGAGCAAGACTCGAGGAGAGACCATATGGGCCTGACAGTACCATGCCCGGTATAGGGTCTCTGGGATATTAGATGGATGAGGGACTATAGATACATGGTAACTGAGGACAGATAGATCCAAGGGATTGGATTCCCCTGTATCGTCTAGGGGCTACGGCGCAGTGGCCTGGTACGTCCGTAGTCGATAAGTTGGGTGAATTATTATAGAGATAATAATTTACTAAGTCAAAAAGAGTTCTGACAAGTATGACTCACGTCTAGCTCGGTATTGGGCCTAGAGGGTCACACACATATAGTAGGTGTTGCGACGAGTAGAGGTTTGGATATGAGATATCCGCTGGAGCCCCTAACTTATTGGATATCCATTAAGCCCCTGAATTATTGGATCCTAAGATGAGATCCAATAATTGCTAATAAGAGATTATTGGGTAGAGACCTACTAATCCAAGAAGCTTGGGTAATTGGATGGAGATCTAATACCCAATAGGGCAAGATCCATTAGGGTTTACAATAGGCCTCTATAAATAGGAGGGAACCAAAGCTCTATAGGTTGAGGGTTTCTTTTAGTAGTTGTCGCAATATAAGGGAATCATATCCTCGCTGCTCGACATGACTCCTAGGTCTGTGATGAACCTCTTCATTTAGACTATCTCCTTTGCTGCCTCTGTCACAATAATGTATTCTGCCTCTGTGGTCATGTCAGCAGTAGTGTCTTGCTTGGAACTCTTCCAGCATACTGCTCCTCCATTCAAGGTGAACACATACTCTGAATTAGACTTGCTATCATCGACATTAGACTGGAAGCTCGAGTCCGTGTAGCCCTCAACCTTGAGGCTACTTTCTCCATATACCAGTAAAAGATCCTTAGTCCTTCTCAAGTACTTAAGGATCTTTCTACTACTTTCCAGTGCTCCAAGCCTGGATCTGCTTGATATCTGCTCGTGACACTCAGAGCATGCGCTATATCAGGCCTGGTATATAGCATATCATACATGATAGATCCTATCATTGATGCTTATGGCATCATATCCATGTATGCCCTTTCTTCAGGAGTCTTTGGGGACATACTTCTAGAAAGTGATATTCCATGTCTCATTGGTTTGAGACCTCTCTTGGAATTTTCTATGCCAAACCTTTTGACAATGGTGTCTATGTACTTGGACTGGGACAAGCTAAGCATCCACTTAGATCTATCTCTATAGATCTGTATCCCCAATATGTAGGATGCTTCCCTTAAGTTCTTCATGGAGAAGTGTCTAGATAACCAAGTCTTTACTGTGGAAAGCATTCATACATCATTACCAATGATCAGGATGTCATCCACTTATAATACCAAAAAAGTGATAGTGCTCCCACTTAATTTCTTGTACACACAAGGCTCATCTTCATTCTTAACGAAGTTATAAGATCTGATCGCCTCATCAAATCTTATGTTCCAACTTCGGGAAGCTTGCTTCAATCCATAAATGGACCTAAGCAACTTGCACACCTTATCTAGGTTATCCTTGGACACAAATTCCTCAAGTTATATCATATATACCTCCTCATCAAGGTTACCATTGAGGAATGCGGTTTTGACGTCTATCTGCCAGATCTCATAATCATAGTGTGCTGCAATAGCCAATAGAATTCGAATAGATTTTAGCATGGCTATAGGTGAGAAAGTTTCGTTATAGTCAACACATTGCCTTTGACGATACCCCTTAGCTATTAGCCTTGCTTTATAGGTCTCTACCTTTCCATCTACACCAATCTTCTTTTTGAAGATCCAATTGCAACCAATGGGTACAATACCCTCAGGTGTATCAACTAGGTTCTAAACCTTGTTGGAGTACATAGAATCCATTTCTGAATTCATGGCTTCTTGCCATTTCCTAGAGTCTATGCTCATAATAGCCTCTTCGTAGGTTTGAGGATCAATATCCTCAACATCCTCTCTTCTGATATGTCCCACATATCTCTCAGGAGGATGGGATACTCTATCTGACCTACGTACAGTTGGAACTTGTGTGTTAGGTATTTGAACAGATTCTAGAATGGTGCTTGAGCTAGGTTCTCCAACCTCGCTCAACTCTATCATGCTCCCACTGTCTCCACCAAGAATGTGTTCCTTCTCAAGGAACACTGCTCTCTTGACTACAAAGACCTTTCGGTCCTCAGAGTGATAGAAATAATACCCACAAGTTTCTTTGGGGTATCCCACAAACTTGCACCGTTCCGTCCTAGATTCCAACTTATCAGGGTTGTGTCTCTTAACATGGGCAGGGCAGCCCCAAATCTTAACAATCTTTAAGATCGAGCTTCTTCCCATTCCATATCTCATATGGAGTAGACATCACTAACTTAGTTGGAATTCTGTTCAGAAGGTAAGCTGCGATTTCTAGGGCATATCCCCAGAATGAGATGGATAGGTCGGCGAAACACATCATGGAATGCACCATGTCTAACAGTGTGTGATTCCTCCTTTCTGATACACCATTAAGCTATGGTGTATAAGGAGGTGTCCATTGGGATAAAATCCCATGGTCTTTGAGGAACTGGGTGAACTCTATACTCAAGTACTCACCTCCTCGATCTAATCGAAGGGTTTTAATACTCTTTCCTGTCTGGTTCTTCCCTTCTCGTTTCCTCTTAGACTCACTTACACTCATGATATGTAGAGCTATATCTATCATAAATAAATCATTATACAATGTTCCTCTCATGATGATCTCATCATATAATATTATTGAACAACCATTATTCTCAAAAACTAATTTATATCCATAAATTATCAAACATAAAATGGAAATAATATTTTTGATAATAGAAGGAACATAATAGCATGTATCTAATACAATAATAGCTCCACCAAGCAAATGTAAAGTGACCTTGCCAATAGCCACTACAGCAACCTTTGCTCCATTGCTCATCTTAAGGTCCATCTCGCCTCTGTTCAATCTCCTAGGTCCTACTAGAACCTGCAATGAATTGCAGATATGATAAGCACTCCTAGTATCTAATACCCATGTGTTATCAGAAGATTCTGACAAATGGAGACTGATCATGAATGTACCTGAAGCTTTTGTAAGCTTCTGTTTCGCCCTCTCGGCAAGTTACTCTTTGCAGTTCTTCTTCCAGTGCCCATCTTTGCCGCAATGGAAGCACTGGCCTTTGTCCTTTGTTGGGTCTTTCTTGGTAACCTTTGCCTTACCTATTTTGCCCTTGCCCTTGCCCTTCTTAAGGGTCTTCTCAGCCTTCCTTTTCTTTCTGGTCTCACCAGTGTAGAGAACCGGCTTCTCTTTCTTGATGGTGCTCTCTGCTTCTCTCAACATATTGAGGAGCTTTGGGAGGGTCACCTCAAGTTTGTTCATATTAAAATTCATTATGAACTGAGAAAAGGAATCTGGTAGGGACTGAAGCACAAGATCCACACACAGGTTATCCTCTAGGACCATTCCTAGACCTGTGAGTTTCTCGATCCACTCAATCATCTTAAGGACATGGTTTTGAATCGGTGTCCCCTAAGTCATCCTAGCACGGAAAAGACTTTTTGATATCTCATATCGCTAAGTTCTTCCCTATTCCTCAAACAGTTTACGGAGATGCAGGAGTGTGGAATTAGCATCCATATTTTCATGTTGTCTCTGTAACTCAGTAGTCATAGAGGCCAACATATAACACTAAACAAGAGTGGAATCATCTAAGTACTTCATATAACGAGCGATCTCATCCTCGCTTGCCCCTTCGTCGGGTGTAGGGATTACTACATCAAGGACATACGTGATTTTCTTCGCCGTGAGAATGATTCTCAGATTACGAAGCCAATCCGTATAATTTGAACCAGTGAGGCGGTTGGCATCAAGTATACCATGTAAAGGATTTAAAAGTGATATTTTTCTGAAATAAAAGATGTAGCAGAAGTAAATAACATGCAAACTTTGTAAAAATTAAATAATTAAGATAAGGACTTCTATCTTAATATATTCCCACTAATTTTTCGCGAGACACACAACACCCTCTGGTATGTGAATTGAAGACCCCCGGCGGATCTCTGATGGGGATCAAGATCCAATCGGCGTCTTAACGTAACCTCGAGGGACTCGACCAATCACGTTAAGCCCGTAAAGGTAGACAACTCTTACCAATCACAACTCCTTGTGATTCCCGTCCTATTCGGCCTCTGAACCACCATGGCCTCGAGGGACTCGACCAACCATGATGCTCGATTAAGACATTAACATCGTTACCAGATGAGTCGGATTATATGA
This sequence comes from Musa troglodytarum, assembly GCA_023547065.1. NCBI lineage: Eukaryota > Viridiplantae > Streptophyta > Magnoliopsida > Zingiberales > Musaceae > Musa > Musa troglodytarum. The sequence continues at coordinate 23,173,772 of CP097507.1, read as the reverse complement.
TATACTCTCGAGGGACTCAACCAACCATATCATATCCTCAGGTCACCTATGACATCTCTATGTCATAGATAAGATGGCGAGACGCGATATAGGTGAGTCTCGATCACTAACTCAAACCTACACCGTGTCTCCATCTCGCTATAACGATGGAAGGCCACGTGGTTAATCTAATTACCTCACGCCATCACTTAATATTATTAACAGAGGGATTTATTTGGTCTCCTAATATAATGTGTCACACACATACTTATTTAATATATGTATCTACATCGCATGCAAATATATATATATATATACGTATCTAGTAGGTGTATATCTAATCACACATCACATGAGCAATCATACCAGATGATCATGGACCACATCCTAATGTGATCAGATCCAAGACAATGGGCCCAATCACTCACATCAAGATCTATGTGTACTTTGGCGCATCTCTATGCCCTGTGATTGTGCATCTCGCTTCGTCGGATCCATCGGTATCTCAACACATTTTTTGCGTCGGATTGTCCGTCTCGGCATCGTGAGTCATGCTACCATTATGCCTTCTCATGTAATTACAACATAATTACAGGCACGTAGGCCCGACAATAAACGAGAAAAATAGAGGCTCGCAGACCCCAATAATAATAATCACATGTACACATATCACATCACAAGTCCATGATCATCTATCCACATCATACATCACATGTATATATTACTTTATAGAACTACTAGATAAAAAATAATAGTTAATTAAACTATTTAATTAACATATATTTTCTGAAATCAAGGACATAGAGGGAATTTTTTGAATTCCTAGGGGTATTTTGGTAATTCTATCAAACGGACAAAATCTAAAATTTTTGAAATCCTGAGGGTATTCTAGTCATTCGGTCATAAGGGACAAAATTAGAATTTCAAAAATTTCTAGGGGTATTTTAGTCATTCTATCAAAAGGGACAAACCACCCCCTAGAATCTCTAAGCGGGCAAAATTATCTTTGCCCAAACCTAATAGCCTTCCTTCACAGAGTTGCGACCGCCGCCATCTATCAAAGGGACAAAAAATCCCGTATACTCGCTACAAGGGATGCAACACTCGTACACACGCCCACCTGGTACCTGCAGGCGGCAAGCAACCCATCTACGCGGCGTGCTGCCGCTTATGTAGGCATAAGGCTGCACACTTTGCAGTCCTGAGCGAATTGTCAGCAGAGGCGGCTGCACATGACCGATACTTCGCACTGGAACACTTTGGCATCGCATTTACCAAATTGACAGTCCGTCGGGTGCTCTCGGATTTGATGATGAAGTCAATTGGTGAAATATTTGTTCCGAGACCTACTTTTTGATATAAGGTGTGAACACCACGTGCGGGAACCATCCAACATCGAAAACATAAGTGATTTAATGCAGTCGTCAAGTCCGCTTGGTTCAAAGAGTTCATCGGAAGTCCGAAAGAGATTTTCGAAGTCGAAGCAAAGCTTTTAACCATCCAAGATTGAATCGGGACTTCCAAGCCAAAGATTCGCCGAAGTTCATTCGCCGCCAACTCACCAGAAGATCGCCAGCACTCACAACAGTTCGCGGAACTACACCGGAAGCCCACAGCTAAATCCGGGAAGCCCATTCTAAGCAATCCGCTGAAGCATCTAAGGCCATCTTCGCCAGAAGTTCACTTAAGTTGACTTTCTGACGAAAGTGCCTGATCAAATCACGCGGAGTTGCGTTTTAGTTATGTTTTAGGTTCGTGAAGCTCAGACATGTGCAGGCAAGGATTTAGAAAACAAGAAAATCACGCAATCTAAATTGGGGGGGCCAACCGGCCTCTACCGAGCCAAGATTGGGACTATAAATGGCCCATATTGGCTTTTTATCCGAATGGGTGCGCAAAGCGCTGAATCATCCAAATTTGGGGCGTGTGGAACACTGGGTGGAACCGCGCTCGGCCACCGTGGCAGCCTGGCCGAGCGGTAGCACTGCTTCTACCGTGCTGAGCGGAACCGTCGCTCAGCGGTAGCGCACGCCAGACGCAGACAAAGTGCGTGGAACCGTACGCTTATCGGAGCACCGCTCAGATACGCACCAAAGCAGGTGGAAGTGCTGGTTTGTGGGCGCGGCAACCGCTTGCCTGTGTGACAAGTGCCGACCGCCTCAGCGCACCACCCTCAGCACGATTGTGAGGCGCAACACCGCATCACAACGATTGACACAGCGGCACCGTTGTCATGGACTGTGAGCATTGAACTCCAAATTGATTTTAAATTGGGGAGCTCAATTTGAATCCACTTTGATCTATAAATACCGCTCTCCCTTTCTCAATTGCAGTGGGCACCTTTTTGAGCAAAATTTCTAAGTCTTGAGCTTTTTTTGTAGAGTGTTGAAAGTCTTGTTCTTGCTAAGTGTTCACCTTCTTCTTTTCTTGAGAAATCTTGTACAAGTGTGAACTCCTTGTAAAGGGCTGTAAAAAGGGGTATTTGATCCTTCCCCTTCAAAGGATTTGATAGTGGAAGAAGGAAGCCTAATCGGAGAAGGCTTCGGAAGTGGATGTAGGTCACTTTGACCGAACCACTATACATCGCTGCGTCTTGATTGTGTGAGTGTTTAAATTTCTGTTTTACTTTGCTGCAAAGCTTTACTCTACTTGCCCTCTTTATATGTATGCTTTAAAACGCAAATATTGATTTCAAATGAAACATTGTTTTCATCATACGAAGTTTCTAAAGCTTGTTTTAAATCGCTGAAAAATCCATCGTTTTATCCGCTGCACTAATTCACCCGCCCCCCTCTTAGTGCCTTTTAGATCCTAACAATTGGTATCAGAGCAAGGTTTGCTCTCATATTGGTTTAAAACCCAAGAGAGATGACCTACTCCGGTATGCAAGAGGGTCTTTCCATTACTCGTCCGCCTATGTTTAATGGGTCGAATTATACGTATTGGAAGACTCGTATGAGGATTTTTCTCATTTCCATGGACTTCGAACTTTGGAACATTGTTGAAAATGGCTTTGCAAAATCTTCTCTTCCGATGAGTGAATGGAATGAGTCGGAGAGGAAGATTTTTGCTCTCAATGCAAAGGCTATGAATGCCTTATTTTGTGCGCTTGACAAGAATGAGTTTAATCGGGTTTCTATTTGTGAATCGGCATTTGATATTTGGCGCACTCTTGAAATCACTCATGAAGGCACTAGCCGAGTGAAAGAGTCCAAAATCAACATTCTTGTGCATTCTTATGAACTTTTCGGATGAAACCAAATGAGTCCATTGGAGACATGTACACCCGCTTTACGGATGTCATCAATGGACTTAAAGCTCTTGGTAAAGGTTTTTCTAATTTTGAATTGGTAACTAAAATTTTAAGATCCCTTCCAAAGTGTTGGGATCCAAAGGTCACGGTCATTCAAGAGGCCAAGGATCTTAAAGTATTTCCGCTTGAAGAACTTATTGGATCTCTAATGACTTACGAGATAACGTGCCATGCTCATGAAGAGCTTGAGAACCCCCTTCCAAAGAACAGGAAGGATATGGCACTTAGAACACAAGAAGACCACTTGAAAGGAACATCAAGTGATGAGGACAGTGACAATGACATTGCACTTCTAACTCAAAAGTTTAAGAAATTTATAAGAAAGAACAAATTTAAAATGACACAAAAGCAAATTTGAACACAAAAGGACCAACTCATTTGCTACGAATGCAAGAAGCCGGGACACTTCAAGAATGAATGCCCTCAAGCCAAGAAGAAGCAATTCAAGAAGAAAAAGCCTTGAAGGCCACGTGGGATGATTCAAGTGACTCCGAGGTTGAAGAAGCTAGCAACAAAGAGGAGGCAAACTTCGCACTAATGGCATTTGGAGAAGAGGTTAGTGAGTTACTTAGTGAAGAATTATCTTTCAATGAACTTTCTATGACTTTTTATGAGTTATTTGATGAATGTAGAACTATTAGTAAAAAGTTCAATTTGCTTAAGAAAGAGCATGCTTTATTACAAAGTAAGTTCAATAGTCTTCAAAACCCTTCTCTACCCCCATGCTCTAAGTGTGAAGACTTAGATGCAACGAAGAGGGAGAACTTGCTACTCAAAGAGACCCTAAACAAGTTTAAGGTCGGTAGCAAGAGCTTAGACATGATTCTTACTAACAAAGGTCACGTAGGAAATAGAAGTGATATCGGATTTGTGAGAGGTTCTCACCAAAATCCCATCACCTTCGTTAAAGGGCCTACATTGCATATATCACCTCATTTGAAATGTAATTTTTGTGGCAAAATAGGACATGTTGCCTACAAATGTCCATTCAAGAAAATTAATCCACAAAAATTGATATGGGTTCCTAAAGGAACCATAAACAGTTCAATGATTAATTACAAAGTAAGTAGATCATTTTGTAAGGCACCCAAAATCAAATGGGTACCTAAAAACCATCCTCTTTTGTAGACAAACTCACAAGCTAGGAGCAAGAAATGGTATCTTGATAGTGGATGCTCAAGACACATGACCGGAGATCCATCTCATTTCTCTATGCTCTCTAGCAAAGAAGAAGGTATCGATTATGAAGAGACCTTCGCTCCGGTGGCAAGATTGAAAGCCATTAGGATGCTCCTTGCCTATGCTAGTAGTAAAGATTTCAAATTATTTCAAATGGATGTCAAAAGTGCATTCTTAAATGGTTTTATTTCCGAAGAAGTGTATGTCGAACAACCACCCGGATTTAAAAACTCTCTATTTCCTAACCACGTGTTTAAGCTAACTAAGGCTCTATATGGTCTAAAACAAGCCCCTAGGGCTTGGTATAAGAGGCTAAGTTCTTTTTTAATTTCAAATGATTTCACTAAAGGCAAGGTTGATACTACATTGTTTATTAAACACTTTGAAAACGATGTTCTTATTGTTCAAATTTATGTTGATGATATTATTTTTGGGTCTTGTAATAAATCACTATGTGAATTATTTGCTAAGGATATGAGTGATGAATTTGAAATGAGCCTAATGGGAGAACTAAATTTCTTTTTAGGACTACAAATCAAGCAACTAAGTGATGGTATATTTCTAAATCAATCAAAATACACATTGGATTTGTTAAAACGATTTAACATGGATGGATCAAAAGATATTAGCACTCGTATGAGCACCTCCGTTAAATTAGATATGGATGAAAATGGAGAAAGTTTTGATCAAAAAACTTATAGGGGCATGATAGGTAGCCTGCTTTATCTCACTACAACCAGACCTAACATCATGTTCAGTGTAGGGCTATGTACAAGATTCCAAGCTAATCCTAAGCTATCTCACTTGAAAGCTGTCAAGAAGATTCTTAGATACCTTAAAGGGACCCCTAATCTTGGATTATGGTATCCAAGATCTGACAATTTTGATTTGAAAGCTTATGCTGATGCGGACTTTGGTGGATGTAAATTAGATAGAAAAAGCACATCCAGAACATGCCAATTTCTAGGTCATGCACTTGTTTCTTGGACTTCCAAGAAACAAAATTCGGTTGCACTATCTACGGCAAAAGCTGAATACATAGCTGCAAGTGCATGTCAGTACAAAGTTATCCGGATGAAAAATACACTAGAAGACTATGGAATCTACTTAAAAACATTCCTATAAAATGTGATAACACGAGTGCTATTTGTCTAACTAAAAATCCGATTCAACACTCTAACTAAGCACATTGACATTAGGCATCATTTTATACGTGATCATGTAAGTAGTAGAGATGTCACCCTTGAATTTGTTGATACAAATCATCAATTAGCGGACATTTTTACGAAACCTTTGAATGAGGAACAATTTGATTTTATTAAAAGGGAATTAGGCATGTTGAACTGTCCAAATGAGTAAACTCTATTTGATGATATCTTTCCTTGAAATTATGGTTTTCATCAATTTGATTCCACAATTCTAATTATGGTTTTTTCGACTTAATTCCACACATTCTGATTTTTTTTTTACTTCATCCCATCTCTAAGACCATTTTTTTTTAAAAAAAAATATTTTGAAATGCGAATATTTCTTTTTGCATCGTAGCATCACAGATACGGGTGGCACCGCTCGGGTAGTCAGTCCCTAGGCGGTGGAACCACTGTGTGGTAGTACCACCCGAACACCCCTTTTATACGGGTGAGTTAGGCCAGCGTAGAACCGCCCTTGAACACTCTTCCTCACCTCTCTACACTCATCTAAACTCTCCTGCATCATTTTGGTATCATTTCTTCCCTCTAGAAGCCTAAGAAGGAGATCTTACTTTGATTCAAGCTTCCTACATCTCAAAGGAACAATCTAAGGTAAAAACAGAATTATTTCTCTTTCTTTTTCTTGTCTAAATTAATTCATTTCTTCAATTGATTATTGATCAATCCTAGATAGAAATGGCTCCTAGAAGAACATCAAGAGACAAAGGAAAAAGGATGGAGGTAGATTCATTTGACCAATCCTTGTTTAGATCACAAGAAGCTTCCCTTAGATTTTCTAAACTTGGTTCTAGACCCATTCATAAAGGAAAATATGTTGATTTGAATCAATTAGGGAACCTAGAACCTATCATGTGGATTGCAGACTTAGAGGCCTTACCCATTTTGTAAATTATTGAACCTATTTATCCACGCTTAGTTAAATTATTCTATGCTAATTTAACTGTGAGTGATGATGGCTTGTCAACTTATCTTCTAGGTAATGAGATCCAAATATGTGATAATACTATATGCTCATTAATTGGAATTGTTGAAAAAGAACTAGGATGTTATTTTAGAGGAAAATGGGATATGGACACAGTTGGTGCCACCCACTCTAAAGCTTTAGAAACTGTGTTTGCAAACCCAAATTTAGGTATAATCCCCAAGAGTTGTGAACATTTACTACCTTTTAACTCTAAGATTTTGCATCACATTCTTATAAGCATTGTCATTCCTAAACAGTTTCATCATGATGAGACTGGGCCAATCGAAAGTTAGGTACCTTATATTGGATCATAACCAGACAACATTTTTGTTTTGGTTACCTAATTCGGCAGCACATGATAGAGGTCCTTTCTAAAGGATCAATGTTACCATATGGAGGTTTAATAACTAAACTATTGCATGCCCATAATATTTGCATTCCACCAAATGAAGAAGCATTACAAGTGGATAGATTTAATATCATTAACGTTAAACTACTTAGGCGACTCAGGTGTACATTTGAGCATGGTATAGGGGTTAGACAACCTAGAAGATGTGATATACCTCCCCACCAGAGAGACCATCCTCAAACACCACCCTTAGGGAAATGAATCTCCTCCTCCCGATCCTTTGTTGCAGCTACATCGTGACATTTTCTGCTCCATCTTCCGACGATCGATCCGATCATGAGAGAGTTAAATGAAGTAAAACTACAGCAAATTGAAATTTTGAAGGAAATGCGAAGATGAACCTAAAGATCGATCACATGTATAGGCATCTTGGCATTCCTCCTGAGGAGTAGCTTGCTGTATTTTTCTTTTTGAACGATGTTGTATGTTGACATATATGTTGTATTATCTTCATTACATCTTCTTGGCCACTGTGACATGATTTTCGGCTTTCTGATTGATTTCCTTTTCCACATTTGTGATATTTGTCGGCCATCCCTCGTTACATTTGAATCCCTTGTTACCTTTTTGTTGATGACAAAGGGGGAGAAATAATATGTGTATATGTTGACAAGTTATATGCATTTTCCATGCTTTACAAGATATTGCAAGTTAAAATGCTTATTTAGGTTCTTGATATCATATTTTTAATTATATATACTTCATTGATATCTTTGATACCTATTTGACATCTTATTGTCCAACATCAACTTTGTCAAATTTATTGTGTTGAATTCAAAAATTGAATTCAAGCAATTCTTTCTTTATGGCATATAGATAGGGGGAGTTAAGAGTAACTCCACCACCAATTGATTGTCATCATCAAAAAGGGGGAGATTGTTGAATCTCGGATTTTGATGATGAAGTCAATTGGTGAAATATTTGTTCTAATCTACTTTGTCGAGATAAGTGTGCAGGAATAACTACGATGGGAAGAAAACATAAAGTGATTTACCGAGGTCAAGTCCGTCGGGGGTTCAAGAGTTCATCGGAAGTCTGAGAGATTTTTCGAAACCATCCAAGATCGAATCAGGGACTTGCCGAAGTTTTCGGAAGTTCATCTCAAAGATCGTCGAAGGTTCGCGGAACTCATCAGGAAGATTCGGAAGCAAGCTGAAGACTCGTTGAGCTCGCCATACAATCCAGAGTATGTTGGGAGCCCATTGGAAGTAATCCGAGGGAAGCATCGGAAGGCTGCCGGAATCTCGCCGTAAAGCTCGCCGGAAGTTGACTTGAAGAGTGTCGGATCAAATCACGTTGAGTTATGTTTTAGGTTCGTAGTTTGCACATGAGTAGGCAAGGATTTAGGAAAAAATCCTGCCTAAATTCAGTGGGGGCCAACCGGGCCTCTACTGAGCCAAGTTGGGACTTAAACAGGGCCCATTCGGCTTTGTCCGAATGTGGCAGGCGGTTGAACCGCCCGGCTGGCGTGGGCGCGCACTGGGCGGTGGCACCGCCGGCCGGTGCGTAGCACCGCCACATACGACGAGGCGGTGGAACCGCCTTTGTCTAGCGGTAGCACTGCCCCTATACGACAGCGGTGGAGCGCACTGAAGCGGTGGCACCACCCGCACGTCGATCCAACAGATCGACACGGCGGTGGCACCGCCATCGTTGACTGAGCATTGGAACTCCAAATTGATTTCAAATTTGGAGCCCAATTTTGAATCCACTTTGGATCTATAAATACCCCCCCCCTTTCTCGTTTGAAAGAGCACCCTTTGAGCAAAATTCTTAAGTCTTGAGCTTTTGTAGAGTGTTGAAAAGTCTTGTTCTTGCTAAGTGTTCACCTTCTTCTTTTCTTGAGAAATCTTGTACAAGTGTGAACTCCTTGTAAAGGGCTGTAAAAAGGGGTATTTGATCCTTCCCCTTCAAAGGATTTGATAGTGGAAGAAGGAAGCCTCATCGGAGAAGGCTTCGGATGTGGATGTAGGTCACTTTGACCGAACCACTATACATCGCTACGTCTTGATTGTGTGAGTGTTTAAATTTCTGTTTTACTTTGCTGCAAAGCTTTACTCTACTTGCCCTCTTTATACGTATGCTTTAAAACGCAAATATCGGTTCCAAACGAAACGTTGTTTTCATCATACGAAGTTTTCGAAGCTTGTTTTAAATCGCTGAAAAATCCATCGTTTTATCCACTGCACTAATTCACCCCCCCCCCTCTTAGTGCCTTTTAGATCCTAACACCCACATCTACGGGCAGATCACCCGCAAGCGGCGCTGCTTCTCATGGCTAGCCGACGCCACGCCTTGTGGGTGGCAAGCACGTGGCATCGCCTTCTGCCGGTGCAGCACCTACCGGCACCCATGCCCATGCTGGCGCTTCTGCCCACGATCATAGCGCTCACAAGCGACGCTGATTCCTGTTGGCAGGCTATCGGCGCAAGCAGCCATAGGTGCTGCCTGCTGGCGGCCTGTAGCCCATCGGCCAATCGCCGTGACGTAGCCGTCGATTGGTCATCACTGCACGCAGCCGCCGGCCATTGTTGCTGTCAGGCAGCAAAGCTGCGCCTTGCGATTCTGCCGAGTGCAGCGGGCAGCAATAGTTGCTGCCCTTCCTCGCCCTTCACGCCAACGATTTTGACGTCAAAAGTAGATCTAGAACACAACACACAATTTAAGATCCGATCTTCGCACGAACAACCTAGCTCTGATACCACTGTTGGGAAATCCACAAGGGGAGCGACATCACATACGTAGTGGAAAAACAAAAAACAAAACCCCAGATTTTTCGTAGAAAGTTTTTGTCACCGTGCGAAGATCGGTGCGTCAAAAATAAATCCATAAAACTGCACGTGTAAAAGAAGATACCTAGGGAGATCGTATATCCCTGAATTCCTGTAGATCTGTGGGAGAGGATGAAGGAGGTCAAGTGTCCTCCTCTCTACCGGTGTCCACACAACAGGGATTGCGACGAGACACCTCTCTCTCTAGGGAGAGGAGAACAGGAGGTGGACACCAAAAGAAACCCTCGGCCTATAGAGCTTTGGTTCCCTCCTGTTTATAGAGGCCCCCTGAAAACCCTAATGGATCTTTTGCCTTATTGGGTATTGGATCTCCATCCAATTACCCAAGCCTCTTGGATTAGTGGGTCTTTACCCAATAATCTCTTATTAGCAATTATTAGATCTCATCTCAGGATCCAATAATTTAGGGGCTTAATGGATATCCAATAAGATAGGGGGTTCAACGGATATCTCATCTCCGAATCTCTACTCGTCGCAACACCTACCATATGTGTGTGACCCTCTAGGCCCAATATCGAGCTGGCCGTGAGTCATGCTTATCAGAACTCCTTCTGACATAGTGAATTATTATCTCTATAATAATTCACCCAACTCATCGACTGCGGACGTACCATGCAACTATGCCGTGGCCCAAGACGATACAGGGGAATCCAATCCTTTGGACCTATCTGTCCTCAGTTACTATGTATCTATAATCTCTTATCCATCTAATATCCCAAAGACCCTATACCGGGCATGGTGCTGTCAGGCCCATACGGTCTCTCCTCGAGTCTTGCTCTTGTTGAATTCTTCCGAAAACTCTTTCTCTCTCAATCTGAATAACCTTGGCCAAGGATTTGTTCGAGCAAAAACACATGAGATATTCCTCTCATGATACCGAGAGCGGATGATCCTCTATTGACACTTAATAGCCCTTGTAAGTTTGGCTACCACTCCCAATGACCGGTTGTACTAGATCTGGAGCTTTCCAAACCTATAAGTCTGATATCAAAGAGTGGAGTACTCATACAGGACATCCTTGGTGTCTCAAGTCTAAGGACCAGATACACTATTGGGACTACGGAATCGCTGTCTGACGTGAGGTATCAATAACCATCCAGCATTCCGTAGGCGGATCAATCGGTGAACTAATTCCCCAATGAGCACCTGTATTATACCCTTAGTGTCCCCACACGAGTAGCTATGAGAGCAGCTACCTCCATCATATGGACTGGTATATAGCACACCAGTCTATCCGGTTATCTCAATATCCTTCTCGAGTAACCTATGACTAGGATAATTTAGGGTCTATGTTTAAAGGTGAATCGGTCTCATTATCGTGATCTCATTACGATTCGATTCCCATTGCATAGATCCAAGGACATCACAATATATGAACACGCAAGATAAAGTGATATAATGCCAATAATCATAAGCACAGAGATTGACGCAGCGTGTTACAAGTGCAATCACTCATGTGATTGGCTTGTAGGGCACTTATAACTAGCATATCTGTCCTCAGTTACCATATATTTATAGTCCCTCATCTATCTAATATCCTAGAGACCCTATATCGGGCATGGTGCTGTTAGGCCCATATTGTCTCTCCTCGAGTCTCGCTCTAATCGGATTCTTCCAGAGAACTCTTTCTCTCTCTATCCGAATAACCTTGGCCAAGGATTTGTTTGAGCAAACATGAGATATTCCTCTCATGATACCAAGAGCGGATGATCATCTATTAATACTCAATAGCCCTCGTAAGGTTGGCTACTACTCTAAATAACCAGTTATACTAAATCTGAAACTTCCAAACCTATAAGTTTGGTATCAAAGAGTAGAGTACTCATACAGGATATTCTTGGTGTCTTAAGTCTAAGGACCAGATACACTATTGGGACTACAGAATCGTTGTCTAACGTGAGGTATCAATAACCATCCAACATTCTATAAGCGGATCAATCAGTGAACTCATGCTCCAATGAGCAAGTGTACTATATCCTTAATATCTCCATATGAGTAGCTATGAGACCAACCACCTCCATCATATGGACGAGTATACAATACACCAGTCTATCTGTTTATCTCGATATTCCTGTCGAGTAACCTATGATCGAGATTATTTAGGGTCTGTGTTTAAAGGTGAATTGGTCTCATTATCATGATCTCATCACGATCTGATTTTTATTGCACAGATCCAAGGACATCACAATATATGCAGCACGTAAGGTAAAGTGATAAAATGCTTAAGAATAATAAGCAAAAGAAAGAGTGCATGTCAAGTCACAAGTGTCATTACTCATATGATTGGCTTGCAAGGCACATATGACTAGTAGTTTGATGGTATCGCCGTTGGTGGTAGAGATGTGGCAGTGGTGAGATGGCCAATGCTGCACCCTTCCGAAGAAGGCAAATCAGTCGCTTAGTGGATCCTGTGATGTGGATCTATAGTTAAACCCAATTGAGGAGTGGTTGGTGGCACTGCACCTGATTATGGACTGCAATCTTCCATCGAAGTGCTTTGGCTGGAGAATGGTGTAGAGATGGTAGCGCAGAGTGGCAACAAGAGAAGGCAGCCGTTATTCGCTTAGGAAGTATCGCAGGAAAGAAAGCGACGACAGTAGGACAGCCTTTGTCGCTTCAGAGGGAAGGTGATTGCTACAATAAGTTGGTGAAGCGAGGCGCTGGTAGTGGGTTAGAAGAAGAACACAGCTTTCGGGAGGTGGCAGGACTCAGCATCGGACAGCGAGAAGAGAGCTTGCTCTAGGCAAGATGCTTTGATACCATGTTAAATTATAATATAAAAGATAAAAAGTACACTTCAATCAGGTGAATACAATGCCTATTTATACATGTTGGGAGAGAGGATTTTCCTCAACTAAGCAGCAAGATTTCCTCATACAGTTGAGGGAAAATCTCATCTGCTATCACTTTACGTGTGAAAGGAGGATAGCCCTACTTGAATTGGTCCATCCATGATGGGTTGGATTAATTCGATCAATAAAAAGTTGAACTCCTCACCAAATGCCTCGTTACCCTTTTTCTGGAAGGTATCACAGAGGAATACAATAGTTCGTTATCATAAGAGTTAAATGAAGAAGCATAATTCATAAGTGAAATTATGACAATGTAACCATCTCATGTTAAGAAATATATAAATAGGGGTCGAGGAAATTATAAGGTTATTTTGATTCTCATTGGCATTCTCATGCAAAGAATTTTAATAGAATAGTATTCCTGAATCTATATTTTAAGATATTTGAGTGATGATTTGACATTTCTAAGGACACAAATTTCTTAAAGAAAAATATATAGAAGTTCCTTTATCATACTTGTTTCGAGATTTTTTATTTTTTAATATTGGTATTAGAGCTGGATTTATATTATTTTCTAATTTTTCGATTAGTTTACCTTTAGTTTTAGCGGTCGTAAACTTGTTAGCATGAATTAGAGTTGATGGAATATGCTATTGTTATAAAAAAAAATATTATACATAAAAATTGATTCGAATTATGTAATATTAAATATATTTTTAATTTTTGGGATATTTTTATGATAAATAATTGACTTTAAGTTTGAATTTCTCCTGAACAAATTTGTATTTTGTTCAGGAAACTTATGAACATTCCATTGATATAATGAACACCCCAACGGGCTTGTATAATGAAATACATGATTTTTCAAAAATAAGAGTTTAGTTTTTTAGTTTAGTAAAAAATATATCTTAGAGTAATTCCAAAATATAAAAATAAAAATAAAATAATTTTTATACTATGATGCTTGTTAGATTATGTGGCCCAATCTAATTATTTAAGATATATTATAGATTTGATTAGCTTCTAATTATGATTTTTTTACCAATAGAAAAAAAGTTCAATTATTATAGGATTTCTTAGAAGATTACTTTGACGAGAGAGACTCTCTTAATTACCATCAGACCCTCTCTCTCACCTATAAAAAGACAAGACCTATAAAAACATAATTAACTTCTAATTATATTTGTTAGATTATGCTCAATCTCCTTTAGCTCATAATCCAATCGTTCATAACAATCTTATGAAGGATACGAAAAGAGAAAGCGAGTCTAATTTTTCTTGCATATTGACATTACTATGACTTTCAGATTCGATGACGATATGCTTGTAGATCAAATAAAGGCTTTCTAAATAGCATCAAAAGAGACACATTGTAAATCTGATTTATCATTATTTGAATTTAGTTTTTAGCATTAAGTTTTTCACATAATAGTAGTATAATCATCGTTGTTGTGCTTTCAATTAGTATCGAAGTCATGTTTTTGAAATCAAATACCTTCGATCTATTTATTAGCACCATTCGCTTGTGAAATAGTATTATTCAATTTTGATTTATGATGCTTGAATGATCCATGTGTATTGTCGATTTATTTTATTATCTAATCCGTCCTATCAGTTGCTTGCAAGCGATGCGAGGTTCCGAACATTTGATTGATTGACCATCATCGATAGCTTGCTGTTAGCAATAGTATTATTGAATGCCAATGTATACAACAGAAGTGTCATGGGGTGTGGTAGTCGTAGGACCGACTACTTTGTATAGTAATCGTATGGGGTACTATAGTAGTGCCATTGTCGCAACGACTATAATAGTGACATAACTGTAATGGCCATAGTGATTATTGCTACGCACGATGGCTATAGTAATGTAACTACCTACAATGGCTACAACAATGCCACTATAGCATTTTTTGGCCGCAGTCAAAGTCAACTAGATATCGAAGGCCAACGGTTGCCCCACCAAAAGCGTAGGCACAATCGCATGCCGCGATAATTGTGGGGGTCACCGGGCGATGCATGTGCATAATCACGAATGGGTATGATGGCACAACACAACACATGACCGATGAGGTCATCGGTCAACAATGTAAGGATAATCATTGGCTAAAGCGATAACCATATGCGGTGGCCTCATACCTCGCATAACACCTATGAAAAATGAAGAAAGGAATTAGGGTTTTATTTTTAAAATTATAATTTTGCCCTTGTAATTTTTTTAATTCTAGTTTATATATTTTTGATAATTCTACTCTTTAAAAACTATATATTTCTATTATATATCTTAAGAAAAATTATAGATATCCTTTAAAAATTAAAAAAAATTAACTTATGTCCTCAATTATAAAATTGACCAATATAATTTATTTAAATTAAATATTTTGAGCAGACTTGATCATGATTATTTTTTAATTACTTGATTGTATTTAGATTTGATCAATCAAGTTTTGATCGAATGTGAAAAAAGTTAAATTTTAATTAATTTTTGACCTTGATTAATTCTAATTTTTAACTAACTTAATTGGGCTAATATTAGCATAATTCTAGGCTTACCCAATTGATTGGATTTCATACCAAATTAAAAAAATAAATTCTAGTCTTCTTTTATAGTTTTCTCATATGACATATTTTTGTATGTGATAATTAAACTCTAATTATTATTCTTGGACATTTGTTATTCATATATATATATTTAAGATTATGAAATAATATTTATTTTTTACATAAAGGTATAATTTATATTTTATCATGATTATAATTATCATATAAATTTTTGTTTATACTGATTAATATTTAATAATTATCATAGCTATTATTTTATTAGCATTGAACTATTTTGATATAAATTAGATTAAAGGTACTTAATAAATATTATTTATAAATTATAATCCTAAGTTTTATTTGATTAGTAGTTGCTGAAGTGGCATAGAATGATACACTTATGGTTATAAATTATAATAAATAATTTATCATTTATAAGATATTTTAAATTATATTTTATATTATTATATTGTTCTTATAACCATCAAAGTGGTCTAATCAATAATTTATAAAACTATATTAAAAAATTAATCATAAATAATATGAAGAAAATAATATTCATAATGACATACATAATTATGAGATTTAGATAATCTCAATGGAAAATATACTTTGAATAATTATATGATTGGGTAGGATAATACTGCTTTGGATATTCTTGCAGCATATGGTTGTATATCTAAAGATAGTAATATTATTCCACAATAATATTTTTAGTTCTCCATAAATGATTTTGAAAAAACACTAGATTTATCAATATTTCACCAAAAAGTAAAATATGGATGATATTAATTATTTATAACATTTTAAAAACTTAAAATATTAATATTATTTTATATTTTATAGTGGTGCTTGTTAGGTTTAGAGTGGTACTAAGAAGGGGGGGTGAATTAGTGCAGCAGATTAAAATGAATAAAGCTTGAAAATTGATTCCGGAGATTTGCTTGAGAACTTGATTCAGCAAAAGAGACTTTAACTTAAAAATATTCAAGTAAATAAAATTGGAAGTAGGGAGAAGAAATTCGATCAGTTTGCAGCTTAAGAAATTTACAATGCAGAATTTTAAGTACTCACACAGCAAGTAAACGCAGCGATGTATAGTGGTTCAATCAAATGACCTACGTCCACTCTTGAAGCCTCCTCTAGTGAGGCTCCCAACTTCCACTACCAAGTCTCTTGAAGGGGAAGGACCAAACACCCATTTATAACCTTTTACAAGAGGTTCCCTCTCTTTACAGAATTTTATAAGGAGAAGAAAGGAGGAGAACACTTGAGCAAATGAAAGCAGAAATTTGCTATAGCTTAGACTCAATTCTAACACTACAAAGATCCCTTAACCAGCTAGGAGTAAAGGGGTATTTATAGAGCTTTTTGGGATTCAAAAATCTCGCTCAAAGAGGTCTCGTCCGAAATTTCGGACTGTAGGCGGGTACTACTGCCTGACACACCTTTGCGTGTGTCGGTGTGCTGGCGGTACTACTGCCTGACACAAGTGGTTGCAACCACCTGTCAAGCGATACCACCACCTGCTTGGGGCGGTGCTATCACCCGGCCTACCGCCTGGGTCCGGCGGTGCTACCGCCGACCCTGCCAGAAACTGTGTGGGCCTAACCTTCGGCCCAATACAGCCCAATTGGCCCCCTACTTGGGTTATTGGATTAACACCTAATCCTAACCCAAATTAACATGCTAACTACGAAATTAAAGACATTTCCTAAGCTATTACAAAGTCTGATAAGTCAAGACTTCTTCCGGCGAGCTTCCGATGAACTTCCGACGATCTTCCAACGAACCCTCGGAAACCATTCTGCGGACTCCCGACAAACTCCTGGACTTCACGATGATCTTGGCGAGTTCCTACGAGCTTCTTTGGGAAGCTCCGATCTTTCTTGGCAAGCTCCGCGAACTTCCGATGAACCTTTCAGTGAACTTCCGAAAACCCTTCGGTAAGCTCCCTACTCGTTCTCGGCCAGTTCCGGCAGCACTCCCAATGAATCTTCGGAATTCCATCGAACTCTTGAACTTCTAACGATCCATCGCACTTGACTTTTGGCACTTTGTTTCGCTTTACATCTTCATTATTATCATAGTTAATCCTGCACGTAAAAAATAAAACTCTACTTCGATCTAGATAATTATTATAATGTGAATCGACATTCTGTTGCCCGGCACATCATTGGCTTATCGGCGCTTCGTCTATTTCTTCGGCACACTGTCCTCTCTTGTGATCCGTTGCCCAATCGGTGGTTGACCTCCGTAACCTCGATATCCTTGGCACAACTTCGCTTTTCTTTGCCTGATGCCCGACGTCCGAAGCCTTCTGCCAATTGTCCAATATCCTGACGTGATTTCCTCTGGTGCAACGTCAATTCCTCCAACGTCAACTATCTAATTCTAATCAGTAGACCTGCGTAACTCAAAACGCAGTTGGACAAACAAAATACAATCAATTAGTTTCATCATCAAAATCCAAGATTCAACAATCTCCTCTTTGATGATGACAACTAATTGATGACTAACGGAGTTAACCTTAACTCCACGGAGTTTAACCCAAACTCCCCCTATCAATATGCCATTGATAGAACACTTGGATTATCCCAAATCCAAGCTACATGTATCACATGTTGAGAGAAAACATCAAACCATCATGCAAATATATAAAATACTCAATCAACATTATATTGCATGAACTCATCAATCTACACTTCTCCCCCTTTGTCATCAACAAAAAGGAGAAGTAGCATTTAGCTAGTTTTTAAAAGATATGTAAGTTTTAAATCATACTAGCTAGATTTTTATTAACATTCAACATTCAATCATGGAAAGTTTATCATGATAAGCAAGATATCACTTGTTGTGATGATGTTCATGATAATTCAACACTTGCTTCTAGTGCAAGTTTACATTTTGCTTTTTTTGAGATTACAAGGTAGCAATTTTGTTATTGTCAAGATAGCAAGTTCCTTTATGGTTAGCAAGATACCAATTGTTAGGGATACCAATTGTTGATAAGCAAGCAAGCAATAATGATAAGCAAGCTAGCATTCTTTGCGATACACAAGCTAGCTCCCTTTCAATTTTATGCAACCAAGTTTTTCTTTTGCAAGCTATCAAATTTTTGTTTGCAATGAGCTAACAATTTTGTAAAATTTACAATATTTTTAAACATGCAAGCTCATGAGTTAAAAAAATATATATAACTTTACAATTTCTTTCTTCTCATTTTGAGAAGTGGAAGTTTTATCTTTTTGCAATTTCTAGCTAGCTATGTTTGCCACTTTCTCTTGTGATATCCAAGCTAGCATGTTAACTCCTCCTTTGTCATTGTCGAAAAGAAGAGAGGAATAATATTTCATTTAAATAATTTTACATCAATCAATATTTCAATTTTTATGTGATGCAAACAAACCATAGATGTAAAGAATTCCTGAAAGATATCAATATAAGACAAGGATCGAGTCATGAATTCCAAAAGACATCTTAAGTTGTCAAAATCTTTTTAGAAAGATATTTCAAAAGGATATATCACAATCGTAAATATTGATAGGTGATTCATTTGAATGTATCATTTAACTTAAAACTCATGATCAAAATTACATTCAAGAAATTTATGCGATTCATAACATGAATAAAGTAATTACCACATCATCAAAATCTCATTCATAATTTAAGTGATTTATAAATAAATTCATTCACATCAATAGGATAGAAAATGCAATCTCTTTTTATGTGATTCATTCTATAAGCATGCTTTTGCCTTTAGTAGAAACATGTATTAACATTCTAGAGCGAAAGGCAAACTTCGTCCTAAAAATCATTAAGTCAAATCACATTAAGTATGTGACATTTTCCAAAAGATTCGATTCAAGAGATTCACATGGATTCATCAAAACCAAAAACTTTAGAGATAGAAAAATTTTCAAGATCATGCATTTTCTTTTTATGATTTATTTCAAATAAGCATGCCTTTGCCTTTAACAAGTTTCAACATTTAAAAACAAAAGATAAATTTCATAAAACAATTTATCAAGCATGATTCCATAACTTTCAAGCATGATAACATCCTTTTAATATCGAGATGTTCATCATCAAGTAAGATTTCAAAAGGTATGTTCAAGATTTTTTATTCGAAAGCCATGTATCATCATACAAATTGGATATTATTATCAAAATCTTTCATTCGGAAATTTTACTTAGAACAATGTAGATTAATTATATGTAAGCATGCTCAAGTCCCCTTTTTTTTTATAAAAGTTGTGTATCAAGTTTAAGACCGAAAAGGTGATCTCATCAAAGCTATCAAGAACAAACACATAAAGTGTTAAAGACATCATGATAGCACATTTTCCATTTTTATGCGATTGATCTTTCATAAGAATTTTCAAAATTTTCATATGAAGACCACCATCATATAAATTTGAAATACAAGTTTTGTCATCAAAATCATCAAACCAAACATATCAAACATGAAACATCATGATGGTGCATTTTTCATTTTTATGCATTTCACTTTAAGTTGATTTGATCTTTCGTAGGAATGTTTAAATGTCATGCATCATATTTTAAATAAAATGAGAGCATCATTAAAATTAGTTATAACAAGATGATCAATGCTCAAATCTTTTGCTAAAATCAAGCGTTATTTTATAAATCCAAAAAATAATTTTTATCATAAGATCCGAAGTACATAATCATGGTTAACCCTATTAAGCCTAATCATGCTAATTAACTTTTGTGTTAAAACCATGCATCAAAAACCGATATGGAAATCATAAGCATTCATGGAATTAATCTTGTACACAAATCAAGTGATTATCACCCATAATATTGGATCATTCAAAATTTCAAAACATAACATGCATGAAAGCTTAGCAATATAATTTTCATGGTCTAAGTTTTTAATTTTTAAAGATGCTAAAAAGAGAAACATGATATAATTTTTGAAAAATAATTTTTATTACCTACTTTCTAAATTAAGCACTCATGAAAAAGATATCAAGTAATTTTAAAATAATTCAAGGGAGTTAAGTTGCTTATCTTGTAGTCGAAGCCCGTCAAAGCCCAATTCGTCGTTTCGTCATTTGATTCTTCTTTATGCTTCTTCTTCAACTTTGGCCTCTTCCTCCATTTAAGTTCATTGTTTATTTTATATTTTTGTTTAATAAACTTGTTAAAATGCATTGTTATGTGTTCAATATCCTCATCACTTGAATCATTACTCAAGTGGCATTCATTTGTCCAAGGTTCCAAATCCTTCCTATTCTTTGGAAGGTGGTTCAAGTGTTCTTCGGGTTCAAAATATTCCATAAATGTCATTTCGTAGGTCATTAATGACCCGATTAATTCTTCTAATGGAATATCATTTAAGTTTTTTTCCTCTTGTCTTGCGGTTATTTTAGGATCCCACCTTTTTAGAAGGGATCTTAAGATCTTGCTTACGAGATCAAAATTTGAAAACGATTTACCAAGAACTCTTAGACTATTGACGACATCCGTGAAACGGGTGTACATGTCGCATATAATCTCGCTTGGTTGCATTCGAAAAACCTCAAAATCATGCATCAAAATATTAACTTTTGAGTCTTTGACTCTACTCATTCCTTCGTGTGTAACTTCAAGTTTGTGCCAAATTTCAAAAGCCGTTTTGCACGTTGAAATCCGATTAAACTCGGTTTTATCGAGAGCACAAAATAAGGCATTCATAGCCTTTGTATTTAAAGAAAAATATTTTTTCTCTAAGTCCCAACCATTCTTTCATCGGTTTAGAGGGAAGTTGAAAATTGTTTTCAATAATATTCCATAAATCCAAATTCATAGAAATCAAGAAAACTCTCATTCAAGTTTTCCAATAAGTGTAGTCCGATCCGTTAAACAACGGTGGACGAAAAATTGAAAAGCCCTCTTGAAAGCCATTTAGAGCCATTTCTCACGGGTGTAAATCCAAAATAAGAAATACTAGGCTCTGATACCAATTGTTAGGTTCAGAGTGGCACTAAGATGGAGGGGGGTAAATTAGTGCAACGGATTAAAATGAATAAAACTTGAAAACCAATTTCGGAGATTTGCTTGAGAACTTGATTCAGCAAAAGAGACTTTAACTTGAAAATATTCAGGTAAATGAAATTAGAAGTAGGGAGAAGAAATCCGATCAGTTAGCAGCTTAAGAAATTTACGATGCAGAATTTTAAGTACTCATACAGCAAGTAAACGCAATGATGTATAGTGGTTCGGTCAAATGACCTACGTCCACTCTTGAAGCCTCCTCCAGTGAGGCTCCCAACTTCCACTACCAAGTCTCTTGAAGGGGAAGGACCAAATACCCCTTTACAGCCTTTTACAAGAGGTTCCCTCTCTTTACAGGATTTTTACAAGGAGAAGAAAGGAGGAGAACACTTGAGCAAATGAAAGCAGAAATTTGATATAGCTTAGACTCAATTCTAACACTGCAAAGATCCCTCAACCAGCTAGGAGTAAAGGGGTATGTAGAGAGCTTTTGGGATTCAAAAAAATCCTGCTCAAAAGTCTCTCACTTCCAATTTTTAGAGGCGGTACTACCGCACCGCACGCTGACCACCGACACACCTTTGCGTGTGTCACAGGCCGCATACCACTGCACCGGCGGTACTATTACATAACATGTGGTTGCAACCACCTGTCAGGCGGTACCACCGCCTGCCTGGGGCGATGCTACCGCCTGACCTACAATCAACAGGCGGTGCTACCGCTTGGGTCCGGCGGTGCTACCACCTGGCCTACGGTCAATAGGCGCCAAAAACTGTGTGGGCCTAACCTTCGGCCTAATACAGCCCAATAAAGGCCCAATTGGCCCCCTACTTGGATTATTGGATTAACACCTAATCCTAACCCAAATTAACATGCTAACTACAAAATTAAAGATATTTCCTAAGTTATTACAAAGTCCTACAAGTCAAGACTTCTTCTGACGAGCTTCCGGTGAACTTCCGATGGTATTCCAACGAACCCTCAAAAACCATTCTGCGGACTATCGACAAGCTCTTGGACTTTACGATGATCTTGGCGAGTTCCTACAAGCTTCTTTGACAAGCTCCGCGAACTTTTGATGAACCTTCCGGTGAACTTCTGAAAACCCTTCGGCAAGCTCCCTACTCGTTCTCGGCCAGTTCCGGCAGCACTCCCAATGAATCTTCGGACTTTCGTTGAACTCTCAAACTTCCAATGATCTATCGCACTTTACTTTCGGCACTTTGTTTCGCTTTACGTCTTCATCGTTATCGTAGTTAATCCTACATACAAAAAACAAAACTCTACTTCGATCTAGATAATTATTATAACGTGAATCGACATTCTGTTGCCCGGCATATCATTGGCTTATTGGCGCTTCGTCCATTTCTTTGGCACGCCATCCTCTCTTACGATCCGTTGCCCAATCGATGGTTGACCTCCGCAATCTCGATATCCTTAGCACAACTTCGCTCTTCTTGGCCCGATGCCCGACGTCCGAAGCCTTCTACCAATTGTCCAATATCCTGACATGATTTCCTCTAGTGCAACGTCAATTCCTCCAGCGTCAACTGTCTAATTCTAATCGAGTAGACCTGCATAACTCAAAACGTAGTCAGACAAACAAAATACAATCAATAAGTTTCATCATCAAAATCCGAGATTCAATAGTACTTCCTTATATATACTCTCATGCTTTTAGTATTCTTATACTCTCTAGGTGTATTAGATCTTGGCTTGGCATTGTTTATTGAAGGACCCATAAACTTAATAGATGAAAGCACTGTGGAACAAATTAATTAAATGAATACTTAGAAAAAATCTAATAGGCTTAGTTTAATATTTATAAGAATGATAATTTTAAATATTATAAAAATTTCATTACCACCTACAACTAGCACATAGAAATATTTAAAAACTATTAAAGATAGATTTAAACCTGTTGATAAGTCATTGGCCAATACATTAACGAAGAAACTAAATAAGCCTTTCCTCGTATAATTCATTTTTAATTTTTTTTTCCTTCTTAGTTGGTCCATCTAAGATTCACTATAATACAAATAAAAATAAGTGAGACTTGAATGAGCAAACTAGTATATATGTTCATGAAGAATTAAGATTAAGCTATGAAATATCTTATAATATTTTGATTACTATTTAAAGAGTTAATAACAAAAAAAAAGATTGAAACATCATCCATCAAATAAATTTATCGAGTTTGAAAATGCTAAGTAGACTAATGAAAAAAAAACCTTCATAGGAAGTGCTTCTTTTGTGGCAAAAAGGGACATGTGAAAAAGGACTAAATTAAACGTAAGATTTGATTCGAAAAGAAAGATATAAACATGACCTTTATATATTTTGAATTAAATATTATAGAGATTTCTTCTAATACTTGGTGGATTGATTTTGGTGCTTCAACTCATATTACTAATAATATATAAAGATTTTTTTATTCTAAATATTTTAAAAATATAAAAAATTTATCATTATGGGGAATCATCTTAAAGCAAAAATGATAGCAGTGGGAACTTATTACTTACACATAAAAATGAGTCATCTTGTTGACATATGCTATGTTCTTATTATTTATAAAAATTTGGTTTCTTTATCTAAAATTGATGAGTTAAGATATTATCTTTTTTTTATAACGATAAACTTAGTATATTTTATAATTCAATAAAAGTTGGTTTTAAAATTTTATATGATGGTTTATATAAAATTAATTTGAATCTTGAGTTTGTAAAGATATTGGTGACCCTACAATCAAATGTTGGATTGAAATATAGTTTTAATGATGAAAATTTTTTTATATTGTGGCATAAACATTTGGGATATATCTTGAAGGAATGAATTGAAAGATTAATAAAAGATAATATTTTAAAAGATATAGACTTTATTGATTTTGATGTTTGTATAGATTATATTAAGAGAAAGTAGACTAAACATATAAAAAAACCATAAAGGGTAAAAAAACTCATTGAAATTATTCATATGGATATCTACAAACCAATCTATATTTCTTCTTTAAGTAGAGAATGGTATTTCATCATATTTATAAATGACCTGTCTATGTATGACTATGTGTATCTAATATATGAAAAGTCTCAAGTTATTAATACTCTTGAGATGTATATAAATGAGGTCAAGAGACAATTAGATAAAATAGCCAAAATTATAATATCTGATATGGGTGATAAATTTTATGACAGATATGATAAGTCCAATCAGAATATTAATTCTTTTATTAGATTCTTAGAAAAGCAGAGATTTGCTTAGTATGTCTTACCAAGTGTGTCACAACAAAATGATATTGTTATTTCTTTACTAAGTTAATGTGGAGTGAAGTTCTTAGGATAACTATGTATATCTTAAATCTTGAAAATTTCTAATAAGTTAGTTTTATTAACTCTATTTGAGTTATGGACTAGTAGAAAATTCAGTCTAAGACATCTATGTTGAGTCTCGGATTTTGATGATGAAATCAATTGATTAATTATTGATCTAATCTATATGTTAAGAAAAATGTGTAGGATTAACTATGATAGCGATCAAGGCATAAAGCAAAACAAGTCCGGTAATCCAAAGTTTCTTCCGGCGAGCTTCCGGTAGACTTCTAGTGAACTCTCGACAATCTTCCAATGGACTCCCGGTAAGCTCCTGAACTTCATGATGATCTACTTGGCGAGTTCCGATGAGCTTCTTTGGCAAGCTTTGATCTTCTCGGTGAGCTCCGGCGAACTTCCGACGAACTTCTCGGTGAACTTCCGACATACATTTCGACAAGTTCCCGACGAACTCTCTATTGGAAAATCTAAGGGCGGCATCTCATGCGCAGTAAAAGAAAAGAAAAACAAAACCCTAGATTTCCACAGAAAGGTTTCATCATTGTGCGAAGATCGGTGTATAAAATAAATTTGTAAATCCAAAAATAACGTATGTAAAAAGATAGTACCTAGGGAGATCGTGCTAGTCATATGTGCCCTGCAAGCCAATCACATGAGTGATGATACTTGTGACTTGATATGCACTCTTTCTACTTATTATTATTAGGCATTTTATCACTTTACCTTACGTGTTGCATATATTGTGATGTCCTTGGATCTGTGCAATAAGAATCGAATCGTGATGAGATCATGATAATGAGACCGATTCACCTTTAAACACAGACTCTAAATAATCCCGATCATAGGTTACTCGAGAGGGACATCGAGATAACTAGATAGACTATGTGTAGTATACCCGTCCATATGATGGAGGTGGCTAGTCTCATAGCTACTCGTGTGGAGACACTAAAGATACAGTATATGTGCTCATTGGAGAATGAGTTCACTGATTGATCTGCTTACGAAATGCTGGATGGTTAGTGATACCTCACATCAGACAACGATTCCCTAGTCTCAGTAGTATATCTGGTCCTTAGACTTGAGACACCAAGGATGTCTTGTATGAGTACTCTAATCTTTGATACTAGACTTATAGGTTTGGATGTTCCAGATCTAGTATAGCCGGTTATTGGGAGTGGTAGCCAACCTTACGAGGGCTATTGAGTGTTAATAGAGGATCATCCGCTCTTGGTATCATAAGAGGAATATCCTATGTATTCTCACTCGAACAAATCCTTAGCCAAGTTTATTCGGATTGAGAGAGAAAGAGTTCTTTGGGAGAATCCAATAAAAGCGAGACTCGAGGAGAGACCGTATGGGCCTGATAGCACTATGCCCGGTATATAGTCTCTGGGATATTAAATGAATGAGGGACTATAGATACATGGTAACTAAGGACAAATAGGTCCAAAGGATTGGATTCTCCTATATCGTTTCGGGACTACGGCGTACTAGTCTAGTACGTCCACATTCGATAAGTCAGATGAATTATTACGGAGATAATGATTCACTAAGTCAAAAGGAGTTCTGACAAGTTTGACTCATGGCCAGCTTGATATTAGGCCTAGAGGGTCACACATATAGTAGGTGTTGTGACGAGTAGAGGTTCGGATTTGAGATATTTGTCGGAGTTCCTATCTTATTGGATATCCAATAAACCCCTGAATTATTGGATCCTAAGATGAGATCCAATAAGAGCTAATAAGAGATTATTGGGTAGAGACCCATTAATCTAAGACGCTTGGGTAATTGGATAAAGATCCAATACCCAATATGGCAGGATCCATTAGGGTTTACAAGGGGGGCCTCTATAAATATGAGGGAATTGAAGGCCCATAGGTTGGGGTTCTCTCAATAGCCACCTTCTATTTTTCTTTACACAAGAGAGGAGCATCGTCGTAATCCCTGTTGTGTGGATACCGCTAGAGAGGAGGACGCTTGACCTTCTTCATCCTCTCCAACAGATCTATAGGGATTCAAGGATATACGATCTCCTTAGATACTTTCTTTTGCACATACAGTTTACACGGATTTGTTTTTTAAATACACTGATCTTCGCACGACGATGGAACCTTTCGTGAAAATCCAAGGTTTTTATGTTTTCTATTCTTCCGCAGTGCATCAGATGTCGCCCCTTTGGATTTCCCAACAGTGGTATTAGAGCCAAGTTATTTGTGTGAAGATCGGATCTTAAATTGGGTGTGTTGTGATTTAGAATAGTTTTTATCATCAAAATCATTGACACAAAAGCGAAAAAGGGCAGCAACAATTGCTGCCCTTACTACCTTCACAAGGCTGGTTACAGCCTTAGCTGCCACTGCCGGCCTGCTCGCAATGACGGCGGTTGCGGGTGGCGTTGAGCACAGGCGGCCTGCCCACAAGGGCGAGCGATGCTTGCGCCCGCTTGTAGTCACCCTGCCCACAAGGGGTGGGTGGCGCTTATGGGCGCTAGACAGCCCGCAAGGGGCTGCGCTAGCGCCGCCTGTGGGGTGCAGTGCTAGTGCCACCCGCGGGGTGTAGTGCCAGCGCTGCCCATAGGGTGCAGCACCAGCATCACCTATGGGTTGTAGCACCAACGTCGCCCACAGTGGCTCGCCCACAAAGCGGTTGGACTGCTCGAAAGGAGCTGTGCCAACGCCGCCCACGGGATGCAGCGCTAGCGTCGCCCGCGGCGGCTCGCCCGCAAAGGTAGCGAGCGCGCTGCCCCGCAAAGGTAGCGACTGTGGGCGCTATGCCCGTCGGCTGTGGCAACAACCGTAGGGGCACTCGCCCACTACGATGGCATGCCCGCAGGTTGTGGCCGTCACTGGTAGGGTGGCGGTGGCCGCAGTTGCAACGTAGTGAGTAGAGCAGTGAAGGAATTAGGGCTTTCAGGGCAAAAGATAGTTTTGCCCTTGGGAATTACAAAATTTTCAATTTTGTCAATTTGGTCGAATGACCAAAATACCTTTCGAAATTCAAAAAATTTCATGTGTATCCTTATTTTCAGAAAATATTAGTTAATTAAAATGTTTAATTAACTATTATTATTTATCTAGTACTAAATAATAACATATACATATGATGTATGATGTGGACAGATGATCATGAACCATGTGATGTGATGTTTGTACTTATGATTATTATTATTATTAGGGCCTATGAGCCTCTATTTTTCTCGTTTATTATCGTGCCTGTGTGCTTGTAATTTATTGTAATAATACGAGGAGGCACAGCGGGAGCAGGACCCACAAGGTCGAGATGGACGATCCGACGCATGGAGATACGTTGAGATGCCGACGGAACCGACAAAGCGAGATGGACGATCACAAGGCATGGAGATGTGTCGATGCACACATAGATCTTGATGTGAGTGATTGGGCCCATTGGCTCGGGCCTGATCACATTAGGATATGGCCTATGATTTTCTGGTGTGATTGCTCATGTGATGTGTGATTGATTATATACCTATTAGATATATATATATATATATATATATATATATATATATATATATATATATATATATATATATATATATATATATAGTTGCATGCGATGTAGATATATATATATATTAAATATGTATGTGTGTGACACATTATGTTAGGAGACTCAATCAAAAATCCCCTCTATTAATAATATTAAGTCGGTAAATGTGAGGCAATTAGATTGACCCATGTGGCCTTCCATCGTTATAGGTAGGAACCGATTCCCAGTGTAGGTTGAGTTGGTCGAGTCCCTCGAGACTCATCTATATCGCATTTCGCTATCTTATCTATAACATAGAGATGTCACCGGTGACCTAAGGATATGGAGTGCTTGGTCGAGTCCCTCAAGAGTATATCATCGAATCAGACTTATCTTGTAATGATGGTGATGACTTAACTAAACATCATAGTTGGTCGAGTCCCTCGAGGCTATGGTAGTTTGGAGGCCGAACAGGATGGGAATCACATGGAGTTGTGATTGGCAAGAGTTGCCTACCTTAATGGGCTTAACGTGATTGGTTGAGTCCCTCGAGGTTACGTTAAGACGCCGATTGGATCCGGATCCCCACTAGAGATCCATCGGGGGTCTCCAATTCACATACTGGAGGGTGTTGTGTGTCTCATGAAAAAATTAGTGAGAATATATTAAGATAGAAGTCCTTATCTTAACTGTTTAATTTTTGTAAAGTCTGCATGTTATTTATTTCTGCTACATCTTTAATTTTAGAAAAATATCACTTTCAAATCCTTTACGTGGCATACTTGATGCCAACCGCATCGCTGGTCCAAATGATATGGATTGGCTTCACAATATGAGAATCATTCTCACGGCAGAGAAAATCAGGTACGTCCTTAATACAGTGATCCCTACGCCCGATGAAGGGGCAAGCAAGGATGAGATCGCTTGTTTTATGAAGTACATAGATAATTCCACTCTTGCTTAGTGTTATATGTTGGCTTCTATGACTACTGAGTTATAGAAACAACATGAAAATATGGATGTTAATTCTATACTCCTATATCTCCACAAACTATTTGAGGAACAGAGAAAAACTCAACAATATGAGATTTCAAATAGTTTTTTTTATGCTAGGATGACTGAGGGGATACCGGTTCAGAACCATGTCCTTAAGATTATTGAGTGGATCGAGAAACTCATAGGTCTAGGAATGGTCCTAGAGGATAACTTATGTGTGGATCTTATACTTCAGTCCCTACAAGATTAATTTTCTCAGTTTATAATGAATTTTAAGATGAACAAGCTTGAGGTGACTCTCCTAGTGCTCCTTAATATGTTGAGAGAAGCAAAGAGCACCATCAAGAAAGAGAAGCCAGTTCTCTATGCTGGTGAGACCAAAAAGAAAAGGAAGACTGAGAAATCCATTAAGAAGGGCAAGGGCAAGTGCAAAATAGGTAAGGCAAAGGTTGCTAAGAAAGACTTAACAAAGGACCAAGGCTAGTGCTTCCACTGTGGCAAAGATGAGCACTGGAAAGGGAACTACAAAGAGTACTTTATAGAGAGGGCAAAACATAAGCATAGAGAAGCTTCAGGTACATTCATGATCAGTCTCCATTTGTCAAAATCTTATGATAACACATGGGTATTGGATACTAGGAGTGCTTATCATATCTGTAATTCGTTGTAGGTTCTAGCAGGACCTAGGAGATTAAAGAGAGGTGAGATGGTCCTTAAGATGGGCAAGGTCACTTTACATTTGCCTAGTGGAGCTATTATTGCATTAGATGCATGCTATTATGTTCTTTCTATTATCAAAAATATTAATTTCATTTCATGTTTGACAATTAGTGGATATAAATTAGTTTTTGAGAACAATGGTTGTTCGATAGCATTAGATGATGAGATCATCACAAGAGGAACATTGCATAATGATTTATTTATACTAGATACAGCTCCACACATCATAAGTGTAAGTGAGTCTAAGAGGAAACGAGAAGATGTGAACAATGCATGTCTATGGCATTATAGGCTAGGTCACATCCATGAGGGAAGGATTCAAAAGTTGCTAAAGAATGGATATCTAAATCCATTTGACTATGAGTCATATACGACTTGTGAACCTTGCCTTCGGGGAAAGATGACTAACTCTCTATTTAGTAGAACTGGAGAGAGAGCCACTAAGTTGCTAGAACTTATACATAGTGATGTATGTGGTCCCATGCCGACTCATGCCATAGGTGGTTACTCCTACTTCATTACTTTCACTGATGATTTCTCAAGATACGGACATATGTACTTGATGAAGTACAAGTCTAAGGCTTTTGAGAA
This sequence comes from Musa troglodytarum, assembly GCA_023547065.1. Taxonomy (NCBI): domain Eukaryota; kingdom Viridiplantae; phylum Streptophyta; class Magnoliopsida; order Zingiberales; family Musaceae; genus Musa; species Musa troglodytarum. The sequence goes on along the minus strand of CP097507.1, from coordinate 23,143,470 downwards.
ATTTAGAGAATATAAGAATGAAATGGAGAACCAAACTGGAAAGGGTATTAAAACCCTTCGATGAGATCGAGAAGATGAGTACTTAAGTACAGAGTTCACCCAGTTCCTCAAAGACCATGGGATTTTATCCCAAAGGACACCTCCTTATACACCGTAGCTTAATGGTGTATCAGAAAGGAGGAATCACATACTGTTAGATATGGTGTGTTCCATGATGAGTTTCGCTGACCTACCTATCTCATTCTGGGGATATGCCCTAGAGACCACAGCTTACCTTCTGAACAGAATTCCAACTAAGTCAGTAATATCTACTCCATATAAGATATGGAATGGGAAGAAGCCCGATCTTAAGGTTGTTAAGATTTGGGGCTGCCTTGCCCACATTAAGAGACATAACCCCGACAAGTTGGAATCTAGGATGAAATGGTGCAAGTTTATGGGATACCCTAAGGAAACTTGTGGGTATATTTCTCACCCTGAGGACCAAAAGGTCTTTATAGCCAAGAGAGTAGTGTTCCTTGAGGAGGAACAAATTCTTGGTGGAGACAATGAGAGCATGATAGAGTTGGGCGAGGTTGGAGAACCTAGCTCAAGCACCATTCCACAACCAGAATCTGTTTAGGTACCTAGCACATAAGTTCCAACTTTATATAGGTCCGGTAGAGTATCCCATCCTCCTGAGAGATTTGTGGGACATATCAAAAGAGAGGATGTTGAGGATATTGATCCTCAGATCTACGAGGAGGCTATTATGAGTATAGACTCTAGGACATGGCAAAAAGCCATGAATTTAGAAATGGATTCCATGTACTCCAATAAGGTTTGGAACCTGGTTGTTGCGCCTGAGGGTATTGTACCCATTAGCTACAAGTGGATCTTCAAAAAGAAAAATGAAGTAGATGGAAAGGTAGAGACCTATAAAGCAAGGCTAGTGGCTAAGGGGTATCGTCAAAGATAATGTATTGACTATGACGAAACTTTCTCACCCGTAGCTATGTTATATTCCATTCGAATTTTATTAACTATTGCAGCACACCATGATTATTTGATTTGACAAATGGACGTCAAAATCATATTCCTCAATGGCAACCTTAAGGAGGAGGTGTATATGATACAACTTGAGGGATTCGTATCCAAGGAAAACCCAGACAAGGTGTGCAGGTTACTTAGGTCCATCTATAGACTGAAGCAAGTTTTTCAAAGTTAGAACATAAGATTTGATGAGGTGATTAGCAGATCTTATGACTTTATTAAGAACGAAGATGAGCCTTGTGTGTACAAGAAGGTAAGTGGGAGTGCTATCACCTTTTTGATACTGTATGTGGATGACATCTTGATCATTGGGAATGATGTAGGAATGCTCTCCACAGTAAAGGCTTGGCTATCTAGGCACTTCTCCATGAAGGACTTAGGGAAAGCATCCTGCATATTGAGGATGCGGATCTATAGAGATAGATCCAAGAGGATGCTTGGCTTGTCCCAGTCTAAGTACATAGACACCATTGTCAAAAGGTTTGGCATGGAAAATTTCAAGAGAGGTCACATACAAATGAGACATGGAATATCACTTTCTAGGGGTATGCCCCCAAAGACTCATGAAGAAATGACACACATTGATAGGATACCATATGCCTCAATGATAGGATCTATCATGTATGCTATGCTATGTATAAGACTTGATATAGCATATGCTTTGAGTGTCACAAGCAGGTATCAGGCAGATCCAGGCTTAGAGCACTGGAAAGCAGTAAAATACATCCTTAAGTACTTGAGAAGGACTAAGGATCTTTTACTAGTATATGGAGGCAGTAGCCTCAGGGTCGAGGGCTACACGGACTCGAGCTTCCAGTCCAATGTCGATGATAGCAAGTCTAATTTAGGGTATGTGTTCACCTTGAATGGAGGAGCAATATACTGGAAGAGTTCCAAGCAAGACACTACTATTGACTCGACCACAAAGGCAGAATATATTACTGTGGTAGAGGCAGCAAAGGAGGGAGTCTGGATGAAGAAGTTCATCACAAATCTAGGAGTCATCCCAAGCAGTGAGGAGCTCATTCTGTTATAGTGCAACAACTATGGGGTGATTACTCAAATAAGGGAACCCGAGTCTCATCAGAAGTGTTCTAAGGAGGTTCCAACTTATTAGAGAGATCGTGGTCCGAAGAGATGTAGTAGTGGAAAGAGTTTCATCCGAAGATAACATTATAGATCCATTGACAAAGCCATTGACTCATATTATCTTTGAGCGTCGCAGAGGTCTGATAGGGATCAGACACGTAGGTGATTGGCTTTCGGTCAAGTAGGAGATTGCTAGTCATATGTGCCCTGCAAGCCAATCACATGAGTGATGATACTTGTGACTTGATATACTGATGGAAATCATCAATTTAGCAACCATACACCCCGATAGCTAAAGAGCTATGATACATATGGAATGCAAATTGACACCCTCCAACGAATTGAAACAAGGAGGATCGTTCAAGAATGAAGTAAGGGAAACTATTCTAATTACTTATCAATAGAAAATTGATGAAATAACTAGAATAGCACTTTAAATTCCCTTAAGACGCCACAAACTAATAAGTCTGATAAGTCAAAGAAAAAGCAAAGATTTGGTTTGAACGCCACAAGCAGAAAAGCCTGATAAGTTCTAAAGTTCATGCAAGAACTTAAAAACAAAACACTCACCGGTGTTGAAGAATTGTTATCTTTCCAAATTGTCTGTCTTACACTGAGAGTCAACCTCATTTATATAGTATGAGGATAGTACAAAGGGAATGAATGCATTAAATAACATTCATATTCCTAATTCATGAATTTTGGTAAACATGGCTGAATGGGCTTTTATTCTTCAAGATGAGGTCTTCAAATTTGTCTTTCTCTCTTCATGATCATATTGATCATTTTAGGCTCTTCTTGCAACCATAGAATCTTGATTGAGTCTTGACTAGCTTGATCTGGTTCATATCATTCCCCCATTCCTGGAAAAGATTCGCCCTAATCATAGCCTCCATCACCTACATCAAACAAAGATAGATTAGAAACATTGAATGTTGCATTAATGTTGCCATACTCACCGGTAGTTCCAATATGCATTGTCATTGATTTTTTGAAAGACTTGAAATGGACCATCTACTCTTGGCATTAGTTTAGACTTCCTATGACTAGGAAATCTTTCCTTCCTTAAGTATACCCAAACCCAATCACCAGGTTCGAACACTACTTGTTTTCGGACTTTGTTGTGTTGTTTCTCATATTATAGAGTTTTCTTTTCAATTTGTGTTCGGACTTTTTTATGCAATGCTTTGACAAAATCAGCTTTTTGCTTACCATCCAAATTGGCCTTTTCCAATGGTAAAGGTAGCAAATCTATAGGAGTTAATGGATTGAACCCATACACAACTTCAAATGGGGAATGGTTTGTTGTAGCATGCACACTTCTATTATAAGCAAACTCCACATGTGGCAAACACTCCTCCCAATTTTTTAAATTTTTTTGGATAACAAGTGGTTGAATACAACAATCTTGTACCCAACTTACTCCAAAGTGTTTTCCAAAAGTGGCTAAGAAACTTCACATCTCTATCACTCACAATTGTCCTTGGAATGCCATGTAACCTCACAATTTCTTTGAAAAATAGTCCCACAACATGTGTTGCATCATCTGTTTTATGGCAAGGAATGAAATGTGCCATCTTGCTAAACCTATCAACAACAACAAAAATAGAATCTCTCCCTCCTTTTGACCTAGGTAAACCTAAGACAAAGTCTATAGATATATCAACCCAAGGTTCACTAGCTATAGGAAGGGGTATATACAACCCATGAGGTATTACTTTAGATTTAGCTTGTTTACAAGTGATGCATTTCTCATACAATCTTTTAACATCCCTTTTCATGCGTGGCCAAAAAAAATTATCTATTAACACATCTAAAGTTTTTCTAACTCCAAAATATCTCATTAAACCTCCACTATGTGCTTCTCTTACAAGCAATTCTCTCATTGAACATTGAGGAACACACAGCTTGTTTTCTTTGAAAAGAAAACCATAATGTCTAAAGAATTTATCAAAACTCCTTTTCTCACATGCCTCGTAAACATTAGCAAAATCATAGTCAGAATTATATAAATCTTTAATGTATTCAAAAACCAATAATTTTGCATCAAGTTTAGATATTAGAGCATACCTTCCAGAGAGAGCATCAGCGATCACATTTTCCTTACCTTGTTTGTACTTGATGATGTATGGAAAAAATTCAATAAACTCCACCCATTTTGCATGCCTACAACTTAGCTTTTGGATTTCCTTGGTCTCTTCTGGGTTGCATCTATATGCTGGCCTATTTGGTATGCTTGCACCTGGAATGAAATCAATTTGATGCTCAATTCCTCTAATTGGTGGCAAACTATTGGGAACTTCTTCAGGAAAGATATCCTCATTTTCCTGCAAAAGATTAACAATAACACTAGGCAAACTTTTATCAATTTTGTTAGAAGAAATCAAAATGTCCTTGTACATAAGTACAAGTAAGGGCTGCCTCATGATTAAGGCCTTTTTTACATCACTCATTTTGGCATAAACACTCATTTTTCTTTCACTCAAGCCTTCCTTGTTTTCTCTCCCTTGTGTTTTTCAATACTCTTATTTTTATCACTCATCTCATTTTTTTTTTTCTCTTTCTTGCTCCCTTCCAAAAGTTTTGGTTAATGAAGACTCAAGCTCCTCATACTGTTGTTTTATGCACATCCGATCTTCAAGAATTGTCTTCGGAGGCAACGGTCCAAGCTGATATTTTTGTCCATCCATGATCAAGGAATAACGGTTCTTGAACCCATCATATATTACCCTACGATCATATTGCCATGGTCTCCCCAACAACATGTGACCAACATACATAGGTACCATATCACACCAAACTTCATCCTTATATCTACCAATTGAAAAATGAATTAACACTTGCTGATTTACCTTTACTACACCACTATCATTCAACCATTATAACTTGTAAGGTTTTGGATGTTTGATAGTAGGCAATTTCAGTTTCTCCACGAGCAAGGTACTTGCCACATTGGTACAACTTCCACTATCAACAATCACATTGCACAACTTATTAGCAATCAAACAATGAGTATGAAACAAATTTTCACGTTGTTCACCATGTTCATCATTTTTACTTTGTAAACTAAGTGTGCGTTGAATAACCAAAATTTCACCTTTAGCATACTCTACGTCACTAGTATCCTCTGGAATGTCATCATCATCCTCTCTTTCACTTTCAGATTCTATATTCCCATCTCTTATAATCATAACTCTCTTATTAGGACATTCACATGTTATATGTCCATGCCCAAGGCACTTAAAACACTTAATACCTCTACTTTGATTAGGTTGATTCTCACCTTTACCCTTGTTGCCAAATTCATTTTTGCCTTTAATTCCATCAATTTTAGGCTTAACAATGGGTTTATCATCCTTTTTACTCCAATTCGGTTTCCAAGATGAAGAAGAACCCGAATAAGGTTTTGAATCATACCTTGTGCCTTTTCTTTTGAGTTGTCTCTCAATCTTCATGGCCTTATTCACCATATCCTCAATCTCTACATTGTGCTGCAATTCCACAAGATCAGCAATGTTCTTGTTTAATCCACTCAGGAATCGAGCCATTGTAGCCTCACGGTCTTCCTCAACATTAGCCCTTATCATGGCTATCTCCATCTCCTTGTGATATTCATCAGCGCTCATGGAACGTTGTGTCAAAGTTTGCAGTCATTGATGCAAATCCCGATAGTAATGACTTCGGACGAATCTCCTTCTCATGATTTGTTTCATCTCTATCCAAGTCTCTATGGGCCTTTCACCATTTCTACGCCTGTCTTTACATAATTGATCCCACCAAATTATAGCATAATCACAAAATTCAACAGCAGCTAATTTTACATTTTTCTCTTCGGAGTAGTTGTGATATTCAAAGATTAGCTCCACTTTTCGCTCCCACTCCAAATATGTATCCGGATTATTTTTCCTTGAAAAGAAGGAATTTTCATTTTGATGCTGCCTATGTTTCGTCCACACCATCAAAACATCCTCTCCTAGTTTGTCTCAGTAGGATTAACATTTTGACCAATTAGAGTGACTTGGTCATCGAGATCATCTCTATCATTATATTCATCATGGACGAATGCTGGTTGTCTCCTACGCCGTGGTTCACCTTCCAATCTATTAATTGCATCATCATACCTTTCTAGATGATCTCTTACATCTCCTATCACTTTGAACATACGTTCAAATTATTGCATTGCTTGAAGCAAAAGATCATTTGATGAAGAACTCGCCTTTTCTTTAGACATATTTGCAACCTGAAAAATAAAGTTAGAATAGCCTCACCAACACTCTCTCACGTGTTTCACTCCACTCGTATTTTCACACAATGTTTGGCTTTTTTTTCTCGATATTGATCTCACCACTCTTGCCTTTTACCTCTTGTTTTGTTCTTTGAGTTCTTAGATTAACTAAGAAACTTAAACAAACAATTCAGATTGTGGCAATTCAAGGGTATTGAAATTGGACATAAAAGCAAAAAAAAAATGTAAGCCAAGTTTAAAGGAGTGTGTAAATACACTTCAATAATAAGCAAAGATTAGAATTCAAGCATCAAATGAATTAAAGAAGATTTTCTGGAATAAAAAAAATTCCAAACTTGAAACAAGAATTCAAAATAATGAAGATAGAATTCTGTAATTTGTAAGAAGTCCTTGAATTCATATGTTTTTTTTATTTTGATCTCTTTCTTTCTTTCTTTCTTTCCTTCTTTTTTTTTTGACCTTTGAACTTCTCCTCTCTTTTTTTTTAATCTTTGATTTCCACTCCTTTTTTTACTTTTGATTTTCTTTCTCTTTTTTTTTTTGAACTTTCTGCTCTCTTTCTTTTTTTTTTGACAATAAAGTGAGGGAAAAAAAATGAAGAACAAACAGTAATAGCACAAGAAACACAACAATAAGGAGAAAGGAAGAATAGCAATTATGGATATTGCGATAAGAGAATAGAAAAAAGATAACAAATAAATGGATAAGCAAACCTCAAACTTGAGCCGTGCTCTGATACCAAATGATGGAAATCATCAATTTAGCAACCATACACCCCGATAGCTAAAGATCTATGATACATATGGAATGCAAATTGACACCCTCTAACGAATTGAGACAAGGCGGATCATTCAAGAATGAAGTAAAGGAAACTATTCTAATTACTTATCAATAAAAAATTGATAAAATAACTTGAATAGCACTCTGAATTCCCTTAAGACGCCACAAACTAACAAGTCTGATAAGTCAAAGGAAAAGCAAAGATTTGGTTTGAACGCCACAAGCAGAAAAGCCTGATAAGTTCTAAAGTTCATGCAAGAACTTAAAAACAAAACACTCACCGGTGTTGAAGAATTGTTATCTTTCCAAATTGTCTATCTTACACTAAGAGTCAACCTCATTTATATAGTATGAGGATAGTACAAAGGGAATGAATGCATTAAATAACATTCATATTCCTAATTCATGAATTTTGGTAAACATGGCTGAATGGGCTTTTATTCTTCAAGATGAGGTCTTCAAATTTGTCTTTCTCTCTTCATGATCATATTGATCATTTTAGGCTCTTCTTGCAACCATAGAATCTTGATTGAGTCTTGACTAGCTTGATCTGGTTCATATCATATACACTCTTTATTTTTGCTTATTATTTTTAGGCATGTTATCACTTTATCTTGCGTGTTGCATATATTGTGATGTCTTTGGATCTATGCAATGAGAATCGGATCATGATGAGATTACGATAATGAGACCGATTCACCTTTAAACATAGACCCTAAATAATCCCGGTCATAGGTTACTCGAGAGGGACATCGAGATAACCGGATAGACTAGTGTGCTGTATACCCATCCATATGATGGAGGTGGCTGGTCTCATAGCTACTCGTGTGGAGACACTAAGGATACAGTACAGGTGCTCATTGGAGAATGAGTTCACTAATTGATCCGCTTACGGAATGCTGGATGGTTATTGATGCCTCATATCAGATAGCGATTCCGTAGTCCCAATAGTATATCTGGTCCTTAGACTTGAGACAACAAGGATGTCCTGTATGAGTACTCTACTCTTTGATACCGAACTTATAGGTTTGGAAGTTTCAGATCTAATACAACCAGTTATTGGGAGTGGTAGCTAACCTTACGAGAGCTATTGAGTATCAATAGAGGATTATCCACTCTCGGTATCATGAGAGGAGTATCTTATGTATTCTTGCTCAAACAAATCCTTGGCCAAGGTTATTCGGATTGAGAGAGAAAAAGTTCTCTAGGAGAATCCGATAAGAGCGAGACTCGAGGAGAGACCATTTGGGCCTGACAACACCATGCCCGGTATAGGGTCTCTAAGATATTAGATGGATAAGGGACTATAGATACATGATAACTGAGGACAGATAGGTCCAAAGGATTAGATTCCCCTATATCGGCTAGGGATTGCGGCGTAGTAGCCTAATACGTCCGTAGTCGATGAGTCGGGTGAATTATTATGGAGATAATGATTCACTAAGTCAGAAGGAGTTCTAACAAGTATGACTCACGGCCAGCTCGATATTGGGTCTAGAGGGTCATACACATATAGTAGGTGTTGCGACGAGTAGAGGTTTGGATATGAGATATCCATCGGAGCCCGTATCTTATTGGTTATCCAATAAGCCCTTGAATTATTGGATAATAAGATGAGATCCAATAAGAGCTAATAAGTGATTATTGGGTAGAGACCCATTAATCTAAGAGGCTTGGGTAATTTGATAGAGATCCAATACCCAATAGGGTCGGATCCATTAGGGTTTACAAGGGGCCTCTATAAATAGGATAGAATTGAAGGCCCATAGGCTAGGGGGGTTCTCTCAATAGCTACATTCTATTATCCTCTACTCAAGAGAGGATATTAGAACCCTTATGGATTCTAAGCTTGGGGTTGATCTCTATAGGGGATCGGCCTCCTTGGAACTCTATAGGGGTTCCTTCCTCCAAGTTGCTGCTCAAAGGCTGCTAAAAAATTGATCTATTTCTTTATAAAAAGAGGGTGAATACATGGCTATTTATAGGGCTTCTGAACCCCAACTCCTAATAGGACTCTTACTCAAGACTCCTACTTCTAACCAACTCCTACTTCTAATTAGGACTCCTTCTCTAGTAGGACTCCTAATTCTAATAGGACTCTTTCCCTAATAGGACTATTTCTCTAATTGGACTTCTACTTCTAATAGGACTCTTTCTCTAATAAGCAACCTAACCCTAACCTAGTCGGCCTCTTCACCTCTTTAATAGGGGTCAGCTAGATAGGATTTACATGAATGCCCTTATCAATTAGGACTCTCATAGCTAGAGTCCTAACAGACTTGCCCTCTTCAAATCAGCCTTGTCCTCGAGGCTGACGTTCTATGAATTCTGGGAATGTGATCTTCAAGTCGTCATAGTTCTCCTTAGTGGCATCTTCTGCTGGTAGGTTCGCCCACTATATTAACACTTCAGTAGCAGGTCGTCATCGTCGAATCACGATCCGTCGATCAATAATGGCACTTAGTTGGGTCTGGAGCTCACCTTGGGTAGTCATATTTAGTAGATGGCTTTGGGCTGTCTCATGTTGTCCTAACTTGAGCTTCAAACACGATACATAGAAGACTAGATAAATTCGGGAGCTGGCGGGTAAGTCCAATCTGTATGCTATTGCTCCGATGCGCTCCAAAATTTGCTAGGGTCCATAAAATTGAGGTGAAAGCTTCATAGATGCTCTAGTTTGGATTGATGTTTGCTTGTAAGACTAGAGCCATAGGAAGACCCAATCTCATACTAAAAATTCTCTTTCACCTTTGTGTTGATCATATTACTGTTTTATCCTTGCTTGTGCAGTGAAATTATCTTTTAGCAACTTCAGCATTTTGTCTCTGTCCTGTAGTTCTCTGTCTACTTGTTCTACTTTAGAGGTGCCCTGTATCTAGAATAACTCTATCCAAAATTTGCTTGTGAAGACCCTATCACGATCACTTATAATAGATCTCAGCATCCCATGTAATTTTATAATATTCTCCATAAAGATTCGAGCAATACTAGAAGCAGTGTAGGGATTACGGATGGCACAAAAGTGAGCATACTTTGTAAGGCGATCAACCACGACAAAAATTATACCTTTTCCTTGTGATGAGGGAAGCCCTTCGATGAAATCCATTAATATATCAGTCCATATTGATTCTGGGATGGGTAGAGGTTGCAACTTTTTGAGACTTGCCACTGTCTCACCTTTGTGTCGTTGACATACATCACATTGTGCTACAAATTCAGTAATAATATTTTTCATCCCTATCCAATAAAAATTTTACTTAATTCTGTTATAAGTTCTAAGGAACCCGGAGTGCCTGGCCGTAGGTGTGGAATGCATCTCTTGAAGGATGGTCTTTATGCAAGTAGAATTTGGCACAAGCACAATGCATCCCTTATATCGCAAGTCCTTTGAGTCTCAACTATAATGAGCCACGGATCTTAGTGCTTCCTCCAATTTTTTTTTATGATTTTACTCGTTTCTGGATTATCTTGCCATTTCCTCCTAATATCCTCAAGGAAGTCGCTAGTCAAAAGTGAAACAGTCGAAAATTCAGTTTGCTCGAGTAACTGCGAAAGCACATCTGCAACAACATTATCCTTCCCCTTTTTGTAAGTTATTTCATAATCATATCCAAGAAGCTTCGTTACCCATTTTTGCTACTCGAGGCAAGATATCTTCTGCTCTAAGAAATATTTTAGGCTCTTATGGCCGGTCTTGATATGAAAGCGTCGCCCGATTAAGTACGGTATCCATTGGGACACCGCATGCATAATCACGAGCATCTTCTTATCGTAAATAGTCATCTTGAGATGGGAAGGAGATAATACCTTACTGGTATAAGTGAGGGGACGGCCATCTTGCATTAGTACAGCACCAATTCTGACTCCGGAGGCATCGACTTCAATAATAAAAGTCTTGTCGAAGTTAGGTAACGCTAGTACGGGCGTTATTATCATTGTGACTTTAAGTTCATTGAAGGTAGTGGTGGCTTTGTCCGACCACTGGAACACATCTTTTTTTAGCAAGGATGTAAGGGGTGCACTGATCTTTCCATAGTTTTTCATGAACTTACGGTAGTAACCTATTAAACCGAGAAAGTCACGCAGCGATTTTATGTTCCTCGAGGTTGGCCAGTTCTGCATTGCTTTAATTTTAAAGGGGTCCATTGCCACCCCTTCCTCTAATATGATATGCCCAAGATATTCCATCTTTTGTTGAAGAAAGCTGTACTTCATTTTTTTGACAAAAAGAACATGTTCTCACAAAATTGTCAAAACAAGTCGTAAGTGCTGAATATGACTTTCAAGAGAAGGACTGTAAATAAGGGTATCATTAAAGAAAATCAACACAAACTTACAAAGATAACTCTGGAAAATATCATTCATAAGGCTCTGGAAGGTGGAGGGAGCATTGGTGAGACCAAAGGGCATTACCAGAAATTCATAGTGACCGTTGTGCATTCGAAAGGTAGTTTTCGGTATATCTTCTTCGTACACTCGTATTTGATAATACCTGGATCGAAGGTCCAGCTTTATGAAGACTCGTGCTCCCTTTAATTCATTAAGCAATTCATCTACTACTGGAATAGGGTACTTGTCCTTGACGGTTATACCGTTGAGAGCTCAGCAATCAACGCACATTCGCCATGTTCCGTCTTTCTTTCATACGAGGAGCACCGGTGAAGATTAGGGGCTGCAACTTGGCTGAATAACTCCTGTTTCAAGCATCTCATTTACAATCCTTTCTATTTCATCTTTCTGAGATGTGGATATTGATATGGCTGAGTATTTGCTGGAGGTTTTCCTGGAATAATCGGTATACGATGATCATGCCGGCGGTTAGGAGGTAGGCTGCGTGGTTCGTCAAATATATCTGAAAATTCAGCAAGCGAGGGAAGTAGGTTTGGATCTTCAAATTTGGTTGGCTCTCCCTTAGATTGCTGCTCAAGTTGTACTAAAAAGCTACTGTATACTTTGTGCAAAACTTTCTCCATTCGTTGTGTGCAAATCGTCGTTACGTCGCCCCCACGTTTCTCGTACAGTATCACCTATTTCCCCTTGCTGTAAAATTTCATAATTAATTTTAAAAAATTTTAGAAAATATCACCTAATGTTGTCAACCATTTGATGCCAAGCATGGCCTCATAATCATCGAGAGGGAGAGGAAAAAATCTGCAATTATCTCTTGGTCCTGCAACAATAGTTTCACCCGTGGGCACCTACGATCACACTTCAAAATTCATCCATCTACGACCTTAACATCGAACCTGCTATAATTCTCAATAGGTAAGGCCATCCGAATAGCAACCTTGCTATTCATAAAATTATTAGTGCTCCCGGTGTTAATAAGAATGGTGATCGGTTGTTGCTTCAGAAATCCTCCCACTTTTATTATTTACGGGTTCGAGTAACCGGCAAAGGCATGCATCGTAATATCTATTGGCTGCTGTTCTTCATCCATGACCCCTTCCTCATGCTCCTGGACCTCCTCCTTCATGTCTTCAAGAGGTTCAATCAGTAGGAGGTGTCCCCTTTTGCAGCGATGATCGCGGTTCCATGGCTCGTTGCAATGCCAACAAAGACCCTTTGTTAATCAATCACATAGTTCTTCTCTTGTCAATTTTTTTAGCAGCGAAGGACAGCTGAGAGCAAAAGGGGGTTTATATACTGAGGTTCTAGGAGTTGTTCTCATCCTTCAAGCATCTTGGCTGAGCCATTCTTCTTGTATTTGGGCAAAAGAAATCGTAGCCATCACAGTACGGGGCTGTCGCGCCTTAACTTCCCCTTTTATCTCTAGCTTGAGTCCTTCGATGAATGTTACTAACAATTGATGGTCAGTCCAATCACAAGCAAGGTAGGATAGCTTCTCAAACCTGGTTTGGTACTCTTGAATCGTAGAGGATCGTCGAATCTTTGCGAGTTGGCCGTTGATATTTTCATACTCCATAGGTTCGAAACTGTTCAGCAGTGCGTTCTTAAATTGATTCCACATCGAAGCTCCATGATTATATTCCAGCCAATTGAACCATTGAATAGCATCTCCTTTAAGGTGGATGATAACAATCTCCACCATAGCATTATCCGATGTTCGGTAGTAGCGAAAGTAACGTTCGGCGCGCGAAATCCACCCCATCGGGTCTCCTTCTTCCCATCGTGGGAAGTCCACCCTCATGCATGGCTGAAGCATGTCCAAGGGCTGTCCCTCCTATGGGGTCATTTCTGAATTCTCTTCTTGCTGCAATTTGGTTGGACTCGGTGGTTGTCCAATTCTGAACTCTGCAAACAAAGCACGCAATTTGTCTTCTAAGCGTGATTCAAGCCGTGATTCAATCCAAGATTCTCATGCTTCAAATTTAGCATCAATTGGATCTTGAGAAGCCATAGCATATGCCTGTAGATCAGAGATGCCCTTGTCTTTTTTCTATTGATGGGTTAATGGTATGGGATGGTGGAAGGTTCGGACAATAGATCGGTGATAGAAGGGTTCGGCTGTAATAGTTTACTACTTTGGGCTACGATTTTTGATGTTGTTAGGGTTATAAAACTAAGTTATGATAGCTGAATCTTAAGGCTAGATGGATGCCCTAAAGACATCTTGGTTGGTGGCAGCAAGGTGGCTAGGGTTTGGTAGGTTACGGAGGAGAAAAAGGACAAAGGTGCAGCATCAGAATTTTTGCCGAATAAATTTCAGTAGTAAAGATGCAATTTTTTTTCAGAAATTTTCAATAGAGATTCAAGAAAAACTTAAAGGGAATCTACTAGTAAGGGAGAGGTAATGCTGTTAAAAATTTCATAGAAAGAAATGACAGCAAGAGGTTCAGCAAAATTAAGGATCTGGAGAGGTACTATAGCAGATTTTTATGTCTAAAGTGCAGCAGTTTAGACGTAAAAGATAAGTGGCTTATATTGAGAATTTTTTAACAAAACTAAAGGAAAAAACCACTGTTAGGAAGTGTCAAAGCCATCGTAAAAATTTTGTAGAGATTTGGATAGAAAAAATATAGTAGCAAGATCAAAAAATCACTGAAATTCTACAGAGCAACTTTCATTGTAGAGATGAAAACTTTATGATGAAAAGTTTATGCAGCAACATAGGAACGAATTTTTTATATTTTTTGAATAAGGATAACTAAATTGCAGTAGCAGTAAGGTAGATAACCAGAACTTGTTGCAATTCATGAAAAGATCAAAGGATGATCTACGATGGTGGAGATGACGGCGGAATTCGGTAATGATCTTCTAAGCAATTATGGGAATTGCTTTGGGCGGTTGTGGAGGGCTGGTGGATGGCTGTGGAAGGGCAGCGAGATGCCAAGAATACTACTATGATACAAAGTATTAGAACCCTTATGGATTCTAAGCTTGGGGTTGATCTCTATAGGAGATCGTCCTCCTTGGAACTCTATAGGGGTTCCTTCCTCCAAGTTGCTACTCAAAGGCTACTAAAAGATTGATCTATTCCTTTATGAAAAGAGGGTGAATACATGGCTATTTATAGGGCTTCTAAACCCCAACTCCTAATAGGACTCTTACTCAAGACTCTTACTTCTAACCAACTCCTACTTCTAATAGGAATCTTTCTCTAATAGGACTCACACTTCTAATATGACTCCATTTCTAAGAAGCAACCTCTTCAACCTAACTAGCCTTTTCACCTTTTTTTAATAGATAGATACATATCAATTTGGACTCTCATAGCTAGAGTCCTAACAGAGGAGCATCGTCGTAGTCCCTACCGTGTGGATACCACTGGAGAGGAGGATGCTTGACCTTCTTAATCTTCTCCTATAGATCTGTAGGGATTCAAGGATACACGATCTCCCTAGGTACTTTTTTTACACATGCAGTTTTCGTAGATTTATTTTTTAAGCACACCGATCTTCGCACGACGATGGAACCTTTCGTGGAAATCCAAGGTTAAAGTTTTCTATTCTTCCACTGCGCATCAGATGTCGGCCCCTTATATTTCCCAACAGTGGTATCAGAGCAAGGTTGTTCGTGCGAAGATCGAATCTTAAACTACGTGTATTATGATTTAGAACAGTTTTTATCGTCAAAATCATTGACGCAAAAGCGGAAAATGGTAGCAACTGTTGCTGTCCTTGCTGCCTTCACAAGGCTTCTTGCAGCCTTAGCTACCGCCATCGGCCTACTCGCAGCAACGACGGCTGCGGGTGGCGCCGAGCATAGGTGGCCTGCCCACAAGGGCGGGCAGCACCTGCACCTGCTTGCAGTAGCCCTGCCCGCAAGGGGCGGGCGGCGCTTGTGGGCGCTGGACCGCCCGTAAGGGGCTGCGCCAGTGCCGCCCGCGAGGTGCAACGCTAGTGCCGCCCGCGGGGTGCAGCGCCAATGCCGCCCGCAGTGTGCAGCACTAGCGGTGCCCACGGGTTGCCGCGCCAGTGTCGCCCGTGGCGGCTCGCCCACAAAGGGGTGGGACCACCTACAAGGGGCTGCGCCAGCACCGCCCGTGGGTTGCAGCGCCAGCAAAGGCAATGGGCGCACTGCCCCGAAAGGGCAGCGGGCGCATTGGCCCGTAAGGGCAATGATTGTGGGCGCTGCACCCATCGACTATGGCAACAACCGCAGGGGCGCCCGCCCGCTGCGATGGGACCATGTGCTGCGATGGGACCACGTGCTGCAATGGATTGCTCGCGGGCTATGGCCGCCATTGGTAGGGTGGCAGCGACCATAGCCACAACACAACGAGCAGAGTAGTGAGGGAATTAGGGCTTTCAGGGCAAAAGATAGTTTTGCCCTTGGGAATTATAGAAATTTCAATGTTGTCCATTTGGTTGAATGACCAAAATACCCTTCGAAATTCAAAAAATTCCTATATATCCCTATTTTCAAAAAATATTAGTTAATTAAAATGTTTAATTAACTATTATAATTTATCTAGTAGTCCTAAATAATAACATATACATGTGTTGTATGATGTAGACAGATGATCATGGACCATGTGATGTGATGTTTGTATATGTGATTATTATTATTGGGGCCTACGAGCCTCTATTTTTCTCGTTTATTGTCGGGCTTATGTGCTTGTAATTTATTGTAATTACACGAGGAGGTGTAGCAGGAACGGAACCCACGAGGTCGAGACGGATGATTCGACGCATTGTCACGTGTCTGTCACGGACAAATTGTAAACGGCTTGTTCAGTATAATGCTTATGTATGTCCATGTCCTTTTCGGTTTGTTCTAGATTGTAAAGCTTGTAAAGGGCTTACCAAAGGCTAAATGCTCCATTTGAGTGAGTTTGGTAGTCATTGTCGGCTTGTACATAAAGTTTGCATTAGGTGGACACTTGTACTACATTTCAGTCTGTAGTGGACTAATTTTATACCTTTGTTATGCAACCATTCTGAGCTTGTGATATCCATGGTTGGAATTTGCATTGGCTATAAAGTGTTTGCTAAAAGGGTTGCTTGTGGATCCTGTGTGAAGCGCTTTCTCTATCCCGTCTTCTCTTTTGCAAGTCCTAAGGGATCGTTAGAGATTTCGGGGAGGTTGGCTTTTGCGGGCTGACATGCAATGATGCCGCATAGCTTAGGCAAAACAAGCTAAGTCCATGACAGATGGTATCAGAGCGGGACAAGCACACATAGAAACACTTAGCATGCAAATGTGAGGGACCTAGCGGGGCTGCGTTGAGGGCAGCCAACATGCATGATCATTTGGTAACGGACATGGAGTTGTAGGGAAAGGAGTCGCTCAGAGGAGCAGGCATCTGAGAATGACATTCAGAAGAATGACCAACCTTTTGCGTAAGAGGCACCACGAGGATAAACAAGCTAAGAAGAATTGTGTAGCGGACAAAGGTTGGGATGGCTAAGTTCGAGCAATGGCTCGACATTGGCACCCAAACTTGACGATGCTCGAGGCAAGCAGGGCGCTTGGCAAAGGATAAGATCGTGCAAGGTGGAGTGGGTTGTTCAACGATCGAAAGAGTTGTGCAAAGCTCACAGAGGTGAGGGGAGTTGCAAACTCAAGGAATTCGATACTCATGCAAGGGCTTGTATGCGGACGATGGACTGTCCATGGCCATCCCAAGGCAGTCGAAGGTCGACGCCATGGAGCATTGAAACTTTCTCTTCAGCATGTGCAGAATACTTTTATAAGAGGCTGAAGTATGCAGTAGGTTCAACATGTTGCTAGACCCAGAGGGGTGTAGTGGGAGCTGTATTGTCGAAGAGTCGCAAGCTAGCAGGTGCGTTTGTAGAGACAAAATAGTGCACGGTTTGTTCAGCAAAGGCGAAGTGGTCCAAGGGGATGGTAGTCTCTAAAACTTCCAAAGGGAAGGAGACAAAGAGAGAAGTTGCTCCAACGGGACAGATATCTAGGAGGGATAAGTCCCAATTCTCTAGAGGGAGAATCATGTACAATGAACCACACTGGTTGAGGAGTACCTCAAAACAAAGCTCGATGGATTGAGCGAGCAACGAGGAGTCGTTGCATGATCTCGCAAGTGGCAATACGTTGGTGGACGCATAGCGAGATCAAGTGGGCAACGACCGAAGGTAACACAAAGTGAAGGTACACTTGGAGCCGATAGGAAGATCGGATTCAACAGAGGGTTGACCCGTGGAATGGTGGGCATGAGGGCCACCATTAACGCAATGTCAATCGAGAAGCAGAGCAACTTGGGGGTAACTTGGTGATGTACCCAAGCCGCATGAAGGGAGTTGGCATAAAAGATAGAACATGGAGCGAAGGCTTGGAGCTTTTCTTAAACGGAGGTCAAGGACATGAACTCTTACAGAGGTAGGAGCAGAATCATGTCGTTCCATGGGTTTCTTATTTTGATAGAGCAGACTCATCTTGCATGGTGCCAAAGACGAAGGAAACTTTGAGGCACATGCACCTTATCTCGGTGAAGCATTTGACGGAGGAACTAAGGTGACACCGCTTGCAGAGGAGATGTTGGTGTCAGAAGGCCTTGGCACGGGGTAAGAAGATGTAGAGGCAACTACTCTTGAAGAATATGCCACAATGTTGCTATTCGAGTTACCATGAGGAAAGTGGTGCACAGTGAAGATTGTGCTAGTAGGGGCAGAGACCTAGGATCTAGACAATGGTGCACCAATTTCAGCAAAGTCAGGGGACTTCAGAGGAGTTGCTAGGCGATGGACTATCCTAGAGCTAGGCTTCGTCCAAGTGTGACCCGAGAGCGGGTGGACGAAGGTCAATTGCCAAAGGAGCGAATAGAATCAAAGGTGGTAGAGGCCCTGCGATGTGTTGACGGAGTCCACACATAGAGAGATCGCAGTTTGAGTTCATACCACAAGGATTAGAATGCAAGGAGATGCCACCAAGAGGCGACATGATGCAGCGGATCATGGTGGAATGGTTCGTGGCAATGCGACACACATGGTGAGTCCCATGTGGAGACTAGATCATATAGAGGTATGATTGAGAGCGTGATTGGGAGCTCCACTTCAGTGAATAGCACGATAGCAAGAAGAGCTATGGATTCAAGCAGTGAATGCTATGGTACCGCAGAGGCGGGTCTTTCGTGTGTGCATCGAAGGTTGCATTGAATGGAAACCTTGGACATTAGCTTATGGGGGCTATGCACTATCAAGGAAGAAGTTCAGATGCAAGTACCAATGAGTCCCATGGGGGGGGGACTAGATCATGCAGAGATATAATCAGAGTAGCTGAAGAGTTGGACTGCTTTAGAGCTCACATTCGCTTAAGGGAGCCCGACAAGTCAGAGGACAAGGCCAAGCGAACGTTGCGACCAATGAAGCTAAGGAGAACAGAAGCGGTGCAAGCCCTGCAACATAATGGCGGAGGCCATACATGGGAGTTGTAGTTTGTCTTTCCATCGACCAAGTGGATCTGCTCAAAGAACATAGAGGTGTTGAAGCAGGTGGTCGAAAAAAGGGCGAGGAAGTAATGACGAGTCTAGAGGGACTCAACTACCCAAAATCGAGCATCGGTTAGAATGGAGGTGGACTCAGAAGAGTGTCACAGTGCTGTAGAGGCAGATCTATTGATCGTGAAGAAGGGACACAGATACGAGAAAATGGATAGTAGTGCCATGGGTATGGTAGCGCCATGGTACCACAGAGGCGGGACTTCCGTGGAGTCATCAATCCCTTACTCTCATAGAGGGTCGTGATATGAGTCGTGGAGGAGGAGAATATTGTGGCAAACTCCATATACCATGATAAGGCTGAAAGGCAAAGGCCAGGGAACTTCGTAAGACCGGTGTCAATGGATTTCTCATCAAGAGAGTTGTAAGTGAAGGACTTTAGGTCAATGTAGGAGTGCAGGACCAAGAAACGAAGCAGGCAATATGCAGTGCTGTACCTTTGCTACTCAGAGGAGTAAGTGATAGAAATGATATAGAAGGCGGTACAATCCCAAAGGCGATCAAATCTATCAGAGACTTGCTCCAAGTTGGAGTGATAACTTCTTGCATTCCAGAAGTTCAATGGCATTAAGAAGGTGAATCACAGTAGCTGACTCAGCGCAAGGATTGCAAACACTTCAAGTGCTTCGGAAGTATGAGATAAGAGCAGACAAAGTCTAGTAACTAGCTCGATGCATGAAGTACAAACTCGAGGAGGAGTGCGAAGTCAAGTAACCTTTGCCTTCTCAACTCTCAAGAGAATAGGTAAAACCGAGTACCCCAGCTCTCTTAGTTATCCAGTAGAGGAGCTCTGCATAGATTTGAAGACCCTTCGAAAAGATGAATGGATAACAATAGTTATCAAGTCCTCACCAATGGTGATCAGTGCTACCGGGAGTAGATTGTTAGCTTCATTTCCCAACTGAATGACAATCGAAAGCGGAAGTAATGCAAACCTACTTGGATGAGACAACTGTTGAATCTCAAATTTTGATGATGAAACTAATTGATTGTGGTTTATTGTTTAACTACATTTTGATTTATGCAGGTCTACTATCGATCAGGATTAGACAGTTGACGCTGGAGAATTGACGTTGTGCTGGAGGTGATCACGTAAGGATATTGGATGTCGAGCTAGAGGTTTGGTCAACAATCGACAGAAGGCTTCGTACATCGGGCATCGGGCCAAGAAGAGCGTGTTGTGTCAAGGATATCAGGGTTGCGGAGGTCAACCGCCGATTGGGCAATGGACCACAAGAGAGGATGATGTGCCAAAGAATCGGACGAAGCGCCAACCAATGATGTGCCGAGCAACTGAATGTCAATTCGCATTGTAATAACTATCTAGATCGAAGTAGAGTTTTTGTTTATGTGTGTGCAGGATTAACTACGATGATGATGAAGACGTAAAGTGAAACAAAGTATCGGAAGACAAGTGTGATGGATCGTTGGGAGTTCAAGAGTTCGATGGAAGTCTGAAGATTCATTGGGAGTGTTGCCGAAACCGGTAGAGAACGAGTAGGGAGTTTGCCGAAGGGTTTTCGGAAGTTCGCCGGAAGGTTCGTAGGAAGTTTACGGAGCTTACCAAGAAAGATCGGAGCTTGCCAAAGAAGCTCGGTGGAACTCACCAAGATCATCGTGAAGTCCGGGAGCTTGCCGAGAGTCCACAGAATGGTTTCTGAGGGTTCGTCGAAAGACCACCAGAAGTTTACCGAAAGCTTGCTGAAAGAAGTCTTGTCTTATGGACTTTGTAATAGCTTAGAAAATATCTTTAAAATTCATAGTTAGCACATAATTTGGTTTAGGATTAGGTGTCAATCCTATAAACCAAATTTGGGCCAATTCAGACTTCATTTGGATCGGTTTCGATCGAGTTTTCGGTCGAAACCAGTGGTGAAATGACCTGGGCGGTGGCACCGCCCAGTGGCCAAACCAGGCGGTGGAACCGCTTGTGCCAGGCAGTGGTACCACCCACCAGCCAAGCCCCAGGTGGTAGTACTGCCCAGCCTGGGGTGATACCACTGCCCAGCGCCAGAAGGCAACGGTGGTAGCATCGCCTACCTTGGGTGGTGGAACCGCTTGTGCACTGTCA
The DNA here is from genome assembly GCA_023547065.1 of Musa troglodytarum. Taxonomy (NCBI): domain Eukaryota; kingdom Viridiplantae; phylum Streptophyta; class Magnoliopsida; order Zingiberales; family Musaceae; genus Musa; species Musa troglodytarum. The sequence continues at coordinate 23,122,392 of CP097507.1, read as the reverse complement.
GTCTGACGACTAACAGGCGGTAGCACCGCCTCTGACAGGTGGTAGCACCGCCAGCATCGGGAAACCCAAACAGAATTCAAATTTGGAGCTCAAATTTGAATCCTCTTTAGATCTATAAATACCCCGCCCCCCCTTTCTCAACTGAAAGGAGAACCCTTTTGAGAGTTAGAAATTGAGCAAAAGGCTTGGGAAAGTCTAGTTTTCAATAGCTTGTGTTCACCTCCTTCTTTTCTCCTTAAAAAATCTATAAGAGTGTGAACTTCTTGTAAAAGGGTTGTAAGAGGGGTGTTTAGTCCTTCTCCTTCAAAAGGATTTGCTAGTGGAAGTTGGGAGCCTCATCGGAAAAGGCTTTGGAAGTGGATGTAGGTCGGATGACCGAACCACTATAAATCGATTTGCATTTACTTTCTTGTAACTTACATTGCTGCAAACCATCTTCATTTACTACCTTACTTACTCAACTTCCTCTTCATCTTCATACGTATCATTTTAAGTTTATACGCAATTGAAACGGTTTCAAACGAAATGTTGATTTTTATTATATGAAGTTTCCGAACTTGTTTAAATCACCGAAAATCTATCGTTCTTTACTGCTGCACTAATTCACCCCCCCCCCCTCTTAGTGCTGCTCAATCCCTAACAATTAGTATCAGAGCCATGTTCTTTCTTTTTCGGATTTACACCCGTAAGAAATGGCTCTTCATGGCTTTCAAGAGGGCTTTTCAGTTTTTCGTCCACCGTTCTTTAACGGTTCAGACTACACATATTGGAAAACTCAAATGAGAGTTTTCTTGATTTCTCTCAATTTAAACTTATGGAACATCATTGAAAATGATTTCAACTTCCCTCTAAATTGACGAACGAATGGTCGGATTTGGAGAAAAGATCGTTTTCTTTAAATGCAAAGGCTACGAATGCCTTATTTTGTGCTTTAGATAAAAATGAGTTCAATCGGATTTCTACGTACGAAATAGCTTTTGACATTTGGCGAACTCTTAAAATCACGCATGACAGAACTAGTAGAGTTAAAGACTCGAAAGTAAACCTCTTATTGCTTGATTTTGAGCTCTTCTGAATGACACCAAGTGAAACTATCGACGATATGTACACCCGTTTCACGGATGTCATCAATAGTTTGAAAAAGTCTTGGTAAATCTTTTTCAAGTTTTGATTTAGTAAACAAGATTTTAAGATCCCTTCCAAAAGAGTGGGATCCAAAAGTAACGGCAATACAAGAAGCTAAAAATTTAAATGACTTATCTCTTGAAAAACTCATTGGGTCTTTAATAACCTATGAAATAGTTTTCTTGGAACACAATGAACTCGATAAACACATGGACCACCTTCCAAAGAATATGAAGGATTTGACACTTCGGACTATGAAATACCACTTGAGTGATGACTCAAGTGATGAGGACAATGAGAACTTTGAACTTTGAACACTAAATCTTAATAAGTTCATTAAACAAAAATCTAAAATAGATAATGAACTTGAATGGAGGAAGAGGCCAAAGAAGAAGAAGAAGGATCGCCAAGAAGAATCAAGTAAAGAGGCAAACTACGCTTTGACGGTTTTCGACTACAAGGTAATCAACTTAACCAAAGCTCCTTTGCCTTTTGAAATTACTTGAAATTTTTCATGAGTGCGTAGTTTAGTTGGTAGGAAATAAAAATTTATTTTCAAATATTTTCCTGATTTTCTATTAGAATTTTTGAAAAATAAAAATTTGAATGATAATTGTACGATGTGTGATAATGTGTGTACACCTAATAGGACTAACACATGCATATGTATCTTGATGTTTTACATTGTCTCTAAACATGATGCTTGATGATTTTATATCATGCATGAGTTTTTTTTTAATGATGTTGATTTGAAAACTTCTATCTTGGATTAATGGGTTTTGATTTTTTTTGATAAAAATTTTAGATGATACTTGTCTTCATGAAATCAAAAGACCTAACCCACAAATTTTCAAAATGAAAGAAATGTGGTTTTGATGTTGCCGTGTATCATATTTGGACTTGATGATTTTCATGATGAAAATTATTTTTTTTCAGATTTGTAAAATGATGCATGATTTTAGCAAAATTTAAGTATTGATCATCTTGTTATAACAAATGAAAGAAAGAATTAAAATGATTTTGATGATGCATTATGAAAACATGCTTAATGATTGTATCATACTTGATGACTTGAAATCTCACATTTTGAAATAATGCGTATGATGAATCCATGAATCTTAATAGTCTTGATAATGCTTTTGGTTTTAAAAATGATGCATGGTCCTTACATAAAAATGTGAACATGCTTATATGAGATCAACCACATAAATAAAACACATAAAAATTAAAAATGTGTTATCATGATGTTTTATTTTTGATGTGTTTGGTCTTGACGAGTTTATAACTAAACCTATATCTTGTTAATATATATTTTCATAAAAAGATTTGAATATACTCACATGAAAACAATTGTATGAAATGGAAATGTATTTTCTATCCTATTGAGATTAATGAATTCATTTTACTAATCTTGTGAATCTCATGAAAAATAAACATGATGAATATTTTGAAAATAAAGAGTCTATCATGTGTTTTGTCTTAATGGGCTTAATGACAACTTGTATTTCAAAATAATACAATGATGACTTTCATATAAATATTTGAACATACTTTATGAAATCATCATTGATAATGATGAAATGAAAATTTGTTGTCATGCTTAATGATTTTATGATATCATGAGAATTTAAAGGTGTTATATCTTGATGACAAACTCATGTTTGGTTTTAAAATTTTATACTCATCTTTTGAAACATGAGTACACTTATATGAAACAAACAACTTAAAGTGAAACACATTATCATGAAAAATTAAATATTATATCTTGAAATAATGTGTTATATTTTCATCTTGACGATTTTTATAATGAAGTTTGCCTTGTTGAATCTCGGATTTTGATGATGAAACTAATTGATTGTGATTTGTGGTCTAACTGTGTTTTGAGTTACGTAGGTCTACTATCGATCAGGATTAGATAGTTGACGCTGGAGGAATTAATGTTGCGTCGGAGATGATCATGTTTGGATATTAGATGTCGAGCCAGAGGTTCGGTCGACAATCGGTGGAAGGCTTCGTACGTCAGGCATCGAGCCTAGAAGAGCGTGTTGCGCCAAGGATATCGGGGTTGCGGAGGTCAATCGTCGATTGGGCAACGGACCGCAAGAGAGGATGATGTGCTGAACGATCAGACGAAGCGTCGACCAATGACGTGCCGAGCAACTGAATGTCAATTCGCGTTGTAATAACTGTCTAGATCAAAGTAGAGTGTTTGTTATTTGTGTGCAGGATTAACTATGATGACGATGAAGACATAAAGTGAAACAAAGTGCCAGAAGATAAGTGTGATAGATCGTTGGGAGTTCGAGAGTTCAATGGAAGTCCGAAGATTCATTGGGAGTATTGCCGGAACCGACCGAGAACGAGTAGGGAGTTTGCCGAAGGATTTTCGGAAGTTCACCGGAAGGTTCGTCGAAAGTTCGCGGAGCTTGCCAAGAAAGATCGGAGCTTGCCAAAGAAGCTCGGTGGAACTCGCCAAGATCATTGTGAAGTCCGGGAGCTTGCCAGGAGTCTGCGGAATGGTTTCCGAGGGTTCGTCGGAAGACCATCGGAAGTTTGCCAGAAGCTCACCGGAAGAAATTTTTGACTTGTCAAACTTTGTAATAGCTTAGAAAATGTCTTTAAATTAATAGTTAGCATGTAATTTGGTTTAGTATTAGATGTTAATCCTATAAACCAAGTTAGGGCCCGTTTGGGGCTGTTTTGGACCGGTTTGGGCTAAGTTTTCGGCCCAAACCAGTGGGCTGACACATGCTGGGTGGTAGCATCGCCCAGCACCTGAAGGCACAGGCGGTAGCACTGCCTACCTTGGGCGGTGGTACCGCCTGTGCACTGTCAGTCTGACGACTGACAAGCGGTGGCACCGCCTCTGATAGGTGGTAGCACCGCCAGCACTGGGAAACCCAAACAGAATTCAAATTTGGAGCTCAAATTTGAATCCTCTTTAGATCTATAAATACCCCGCCCCCCCTTTTCTCAACTGAAAGGAGAACCCTTTTGAGAGTTAGAAATTGAGCAAAAGGCTTGGGAAATTCTAGTTTTCAATAGCTTGTGTTCACCTCCTTCTTTCTCTTTGAAAAATCTGTAAGAGTGTGAACTTCTTGTAAAAGGGTTGTAAGAGGGGTGTTTGGTCCTTCTCCTTCAAAATGATTTACTAGTGGAAGTTAGGAGCCTCATCGAAGAAGGCTTCGGAAGTGGATGTAGGTCGGATGATTGAACCACTATAAATCGGTTTGCATTTACTTCGTAACTTACTTTGCTGCAAACCATTTTCATTTGCTGCCTTATTTACTCAACTTCATCTTCATCTTCTTACGTATGCTTTAAAGTTAAAATGCAATCTTTCCGGGTTCAAACGAAACGTTGCATTCATTCGTACGAAGTCTTCGAACTTATTTTAATTGTTGAAAAATTTATCATTCTTTATCGCTACACTAATTCACCCCCCCCCTCTTAGTGTCGCTCAATCCCTAACAATTGGTATCAGAGCATGTTCTTTCTCTTTCGGATTTACACCCATGAGAAATGGCTCTAAATGATTTTCAAGAGGGCTTTTCGGTTTTTCATCCACCATTCTTTAATGGTTCATACTACATATATTGGAAAACTTGAATGAGAGTTTTCTTGATTTCTCTCGATTTAAACTTTTGAAACATCGTTGAAAATGGATTTCAACTTCCCTCTAAACCGACAAACGAATGGTCGGATTTGGAGAAAAGATCGTTTTCTTTAAATGCAAAGGCTATGAATGCCTTATTTTGTGCTTTAGACAAAAATAAGTTCAACCAGATTTCTACGTGCGAAACGGATTTTGACATTTGGCGAACTCTTGAAATCACGCATGAAGGAACGAGTAGAGTCAATAACTCGAAAGTTAATATTTTGATGCACGATTTTGAGGTTTTTCGAATGGCACCAAGTGAGACTATCGATGACATGTTCTCTCGGTTCTCGGATGTCATCAATAGTGTAAAAGCTCTTGGTAAATATTTTTCAGATTTTGAACTCGTAAGCAAGATTTTAAGATCCCTTCCAAAAAGGTGGGATTCAAAAGTAACTGCAATACAAGAGGCTAAAAATTTAAATAATTTTTCATTGGAAGAACTAATCAGGTCATTAATGACCTATGAAATGAGTTTTTTGGAACATTTAGAACATGATGAACATATGAACCAACTTCTAAAGAACAAGAAGGATTTGGAACATTAGACAAATAAATACCACTTGAGTGATGACTCAAGTGATGAGGACAATGAAGAGGACATTGAACTTTTAATGATTCTTAATAAGTTCATTAAATAAAAATTTAAAATGAACAATGAACTTCAATGAAGGAAGAGACCAAAGATAAAGAAGAAGTGCAAAGAAGAATCAAATGACGAAACGACGAATTGAGCTTTAACGGGCTTCGACTATAAGGTAAGTAACTTAACTCCCTTGAATTATTTTGAAATTACATGATGCTTTCCATGAATGCTTAACTTAGTTAGTACAAATTTTTTTCATGCTTTTCTTATGTTTTTGGAAATTTAAAAAAAATGTTTTAAAATTATACTATGCTTTTCTTTCTAATATTTTTTAAAAATAAAAATTATGAATGATACTTGCATGATTTATGATATTGCCTAGAATTAATCCATGTATGTGTATCTTGATGTTTTATATTTTGTTTCTAAACATGATGCTTGATCTTTAAATTTTTGTATCATGTTTAATGAGGAATTGAAATGATGAAGATTAAAATCCTACATTTTAGAATAATGCATATTCGGACTTGATGGTTTTCATGATGAAATTATTTTTTACATTTATAAAATGATGCATGATTTTAGCAAAAAATTTGAGCATTGATCATCTTGTTATTACAAATAAAAGAATAAATTAAAATGATTTTGATGATGCATTATGAAAACATGCTTAATGTTTGTATCATACTTGATGACTTGAAATCTCATATTTTGAAACAATATATTCATAATGAATCCATGAATCTTGATATTTTTTATATCACTTTTTGGCTTTAAACTTGATACATATCTTTCATGCAAAAAGTTTTTGGGCATGCTTATATGAAATCTTACTTGATAAATGAAAATGCTCTATACATATGATCATGATAAATTCATGAATCTTATTGATTTTACATTGCTTTTGATTTCAAACAAGATGCATGATTTTTTATACAAAAAATTAATAGCATGTTTCAAGATAATGCTTGCACACCAAATATGATTAAAAGATAGAAGCAAGCATATTGATGATTTCATTTTTACATGAAAGTTTTGAACATGTTTATATAAGATCAACCACATAAAATAAAACACTAAAGTTAAAAATATTTTAATCATGATGTTTTATTTATGATGTGTTTGGTCTTAACGGTTTTTATAACGAAACTTACGTCTTGCCTTGAATTGTTGATACATGCTCACATGTAATCAATTTATGTTACTCTTATTATTTTTTTTGAATGAAAGATTTTGATACATTTAATCTTGATAGGTTTAATGACAAACTTCTATTTTAAATTTATACAATGATGGCTTCCGTATAAATATTTGAACATACCTTATGAAATCATCATTGATAATGATGAAATAAAAATATTAAAAGTTTATTATCTTACTTAATGATTTTATGATATCACGAGGACTTGAAGTTGTTATATCTTGATGACAAATTCATGTTTCGATTTTAAAATTTGATACTCATCTTTTGAAACGTGAGTACACTTATATGAAATAAACAACTTAAAATGAAACACATTATCATGATGAATTGAATCTCATGTCTTGGAATAATATGTTATATTTTTGCCTTGATAATTTTTATGATAAAGTTTGTCTTTCAATTTTAATGAATCCATGTGAATCTTTTGAATCAAATCTTTTAGAAAATACCAAATACTTAATGTGATTTGACTTAATGATCATTATGATGAAATCTGCCTTTCCATCTTGAATGTTGATATTTTATTTTAAGGCAAAGGCATGCTTATAAGAAGCAAATCATATGAATAGAAATTTATAAGAACGAAATGCAATCCTCTATCTTTTCGATTCTTCAATAAATCTATGCTTGTCATGTATGAATTTATTGAATGTGATTTTTGAGGATGATTTCATATTTGAAAAATGCTTGATTCGTATTTATGACATAAGATACATTTTGAATATGAATCATGCTCTATCTCCCTTAATTCATTTTGTTCTCCTATAATTCCTTTTTACTTACTAAAAAGGAGAACCTTCCAAATGAATCATGCTTGATAATTTATGTTATGAGATTTAGCCTTTATATCTTGAACATTTATGCTTATTTTTATTCGACATAAAAAGGACAAAGGCATGTTCATATGAAATCAATGCAAATCACTAAAAGAGAAATGTATGTTTCTTGAACATCTTTCTATCTCTAAAGTTTTCAATTTTTCATAAAAGACAAGTGATGAATTCATTATGATACTCTGTGAATCACTTGAATTATGAATGAGATTTTGATGAAGTGTTAAATTTTCAATCTAATCAAAGATTAATGAACTCATTTATGTGAATCTCTTGATCTTTTAAAATCATGACTTTGAATTCTTGACTTGAGATATCTTTGCGAATCAAAATATTTTCTTCAATGATTGCTTCCTTTTACCATTAACTAAAGAGAAATATAATCCAAGTCTTGATATCTCGATAATTGATACTTGAATGAATTCGTGTACTTGATATTTGATACTTGAAACTTCTCATGAAATATAATCTTGATTAGAATTCCTATGTATGAATTAAGTTGCTCTTTGTGCTATATCTTTTCAAATGAATCATGAGCCTTAACATCATATCTTGCATGATATTAAAATGACAAGAATTCTTTGGCTTGTATGCCTTATGTGGCAATTGAAGAATTGATATAAAAGAAATTTGCCTTATGATGAATCAATGAATCATGATTTGATCCTTAATATTGATGTGCTTTTATATATCTTGATTCTTGGTTGTATGACATTTATCTTGAATTGAAAATTGATAAATGTGAATTTTGATCTTGCTAAAAAGAAAGTTATGAATCATGAATGATATCTTTTGGTTTTGATCCTTGTTGAATTTTCATATTGATATCCTTCATGACATGATAACTAATGTATATTTTGATGCAAATTTATATTGATATGAAAAGTGGATGAAATTGAAATTTTTAGCCATTGAGTCCTCCACTTCATCTTGATATCTTTGTGAATCAAAATATTTTCCTCTATGATTGCTTCCTTTTACCATTAACTAAAGAGGAATATAATCCAAGTCTTGTTATCTCGATAATTGATACTTGAATGAATTCATGTACTTGATATTTGATACTTGAAACTTCTCATGAAATGTAATCTTGATGAGAATTCCTATGCATGAATCAAGTTGCTCTTTGTGCTATATCTTTTCAAATGAATCATGAGCCTTATTATCATATATTTCATAATATTAAAATGATAAGAATTCTTTGGCTTATATGCCTTATGTGTTAATTGAAGAATTGATATAAAAGGAATTTGCCTTATGATGAATCAATGAATCATGATTTGATCCTTAATATTGATGTGCTTTTATATATCATGATTCTTGATTGTATGACATTTATCTTGAATTAAAAATTAATAAATATGAATTTTCATTTTGCTAAAAAGAAAGTTATGAATCATGAATGATATCTTTTGGTTTTGATCCTTGTTGAATTTACATATTGATATCCTTCATGACATGATTTCTTTGCATTGTTATCTTATTTACATCATGTGATGATTGAACAATTGATGTATATTTTTATTGATGTAAATTTATAATTGATATGAAAAATAGCTTGCATAATGATTGAAATTTTTAGCCATTTAGTCCTCCCTTCTTTTTGACAAAGACAAAGGGGGAGAAAAATTGCTACCTTACAATTTCACAAGAATTTAAGGATTACTATCTCAAAGGATACAAATATTGCTATCTTGACTATCTCAAAAGAAGCAAAATGCAAAAATTTAAAAATTTGAAATGTTACACTTGTCATGGCTTTATGTTTGTATGTTTTAATGAAAAGTTAGCATATATGTTTTAAAGTGATTATATATAATTGCTAGCTCATTGCAAACAAAAAGTTGATAGCTTGCAAAGCTGAAACTTAGTTACAAAAGAGAAGAATTGAAAGGAAGCTAACTTGCATGTCGCAAAGTATGTTAGCTTGCTTATCATTATTGATTGCTTGCTTATCATCTTTTTCTCTCATGTCATGATTTTTGACTCCCTTGAATTCATGACTTAATATGCTGATAATTCATGTTGTAAATTTGTTATTTTGTCATGATCAAAGCATTGACTATTTGTACTCCATTTTTTTTTACAAAAATAAAGGGGGAGAAGATTTATTGCTAGCTTATGTATCGTAAAGAAAAATTTTTGATAGCTAGAACATGTAAAGGAAGCAAAGAAAGTGCAACTTGCACATCTCAAGAAGCAAGTAAAAAAAAAAAGCCATCATTGCCCATCCTTAAAAACTTGCTATGATTGAATGGTATGATTGGATGTTGTATTACAAAGCTATGCTTGAGTTATGATGTGATTGATAGCTAGTATGATTGTAATATTTGCATATCCTTGAAAACTAGCTATGATGTTATTTTTCCTTTTTGTTGATGACATAGGGGGAGAAGTAGATTGATGACTTCATGCATTGATTGAATATTTTATATATTTGCATGATAGTTTGATGTATTCTCTTAATTGTGATGAATGTTACTTGGATTTGGGATAATCCAAGGTTTCTATCAATGACATATTGATAGGGAGAGTTTGTGTTAAACTCTAGGGAGTTACGGTTAACTCCGTCAGTCATCAATTAGTTATCATCATCAAAAAGGGAGAGATTGTTGAATCTCGGATTTTGATGATGAAACTAATTGATTGTGATTTGTGGTCTAACTACGTTTTGAGTTACGCAAGTCTACTATCGATCAGAATTAGATAGTTGATGCTAGAGGAATTGACATTGCGCCAGAGGTGATCACATCTGGATATTGGATGTCGAGCCGGAGGTTCGGTCGACAATCGGTGGAAGGCTTCGTACGTCGGGCATCGGGCCTAGAAGAGCGTGTTGCACCAAGGATATCGGGGTTGCAGAGGTCAACCGTCGATTGGGCAACAGATCGCAAGAGAGGACGATGTGCCGAAGGCTCGGACAAAGCGTCGACTAATGACGTGCCGGGCAACTAAATGTCAATTCGCATTGTAATAACTATCTAGATTGAAGTAGAGTGTTTGTTGTTTGTGTGCAGGATTAACTATGATGACGATGAAGACATAAAGCAAAACAAAGTGCCGGAAGATAAGTGTGATAGATCGTTGGGAGTTCGAGAGTTCGACAGAAGTCCGAAGATTCGTTGGGAGTGTTGCCGGAACTGGCCGAGAACGAGTAGGGAGCTTACCGAAGGATTTTCGAAAGTTTGCTAGAAGGTTCGTCGGAAGTTCACGGAGCTTGCCAAGAAAGATCGGAGCTTGCCAAAGAAGCTCGGTGAAACTCGCTAAGATCATTGTGAAGTCCGGGAGCTTGTTGGGAGTCCACGGAATGGTTTCCGAGGGTTCATCGGAAGACCGTCGGAAGTTTGCCGGAAGCTCACTGGAAGAAATCTTTAACTTGTCAGACTTTATAATAGCTTAGAAAATGTCTTTAAATTCATAGTTAACATGTAATTTGGTTTAGGATTAGGCGTTAATCCTATAAACTAAGTTAGGGCCTATTTGGGGCTATTTACTGAGACCAGGTGGGGAGTTTGAGTTTGACTGAGCGATTAGTGAAAACTGCGGGCGGTGTGGTACCACCCGGCGCTGAAACACCGATGGTACTTCCGCCGCGCGAAGCGATTAGTACCTTTATTACTGCTGATGGTCGACAGCGCCCGGCGAGGCGTTTAACCCTCGGCGGTATTAACACCGCCGTACCGAAAAACAAATTAATTCGATTTGGAGCTCAAATTTGAATCCTCTTTAGATCTATAAATACCCCCCCCCCTCTTTCTCAACTGATAGGGGAACCCTTAGAGAGTTAGAAATTGAGTAAAAGGGTTGGGAAAGTCTAGTTTTCAATAGCTTGTGTTCACCTCCTTCTTTCTCTTTGAAAAATCAGTAAGAGTGTAAATTTCTTGTAAAAGGGTTGTAAGATGGGTGTTTGGTCCTTCCCCTTCAAAAGGATTTGCTAGTGGAAGTTGGGAGTCTCATCGGAGAAGGCTTCGGAAGTGGATGGAGGTCGGATAACCGAACCACTATAAATCGGTTTGCATTTACTTTCTCGCAACTTACTTTACTACAAACCATTTTCATTTGCTGTCTTATTTACTCAACTTCATCTTCATCTTCTTACGTATGCTATAAAGTTAAAACGTAGTCTTTCCGAGTTCAAACAAAACGTTGCATTCATTCGTATGAAGTCTCCGAATTTGTTTTAATTGTTGAAAAATCTATCATTCTTTATCACTACACTAATTCACCCCCCCCCCTCTTAGTGTCACTCGATCCCTAATATACCTTTCATTTTTTAAATACTTATTTTGATTTGGTATAAAAAGACAAAGGCATGCTTATATAAAATAAATAAAAATCATTAAAAGAGAAATGCATGTTTCTTGAACATCTCTCTTTCTCTAAAGTTTTTGATTTTCCATGTAAGACAAGTGATAAATTCATTTATGATGTTTTATGAATCACTTAAATTATGAACAAGATTTTGATAATGTGTTAAAAGAATCACTTAATGCTTTTCTCATCTTATCGAGATTAATGATTTCATAATATCTTAAGAATCTCATAAATTATAAAAGTGATTTCGATGAATTAATTTTGAGTTGATAAATTGAACTAGAATGAGTTTTATTTATATCGAGATTTTGATAACTTGAGTTTTTCAAGACCTCTTACTTTATATTATGATTCTCCCATGTTATTAAAGAGAAATTCAAATGAATCATAAGTTATTTTCTCTTGACTTATTGATACTCAACTTGAGAAAATGTGTTTTGAATGTTGAAATATTACATGTGTAATTTGAACATTTCTCTCATATTTCAATATCACTTTGTATGCTTCATGACTTGATGATTGAAATTTTGATGTAGACTATTGATGTATCACTTGTCATGATTAATGCAAATTGCTAGCATTTTGAATCTTTAAAATGATTTTGATTTGATTATGGGTTTCAAGTTGTCAAATTATTTTGAATGAGATATTTTCAAGTGAATCATGAACTCTCTCTTAAATTCTTGGCTTGAGATATTTTTTTTATGTAAATTGAAATACTTTCCTCTATGATTGCTTCCTTTTTTCATTTACTAAAGAGGAAAATAATTCAAGTCTTGATATATCGATAAGTGATACTTGAAATTATTTTTATGATTCATGATGAATTAAGATCTATCATGCATAAATCAAGTTGTTGCTTTTACTATCAAATGAATCATGAGCCTTGACATAATATCTTTCATGATATAGAAATGACAATAATTCTTTGGCTTGTATGCCTTATGTGGCAAAAGAATACTTGATATAAATTAATTTTCTTTATGATGAATCATGAATCATGACTTGATCTATGATTTTGATATATTTTTATCATGATCCTTGATTGTATAATTCTTTTACTCTATTAAAAGGATTTGTCAAATGAATCACGTCCTTCTTAAATTTTTCTTGATATCATGATATGATTTCTTTATATAGCTTAAAATTTTTTTGCAATTGAGTCCTCCACTTTTATTCGACAATGACAAAGGGAGAGTTAGCTTGTTGAATTAATATTCATGACTTGAATTTTGATGATTAAAAATTTGATGAAAAAGAAATGTGCTTAATGATTGAATCATTGATTTATTCTTTTATCATGGCTTAAAAATGAATGAAAAGAAAATATGTTAGCACTTGTAATCATGACTTGATCCATTATGTTGATATATTTGAATCATGATTTGAAGATTGATGTAAATTTTTTTTGTGCAAACTTATGTGAAAAGTTTATATTATCATATTTGATCCTCCCTTTCTTTTTGACATTGATAAAGGGGGAGAAAGTTTATTGCTAGCTTGCATGAAAAATTTGCTAGCTCATTCAAGAGGAAAAAAATTGCTATCTTGCTTGCCTATAAAAGAGAAAAAGAACTTGCTATCTTGAAATATTAAAAATTGCTATCTTGCAAATTTAAGAAAAGCAAAGTGCAAACTTGCACAAGAAGCAAGTGTTGAATTGCTATGGTTGGATATCTTTAGAAATCTTACCATGTTTAAATATTGTAGGATGTGATTGATAGCTAGTATGATTGTAATATTTGCATATCATTGAAAACTAGCTATGATGTAACTTCTCCTTTTTATTGATGACATAGGGGGAGAAGTAGATTGATGACTTCATGTATTAAATTAAATATTTTATATATTTGCATGATGTTTTTGTTGATTCTTATCTTAATTGTGATGAATGTTGCTTGGATTTGGGATAATCTAAGTGTTCTATCAATGGCATATTGATAGAGGGAGTTTGGTTAAACTTCGGGGAGTTAAGGTTAATTCTGTTAGTCATCAATTAGTTATCATCATCAAAAAGGGGGAGATTATTGAATCTCGGATTTTGATGATGAAACTAGTTGATTGTGGTTTATTGTTTAACTGCGTTTTGAGTTATGTAAGTCTACTATCAATCAGAATTAGATAGTTGATGTTGGAGGAATTAGCATTGTACCAGAGGTGATCACGTCAGGATATTGGATGTCGAGCCGGAGGTTCAGTTGACAATCGGCAGAAGGCTTCGTACGTCAGGCATCGGGCCAAGGAGAGCATGTTGCGCCAAGGATATCGGGGTTGCGGAGGTCAACCGTCGATTGGGTAATGGACCGCAAGAGAGGACGAAGTGCCGAAGAATTGGATGAAGCACCGACTAATGATGTGCTGGGCAACTGAATGTCAATTCGCGTTGTAATAACTGTCTAGATCGAAGTAGAGTTTTTGTATGTGTGTGTGCAGGATTAACTACGATGACGATGAAGACGTAAAGTGAAACAAAATGCTAAAAGATAAGTGTGATGGATCGTTGGGAGTTCGAGAGTTTGACGGAAGTCCGAAGATTCGTTGGGAGGATTGCCGGAACCGACCGAGAACGAGTAGAGAGCTTGTCGAAGGGTTTTCAGAAATTCACCGGAAGGTTCTTCGGAAGTTTGCGGAGCTTGCCAAGAAAGATCAGAGCTTACCAAAGAAGCTCGGTGGAACTCACCAAGATCATTGTGAAATCCGGGAGCTTGCCGGGAGTCCGCAGAATAGTTTTCGAGGGTTCGTCGGAAGACCGCCGGAAGTTCACCGAAAGCTCACCGAAAGAAGTCTTGTCTTATGGACTTTGTAATAGCTTAGAAAATGTCTTTAAAATTCATAGTTAGCACATAATTTAGTTTAGGATTAGGTGTCAATCCTATAAACCAAATTTGGGCCGATTCAGACTTCATTTGGATCGATTTTGGTCGAGTTTTTAGCTGAAACCAGTGCTGAAATGACCTGGGTGGTGGCATCGCCTAGTGGCCAAACCAGGTGATGGAACTGCCTGTGCCAGGTGGTGGAACCGCCCACCAGCCAAGCACCAGGTGGTAGTACCGCCCAGCACCAAAAGGCAACGGCGATAGCACCGCTTGCCTTGGGCGATGGAACCACCTGTGCATTATCAGTCTGATGACTGACAAGCGGTAGCATTGCCTCTGACAGGCAGTAGCACCGCTAGCACCGGGAAACCCAAACATAATTCAAATTTGGAGCTCAAATTTGAATCCTCTTTGGATCTATAAATACCCCCCTTTCTTAGTTGAAAGGAGAACCCTTTTGAGAGTTAGAAATTGAGCAAAAGACTTGGGAAAGTCTAGTTTTCAATAGCTTGTGTTCACCTCCTTCTTTCTCCTTGAAAAATCTGTAAGAGTGTGAACTTCTTGTAAAAAGGTTGTAAGAGGGGTGTTTGGTCCTTCCCCTTCAAAAGGATTTGGTAGTGGAAATTAGGAGCCTCATCGGAGAAGGCTTTGGAAGTGGATGTAGGTCGGATGACCGAACCACTATAAATCGGTTTGCATTTACTTTCTCGCAACTTACTTTGCTACAAACCATCTTCATTTCCTGCCTTACTTACTTAACTTCCTCTTCATCTTCATACGTATCATTTTAAGTTTATTCGCAATCGAAACGGTTTCAAACGAAATGTTGATTTTTATCGTATGAAGTTTCCAAACTTGTTTAAATCGCTAAAAATCTATCGTTCTTTACCGCTGCACTAATTCACCCCCCCCCCTCCTCTTAGTGCCGCTCGATCCCTAACAATAACTAAGTGGAAGAAGATTCGATGGAAAAATTTTACGGAGGAAAGACCTAAAAACTTCAAAGGTTACGTGGTGATGCTCGTTAAAGCTCCAATAGGCATCTATCTAGTTCAAGAGATAAGAAGAATTTGAAGACTGGCACATATCAAAGAAGGTATTTTCCTTCATCAAATGAATCCGCAAGAACCAGCAAGGATTAACACAACTCTGCCAACCCCACACCAGAGTCAGAGTCATTAGCAAGTTGAAGCAGCATGTTGGATTAAAGTTTGACGACTCAACAACAACAAGCAGAGAACAACTAGGAGCCAACGAGCATATCACAGCAGGAGCAGAAGATTGAAGATCTGGCAAAGGTAAGGAGTTGCAGCATCAACGATGGCTTCGATGAGGATGTCGAAGGAATAAGTGGGAGAGAATATCATGGACAAATTGTAAATGGCTTGTTCGGTGTAACGCTTATGTGTATCCATGTCCTTTTCAGTTTATTCTAGATTGTAAAGTTTGTAAAGGGCTTACCAAAGGCTAAATGCCCCATTTGAGTGAGTTTGGCAGCCATTGTCAACTTGTACATAAAGTTTACGTCAGATGGATACTTGTACTACATTTCGGTCTGTAGTGGACCAATTTTATACCTTTATTGTGCAACCATTCTGAGCTTGTGATATCCATGGTCAGAATTTACCTTGGCTATAAAGTGTTTGTTGAAAGGATTGCTTGTGGATCCCATGTGAAGCGCTTTTTCTATCCCGTCTTCTCTTTTGTAGGTCCTAAGGGATCATAGGAGATTTTGGGGAGGCTGACCTTTATGGACTGACACGCAATGGTACCGCATGGCTTAGGCAAAACCAGCTAAGTCCGTGACAGTATAGAGATGCATTGAGATACCAACGGAACCGACAAAGCGAGATGGACGATCATAGGGCATGGAGATGCGTCGATGCACATATAAATCTTGATGTGAGTGATTGGGCTCACTGGCTCAGGCTTGATCACATTAGGATATGGTCCATGATCATCTGGTGTGATTGCTCATATAATGTGTGATTGATTATATACTTACTAGATATGTATATATATTTACATGCGATGTAGATATATATATATTAAATATGTATGTGTGTGACACATTATGTTAGGAGACCAAATCAAAAATCTCCTCTATTAATAATATTAAGTCAGTAAACGTGAGGCAATTAGATTGACTCACGTGGCCTTCCATTGTTATAGGTAGGAACCGATTCCCGGTGTAGGTTGAGTTGGTCGAGTCCCTCGAGACTCACCTATATCATGTTTCGCTATCTTATCTATGACATAGAGAAGTCACCGGTGACCTAAGGATATGGAGTGCTTGGTCGAGTCCCTCGAGAGCATATCATCGAATCAGACTCATCTTGTAACGATGGTGATGACTTAATTGAACATCATGGTTGGTTGAGTCCCTCGAGACCATGGTGGTTCGGAGGCCGAACAGGACGAGAATCACAAGGAGTTGTGATTGGCAAGAGTTGCCTACATTTATGGGCTTAATCTGATTGGTCGAGTTCCTCGAGGTTACGTTAAGATGCTGATTGGATCTCGATCCCCACTAGAGATCCATCGGGGGTCTTCGATTCATACACTAGAGGGTGTTGTGTGTCTTGCGAAAAAATTAGTGGGAATACATTAAGATAAAAGTCCTTATCTTGACTATTTAATTTTTGCAAAGTCTACATGTTATTTATTTCTACTACATCTTTAATTTTAAAAAAATATCGCTTTCAAATCCTTTACGTGGCATACTTGATGCCAACTGCCTCATTGGTCCAAATGATACGGATTAGCTTCACACTCTGAGAATCATTCTTATAGTGGAGAAAATCGCGTACGTCCTTGATACAATGATCCCTACGCACGATGAAGGGGTAAGCGAGGATGAGATCACTCGTTATGTGATGTATATAGATGATTCCACTCTTGCTCAGTGTTATATGTTGGCCTCTATGACTACTGAATTACAGAGACAATATGAAAATATGGATACAAATTCCATACTCCTGCATCTCCATAAACTGTTTGAGGAATAAGAAAGAACTCAACGATATGAGATATCAAATAGTCTTTTCTATGCCAGGATGACTGAGGGGATACTGGTTCAAAACCATGTCCTTAAGATGATTGAGTAGATCAAGAAACTTATAGGTCTAGGAATGGTCCTAAAGGATAACTTATGTGTGGATCTTGTGTTTCAGTCCCTACCAGATTCATTTTCTTAATTTATCATGAATTTTAATATGAACAAGCTTAAGGTGACCCTCCTAGAGCTCCTCAATATGTTGAGAGAAGCATAGAGCACCATCAAGAAAGAGAAGCCAGTTTTCTATGCTGGTGAGACCAGAAAGAAAAGGAAAGCTGAGAAGTCCCTTAAGAAGGGCAAGGGTAAGGGCAAAATGGGTAAGGCAAAGCTAGCTAAGAAAGACCCAACAAAGGACAAAGGCCAGTGCTTCCACTACGGCAAAGATGGGCACTGGAAGGGGAACTACAAAGAGTACCTTGTAGAGAGGGCAAAACAGAAGCTTGGAGAAGCTTTAGGTACATTCATGATCAGTCTCCATTTATCAGAATCTTATGATAACACATGGGTATTGGATACCATGAGTGCTTATCATATCTGCAATTCGTTGTAGGTTCTGGTAGGACCTAGGAGATTGAAGAGAGGCGAGATGGACCTTAAGATGGGTAATGGAGTAAAGGTTGCTATAGTGGCTATTGGCAAGGTCACTTTACATCTGCCTGGTGGAGTTATTATTGCATTAGATGCATGCTATTATGTTCCTTCTATTATCAAAAATATTATTTCTATTTCATGTTTGCAGTTAATGGATATAAATTTGTTTTTGAGAATAATGATTTTTTGATAACATTAGATGATAAGATCATCACGAGAGGAACATTGCATAATGGTTTATTTATGCTAGATACAGCTCCACACATCATGAGTGTAAGTGAGTCTAAGAGAAAACGAGAAGAGGTGAACAATACATGTCTGTGGCATTGTAGGCTAGGTCACATCCATGAGGGAAAGATACAAAAGTTGCTGAAGAATAGATATCTAGATCCATTCGACTATGAGTCATATGCGACTTGCGAACCTTACCTTCGGGGAAAGATGACCAACTCTCCATTTTGTAGAACTAGAGAGAGAGAGCCACTGAGTTGTTGGAACTCACACATAGTGATGTATGTGGTCCCATGCCAACTCATGCCATAGGTGGTTACTCCTACTTCATTACTTTCACTGATGATTTCTCAAGATACAGACATATGTACTTAATGAAGTACAAGTCTGAGGCTTTTGAGAAATTCAAGGAATATAAGAATGAAATGAAGAACCAAACTGGAAAGGGTATTAAAACCCTTCGATCAGATTGAGGAGGTGAGTACTTGAGTACAAAGTTCACCCAGTTCCTCAAAAACTATGGGATTTTATCCCAATGGACACCTCCTAATACATTATAGCTTAATAGTATATCAGAAAGGAGGAATTACACACTATTATATATGGTGTGTTCCATGATGAGTTTCATCGACCTACCCATCTCATTCTGGGGATATGACCTAGAGATCGCAACTTACCTTCTGAACAGAATTCCAACTAAGTCATTAGTATCTACTCCATATAAGATATGGAATAGGAAGAAGCCCAATCTTAAGGTTGTTAAGATTTTGGGCTGCCCTGCCCACGTCAAGAGACACAACCTTGACAAGTTAGAATCTAGGACAGAACGGTGCAAGTTCGTGGGATACCCCAAGGAAACTTTTAAGTATTATTTCTATCACCCTAAGGACCAAAAGGTCTTATAGCCAAGAGAGAAGTATTTCTTGAGAAGGAACAAATTCTTGGTGGAGACAGTGGCAGCATGATAGAGTTGAGGGAGGTTGGAAAACTTAGCTCAAGCACCATTCCACAGCCAGAATCTATTTAGGTACCTAGCAAACAAGTTCTAACTTTACGTAGGTCCAGTAGAGTATCCCATCCTCCTGAGAGATATGTGGGACATATCAGAAGAGAAGATGTTGAGGATATTAATCCTCAAACCTACAAGAAGGCTATTATGAGTATAGACTCCAGGAAATGGCAAGAAGCCATGAATTCAGAAAATGGATTCCATGTACTCCAACAAGGTTTGGAACCTGGTTGTTGCACCCGAGGGTATTATACCTATTGGCTGCAAGTGAATCTTCAAAAAGAAGAATGGAGTAGATGGAAAGGTAGAGACCTATAATGCAAGGCTAGTGGCTAAGGTGTATCATCAAAGGTAAGGTATTAACTATTATAAAACTTTCTCACCCATAGCCATGCTAAAATTCATTCGAATTCTATTAGCTATAGCAACACACTATGATTATGAGATCTAGCAGATGGATGTCAAAACCGTATTCCTCAATGGCAACCTCGAGGAGGAGGTGTATATGATACAGCTTGAGGGATTCGTGTCTAGGGATAACTCAGACAAGGTGTGCAGGTTGCTTAGGTCCATCTATGGACTGAAGCAAACTTCTCGAAGTTGGAACATAAGATTTGATGAGGTGATCAGATCTTATGACTTCGTTAAGAACGAAGATGAGTCTTGTGTGTATAAGAAGGTACGTGGGAGCGCTATCACCTTTTTGGTACTGTATGTGGATGACATCTTGATCATTAGGAATGATGTAGGAATGCTCTCTACAGTAAAGGCTTGGGTATCTAGGCACTTCTCCATGAAGTGCTAGGAAATCGGGAGATTCGGCATCTCATGTATAGTGGAAAACAAAAACAAGATCGGATTTTTCATAGTTATATACTTGGCCGTCGTGCGATAATTGATACGTAAAAATCTTAAATTAGAAGTATTACCTAGGGAGATCGTATATCCCCAAAAATTTTAGATCTGATGAAGAGGATGAAGGAGCACTAGTGTACTCCTCTCTAGCGATAATCCACACAGCGGATGCAGCAACAACGCTCCTCATATCACCGCGGGATCTCTCTACACGTGCACCACAAGGCTGCCGAAGCCAAGAAGGAGGAGAGGAGACTAAGGAGAATAGGAGGATGACTACCAAGAGCTCTCAACCTATGAACTAGGAGGTTTCTCCTATTTATAGAGATAGAGGAAGCTTATCCTTAACAGATACTATTCATATTGGATCTCTATTCAGTTGGATCTCATTGGATCTTATCCACAGGATCTAATTTAATCTCATCCAATTGGATCTTATCCAATCATTTAATTGGATCTCATCCAATTACCCAATTGGATCTTATCCATAGGATCTAAACTAAGGTCTTCACAGATATCTCATATCCACACCTCTACTCGTTGCAACATCTACTTTATGTGTGTAACCCTCTAGGCCCGATACCGAGCTGGCCATGAGTCGCTCCCGTCAGAACTCTTTCTAACTCAGAACACCTTCTAATATAGTGAATTATTATCTTCATAATAATTCACTCGACTCATCGACTATGGACTTACTAGGCTACTACGCCATAGTCCCCAAATGGTTTAGGGGGATATAATCTATCAGACCTGTCTATCCTCAGTTACCATGTATCTATAGTCCCTCATCTATTTAATATCTCAGAGACCGTATAATGGGCAAGGTAGAGTCAGGCTCATACGGAATCTTGTCCAAGTCTTGCTCTAATCAGATTCTCTTAGAGAACTCCTTCTCTCTCAATCCGAATGACCCTAGCCAAGGATTTTGCCTGAGCGAGCACACGTGGGATATTCATCTCATGATACCGAGAGTGGATGAACCTCTATTGATATACAATTGCCTTCATAAGATTGGCTACCATTCCCGAGAACCGGCTATACCAGATCTGGAGCTCTCCAAACCTATAAGTCCGGCGTCAAAGAATGGAGTATTCAAATAAGGTATCTTTGGTGCCTCAAGTCTAAGGACTAGACACACTACTGGGACTACGAATTCACTGTCTGACATTAGGTATCATTAACCATACATCATTCTGTAAGTGGATCAATCACTGAACTTATTCTCCAATGAGCACTTGCATTGTACCTCTAGTGTCCCCACACAAGCGACTATGAGACCAGTCACCTCCATCATATAGACGAGTATACAGCACACCAGTCTATTCGGTTATCTCGATGTCCTCATCGAGTAACCTATGATCAGGATGATTTAGGATCTGTATTTAAAGGTATATTGATCTCATTATCATGATCTCATCATGATCCGATTCTCATTACACAGATCCATGGGCATCATAATATTCATCTAGATAATGTAAGAAAATACCAATAATAATATTCGAAGAGATCAACGTAACATGTCACAAGTGCCACCACTCACATGATTGGCTTGTAGGGCACCTATATAACTAACAATCTCTCACTTGACCTAAAGCCAATCACCTATGTGTCTGATCCCCATCAGACCTCTATGATGCTCAAATATAATCTGAGTCAGCGACTTTGTCAGTGGATCTACAATGTTATCTTCGGATGGAACTCTTTCCACTACTATATCTCCTCGTGCCATGACCTCTTTGATCAAGTGGAATCTCCTCAGAACGTTTCTGACGAGACCTGGGTTCCACAGCTTGATCGATCGCCCTGTTATTATCACCCTATATAGAAATCAATTCATGCTCTATGATACGATTCCCAAATCCATGATGATCTTATCATCTATACACCCTATTTTGCTACTTCTATCATAGCAATGTATTCCGCCTCTATGGTACCTAACTATCTAGATAGCCAAGCATTTTCTGTAGAGAGCATTCCAGCATTATTCCTAATGATTAAGATGTTATCCATATATAACACTAAGAAGGTGATAACGCTCTCACTTACTTCCCTATACACACAAGGCTCATCTTCGTTCTAAACAAAGTCATAAGATCTTATCGCCTTATCAAATCTTATGTTCCAACTTTGGAAAGCTTGCTTTAGTCCATAAATGGACTTAAGCAATCTGCACACCTTATCTGGACTGTGCTTAGACATGAACCCCTCAGGCTGTATCATATACACTTCCTCTTCAAGGTTGTCATTGAAGAATACAATTTTCACATCCATCTGCCAGATCTCATAGTCATAATGTGCTGCAATAGCTAATAGAATTCGAATGGATTTTAGCATAGCTACGGGTGCAAAGGTTTCGTCATAGTCAACACCTTGCTTTTGACGATACCCCTTAGCTACTAACCTTGCTTTATAGGTCTCCACCTTTCCATCTACCTCGATCTTCTTCTTGAAGATCCATTTGCAACCAATAGGTATGATACCCTCAGGTGCATCAATAAGGTTCCAAACCTTGTTGGAGTACATGGATTCTATCTCAGAATTCATCGCTTCTTGCCACTTCCTAGAGTCTATACTCATAATAGCCTCCTCATAAGTCTAAGGATCAATGTCCTGAATGTCCTCTCCACTAATATGTCCCACATATCTTTCAGGAGAGTGTGACACTCTACCAGTCCTACGTAAAATTGGAACTTGTGTGTTAGGTACCTAAACAGACTCGATCTCTGGAATAGTGCCTGAGCTAAGTTCTCCAACCTCGCTCAATTCTATCATGCTTCCAATGTTTTCGCCAAGAATGTGTTCCTTCTCAAGAAATACTATTCTCTTAGCAACAAAGACCTTTTGGTCCTTAGGGTGATAGAAATAATAACCACAAGTTTCCTTGGGGTATCCCACGAACTTGCACCATTCCATCCTGGATTCCAACTTATCAGGGTTGTGTCTTTTAACGTGGGCAGAGCGGCCCCAAATCTTAACAACCTTAAGATCGGGCTTCTTCTCTCACCATATCTCATATGGTGTAGACACTACCGATCTAGATGGAACTCTGTTCAAAAGGTAAATTGCGGTCTATAGGGCATATCTCCAAAATAAAATGGGTAGGTTAGCAAAACTCATCATGGACCACACCATATCTAATAGTGTGTGATTCCTCCTTTCTGATATACCATTAAGCTATAGTGTATAAGGAGGTGTCCATTGGGACAGAATCCCATGGTCCTTGAGGAACTGGGTGAATTATGTACTTAGGTATTCTCCTCCTCGATCTGATCAAAGAGTTTTAATACTCTTTCCAGTCTAGTTCTCTACTTCATTCTTATACTCCCTGAATTTCTCGAAGGCTTCAGACTTGTACTTCATCAAGTACACATGTCCATACCTAGATAAATCATCAATGAAAGTAATAAAGTAAGAATAACCACATATGACATGAGTTGACATAGGACCACATACATCACTATGTATGAGTTCTAGTAACTCAATGGCTCTCTCTCCAGTTCCACTAAATGGAGAGTTGGTCAATTTTTCATGAAGGCAAGGCTCGTAAGTTGTATATGACTTGTAGTCAAATGGATCTAAGTATCCATTTTTTAACAACTTTTGAATCTTTATCTCATGGATATAACCTAGCCTACAATGTCATAAATATGTATTGTTCACCTCTTCTCGTTTCCTCTTGGTCATGCTTACATCCATGATGTGTGAAGCAGTATTTAGCATAAACAAACCATTATGCAATGTCCCTCTAGTAATGATCTTATCATTCTTACTGATTGAATAATAATTATTCTCAAAAGCACTTTATAACCATTTAATGTTAAACATGAAATGGAAATGACATTGTTGATAATAGAGGGAACAAAATAACATGCATCTAATGCAATAATAGCTCCATCAGGTAAGTGTAAAGTGACCTCACCGATGGCAACAGCAGCAACTCTTGCTCCATTACCCATCTTGAGGTCCATCTTACCTTTTGCTAACATCTTATGCCTTGTCAAAACCTACAACAAATTGTAGATATGATAAGTATTGCCGGTATCAAATACCTATGTATTATCATAAGAATCTGACACATGGAGACTGATCATGAAAGTACCTGAAGCTTTTCCAAGCTTCTGTTTCGCATTTTCTATAAGATACGCCTTGTAGTTCCTCTTCTAATGCCCATCTTGACCGCAGTGGAAGCACTAGCCTTTGTCCTTTGCTGGGTCAATTTTGGTAACCTTTGCCTTAGCCCGTTTGCCCTTACCCTTACCCTTCTCAAGGGTCTTCCCAGCCTTCCTTTTCCTTTTGGTCTCACTAACATAGAGAATTAATTTCTCTTTCTTGATAGTGCTCTCTGCCTCCCTCAACATATTGAGGAGCTCAGGGAGAGAGATACCTCAAGTTTCTTCATTTTGAAATTCATGATGAACTGAGAGAAGGAATCTGGTAGGGACTGAAGTATAAGATCAACACACAGGTTATCATCTAGGACCATTCCTAGACCTGTGAGTTTTTCAATCCACTCTATCATCTTCAGGACATGGTTCTGAACCGGTGTCCCCTTAGTTATCTTAGCATGGAAGAGACTCTTGGATATCTCATATCATTGAGTTCTTCTCTGTTCCTTAAACAGTTTGTGGAGGTGTAGGAGAACGGAATGAGCATCCATGTTTTCATGTTGTCTCTGTAACTCAGGAGTCATAGAGGCTAACATGTAACACTGGGCGAGAGCGGAATCATCTATATACTTCGTATATTAGGAAAACTCTTCTTGAGGAGCTTCTGCCTTAGGTTGGGGCATGACCGTATCTAAGAAATATGCGATTTTCTCCGCTGTAAGAACTATTCTTAGGTTGCGAAGCCAATCTGTATAATTTGAACCAGTGAGGCAGTTAGCATCAAGTATGCCACAAAGAGGGTTTGATGACGACATGTTTCTAATAAGTAGAAGATATAGCATAAGTAAATAAATAACACACAGATTTTATAAAAATAAACAATCAAGATATGAACTTCTATCTTGACATGCTCCCACTAATTTTTCAAGCAAGTCATATGACACCATCATGTATGTAAAACGGAAGTCTTCGACAGACTTCTAGTGGGGATCGGGATCCAATCGACATCTTAGTGCAACCTTTAAGGACTCGACCAATCACACTAAGCCCAAAAGGTAGACAACTATTGCCAATCACAACTCCTTGTAATTCCCGTCATATTTGACCTCCGAACCACCATGGTCTCAGGGACTCGACCAACCATGATGTCTAGTTAAGTCATCATCATTACAAGATGAGTCTGATTCGGTGATATGCCCTCGAGGGACTCGACCAAGTATACCATGTCCTCAAGTCACCGATGACATCTCTATGTCGAAGACAAGATAACGAGATGTGAAATAGGTGAGCCTCAGAAGACTCGACCAACTCAGCCTACGTCGGGAATCGGTTCTTGCCTCTAACGATGGAAAGCCACGTGGGTCAATCTTATTGCCTCACGCTTACCGACTTAATATTATCATAGGAGGGGTTTTAGGTTTCATCTTGTGATATGACGTGTCACACACATATATATTTAATATATTTACATCGCATACAAATATATATATATATACTTATCTAGTAAGTGTAAAGCATTCACATGCACAAGCACACCAAATGATCATGGACTTCAACCTAATATGAATAGGCTTGAGCCAATAGGTCTAATCACTTACATTATGATCTATGTGCATATTAGTGCATCTCTATGCACAGTGATCATCCATCTCGTCATTGTCGGATCTATCGGCACCTTGACGCATCTCCATGCGTCGCGATCATCTAAATCGGCCTCAGGGATCCCGCTACCACCTCCAGGCTTCCGCCACGCCTTTAGGATAATTACAACATAATTACAGGCATGCAGGCCCGACAATCAATGAAAAATGAAGGCTCACAGGCCCCAATAATCACATACACACATCACAAAGTCCATGATCATCTTCCTACATCACATCACATCACATGTATATATCATGTAAGATCACTAGATAAATAATAATAGTTACTTAAACCTTTTAAATAACTAAAATTCTAGAATTAGGGACATGCAGAAAATTTTCAAAAATATCAAGGGTATTTTTGTAATTTTTTGGTACATACCCTAGAATTTCCAAAATTGATAGTGGCAAAACTATCTTTTGCCCGAAACCTCCCCCGAACAGAGTCCCGTCTCCCTACTGCGGCCACTGACTCATAGGCATGTAGTAGTCATAATTTCTTATGGCCGTCGCCTGCTAGGCGTGCAGCACCCCTCGGCATACGTGCGGTACCGCCTTGGGTGTTGCCACCTCTGCGCAGAGTCTGCCTCACTTAGCGGCTGCTGCCTGCAACTGCCCCGCACATGTAGCGGTCGCTGCCTTGCATAGGCAGCAGGCAACCGCCGAGCTGCTGCTGCCTTGCGCGCACCAGCGGCCACAACCACTTGCGGCTGCTGCCTTATGCATGCAGGCAGTTGCTGCCTCACGCATAGATGATCACAACTATTACGACTGTCGTGTCGCATGTGCAGGGGCTGCTGTCATGCGCACCACCTCCGGTCGATCCACCAAGCAGCAACAATTGCTGCCTTTACCTCCTTCTTTTGCGTCAACAAATTTGACGCAGAAAGATCGTTCTTCGGATCTAAAATCCACATCAAACGCAACAATGCGTAAAACAATTCTATGCGATCAAACACAACACATGCAGTTTATAAGCTAATCATCACACGATGAACCTGGCTCTGATACCACTATTGGGAAATCGGGAGATTTAGCATCTCAAGTGTAGTGGAAAACCAAAACAAGACTGGATTTCCCATAGTTACGTATTTGGCCATCGTGCAACGATTGGTGCGCAAAAATTATAAATCCGAAAAATCCGCATGTATCATGTCAAAAGCATTACCTGGGGAGATCGTATATCTTCGAAAATTCTAGATCCGATGAAGAGGATGAAGGAGCACTAGCGTACTCCTCTCTAACGGTAATCCACATAACGGATGCGGCAACGACGCTCCTCAGATAACCATGGGATCTCTCTCCACGTGCACCATAAGGCTGCTAGAGCCAAGGAGGAGGAGAGGAGACTAAGGAGAATAGGAGGATGACTACCAAGAGCTCTCAGCCTATGAACCAGGAGGTTCCTCCTATTTATAGAGGTGGAGGAAGCTTATCCTTAACAGATCCTGTTCACATTGGATCTCTATCCAGTTGGATCTCATTGGATCTTATCCATAGGATCCAATTTGATCTCATCCAATTAGATCTTATCTAATCATTTAATTGGATCTCATCCAATTACCCAATTGGATCTCATCCACAGGATCCAAACTAGAGACTTCGCAGATATCTCATATCTGCACCTCTACTCATCGCAACATCCACCTTATGTGTGTGACTCTCTAGGCCCGATACTGAGCTGGCCGTGAGTCGCTCTTGTCAGAACTCCTTCTGACTCAGAACACCTTTTGATATAGTGAATTATTATCTTCATAATAATTCACTCGACTCATCGACTATGGACGTACTAGGCCACTACGCCATAGTCCCTAGACGGTACAAGGGGATATAATCTATCGGACCTGTCTGTCCTTAGTTACCATGTATTTATAGTCCTCATCCATCTAATATCTCAGAGACTGTATATTGGGCATGGTAGAGTCAGGCCCATACGGAATCTTATCCGAGTCTCGCTCTAATCGGATTCTCTCGGAGAACTCCTTCTCTCTCAATCCGAATGACCCTGGCTAGGGATTTTGCCTGAGCGAGCACATGTAAGATATTCATCTCATGATATCGAGAGTGGATGATTCTCTATTGACACACAATTGCCTTCGTAAGGTTGGCTACCATTCCTGAGAACCGGTTATACTAGATCTGGAGCTCTCCAAACCTATAAGTCTAATGTCAAAGAATGGAGTACTCAAATAAGGCATCTTTGGTTCCTCAAGTCTAAAGACCAGACACACTACTAGGACTACGGAATCACTGTCAGATATTAGGTATCAATAAGTATATAGCATTCTGTAAGTGAATCAATTAGTAATCTCATTCTCTAATGAGCACCTACACTGTACCTCTAGTGTCCCCACACAAGCGACTATAAGACCAATTGTCTCCATCATATAGACAAGTATACAATGCACCAATCTATCCAGTTATCTCATTATCCTCATCGAGTAACCTATGACTATGATGATTTAGGATCTGTGTTTAAAGGTATATCGGTATCATTATCGTGATCTCATCACAATCCGATTCCCATTACACAAATCCATGGACATCACAATATTCATCCAGATAATGTGAGAAAATATCAATAATAATATACGAAGAGATCGACGCAACATATCACAGGTGCTACCACTCACATGATTGGCTCGTAGGGCACCTATAACCAACATGAAAGACTTAGGGGAAGCATCCTACGTATTGGAGATATAGATCTATAGAGATAGATCCAAGAGGATGCTTGGCTTGTCCCAATCCAGGTACATAAACACCATTGTCAAAAGATTTGGCATGAAAAATTCTAAGAGAGGTCTCATACCAATGAGATATGGAATATCACTTTCTAAGAGTATGTCCCTAAAGATTTCTGAAGAAAGGGTACAAATGGATATGATACCATATGCCTCAGCGATAGGATCTATCATGTATGTTATGCTATGTACTAGGCCTGATATAGCACATGCTCTGAGTGTCACGAGCAGGTATTAAGCAGATCCAGGCTTGGAGCATTGGAAAGCAGTAAAATGCATCCTTAAGTACTTGAGAAGGATTAAGGATCTTTTACTAGTATATGGAGGTAGTAGCCTCAAGGTTGAGGGCTATACGGACTCGAGCTTCCAGTCCAATGTCGATGATAGTAAGTCTAATTCAAGGTATGTGTTCACCTTGAATGGAGGAGCAATATGCTGGAAGAGTTCCAAGCAAGACACTACTGCTGACTCGATCACAAAGACGGAATACATTGCTACGGTAGAGGCAACAAAAGAGGGAGTCTGGATGAAGAAGTTCATCACAGATCTAAGAGTCGTCCCAAGCAATGAGGAGTTGATTCCCTTATATTGCGACAACTATGGGGCGATTACTCAAATAAGGGAACTCGGGTTTCATCAAAAGTGTTTTGAGGAGGTTCCAACTTATTAGAGAGATCATGGCCCAAAGAGATATAGTGGAAACAGTTTCATCCAAAGATAATATTATAGATCCACTAACAAAGCCATTGACTCAGATTATCTTTGAGTATCACAGAGGTCTGATAGGGATCAGACACGTAGGTGATTGGCTTTAGGTCAAGAGGGAGATTGCTAGTCATATGTGTCCTGCAAGCTAATCACATGAGTGATGGCACTTGTGACTTGATATACACTCTTTCTTTTTACTTATTATTATTAGGCATTTTATCACTTTATCTTGAGTGTTGCATATATTGTGATGTCCTTGGATCTGTGTAATGAGAATCAGATCGTGATGAGATCATGATAATGAGACCGATTCATATTTAAACACAGACCCTAAATAATCCCGGTCATAGGTTACTCGAGAGGGACATCGAGATAACCGGATAGACTGGTGTGCTATATACCCGTCCATATGATGGAGGTGGCTAGTCTTATAGCTACTCATGTGAAGACACTAAGGATACAGTACAGGTGCTCATTGGAGAATGAATTCACTAATTGATCCGCTTACGGAATGCTGGATGGTTATTGATACCTCGCGTCAGACAGCAATTCCATAGTCCTAGTAGTGTATATGGTCATTAGACTTGAGATACCAAGGATGCCTTGTATGAGTACTCCACTCTTTGATACCGGACTTATAGGTTTGGAAAGTTTCAAATCTGGTACAATCAATTATTGGGAGTGGTAGCCAACCTTATGAGGGCTATTGAGTGTCAATAGAGGATCATCTGCTCTCGATATCATGAGAGGAATATCTCATATATTCTTGCTCGAACAAATCCTTGGCCAAGGTTATTCGGATTGAGAG
Organism: Musa troglodytarum; assembly: GCA_023547065.1. NCBI lineage: Eukaryota > Viridiplantae > Streptophyta > Magnoliopsida > Zingiberales > Musaceae > Musa > Musa troglodytarum. The sequence goes on along the minus strand of CP097507.1, from coordinate 23,092,103 downwards.
AGAAAGAGTTCTCCGAGAGAATCCGATAAGAGCGAGACTCGAGGAGAGACCGTATGAGCCTAACAGTACTATGCCCGATATAGGGTCTATGGGATATTAGATGGATGAGGGACTATAGATACATGGTAACTAAGGACAGATAGGTCCAAAAGATTGGATTCCCCTGTATCGTCTGGAGACTGCGACGTAGTGGCCTAGTACGTCCACAATTGATGAGTCGGGTGAATTATTATGAAGATAATGATTCACTAAGTCAGAAGGAGTTCTGACAAGTATGACTTACAGCCAGCTCGATATTGGGCCTAGAGGGTCACACACATATGGTAGGTCTTGCAATGAGTAGAGGTTCGGATATGAGATATCCGCTAGAGCCCCTATCTTATTGGATATCCAATAAGCCCCTGAATTATTGGAACCTAAGATAAGATCCAATAAGAGCTAATAAGAGATTATTAGGTAGAGACCCATTAATCTAAGAGGCTTAGGTAATTGGATAGAGATCTAATACCCAATAGGGTAGGATCCATTAGGGTTTACAGGGGGCCTCTATAAATAGGAGGGAATTGAAGGTCCATAGGCTGGGGTTCTCTCAATAGCCCCATTCTATTCTCCTCTAGGCCCAATATCAAGCTGGTAGTGAGTCATACTTGTCAGAACTCCTTCTGACTTAGTGAATTATTATCTCTATAATAATTCACCCAACTCATCGACTGCAGACGTACTAGGCTACTATGCCACAACCCCAAGATGATACAGGAGAATCTAATCCTTTAGACCTATCTATTCTCAGGTACCATGTATCTATAGTCTCTCATCCATCTAATATCCCAAAGACTCTATATCGGGCATGGTACTATCAGGCCCAAATGGTCTCTCATCGAGTCTTGCTCTTGTTGAATTATCCCAGAAAACTCTTTCTCTCTCAATCCGAATAACCTTGGCCAAGGATTTGTTTGAGTAAGAATATATGGGATATTCCTCTCATGATATTGAGAGCGGATGATCCTCTATTGACACTCAATAGCCCTCGTAAGGTTGGCTACCACTCCCAATAACTAGTTGTACTAGATCTGAAACTTTCCAAACCTATAAGTCCAGTATCAAAGAGTAGAGTACTCATACAAGATATCATTGGTGTCTCAAGTCTAAGGACCAGATACACTATTGGGACTACGGAATTATTGTCTGATATGAGGTATCAATAATCATTCAGCATTCCGTAGGCAGATCAATCAGTAAACTCATTCCTCAATGAGCATTTGCACTGTACCCTTAGTGTCCCCGCATGAGTAGCTATGAGACCAGCCACCTCCATCATATGGACGGATATACAGCACACTAGTCTATCCGGTTATCTCAATGTCCCTCTCGAGTAACCTATGACCAGGATTATTTATGGTCTATATTTAAAGGTGAATCGGTCTCATTATTATGATCTCATCATGATCCAATTCTCATTGCACAGATCCAAAGATATCACAATATATGCAACACGTAAGATAAAGTGATAAAATACCTAATAATAAGCAAAGAAAAAGAGTGCATATCAAGTCACAAGTGTCATCACTCATGTGATTGGCTTGCAGGGCACATATGACTAGCACATATGATCGGGATGATTTAGGACCTATGTTTAAAGGTGAATCGGTCGCATTATCGTGATCTCATCACGATCTGATTCCCATTGCATAGATCTAAGGACATCATAATATATATCCAAATAATATGAGAAAATACTAATAATCATTAACAAAGAGATTGATGCAGCATGTTACAAGTGTCATTACTCACTTGATTGGCTTGTAGGACACCTATAACTAGCACTCTCGGTAACTTCCGGTAACACTCCCGATGAACTTTCGAACTTCTGACGAATTCTTGGACTCCCAACAAATCGTTCAATCTTGACTCCGGTACTATATTTTGCTTTATGCCTTGATCACTATCATAGTTAATCCTACACACTTTTCTCAACATATAAATTAGATTAATAATTAATCAATTAATTTTATCATCAAAATTTGAGATTCAATAATCTCTCCCTTTTTTATGATGATAACCAATTAATGATGGAGTTAACTTTAACTCTCCCTATCTATATGTCATACTTGAGAAAAGATACTTGAATTTAAGGCCTTTGAATTCAAGCACCAATCGACAAGTTTCATGCATTTCAACTTATCGACATGCACAACATGATACTAAGCATGATTTTTCATCTCAAAATATAATATTACATATTTATCACCTTACCAAAACGATGTCAAATCATGACAATCATTTTTAAGTCTAATATCAAATGATGATAGACAATCATCATTTCAAAGCATGATACCAACTTCAAATGTGAAATTTAGCATGATTCAAATAAGCATGATTTTTCATCTCAAAATACGATATCACGTATTTATCTCTATACCAAAATGATGTCAAATCATGACAACCATTTTCAAGTCTGATATCAAATGATGATAGACAATCAACATTTCAAAGTATGATACCAACTTCAAATATGAAATTTAGCATGATTCAAACTTCAAATTTGATACCAAATGATAATTCATCATATTGAAGCATGATACCAATTTCAATTAGAAAATTAAGCATGATAAAAAGTTATCATTTTAAGTATGAAACTTTTTCAAGTATCAATGATACATTTCAAGCATTTATGATGCGTATCAAGCATTCATGATATATTCAAGCATTTACGTTACATTTCACGCATTTACAATACATACGATACATTTTGATACATTATGATGCATATGATACATTTTATGCTTTTACGATACAAATGATATATTTTACACATTTACAATATGAAGCATATTTTATGTATTTATAATACCAAGTATGATATATCTCAAGTTTTCATCAATTTGTCACTTTCTCCCCCTTCATCATCAAGAAAAAGGAAATAGCCAATCATTTTACACAAGCAAAATTTTACTTGTTGCGATAGGATTTTTCTTGAAAGAGTAAAAGGAGGAGGAAAAGTCCATGAATAGTTTATTCATCAAGAAGAATCAAGATATTAAAAGTCCAAGGAAAACAATCCACTTGAAATTTCATTTCATCAAGAGCTAAAGAACTCATGACATAGAAAGAAAGAGATTTCCATTAAGAGCTAAAGATGTGAATGAAATTGGTATTTCTATAAAATTCATGAAGTCGAAGGAAAAGAAATCATTTAAGTTATCAAAAATTCATCAAACTCCTTTTCATCAAGAGCTCATGGCATAAAAATGTGAAAAAGAGGAAGAAGTCCATGAATCATACAAGGAAAGCAATCCGTTCAAGCTAACGAAAATTGAGTTCATTCAAGAGATAAAGTGTATCATTTCATGATGTAAAATCTATGAATGTTCTTTTATCAAATAAAATCCATGAATGATATTTTTATCAAATAAAATTCGTGAACACCATTTGTATCAAATAAACACCATTCATAATTATTGCAAAAATTTGCACAAGAATGAAATCTGTGAATGGTACGTTAGTCAATAAAATCTGTGAATGACGAGAGGATTTTAAGAGTATCAAGTGATGGAGCAAGGGTATCATATGAAATAAATTCATAAAATGAATTCGATACCAAGATAAGAGAGATGATACGAAATATTTTTGGACTGAAGTCGTTAATACGGCATACTATGTCATGAATAGGGTTCTAGTAAGACCATTACTTTCCAAAACTCCTTATGAATTGTAGAATAACAAAAAACCCAACGTTTTGTATTTATAAGAGTTCTAGTAAGACCATTACTTTCCAAAACTCATTATGAATTGTGAAATAACAAAAAACCTAATTGATTTTGATAATAAAATCAATTGATTAATTATTGATCTAATCTATATATTGAGAAGCTGATGGCTTGATCTCCAACACATAGTCTCCAAGACTGTGTCAGAAGGTGGTACCACCAAACTAGGTGGTTGTACCACCCAGTGTCAAAAAGCCTAGGCGATGGTATCGCCAGTACCCCGAAATTTTAGGATGTTTGAATTTTAGCTCCAAGATTTGAAGCTACTTGGGGTCTATAAATACCCTTCCTATTCTTGCTTAAGATAGAAAGAATTGAACAAGAAAATAAAGGGAAAGCTCTATAATTCTAAGTGTAAAAGTTCCTCCTCCTAAATCTTAAAGTTAGTTTCTAAGAGAGGTGTGTGAGGGAAGAGTTATAAAAGAAAGAGTTTGTAATGGTAGTTAGTTTTCACCCATTTAAAAGAAGACTACCAGTGAAAGCCAGTGGTCTTGACGAAGGAGGAATCGGGAGTGGACGTAGGTCGGATGACCGAACCACTATAAATCGGTGTGTGCTTTCCTTGTGTAATTTCTGTTCTGCCCTTATTTACATTGTAAATTATCTTCCTTGCTCACTACTCTCTACTCATTATGAACATTTTTAAGTTAGAGTATTTCCAATACAATTGCATTAAAATGAACTTAATCGACGAAACATGTTTTGAATCAAACTGAGGTTTTCTGAAATTGACGTAATCTTTACCGCTACACTAATTCACCCATGCCCCCCTCCCCTCTTAGTGCTAGACTCGATCCTAACAAATAGTTCTTTATTATTTTTTATTTGAGAGATTATTATTTCTCAACTTACTAAAAGAATTGATGAGGGTGAATAGCAAAATAACATTGATGAACTTCTACATGATGTCAATGCTGCCGCTAATGATCTTATAAAACAATTACAATCGATATTTTTTAGAAGATCTAAAAGAGATAAGATACTTGTCATTTTTGATAATTATGTGGTACATCTATAAGAATTAAATTATAATATATGGATCAAAATAGACCCTTTATCATTTTCACAAGTCATAAAAAGTAGCGATTCTAAAAAGTGATATGATGCAATGAAAGAAGAGTTAAAATTTATAGACTAGAATGGTATTTAGAAACTCATTGAGTTGCCTAATAACTGTGAAAAAGTTAGTTGTAAATAAGTCTTTATAATAAAACATGACTCAAGAGGCAATATCAAATAATATAAAACTAGACTTATGGTCAAAGGTTTTTTTAGAAAGAAAATATCAACTATAATGAGACTTTTTCTCTAGTTTCCAAACATGACTCATTGAGAATCGTCAAGACATTAGTAGCTCATTATGATTTTAAGTTATACAAGATGGATGTAAAAATAATATTTCTAAAAGAAGGACTAGATGACAAAATCTATATAGAACATAAATGATTCATAGAAAAAGGAAATGAATGTTGGGCTTGCAAACTTAAAGAATCTATTTATGTCCTTAAACAAGTTTTCAAACAATGGTATATAAAGTTTTATGATACCATTACTTTCTTCGGATTTAAGAAAAATATTATTGATTAGTTTATATATCTAGATGTTAGTAGAAAATATTTATTATATTGGTCTTATATGTAGATGCTATTTTATTTATCAATAGTGATTTTGGTTTATTATACAAAATCAAGATATTTCTCACTAAGAATTTTAAAATGGTTGATATGAATGAGCAGCCTGTGTTATTAATATTGAGATATTTAGGAATAGATCTCAATGATTGCTATGATTGTCTCAGAAAGAGTATATTAATTGAATCTTGGAAAGATCTAGTATATAACTTTATTCAACTAATAATGCACCTATTATTAAAGGTGAAAGATTCAATCAAAGTCAATGCCCTAAAAATAACTTAGAAAGTAATCAAATGAAGAATATTTCTTATACATGTGCAATTATAAGTCTATTTTATGTTCAGGCCTGTACAAGATTAAATATCAACCTTATTGTTAGAATATTAGGTAGATACAAAAGCAACCCAAGAATAAAACAATAGAAAACTATAAAGAAAGTAATAAGATATTTATAGGGGATGAAAGATTATATGCTCATATACAGAAGATTAGATTAGCTTGAAGTGATGGAATATTTAAATACTGATTTTGTAAATTGCCTTAACAGTACAAAGTTTACTTTACGATTTATAAAAGGACATAACCTCGTAGAGACTTTATACTAGTAATTGAGATTATAGATCTATTTTTAATCTTTCTTAGTCCCTAATCTATCGCTCATAACTGTCCTGTGAAGGATAGGAAGAGAGAAGAATATGAGTCTAATTTTCCTTGTAGATCTATATCACTATAGCTTTCAGATTCGATGATGATGCACTTGCAAATCAAATAAAAGCTTTCTGAATGACATCAAAAAATATACATCATAAATCTAATTTATCATTATTTGATTTTAATTTTTGACATTAAAGTTTTTCATATACTAATAGCATAATTATAGTTTTTATGCTTTTAACATCTATAATGGTCAAAAGGGGTTGAGCTCTTTTGTATTTAGGAGTGTTTAATGTATTCCTCACTTTGAAATGTATATAAATCTTAGTAAAGTCATTGAGAATTTATTTTTTTTTACTTATTGATTCATCATTTGATATCATGTTTACATTTGAGGTATTGTGATTGTTAATGAAAATTCTTCTATAGCATCTAAAAGTGAGAAAATTTTGTTATATTTCAATTAAATTAATGGAATTAGACATTCGACTAATAAAGGATGATTGATAAGGATGATTGAGAACAAAAGTGAGCTTTCAATTTTATGTTAAATGTCTAGTTTCATTTATTTAACTTGAAATAAAATGACAAAATAAATGTGTTCGCTTGATAATATTGCTAGCATAGCATTCAATGTGTTTATTATATTTTTGTGTAGTCTAACTTTATGGCATCAACATCTAAAAATATTGTAGCTGAACTTAATCAAGGAGAGAAACTGAATGGTGACATTTATAAGATTTAGCATCACAAAATTCAGTATGGTATGAGGAACTCGAAACTCTCCATCGTACCATGATTGGACTTTGGAAAAGGTATCGCTGCCCAACATAAGTTGGATAATGATGTTTATCAAACCTGAAAAATAAATAATAACATGACTCACATCACATTGTTGAACAGCATGATGGATGATATGTGAGTTTGAATGCTATCTGACTGGTCATGAAATGTGAGAGGCCTTAAAAGAGAAGTTTGGTGATATTTCTACTAAGCTAAGTGTTGAATTTTGGATTTTGATGATAAAATTAATTGATAAATTATTTGATCTAATCTATATGTTGAGAAAAATATGCAAGATTAACTATGATAGTGATAAAGGCATAAACCAAAATAAAGTACTGGAGTCAAGTTCGATCGATTCGTTGGGAGTCCAAGAGTTCATCAGGAGTCCGAAAGTTTGTCAGGAGTACTATCAGAATTGGCCAAGAATGCGTCAGGAGCTTGCCAAAGGGTTCATCAGAAGTTCATCAGAAAGTTCATCGGAAGTTCATCAGAAGTTCACAGAGTTCACCGAAAAGGTCGGAGCTTACCAAAGAAACTCGTCGGGACTCGCCAAGTAGATCGTCGTGAAGTTTAGGAGCTTACCGGGAGTCAGTTGGAAAATGTTCAAGAGTTCATCGGAAGTCCGTCAGAAGTTCACCGGAAGCTCATCAAAAGAAACCTAGACTTGCCAGACTTATTTTTGTTTAGTATTTGTCTTAAAAATCATAGTTAGTATATAATTAGGGTTAAGTTTGGGAGATAATCCCACTAACCTTGTTAGGGGCCAATTGAGCCTAAAATTAGATAGGTTTGGATCGGATTTAAGGCTCAACCAAGTTGTTGAACCCTGCCTAGTAGTGCCACCGCCAGACTAAGGTAGTGGAACCATCCAAGGTTCAGTCTCCCCCAAGCCTGGGCAGTGGTACTGCCCAAACTAGGCGATGGTACCATCGATAGTTAATAACTACTAGGCGATGGTACCGCTAGTCAAGTAATGGTACTACCTCATTCTAATACCCGAGACTCTGTCTGGTAGTTGTACTATCAGACTGGATAGTAGTACCACCTAGTGTCAGAGTCAACTGGTGGTAGTGCCGCCAAGGTTAGACGATGGTACCACCAGAACCCCGAAAATCCAGGATGGGACTTTTTTGGCTTCATTTTTGAAGCCAATTAAGGCCATAAATATCCCATTCTTCTTAGTTGTTTCAACACAGAAAAGTGCTAAAAACTGAACCAAAACTATAGTGAAATAGCTTACAAAAATTGAGAGTTTACCTCCACCGTTTCAAGTGTAAAAAATTATAAAAGGAGTAAGCCACTTGTAAAAGTTCTATAAAGGGATGATTGATCTTTTCCCTTCAAGAAAGATCAATAGTGGAAGTCGGTGACCTCATCGGAGGAGGGATCAAGAGTGGATATAGGTCAGATGACCGAACCACTATAAAATTGGCATGTTCTTCTCATGATGCATACTTTACTTTTGTTGCATTCTATTTTACATCATTACAACTGTCCAATCTCCTCTTCTTTACTCACTTACAAACTTGTTCAAATCAAATGTCTTTTCGAAATGGTTTTCGTTGAATAAAATATTTTTATCATACAAAGTTTTCCAAAATCACTTAAACCATTCATTTTATCCATTGTACTAATTCACCCTTCTCTCCCCCCCCCCCCCTCTTCTTAGTGTCATTCTTGATCCTAACAATTGGTATCAGAGCGAGATCACTCTCATTTTAGTTTTAAACCCAAGAGAGATGACATTTGCTAGCAACCAAGAGGGTCACTCAATCACACATCCACCCATGTTCAATGGAATGGATTACACCTATTAGAAAACTCGGATGAGAATTTTCTTATTTCTATGGATTTTAAATTATGGAATATAATCAAAAATGGTTTTCAAATGTCTTCTCTTCTAATAAATGATTAGAATGAGTTGGAGAAGAAGACTTTCTCTTTAAATATCAAGACTATGAATGCCTTGTTTTGCGCTTTAGATAAGAATGAGTTTAATCGAGTTTCTATTTATGAAACGGCTTTTGATATTTGGCACAACTTAAAGGTATACATGAAGGCACTAGTAGAGTAAAGAAGTCCAAAATAAATCTTTTAGTTCATGCTTATGAATTGTTTTGAATGAAATCAAGTGAGTCCATTGGAGATATATACTCCCGGTTTACGGATGTCGTCAATGGACTAAAAGCACTTGGTAAAAATTTTTCTAACTTTAAACTTGTTAATAAAATATTGAGATCCCTTCCAAAGAGTTGAGACTCTAAAGTAACAACCATTCAAGAGGCCAAAGACTTGAATAATTTCTCACTCGAAGAAATTATTAGGTCGTTAATGACTTATGAGATTACTTACAATGCTCATAAAGAGCTTGAGAACAACATTACAAAGAATAGGAATGATATGACACTAACAACTCATGAAGACCACTTGAAAGAAAGTTCAAGTGATGAGGACTATGATGATAACTTAGCACTCTTGACAAGAAAGTTTAAAAAATTCATAAAAAGAAATAAATTTAAAAATGACACTAAAAATAAAATTGAACTCAAGAAAGAACAAGTCATATGCTATGAATATAAGAAACCAAGACATTTCAAAAGCGAATGTCCCCAAGTGAAGAAGAAAACACCAAAGAAGAAGAAGGCGCTCAAGACAACGTAGGATGATTCGAGCGACTCTGCAGACGAGGAACAAAGCAACAAGGAGATTGCCAACTATACACTAATGGCAATTGGAGAAGAGATAAGTAGTTTATTAGATGAAAATTTAAATTTTGATGAACTTTTGAATGCCTTTCATGATTTATTCGATGAATATAGATTGATTAGTAAGAAGTATAATTCGTTGAAAAAGGAGCATGCCCTTTTAAATAATGAATTTGAAAAACTTAAGCATGACACTCATTCATTGCCTCCATGCACTAAGTGTGAATACTCAGAGGCACTTGAGAATGAAAACTTGCTACATAAAGAAACTCTAGAAAAGTTTAAGGTTGGTAGCAAATCCTTAAACATGATCCTTGCCAATAAAGGTCATGTTCATAGAAGAGGTGGAATCGGATTTGTGAGTGGCTCTTATCGAAATCCAACCACCTTTGTCAAAGGCCCTACCTTGCATGTATCACCTCACACCAAATGTAACTTTTGTTATAAACCCGGACATCTTGTTTATAAATATCCATTTAGGAAATATAGTCCACACAAATTGATCTGAGTTCCATAAAGAACTCTATACAAAATGATAAGATAAATAGATCGATTTTTGAGGCACTCAAGGTCAAATAGGTACCCAGAAATCATCCTTTCTTATAGACATCTTTATCATTATAAGCTACGAGTGAGAAATGGTACATCAATGTTGTATGATCTCAATCACGCTCACTAGCTCAAACAATCATTGATTGCATAAAGATTGAAATGCTAATCTTCCATCATAATGCTAAAATATATTAATGTTAAGACTAAGGGACACTAGGTAATGTGACCTTATTAGATCCCTTGAAAAATAATTTTGATGATGATCTTGATATCACCTACAATATGTTAATATTCATATTTTCATGATTATTGAAAACTCTTGTCTAAACCCTTCTCTTACCATTCAAATTATCAACTTTTTCATTTATCATTCTCCCTTGATTCTCCTAAGAAAAATGTTCTAGATATCTTTTGATGATCTTGTATGATTAAATTTATGTTAAAAAGGGTTTGATGAGTTATCTTTCTTAAGAGAAATATGTTCATTCAAATTAACGAACAATAAGGGATAGAAGTTATTTGAATGATGTTGTTTCACTTAATCAAAAGCATTACAATTAAGTCAAACATTCAATATGAGACTCACTATAAAATAGATGTTAAATGAGGAAGATCAATTGATCTAATAATTGAAGTGTTGCTGCCCCAATTAAGCCTAAGAGAATGTACTAGTGGTGGCACCACTGGAACTGGCGGTAACACCGCCAGAATATTCTGTTCTCAGGCGGTGGCATCGCCCAAGAAGTGCCTTATATAAAGGGACTTTAAGGCCGGCAATAGAACCGACCCCATCACTTACTCCACCTCTCAAAAACCCTCTCCTACCTCCCATTCTTGATCTTTCTCCTCTAGACAACCAAGAAGGGCTCTCTACTCCATCAATTCTAGGATCAATCTCAAGTTCTAAGGAGATCACCCCAAAGGTATTCTTTGAGATCCTTTCCTTGTTTTCATGAAATATTTCTACCATTTTACATTTGTTCTTTCATTATCAACATTTGTAGGCTAATGATACCTAGAAGATCATTTAGGAACAAAGGGAAGAGGAGAGTAGAAGAATCATATGACCCCTCTCTATTTAACTCAAATGATAGTACCCTTAGGTTCCCTAACTTTGAATCTAGAAGTGTACATAAAGGTAAATATATAGATCTAGAAGAATTAGGGAACTTAGAGCCCATCCAATGGTTTGCTAATTTAGATGTTTTACCTATTTTATAAATTTATGAACCAATATACCCTAGGCTTGTTCGTTTGTTTTATAACAACTTAAATGTAGACGAAGATGATAATGTATCAACTTATATCCTAGGACACCATATACATATTACAGATAGTATAATTTATAACCTCATAGAAATTGCCAAGAAAAGAAGAGGTTGCTATTTTAGAGGTCAATGAGATTTAGATGCAATTGGAGTCACCTATTCCGAAGCTTTAGGTATCGTTTTTAGAAACCCAAACTTGTCGATTATGCCTAAGAGTTATGAACACATGCTGCCCTTTAACTCTAAGTTACTTCATCATATTACTCCTAAAGCAATATCATAATGATGAGGTAAGTCAAATGGAGCTAGGAACAATGTATTGGATCATGAATGGACATCAAAACTATTTTGGGTATGTAATTTGACAAAACATAATCGACCTTTCTATTAAAGATTTAATGCTTCCTTACGGTGGTCTAATCACTAGGTTATTAATGACATGTCGACCAATTGAATGTCAATTCGTGTTGTAATAACTGTCTAGATCGAAGTAGAGTTTTTGTTTGTGTGTGTGCAGGATTAACTACGATGACGATGAAGATATAAAGTGAAACAAAGTGCCAGAAGACAAGTGGGATGGATCGTTGGGAGTTCAAGAGTTTCATGAAAGTCCAAAGTTTCGTTGGGAGTATTGTCGGAACCGGCCGAGAACGAGTAGGGAGCTTGCCGAAGGGTTTTCGGAAGTTCACCGAAAGGTTTGTCAGAAGTTCGCAGAGCTTACCAAGAAAGATCGGAGCTTGCCAATGAAGCTCGTTGGAACTCGCCAAGAACATCGTGAAGTCCGGGAGCTTGCCGGGAATCCGCATAATGGTTTCCAAGGGTTCGTCGGAAGACCACCGAAAGCTCACCGAAAGAAGTCTTGTCTTGTAGACTTTGTAATAGCTTAAAAAATATCTTTAAAATTCATATTTAGCACATAACTGGGTTTAAGAAGAGGTGTTAATCCTATAAACCAAATTTGGGCCAATTCGGACTTCATTTGGACCGATTTCAATTGAGTTTTCGGCCGAAACCAGTGTGCTGAAATGACCTAGGCGGTGGTACCACCCAGAGGCCGAGAGCTAGGCAGTGGAACCACCCCAGGCTAGCAGTAGCACTGCCCAGCACTTGCGGGCACTAGCGGTGGCACCGCTGGATGGGCGGTGGCACCGCCCAGTATTGCCAGCACTAGGAAATTCAAAATAGTTCAAATTTTTGCTCCAAGTTTGGGCTCCAAATTTGAATCACTTTGAGGTCTATAAATACCCCACTCATTCAAAGTTTAAAGGGGGTCTAGTACTAAAAAAAAGAAGGGGGAAACTCTCTTGAAAGTGTATCAAATCTTTCCTCTAAGTCTTAAGAGTGTTCTAGTCCAAAAGAGGGGTAAGAGTGTGTTGAATCTCGGATTTTGATGATGAAACTAATTGAGTGTGATTTGTTGTCTAACTGCGTGTTGAGTTACGTAGGTCTACTATCGATCAGGATTAGACAATTGACGCTGGAGGAATTGACATTGCGCCGGAGGTGATCACGTCAGGATATTGGGTGTCGAGCCAAAGGTTCGGTCGACTATCGGCAGGAGGCTTCGTACGTCAGGCATCGGGCCAAGAAGTGCGGAGTTGCGCTATGGATATCAAGGTTGCGGAGGTCAACCATCGAATGGGCAACAAGCCACTAGAGAGGGCGATGTGCCGAAGGATCGGACGAAGCGCCAACCAATGATGTGTCAGGAGTAACTACGAAAGGGATGAAGACGTAAAGCGAAATCAAGGGCCGAAGTCAAGTGCGATGGATCGTTGGGAGTTCGAGAGTTGTGAGCTTTGAAGATTCATTAGGGAGTCTTTGTCAGGCTGGCGAGAACAGTAGGAGCTTGCCGAAGGGTTTTAAGCTCACGGAGGTTCGGAAGTTCGCGGAGCTTGCCAAGAAAGATCGAAGCTTGCCAAAGAAGCTCGGGGGAACTCGCCAAAATCATCGTGGAGTCCGAGAGCTTGTCGGGAGTCCGCAAGATGGTTTCCGAGGGACCGTCGGAAGTTCGCCGGAAGCTCGACGGAAGAAGACTTGACTTGCGAACTTTGTAATAGCTTAGGAAACGTCTTTAAAATTCGTAGTTAGCACGTATTTTGGGTTAGGATTAGATAACCCAAAGTGGGGGCCCATTGGGCCTTGATTAGGATGAGTTTGGGCCAAAATTTTGGCCCAAACCGAACCAACTACGTGCATGCATGCTCAGAGTCTTCATCGTAGCTACATCGTAGCGGTGGAACTGCTTGCATGGGGCGTAGCACCGCCTCGGCTCATCGTGAGCCGCGGTGGAACCGCCGAAAGCGGTGGCACCGCATGCACGATCAACAGACCGACACAGCAAAGCACCACCTCTGACGACCAGAGCATTGGAACTCCAGATTGATTTCAAATTTGGAGCCCAATTTTGAATCCACTTTAGATCTATAAATACCCCCCCTTTCTCAGCTGAAAGGGCAACCCTTTTGAGCAAAAATTCTTAAGTCTTGAGCTTTTGTAGAGTGTTGTAAAGTCTTGTTCTTGCTAAGTGTTCACCTTCTTCTTTTCTTGAGAAATCTTGTACAAGTGTGAACATCTTGTAAAGGGCTGTAAAAGAGGCATTTGATCCTTCCCCTTCAAAGGATTTGATAGTGGAAGAAGGGAGCCTCAACGGAGAAGGCTTCGGAAGTGGATGTAGGTCACTTTGACCGAACCACTATACATCGCTGCGTCTTGATTGTGTGAGTGTTTAAATTTCTGTTTTACTTTGCTGTAAGCCTTTACTTTACTTGCTCCACTTCCTTTTTATCTTTGTACGCATGCTTTAAAGTTAGAACGCAAAAATCGGTTTCAAACGAAACGTTGTTTTCATCGTACGAAGTTTCTGAAGCTTGTTTTAAATCGCTGAAAAATCCATCGTTTTATCCGCTGCACTAATTCACCCCCCCCCCCCCCCCCCCGCGTCCCCTCTTAGTGCCACTCGATCCCTAACAGAGTGCTTATAAGGGTTATCTCCTAAGCCCATCAAAAGGAGAGGTGCTGTGAGGGAGTTCATCCTCGCCCATTGGAAGGAGGATAGCTAGTGGAAAGCCGGTGGCCTCAAGCAAGAGGAATTAGGAGTGGACGTAGGTTGGATGACCGAACCACTATAAAAATCTAGTTTGCATTTACGTTTTTGCTATTTACTTTGCTACAAACCCTTTCCACTTAATTTGATGCTCTACTTCTCATCTCTGCAAACATCTTTAAGTTAGAGCTTTTCTTATATGATTCCACCGATATGGCTTTCATAATATGAAACGAAGTTTTTACCGTATGCAATTTCTAAAACTTGTTCAAATTGCTGAAAATTTATCGTTCCTTACCGCTGCACTAATTCACCCCCCCCTAGTGCCGCTCGATCCCTAACAATTGGTATTAGTGCCACGTTCTTTCTCTTTCGGATTTACACCCGTGAGAAATGACTCTAAATGGTTTTCAAGAGGGCTTTTTAGTTTCATACACATAACAATGAATATTAACAAGTTCATTAAATAAAAATTAAAAAACATAAATGAACTTGAATGGAGAAAGATACCAAAGGAGAGGAAGAAGGGTTTGCAAAGAAGAATCAAACAAAGAAGAGACGAAATGTGCTTTGATGGGTTTCAACTACAAGGTAAGTAACTTAACTCCCTTGAATTATTTTGAAATTACATGATGCTTTCCATGAATGCTTAACTTAGTTAGTAGGGTTTTTTTTTTTTTTGCTTTTCTTGTGTTTTTAGAAATTAAAAAATGTTTTTAAAAAAATATACTATGCTTTTCCTTCTAGTATTTTGAAAAGTAAAAATTATGAATGATGATTGCTTAGTTTATGATTTCCATATTGTATTTTGATGCATGGTTAACACAAAAATTAATTAGCATGATTATGTTTAATAGGGTTAATCCATGATTGTGTACTTCGGTTTTCATGCAATGAGGATTTGAAGTAACGTTGATTTAAAAACATCCATCTTGGATTAATGTGTCTTAATCCTTCTTATGATGAAGTTTTTATATGATGCATGTCTTCATTAAATCAATTGCAAAACTAAAAGACCTAACTCACAAATTTTCAAAATTAAAGAAATGTGGTTTTGATGTCGCCTTGTGTTATATTTGGAATTAATGGTTTTCATGACAAAAATTATTTTTTAGATTTTTAAAATGATGTATAATTTTAGCAAAAGTTTGAGCATTAATCATCTTATTATAACAAATGAAAGAAAGAATTAAAATGACTTTGATGATGTATCATGAAAACATGCTTAATGATTGTATCATACTTGATGACTTGAAATCTCATATTTTGAAATAATATATTCATAATGAATCCATGAATCTTGATGATTTTTATATCACTTTTTGGCTTTAAATTTGATACATATCTTTCATGCAAAAAGTTTTTGGGCATGCTTATGTGAAATCTTGCTTGATAATAAAAATGCTCCATACATATGATCATGATAAATTTATGAATCTTGATGATTTTATATTGCTTTTGATTTCAAACAAGATGCATGATTTTTGATACAAAAAATTAATAGCATGTTTCAAAATAATGCTTGCACACCAAATATGATCAAAAGATAGAAGCAAGCATATTGATGATTTCATTTTTATATGAAAGTTTTGAACTTGCTTATATAAGATCAACCACATAAAATAAAACACAAAAGTTAAAAATATTTTAATCATGATGTTTTATTTATGATGTGTTTGGTCTTAACCGTTTTTATAACGAAACTTACATCTTGTTTTGAATTGTTGATACATGCTCACATGTAATCAATTTATGTTACTCTTATTAAAATTTTTGAATGAAAGATTTTGATACATTTAATCTTGATGGTTTAATGACAAACTTCTATTTTGAATTTATACAATGATGGCTTCCGTATAATATTTGAACATACCTTAGAAAATCATCATTGATAATGATGAAATGAAAATATTAAAAGTTTATTATCATGCTTAATGATTTTATGATATCATGAGGACTTGAAGTTGTTATATCTTGATGACAAACTCATGTTTCGGTTTTAAAATTTGATACTCATCTTTTGAAACATAAGTACACTTATACAAAATAAACAACTCAAAATAAAACACATTATTATGATAAATTGAATCTCATGTCTTGGAATAATATGTTGTATTTTTGCCTTGACAATTTTTATGATAAAGTTTGACTTTCGATTTTGATGAATCCATATGAATCTTTTGAATCAAATCTTTTAGAAAATACCACATACTTAATGTGATTTGACTTAATGATCATTATGATGAAATCTGCCTTTCCATCTTGAATGTTGATATTTTATTTTAAGGCAAAGGCATGCTTATAAGAAGCAAATCATATGAATAGAAATTTATAAGAACGAAATGCAATCCTCTATCTTTTCGATTCTTCAATAAATCTATGCTTGTCATGTATGAATTTATTGAATGTGATTTTGAGGATGATTTCATATTTGAAAAATGCTTGATTCATATTTATGACATAAGATACATTTTAAATATGAATCATGCTCTATCTCCTTAATTCATTTTGTTCTCCTATAATTCCTTTTTACTTACTAAAAGGAGAACCTTCCAAATGAATCATGCTTGATAATTTATGTTATGAGATTTAGCCTTTATATCTTGAACATTTATGCTTATTTTTATTCGACATAAAAAGGACAAAGGCATGTTCATATGAAATCAATGCAAATCACTAAAAGAGAAATGTATGTTTCTTGAACATCTTTCTATCTCTAAAGTTTTCAATTTTTTATAAAAGACAAGTGATGAATTCATTATGATACTCTGTGAATCACTTGAATTATGAATGAGATTTTGATGAAGTGTTAAATTTTCAATCTAATCAAAGATTAATGAACTCATTTATGTGAATCTCTTGATCTTTTAAAATCATGACTTTGAATTCTTGACTTGAGATATCTTTGCGAATCAAAATATTTTCTTCAATGATTGCTTCCTTTTACCATTAACTAAAGAGAAATATAATCCAAGTCTTGATATCTCGATAATTGATACTTGAATGAATTCGTACTTGATATTTGATACTTGAAACTTCTCATGAAATATAATCTTGATTAGAATTCCTATGTATGAATTAAGTTGCTCTTTGTGCTATATCTTTTCAAATGAATCATGAGCCTTAACATCATATCTTGCATGATATTAAAATGACAAGAATTCTTTGGCTTGTATGCCTTATGTGGCAATTGAAGAATTGATATAAAAGAAATTTGCCTTATGATGAATCAATGAATCATGATTTAATCCTTAATATTGATGTGCTTTTATATATCTTGATTCTTGGTTGTATGACATTTATCTTGAATTGAAAATTGATAAATGTGAATTTTGATCTAGCTAAAAAGAAAGTTATGAATCATGAATGATATCTTTTGGTTTTGATCCTTGTTGAATTTTCATATTGATATCCTTCATGACATGATAACTAATGTATATTTTGATGCAAATTTATATTGATATGAAAAGTGGATGAAATTGAAATTTTTAGCCATTGAGTCCTCCACTTCATTTTGACAAAAACTAAGGGAGAGCTAGCTTGTTAAATTCATATTAATGACTTGATGATTGAAATATTCATGTAGAATTTTGATATGTATCACTTGTCATGATTTGAATATTGAAGTAAAAGAAATTATGTTCTTCTTGATATCTTTTATGATGAATCATGAATCATAACTTGATCCATTAAATTAATGTAAACTTTTTTATATAAAATTATGTGAAATGTTTATATCATCATATTTGATCCTCCCTTTCTTTTTGATATTGATAAAGGGGGAGAAAGTTTATTGCTTGCTTGCACCTTAAATAAAAAATTTGCTAGCTTATTCAAGAAGAAGAAAATTGCTAGCTTGGCATATCACAAAGAAATCAAAATGCAAACATGCTATTTTGCTAGCCTACAAAAGAGGAAAAGAACTTGAATATCAAAAATTGCTACCTTGCAATTTTAAGAAAAATAAATTACAAATTTGCACAAAAAGCAAGTGTTGAATTGCTATGCTTGGACATCTTTAAAAATCTTGCTATGATTGAATGTCTTAAAGTGATATATGATGTGATTGATCGCTAGTATGATTGTAATATTTGCATATCCTTGAAAACTAGCTATGATGTTACTTCTCCTTTTTGTTGATGACATAGGGGGAGAAGTAGATTGATGACTTCATGCATTGAATTGAATATTTTATATATTTGCATGATGGTTTTGTTATTTTCTCTTAACATTGTGATGAATGTTGCTTGGATTTAGGATAATCCAAGGTTTCTATCAATGGCATATTGATAGGGGGAGTTTGGTTAAACTCCGGGGAGTTATGGTTAACTCCGTTAGTCATCAATTAGTTGTCATCATCAAAAAGGGGGAGATTATTGAATCTCAGATTTTGATGATGAAACTAATTGATTATGGTTTATTGTTTAACTACGTTTTGAGTTACGCAGGTCTACTATCGATCAGGATTAGATAGTTGACGCTAGAGGAATTAACGTTGTGTTAGAGGTGATCACATCAGGATATTGGATGTCGAGCCGGAGGTTCGGTTGACAATCGGCAGAAGGCTTTGTACGTCGGGCATCAGGCCAAGAAGAGCGTGTTGCACCAAGGATATCGGGGTTGCGAAGGTCAACTATCGATTGGGCAATGGACTGCAAAAGAGGACGATGTGCCGAAGGATCGAACGAAGCACTGACCAATGACATGCCGGGCAACTGAATATCAATTCGTGTTGTAATAAATGTCTAGATCGAAGTAAAGTTTTTGTTTGTGTGTGTGCAGGATTAACTACGATGACAATGAAGACGTAAAGCAAAACAAAGTGCTAGAAGACAAGTGGGATGGATCGTTGGGAGTTCGAGAGTTCAACAGAAGTCCGAAGATTCGTTGGGAGTATTGCCGAAACCGACCGAGAACGAGTAGGGAGCTTACCGAAGGATTTTCGGAAGTTCGCCGGAAGGTTTGTTGGAAGTTTGCGGAGCTTGCCAAGAAAGATCGGAGCTTGCCAATAAAGCTCGTTGGAACTCTCCAAGATCATCGTGAAGTCCAGGAGCTTGCCGGGAGTCCACAGAATGGTTTCCGAGGGTTCGTCGGAAGACCGCCGGAAGTTCATCGAAAGCTCACCAAAAGAAGTTTTGTCTTATGGACTTTGTAATAGCTTAAAAAATGTCTTTAAAATTCATAGTTAGCAAATAATTTGGTTTAGGATTATGTGTTAATTTGATAAACCAAATTTGGGCCAATTCGGACTTCATTTAGACTGGTTTCGACCGAGTTTTCGACCGAAACTAGTGTGCTGAAATGACCTGGGCGGTAGTACCACCCAGGCTAGGCGGTGACACCGCCTAGAGGCTGAGAGATGGGTGGTGGAACTGCCCCAAACTGGCGGTAGCACCGCCCAGCACCCGCGGGCACCAGCGGTGGCACCGCTGGATGGGCGGCGGCACCACCCAGTATTGCCAGCGCTAGGAAATTCAAAATGATTCAAATTTTGGCTCCAAGTTTGGGCTCCAAATTTGAATCACTTTGAGGCCTATAAATACCCCACTCATTCAAAGTTTAAAGGGGGTCTAGAACTGAAAAAAAGGAGGAAACTCTCTTGAAAGTTTGTCAAATCTTCCCTCTAAGTCTTAAGAGTGTTCTAGTCCAAAAGAGAGGTATGAGTGCTTGTAAGGGTTATCTCCTAAGCCCGTCAAAAGGAGAGGTGCTGTGAGGGAGTTCATCCTCACCCATTGGATGGAGGATAGCTAGTGGAAAGCCGGTGGCCTCAAGCAAGAGGAATCGGGAGTAGACGTAAGTTGGATGACCGAACCACTATAAAAATCTGGTTTATATTTACGTTCTTGCTATTTACTTTACTGCAAACCCTTTCCACTTCATTTGATGCTCTACTTCTCATCTCTACAAACATCTTTAAGTTAGAGCTTTTCTTATATGATTCCACCGATATGGCTTTCATAATACGAAATGAAGTTTTTACCGTACGAAGTTTCCGAAACTTATTCTAATCGCTGAAAATTTATTGTTCCTTATCGCTGCACTAATTCATCCCCCCCCCCCCCCCCCTCTTAGTGCCGCTCGATCCCTAACCCATCTTCTGTCGATCCAATAATGACTCAACTGGATCAACTCAAATCACAACAAACTGAACTCAAATTGCAATAAGATGAGATATTAACTGAAGTGTGACAAGTACATCACAAAATCGATACCTTGTATAGACACTTTGGCATACCACCCAAGGAGTAGTTTGTAAGAATGTATCATGACCATATATGTTGTAATGGAGTTTTTAACTCCCTTTATACTATTTATGCTGCATTAGTACACTTTCACTTTAAGTTTCGTGTAATGCAATAATCGATAATGTTGAATTGAATGCATGAGTTTGTTGCATGCCTTTTCCGAAATTCTTCTATTTTGTATTATCTTTTTGATTTCGTGAATGGAGCTTTCATTTTGTTTCTATCTTCCTCTTATCTTAGTTTGAATTTACTTTATGAATGTTTGATACTCTTGCTACATTGTTTGATGATTCTTTCAATTGGTATCGAATTCACTATTGTTTGATGACTTTCCTCTCCTCATTCATGATTTTTTTCTTTGTATCACTCATGGATTTCATGCTTATGCAATGATTTTAGAAACGACATTCGCAAATCTTACTTCATGAAAACATCACTTGATAGAAATATTATTTACAGATTTCGATAATACATGTGCAAATTCTTGCAATACGAGTGGACATTTTTGATATATGTGACATTCATGGAAATATCATTTATGTCATGAAATGATACACTTGGATCTTGATGAACTAAATTTCCATTAGCTTGAACGGATTGCTTTCATGATTCATGGATTTCTTCTCTTTTCACATTTTTATGCCATGAGCTCTTTATGAATAGAAGAAATTTTATGAATCTTTAATAGCTTGAATGATTTATTTTCCCTCTACTTCATGAATTTTATAGAATTATGGATTTCACAACTTTAATTGTTAATGTGAATTTAATATGGATTTCTTCAAAGTCATGATTTCATTGATAAAAGTGATATATGAATTTTTATATGTAGAAACATCATTTATGAATGGACATTCATAAATTTTTATGTCATGAGCTTTTGATGAAAACAGAAGTTTGATAAATTCTTGATAGCTTGAATGATTCCTTTTCGTTCTACTATTCACAGAATTTTGATTGCATGATCCTTTTTTTATGAATGGACTTTTCCTTCTACTTCATGAATTTTGTTTGATTGAAATACGAATTTCATTTACTTCTTTAACTCTTGATGAAAGGAATTTTCAATATCTCGATTCTTCTTGTTGAATGGACTATTCATGAATTTTTCCTTCTCCTTTTTCCCTTTCAAGAAGAATCCTATTGTAACAATTGGTATCGTAACAATATCAAATTTCACTTGTGTAAAATAATTGCCTACTTCCTTTTTGTTGATAACAAAGGGGGAGAAAGTGGCAAATTGATGAAAACTTGAAATGCATTACAAATACTTGAAATGTATCGCATGTATCGCAATTGTGTAAAATGTATCGTATATATACTTGAATGTATTGCGAATGCTTGTAATGTGATTGGTATCATCAAATGCATCACAAATACTTGAAATATGTCAAAATGTATCGCAAATGCATCGCATGTATCGCAAATGATTGAAATGTATCATGCTCATTATCATATCAAAATGATGTATGTCTATCATTATCATGTGGTATTGAACTTATCATATTTATTTATCCTACTTGAAATTGGTATCATGCCTCAATATGATAAATTATCATTTGGTATCAAACTTCAAGTTTGTATCATGTTTAATTTCTTACTTGCAATTGGTATCATGCCTCGGAATGATGAATTATCAAACTTAAAATTTGAATCTTGCCAAAATTTCATATTTGAAGCTTGTATCATACTTAGAAATGATGATTGTTTATCATCATTTAACTTGAAAATGGATGTTGACATTATTTTTTTTTGTATTATGATAAATATATGATATTGTATTGTGAGATAAAAAATCATGATTAGCATTATGTTGTGCATATCAATAAGTTTAAATGTATGTAACTTATCGGTTTGATACTTGAATTCAAAGGCTTTGAATTCAAGTGTCTTTTTCTCAAGTATAGCATATAGATAGGGGGAGTTAAGGTTAACTCTATCATCAATTGGTTGTCATCATCAAAAAAGGGGAGATTATTGAATCTTGAATTTTGATGATGAAATTAATTGATAAATTATTTGATCTAATCTATATATTAAGAAAAGTGTGCAGGATTAACTATGATAGCGATAAAGGCATAAAGCAAAATGAAGTATCAGAGTCAAGTTCGATCGATTCGTTGGGAGTCCAAGAGTTCGTCGGGAGTCCAAAACTTCATCGGGAGTATTGCCAGAATTGGTAGAGAATGTGTCGAAAGTTCGCTGAAAAGTTTATGGGAAGTTCGTGGAGCTCGCCAAGAAGGTCGGAGCTTGCCAAAGAAGCTCATTGGAACTCGCCAAATAGATCGTCGTGAAGTCCAGGAGCTTGTTGGGAGTCCGCTGGAAGATGTCCGAGAGTTCATCAAAAGTCTGCCGAAAGTTCGCCGGAAGCTCATCGGAAGAAACCTAGGCTTGTCGGACTTGTTTTTGTTTAGTATATACCTTAAAAATCATAGTTAGTACAAAAATAAGGTTAAGTTTGGAAGGTAATCCCACTAACCCTGTTAGGGGCCAATTGGGTCCGAAATTAGATAGGTTTGGGCTGGATTCAAGGCCTAACCAAGTTGCTGAACCCTGTCTGGAGGTGGCACTGCCAGACTAGGGTGATGGACCCGCCTAGGGTTCAGTCTCGTAGAAGCCTGAGCGGTGGTACCATCGACAGTTAATAACTACCAAGCGGTGGTACTGCCCCATTCCTGTTGAATCTCAAATTTTAATGATGAAACTAATTGATTGTATTTTGGTAATTTAACTATATTTTGAGTCACGCAGGTCTACTCTTGATCAGGATTAGATAATTGATGTAGGAATAATCGACGTTGCATCAGAGGAAATCATGTCAAGACATTGGACGTTGAGTCAGAGGTTTGATCGACGATCGACAGAAGGCTTTGGACAAAGAAATCGAGCTTCGGGCCAAGAAGAGCAGAGTTGCACCAAGAAGATCAGGGTTGCGGGCATCAACTGCTGATTGGGCAAGAGAGGACGATGCGCCGAAGAACCAGATGAAGTGCTAACCAATGATAGGCCAGGCAATAGGATGTTGATTCGCATTATAAAATTTGTCTAGATCGAAGTAGGAGTAGCTTAATTGGGTTGTAATTAGGCTAACCCAATTAGGGGCCAATTAGACCCATACTCGAACGAGTTTGGGCTGGACTCAAGGCCTAAATAAGGTTGTTGAACCCTATCTAGCGGTGGCACCGCTAGATTGGGGCAGTGGTACCACCCATGGCTTGATCTCCTAGGTTGTTTGGGCAGTGGTACCACCCAGGGCTCGGTCTCCCAAGTTGTCTGGGCAGTGGTACCACCCAGGGACAGTGTACCTAGGCGATGGTACTGTCTAATACACTGACAAAGCTAGTGTGCACTGGTGGTGGTACCGCCAATACCCCAAAAACCCAAGATGGGAAGGTTTTTGACTCCAAGTTTGAATCAAATTGGAGCCTATAAATACCCCTCTCATCCCTGGATTGAATATATAAGCACACATACTTTAAAAGTGAGAAAACTTTGTAAAAATCACTTAAGAAATCCCTCTTCTAGTCTTAGATTATTTTCAGCCTAAAGAGAAGAGTGTGCTTGTAAGATGTTAATCTCCTAAACCTATAAAAGGAGAATTGAGCTATAAGGGACTTAGTCCTCGCCCATTGAAAGTACTATTAGTAGAATGTCGATGGCCACAAATGAAGAGGAATCAGGAGTAGACGTAGGTCGGATGACCGAACCACTATAAAAATCAGGTTTATGTTTACTTATTGTATTTATCTTTCTACAAACCATTTTACTTTACTACTCTACTTCCTCATCACTACTCATTCATTACGAATCACTTTCAAGTTTAAAACGTTTCCGACATAGACTTAATCGTCAAAAGCTTTCATCAAAATTGGTTTTCAACGAATGACGTTTTTTGAAATTGCACGAACTTGTCATAATTTACCACTACACTAATTCACCCCCCCCCCCCCCCTTCCTCTTAGTGTCATTTTTTATCCCCAACAAATGGTAAACGAGCAACATTATTTCTCTTTTTGATTCACACCCATAAAAAATAGCTCTTCACAGCTTTTAATAGGATTTTTCGATCGTTCGTCCTCCCATGTTTAACAAGTCGGACTACACTTATTGGAAAACTTGAATGAGAGTTTTCTTACTTTTATTAAATTTAAATTTATGAAATATCATCAAAAATAATTTTTAAACTTCTTCTAAACCAATGAATAAATGGTCGGATCTAGAGAAAAAATCTTTTTACTTAAATGCAAAGGCTATGAATGTCTTATTTTGCGCTTTGGATAAAACTGAGTTTAATCATGTTTCTACTTATGAAATGACTTTTGATATTTAGCGCACACTTGAAATCACGCACGAGAGCACTAGTAGAGTCAAAGACTTGAAAGTAAATATTTTAATGTATGATTTTGAACTTTTCTGAAATGCACCAAGCGAGACTATCAATGACATATACACCCGTTTCATGGATGTCATCAATAGTCTAAAAGCCCTTGGTAAATCTTTTTTAGATTTTGATCTCGTAAACAAGATTTTAAGATCCCTTCCAAAAAGGTAGGATCCAAAACTAACCACCATACAAGAAGCTAAAAATTTAAATAACTTACCTCTTGAAGAACACATTGGGTCTTTAATGACCTATGAAATAACTTTTATGGAACATAACAAACTTGAGAACCACCTTTCAAAGAACAAGAAGGATTTGGAACTTTGAACTATAAAATACCATTTGAGAGAAAGCTCAAGTGATGAGGACGATGGTGATGAGAACTTTGAACTTTTGACAATGAACCTTAAAAAATTTATAAAACATAAATTAAAGAACAAAAATAAAATTAAAAAGAAGAAGAGGCCATCGAAGATGAAGAAAGCACCGAAAGATGAATCAAGTGACGAAGTTGTAAAATGTGCCTTGATGGCCTTCAACTACAAGGTAAGCAACTCAAACAAAAACCCCCTTGCTTTATGAAATTACTTGATATTTTTCATGAATTACTTAACTTAGGTTGTAGGAGATAAAAATTATTTTCAAAAATTATATTATGCTTTTCCTTTTAGTATTTTTGAAAAGTAAAAATTATGAATGATGATTGGTTGAGTTGTGATCAATTCCATGTATGCTTTCCATATCGGTTTTTGATTTTAAACATGATGCATATCTATGTTTATTAATTTCTTAAAAGTGTTTTAATGATAGATGCTTGTATCCTGCTTATGATTTGAGATCTTCTATTTTTTATTAATGAGTCTTAATCATTTTTATGATGAAATTTTTACTTGATATGTCATTTTTTTTTTAAACTTGTGTTTCGTTTTAAACTTGATACACATCTTTTATAAAAAAAGGACTTGAGCATGCTTACATGTAATCAATCTATACTGCTCTTAATAAATTTTCTAAATGAAAGATCTTGATGATAATTTCAGATTCATATGATGATACATAGCTTTCGAATGAAAATTTTGAACGTACCTTATGAAATCATTCTTGATAATGATGAAATGAAAATGTTAAAAGGTTGTCATCATGCTTAATAATATGATTTGAAATCTTATATTTCGAAATAATGTGCCTCTTGGTTTTGATGATATTTATGCGAAATTGGTTTCCAACAAGATGCATCATTTTGACACAAAAAATTTAATATTAATTATCATGACAATTGCATGAATTGAAACATAAAATTGGAAAATGTACTATCATAATGTTTTATGTTTGATCTTAATGGTTTTAATGACGAAACGTGTGTTTTGATTTTAAATATGATACACATATATACATGCTATGAATCTCTTGAATCAAATTTTTTGAAAGATGCTGCATGTTTGATGTGTTATATCATTCGACTTAGTAGTTTTTATGACGAAGTTTGTCTTTTCGGTTTTAAATATTGATACTTATTTTTATTAAAGGCAAAGGCTTGTGTATAAGAAGCAAATCACATGAATAAAAACTTATAGAAATGAAATGCAATTCTCTATCTCAATCTTATTGATTTTTTCAATAAAAAATTCATGAATTTATGCTTGTCATTTACAAATTTCTTGAATGAGATTTGACAAATGATTGATTCGTGTTTACAACTCAAGATGTATTTTAAATATAAATTCTTATGAATCTCTAGAAAGAGATTTTGATGATGTGTTAAAGACTCCATTTATATAAATCCATAAAAATGATTTTAATGATGGGTTTGAAGTTGACAAGTTGAATTTGAATGAGATTTTTTTAAACACCTCTTAATCTCTTGGATTCATGACTTCTTAAGATATATATATATATATATATAATTCATGAATCAAGTTCTCAAATATTTCATTTTACTATAAAAATTTTATTGAAATCATAATCTTAACAATTATAACTTGAAGTTTTTTTTATAAAAACAAGATCGTATATCATGCTTCTTTCGAGAATTTTTCAAATGAAATATAACTTGCCTTTTGATTTCTCAGAACTCAATACTTGAATTTTTATGAATTCATGATCTTGATAACTTGAGAATTCTTACGTATGAATCATGATTTTTGTTTGCTATCCTATGTTTCTTCTTTGTAAAAGAAGAGATTTATTCAAATTAATCATGATATGTCATTTGACTTCTAGTATGCATCATGTGATGATTAAAATTTTTATGTGAAAAGTTGTTGTAAAATGGAAGAGAACAATGTC
The DNA here is from genome assembly GCA_023547065.1 of Musa troglodytarum. Taxonomy (NCBI): domain Eukaryota; kingdom Viridiplantae; phylum Streptophyta; class Magnoliopsida; order Zingiberales; family Musaceae; genus Musa; species Musa troglodytarum. Next base: position 23,064,779 of record CP097507.1, on the reverse strand, counting down.
ATTGTAATCCTTCCCGTCTTTTTGACATTGACAAAGGGGAAGAAGGGTTTGCTAGTTTGCTTATTGCAAATGAAAGCAAAATTACTAGTATGCAAAGGAAGCAAAACTTGTAAACTTGAGAAAGAAATTGCAAAGGTGCACATTTTTAACTTGTTAGCTTGTATGTTTAAAGTGATGTAAAGTTTACAAAATTGCTAGCTCATTACAAACAAAAATTTATATCATTATATCCTCCTCTTCTTTTTGACAAAGATAAAGGGGGAGAAAAGTGTGCTAGCTTGGCATATCGCAAAGAAAATAAATTGCTAGCCTACAAAAGAGGAAAAGAACTTGCTATCTTAAACATCACAAAAACTGCTACCTTACAATCTCAAGAGAAGCAAAGTGCAAACTTGCACAAGAAGCAAGTGTTGAATTGCTATGCTTGCACATCCTTATAAACTAGCTATGATTGAATATTTTAAAGTGATGTATGTTGAACATCTAGATTGAAAGCTAGTATGATTGTCAAATTTGTATATCTTTTAAACTAGCTAGATGCAACTTCTCCTTTTTGTCAATGATAAAGGGGGAGAAGTAGATTGATGAATTCATGTAATGTAATGATGTATTGAATATTTTTATAGTTGCATGATGTTTTTGATAACATGTTGCTTGGATTTGTTGAAATCCAAGGGTTCTATCAATATGGCATATTGATAGAGGGAGTTTAGTTAAACTCCAGGAGTTAAGATTAACTCTGTCATCAATTAGTTATCATCATAAAAAAGGGAGAGATTATTGAATCTCATATTTTGATGATGAAACCAGTTGATTGTATTTTGTTAATCTAATTGTGTTTTGAGTCATGCAGGTCTACTCTCGATCAGGATTAGACAATTGACATGGGAAGAATCGACGTTGCGCTAAAGGAAATCATGTTAGGACATTGGATGTCAAGCCGGAGGTCTAGTCGACGATCGGTAGAAGGCTTTGGACAAAGAAATAAGACATCGGGCCAAGAAGAGTGGAGTTGAACCAAGGAAATTAGGGTTACGGGCGTCAACTGCTGATTGGGCAACAAGTCGCAAGAGAGGATGATGCGCCGAAAAACTGGATGAAGCGCCGACCAATGACGAGTCAAGCAACAAGATGTTGATTTGCATTGTAAAATTTATCTAAATCGAAGTAGGAGTAGCTTAATTGGGTTATAATTGGGCTAACCCAGTTAGGAGCCAATTGGGCCCGTACTCAGATGAGTTTGCCCAAATAGGATTGCTGAACCCCTATTTGGCGGTGGCACCATCAGACTGGGGTGGTGGTACCGCCCAGGGCTCGGTCTCCTAGGTTGTTTGGGCAATGGTACTGCCCAAGGATAATGTACTTGGGTGGTGGTACCACTAGCTATGCGGTGGTACCGCCCAGTACACTGACAGAACTAGTGTGCACTGGTGGTGGTACCACTAGTACTAGGAAAACCTATGATGGAAAGGTTTTTTGCTCCAAATTTGAATCAAATTAGAGCCTATAAATACCCCTCTCATCCCTGGGTTGAATATACAAGTACATATATTTTAAAAATGAAAAAACTTTATAAAAATCACTTGAGAAATCCCTCCTCTAGCCTTCGATTATTTTCAATCTAAAGAGAGGAGTGTGCTTGTAAGAAGTTGATCTCCTAAACCTGTAAAAGGAGACTTGAGCTGTAAGGGACATAGTCCTCGCCCGTTGAAAGGAGGATTACTAGTGAAAAGTTAGTGGTCTTAAGTGAAGAGGAATCAGGAGTGGACGTAGGTCGGATGACCGAACCACTATAAAAATCGAGTTTGCGTTTACTTATTGCATTTATCTTTCTACAAACCATTTTACTTAATTTCCCTACTTCCTCATTACTACTCTCATTCATTACACTTTCAAGTTTAAAATGTTTCCAACACGGACTTAATCGTCGAAAGCTTTTATCGAAATCGGTTTTCAACGAACAAAGTTTTCCGAAATCACATGAACTTATCATAATTTACCGCTGCACTAATTCAACCCCCCCCCCCAATGTCGTCCTTGATCCCCAACAATTTCAGTACCCAAGACTTTATCTAACGTTAGTACCGCTAGACTAGGCGATGGTACCGCATAGTGTCAGAGTCAACTAGCGATAGTACCACCAGGGTCAGGCGGTGGTATCGCCAGGACCCCGAAAATTCAGGATGGGACCTTTTTTAGCTCCATTTTTAAAGCCAATTAAGACCTATAAATACCCTGTACTTCTCAGCTGTTTTAACACAAAGAAGTGCTAAAAACTAAACCAAAACTATAGTGAAATAACTTGCAAAAATTAAAAGTTTACCTCCACCATTTCAAGTATAAAAGTTTGTAAAAGAAGAGTGAGCCACTTATAAAAGTTTTGTAAATTAGTGATTGATCTTTGCCCTTCAAGAAATATTAATAGTGAAAGTTGGTGACCTCATCGGAAGAGATATCAGGAGTGGACGTAGGTCGGACGATCGAACCACTATAAAATTGACGTGTTCTTCTCTTGGTACGTATTACTTTTGCTGCATTCTATTTTACATCATTGCAGATGTCCAATCTCCTTTTCTCTACTCATAAACTTGTTCGAATCAAACGTTTTTCTGAAATGATTTTCATCGAATGAAATCTAATAGACCATACCATTCGATCCTTGCCTATATATAGATATAATGATAGCATTAGTCCTTTGGGAACCTAGCACGTCATTTAGAGATAAAAGAAGAGCGCATGGAGGCTCCTAAACCAACTAGACAAGCCTTTGTTACCGAAACGAGCTCACATGAAGTCTCGAATAGAAAATGCAAGTGGAAGCTTTAAGAGAAAGGTAAGGGAGTAGTCAGGCTTTGAAAAAAACCATGCAGCGAACAAGAAGCAAGTGTGGCTGTCAGAAGGATAAGACGAAGCAAAAATGCTTTACATGTGGCGAGCTAGGCCCTTTTGCTCGTGAGTGCACTGAGCAAAAAGAGATACGTTCACGAACATATAAATCTAGTTTTATATATGTTTCCAACTATTTCATGCTGACTGAATCCCATCCATTGAGAACCATTCATTGAGTATCGATAGATAAGTCCTGGATCGAAGTGGATTTATACGAGAAATAGCTCCCAAAAGGGAATTGACGCATTGGATTTGCATGGCACACTCTTTTCCTACATGATGTGCTATATGCTTTAAATATTTGCCAAAACCTGGTCTCTGTTCTTATTCTTCTTAAGTTAAGAATAAATTTAAATTAATATGATAGTGATGGTGATGTATTTTCTAGAACTTGTTATTATGGTTCTGGTTATTTTAAGGATAGTTTTATAATACTAGATATAAAACTATAGCATGATTAATAAATCTAGTAGTAGTTGTTTTTATATAATTGTTGATACAAAGTATGACATGCTCGATTGGGTCATATTGGCTAAAAAACACTGATCAGGTTAGCTAAAGAGGGTTCACTAAGACCACTCAAGAAAATTGATTTATCGACTTGTGAGCATTGCCTAGTGCCAAAGTTTCATTGCAATTAATATATTCTGACATATGTGGTCTTGTAAATATAAAAGCTACACACAAGACTTTATATTTTATCATATTTATAGATAACTACACGTGATATGATCATGTTTAGTTGATTTCGCACATGTAAGAGGTATTGTAATGCTTCAAACATTATGTTAGTCTAGTTAAGAATAAATTAGATAGGACTATTAAAGTTTTAAGAACTGACCATGGGCGTGAGTATATATTATGACAATTTAAAGTATTTGATAATGAAAAAGAAATTAATCGATATCAAACTATTTTAGGAACTCTGTAGCAATGTGGAGAGATTTATTGGAAATGGTTCGATCTCTAATGGCCTAAGCAAATCTTTCCATCTGATTTTGGAGAGATGTATTGAAAACTGCTGCCTATGGACTTAATAGAGTAACATGTAAATTAATTAATACCACTCATGAATTATGAATAGACAAGAAACCCGACCTAAGTAATCTATGACATTGGGGATCAATAGCTTATATTCATGATTCCTCACATAAATTTGGCAAATTAGGGTTGTAAGAAAATAAATATATCCATATAAGAGAACCATCCTAGTCGACTGTTTCAGTATCGAACTGTTGTTGTTGTTCACTTGTGCTTCCCTGTTTTGAAATTTTTGAGAACTGACACTGCTCCACGGACATCTCTGACAATGATCATCACAATGGAAGCGACTTTTGAGAGTTTTTGTTCACAATTAATATCGAATCTCCTTTTTCTTGATTAAGATGTGGACTCACCAGTTAAGCGAATTGTGGACTCACCCTGTTTTGAAAATTTGTTGTTGTTCACTTGTACAAAAATTGCTTTGTTTTATACAACAAATCGCTCCTCCTCCACCAATTTTAGCTGATTCCCTGTATCTATAGCCAATGAATATAAAGCCACCCGCATCAATTTTTTTTATGGTGGGAGAATTCGGCCGACCGATATTGTTCAGGGTGGGGAAGGAACAACTATTACAGCAGAAGCGAACTGGTTGGTGCAGGAAGTTCTCAGATTCAACTCTTGTCTCCCAACAATTCATTACTTCTCCCGGTAATCCACACGTTCCTCCTGTGTCTAATTTCTGAGGCTGTTAGGTTTTCTCCCAAGGCTGGGAGATCAGATGCCAAGGTACAGAATCTATCGGGATACTCGCCGTTCTATCCCTTCTGGACCCTTTTGTGTGCGTGCACTGTGAGTACATCGACCGAAATAAGAAATATTGTTCGAATATTCAATGATAACATAAAATTTTAATCTATCCTTTTTTTTTTCCTTACGAATTTGTTATTTTATCTTAATTTGTTAAAAGTTTGGATATGATGGTATTGCTACATGGCTACATGCAAGATCACCAAGATAGATTGGTTCTTGGGGTAACGCGCAGCAGCACGCCACCGGTGGAAAAAGACTACAAAAGCTATTTTTATTAGAGTTTCCCGGATGGATGGATGATCTTGTATGAGACGCTCGCTACTCCTCGCGTTTCTTCGGTGTTGAGTTTATTCCTTCTTGACTTTGCAAAGAGGATTTGGGACCCAATTATATTTTGGAATGATTTTTCCTATCGAACTTACACGAAGGCCGAGAATACGTCGGAGGACAACAACGTAATCAAACATGTCTTAGGACCGCCTCCGCCTTCTGATTATTTTTAATTTTTAATCTTATTTGATTAGATTTCTTAATCACAATGTTTTTATTTACTTTTTGTTCTGACAATCTAAGACTACTGGATTCCGATTAAAGAACAAGAAGTCAATTATTTACTTGCTTTCTTCGTCGATCACATCTTCCTCCGGTTGCGATTAGATCGACGACACGGGAGAAAAGGGAGACGACGATCATAGGCGATGAGAGCGGTGGTGGCACGGCCGTGGAAGATGATAGGCACTGCCAGAGATCCGTCGGTCGTTGAGGCGCAAGTGTTGCGATATTGCGCAGCGGGTGAAGCTGCTCGCCCCACTCTTCGACGATCTGAGGGCGACGCTGGCTCCCTCGACCCGGCCCAGTTCTGTGGCTTCTTATCATTCCGCACCGCGTTCGTCGAAGGTGAATAAATCATCTGATCCGTCAACGATGGGAGGAAGCGCCTCTGCAATTGATTTATTTCCTAGTATTTCTGTTGTTGGCTACAGCTTTTACTTTTTATCTTGCGATTTCTTCTTATAGATAGCATGGATGCAGGAAGCATCGCCGCTCTACTGGCTTGTATTGGTTGCAACTTCCTCAGGGGTCCATCAAGGAGTTTGATTCAAAGGGGAATCACGCGGCTGTTGGCAAACGCAATTACCTACCACCATCCATGTCTTCTGCGTCGCCGGGCTGAGGGGTTTGGACAACGATGGAGTGCTCGTCGCTATGTCACACCACATGAAGACGAGGCCAAGAAGACGCTCCTCGCCCTCCCTCGTCCTCCATCCGGATTGGACCCTCTTCACCGAGAAGAAAGGGAAGGCGGCGGCGCAGTAGGTTGAAGAAGCCCTCGCGCCCTAGCAGAAGTCCGCGTCCTTGGCGGTGTTGGGCGGTAGGTGCGGCAGCCCGATTCCCACAGCAATGGAATGAGGCAGCCTTCGGAGCATCGGCCGGTGCGACTCCTCTTCCACAGGCGGCACAGGAGAGCAGCCATCTGCCGATGGATGCCACCAGCAGCAGCGGAGGAGGTGGCCGAGCCTGAAGCCGCTACTGGCAGTTACGATCGTCTTCGCCGAGGTCGTTTTCCTGGGCTGCCTCGACATGGTCGAGAAGGGCCCGTGGTCGAGCAGCACGCCTTTTACTCTTCCTCTTCTTCGGCTTCTTGGATTCTGGAGGGACTCGATGAGGAAGAGAGTCGGCAGGACGCCAGGCGTTGAGTGATTGTAAAGGGAGGATGATATGCCCTACTCTCACGATTTCGGAAAGATCCGTTCCGACCTTGGACAGTATAAAATTTATAATCCAACTATCTATAATATCTATAATGGAAAAAATTTTAATATCAAAATCTAAAATCAAATAATAATGAATCTAAATGATGTTATGATGCGTATCTTTTATTATTGTTCAGAAAAATAAATTTTATCTAATCCACAAATATATCATCATCATTAGATCTAAAATATCAATATGTATGGAGAATCAGACTCACATTCTTTTTTCTTACTATCCTCTCATAGGACCACCTAAATTTATGGTTAGAGAGATTGAAAAAGAAACTATAATAGAGAGATTAAAAGAAAAACTGTAATATCTCAATTCTATTATTTCTTCTCTTTATATTCTTATGTGTTCCTCTTATTCATGTTTTGCATCCCTAAAGGTCTTATCTATTTATAGACGAGAGCAGAGGGTCTAGAATAAAATATTAGGAGATTTCCTCCTATCAAGGGCATCCTCTAAGGAATTCTAATTTAATTGGACTTCCTTTTTTTCAAGTGCATCCCCTAAGGAATCCTAATTTAATTAGACTTCCTTTTATTAGCCAATAACCGTAATCAGAATCTAATCATATCCTTAATATATCTTATCTAATTAAATAGGATCACATTATCTAACATTCTTTAACTTGACCCATTAATTAGTAAGATACAAAAGATATTTAAAATTAAAATAAATAAATAAAATTTATTTAAAAATAATTTTACATAATTAGATTCTAAAATTTAAAAAAAAACTATTTACATGCGCGTGAATTTTAAAAATAGATTAATAAGTCTAATAAATATAATAATACTATATTAAGTTTGACTAGTAATACAAGTCATAAAGGTTATATGTCATTAATGTCACACTTCCTTCTATGTACTACAACACTATTAGTCTTTCCTAATACAGTCCAAAATGATCTCTGTTATAACACCCCTAGTTAATCCAATAGTCCCACATCGGAAGTGGGTGGAACTAAGATTTACTTATCTGGGTCTGATGAGTATACTATTAATAATTTCAGCTTAAGCATTTTGACAAGTGGTTGAAAGGTCAAAATGAGCTTGATAAGCTAGTTAGCCCATTAGGCCAGGTCATGACTTTTGATATCAGAGCCGACCTAGTATTCAGGCATGGTGAGATAGGCTTGAGTAGGAAAGGGCTATCTATGGATGAAGTCAGAGAACTCATCATAGCGTAGAGCCACTAGTAAGCAATGTCTTATATGCACCATACTATGGTCTGATCTAGGTCTTGACGGGAACGTCAAGCTGTTTAAGTGGGGGAGATTATAACACTCCTAGTTAGTCCAATAGTTTCACATCGGAAGTGGGTAGGACTAAGATTTGCTCATATGGGTCTGATAAATATATTACTAATAATTTCAACTTAAGCATTTTGACCAGTGGTTGATAAATTAAAACAACGTTGAAAGGCTAGTTAGCCCATCATGTCGGGTCGTGACTCCTGTAATTTGTCTTGTTAAGACAATCATATTATCATATTCAACCATAATATTACTAATCATATGTGCCCTACAAGCCAACCACATGAGTGATGACACTTATGACTTGATATGCACTTTTTCTCTTTGCGTATTATTAAGCATTTTATCACTTTATCTTACGTGTTGCATATATTGTGATGTCCTTGGATCTGTGCAATGGGAATCGGATCATTATGAGATCACGATAATGAGACCGATTCACCTTTAAACACATACCCTAAATTATCATGGTCATAGGTTACTCGAGAAGGACATCGAGATAACCGGATAGATTGGTGTACTATATACCCATTCATATGATGGAGGTAACTGGTCTCATAGCTATTCGTGTGGGGACACTAAGGGTATAGTGTAGATGCTCATTGGAGAATGAGTTCACTGATTGATCCGCCTACGGAATGCTGGATGGTTATTGATACCTCACGTTAGACAACGATTCTATAGTCCCAGTAGTGTATCTGGTCCTTAGACTTGAGACACCAAGGATGTCCTGTATGAGTACTCCACTCTTTGATATTGGACCTATAGGTTTGAAAAGTTTCAGATCTAGTACAATCGGTCATTGGGAGTGATAGCCAACCTTACGAGGGCTATTGAGTGTCAATAGAGGATCATCCGCTCTCGGTATCATGAGAGGAATATCTCATATATTCTTGCTCGAACAAATCCTTGGCTAAGGTTATTCGGATTGAGAGAGAAAAAGTTCTCCGCGAGAATCCGACAAGAGCAAGACTCGAGGAGAGACCGTATGGGCCTGATAGTACCATGCCCGGTATAGGGTCTCTGGGATATTAGATGGATGAGGGACTATAGATACATGGTAACTGAGGACAGATAGGTCTAAAGGATTGGATTCCCCTGTATCGTCTGGGGGTCGTGGCGTAGTGGCCTGGTACGTCCGCAGTCGATGAGTTGGGTGAATTATTACAGAGATAATAATTCACTAAGTCGAAAGGAGTTCTGACAAGTATGACTCACGGCCAGCTCGATATTGGGCCTAGAGGGTCACACACATATGGTAGGTGTTGCAACGAGTAGAGGTTCGGATATGAGATATCCGCTGAACCCCCTATCTTATTGGATATCCATTAAGCCCTTGAATTATTGGATCCTGAGATGAGATCCAATAATTGCTAATAAGAGATTATTGGGTAGAGACCTACTAATCTAATAGGCTTGGATAATTGGATGGAGATCCAACACCCAATAGGGCAAAAGATCCACAAGGGTTTTTAAGGGGCCTATATAAATAGGAGGGAACCAAAGCTTTATAGGCTGAGGGTTTCTTTTGGTAGCCACCTCCTATTCTCCTCTCCTTGGAGAGAGAGGTGCATCATTGCAATCTCTGTCATGTGGATACCGCTAGAGAGGAGGACGCTTGACCTCCTTCATCCTCTCCCACAGATCTGTAGGAATTCAGGGATATATGATCTCCCTATGTATCTTCTTTTACACGTGTAGTTTTGCAGATTTATTTTTGACGCACCGATCTTCGCACGACGACGGAAACTTTCTACAAAAAATCTAGGGTTTTATTTTCTGTTCTTCTGCTACGTATATGATGTCGCTCCCCTGAAGGATTTCCTAATAGTAGTATCAGAGCCAGGTTGTTCGTGCTAAAATCGGATCTTAAACTGCGTGTGTTGTATTTTAGATCTGCTTTTGACGCCAAAATTGTTGGCGCAAAAGGGCTAGGAAGGGTAGCAACTGTTGCTACCCTTGCTGCGCTCATGCAGCGGCCGCAAGGCTGCTTGCAGCCTTGCTGCCTGCACAAGCAGCAGCCACCGGTTGGCGGGTTGCTGGCCGCAGGCAGGTTGCCTACACCAACGGCGCCAGCCCATTAAGGGCAGGCGCGCGTGCCCGCCAGAGGCGCGGCGTTGGCCACCCACGGCTGGCGCGGCACGCGCCTCCCCGCGCAAGGGGCGCCGCCAACGGGGTGGTGGTGGCCACAGGTACAGTAAGGGTGAGGGATTAGGGTTTTAGGGCAAAAGATGATTTTACCCCTCGAAATTTCAGAAATTCTAGATTCTATCCCTTTGACAAAATTACCAAAATACACTATTGGTCGAATTTTCAAAATACCCCTAGGAATTCAAAAATTCCCTTTATGTCCTTGATTTCAGAAAATTAAATATGTTAATTAAATGGTTTAATTAACTATTATTTTTTTATCTAGTAGTCCTATAAAATAACATATACATGTGATGTATGATGTAGATAGATGATCATAGACCTGTGATGTGATGTGTGTACATGTGATTATTATTATTGGGGCCTGCGAGCCTCTATTCTTTTCTCATTTATTATCAGGCCTGCATGCTTGTAATTATATTGTAATTACATGAGGAGGTGCAGTGGTAGCGTGACTCACGAGGTCGAGACAAACGATCCGACGCATGGAGATGCATTAAGATGCCAACGGATCCAACGAAGCGAGATGGACGGTCACAGAGCATAGAGATGCAGCGAAGTACACATAGATCTTGATGTGAGTGATTGGGCTTACTGGCTCGGGCCTGATCACATTAGGATGTGGTTCATGATCATCTGGTATGATTGCTCATGTGATGTGTGATTAGATATACACCTACTAGATATGTATATATATATTTGTATGCGATGTAGATATATATATTAAATACATATGTGTGTGACACATTATATTAGGAGACCAAACCAAAATCCTCTTTATTAATAATATTAAGTTGGTAAACGTGAGGCAATTAGATTAACCCACGTGGCATTCCATCATTATAGGTAGGAACCGATTCCCGGTGTAGGTTGAGTTGGTCGAGTCCCTCGAGACTCACCTATATCGCGTTTCGCTATCTTATCTACGACATAAAGATGTCATTGGTGACCTGAGGACATGGTATGCTTGGTCGAGTCCCTTGAGAGTATATCACCGAATCAGACTCATCTGGTAACAATGGTGATAACTTAACCGAACATCATGGTTGGTCGAGTCCCTTGAGGCCATAGTGGTTCGGAGGCCGAACAGGATGATAATCATAAGGAGTTGTGATTGGCAAGAGTTGCCTACCTTTACGGGCTTAACGTGATTGGTCGAGTCCCTCGAGATTACGTTAAGACGCCGATTGGATCCTGATCCCCACTATAGATCTACTAGGGGTCTCCGATTCACATACCATAGGGTGTTGTGTGTCTCACGAAAAATTAGTAGGAATTCATTAAGATAGAAGTCCTTATCTTAATTGTTTAAATTTCTATAAAGTCTGCATGTTATTTATTTCTGCTACATTTTTTATTTCAGAAAAATATCGCTTTCAAATCCTTTATGTGGCATACTTGATGCCAACCGCCTCACTGGTCCAAATTATATGGATTGGCTTCGCAATCTGAGAATCATTTTCACAGTGGAGAAAATCACGTATGTCCTTGATACAGTGATCCCTACGCCCGACGAAGGGGCAAGCGAGGATGAGATCGCTCATTATGTGAAGTACTTAGATGATTCCACTCTTGCTTAGTGTTATATGTTGGCCTCTATGACTACTAAGTTATACAAAAAGTATGAAAATATGGATGCTAATTCCATACTCTTGCATCTCCGCAAACTGTTTGAGGAACAGGGAAGAACTCAGCGATATAAGATATCAAAGAGTCTTTTCCGTGTTAGGATGACTAAGGGGACACTGGTTCAGAACCATGTCCTTAAGATTATTGAGTGGATCAAGAAACTCACATGTCTAGTAATGGTCCTGGAGGATAACCTGTGTGGATCTTATACTTCAGTTCCTACCAGATTTCTTTTCTTAGTTCATAATGAATTTTAATATGAACAAACTTAAGGTGACTCTCCCAGAGCTCCTTAATATGTTGAGAGAAACATAGAACACCATCAAGAAAGAGAAGCCGGTTCTCTATGCTAGTGAGACTAGAAAGAAAAAGAAGGCTGAGAAGACCCTTAAGAAGGGCAAGGGCAAGGGCAAAATGGGTAAGGCAAAGGTTGCCAAGAAAGACCCAACAAAGGACAAAGGTCAGTGCTTCCACTACGGCAAAGATGAGCATTAGAAGAGGAACTGCAAGGAGTACCTTACAGAGAGGGCGAAACAGAAGCTTGCAGAAGCTTCAAGTACATTCATGATCAGTCTCCATTTGTCAGAATCTTATGATAACACATGGGTATTGGATACCGGGAGTGCTTATCATATTTGTAATTTGTTGCAGGTTCTGGCAGGACCTAGGAGATTGAACAGAGGCGAGATGGACCTTAAGTTGAGCAATAGAGTAAAGGTTGCTACAGTGACTGTTGGCAAGGTCACCTTACATCTGCCTAGTGGAGCAATTATTGCATTAGATGCATGCTATTATGTTCCTTCTATTATCAAAAACATTATTTCCATTTCATGTTTGACAGTTAATGGATATAAATTAATTTTTGAGAACAATGGTTATTCAATAATATTATATGATGAGATCATCACGAGAGGAACATTGCATAATAGTTTATTTATGCTAGATACAACTCCACATATCATGAGTGTAAGTGAGTCTAAAAGGAAACGAGAAGAGGAGAACCAGACAAGAAAGAGTATTAAAACTCTTCGATCAGATCGAGGAGGTGAGTACTTGAGTACAGAGTTCACATAGTTTCTCAAAGACTATAGGATTTTTATCCCAATAGACACCTCCTTATACACCACAGCTTAATGGTGTATCAGAAAGGAGGAATTGCACACTGTTAGACATGGTGAGTTCCATGATGTGTTTCACCGACCTACCCATCTCATTCTGGGGATATGCCCAAGAAACCGTAGCTTACCTTCTGAACAGAATTCCAACTAAGTTAGTGATGTCTTCTCCATATGAGATATGGAATGAGAAGAAGCTTGATCTTAAGATTGTTAAGATTTGGGGCTGCCCTACCCACGTTAAGAGATACAACCCTGACAAGTTGGAATCTAGGATGGAATGGTGCAAGTTTGTGGGATACCCCAAGGAAACTTATGGGTATTATTTCTATCACTCTAAGGACCAAAAGGTTTTTGTAGCCAAGAGAGCAATGTTCCTTGAGAAGGAACACATTCTTGGTGGAGACAGTGGGAGCATGATAGAGCTGAGCGAGGTTGGAGAACCTAGCTCAAGCACCATTCTAGAATATGTTCAGATACCTAACACACAAGTTCCAACTTTACGTAGGTCCAATAGAGTATCTCATTCTCCTGAGAGATATTTGGGACATATCAGAAGAGAGGATGTTGAGGATATTGATCCTCAGACCTATAAGGAGACTATTATGAGCATAGACTCCGGAAAATGACAAGAAGCCATGAATTCAAAAATGGATTCCATATACTCTAACAAGGTTTGGAACCTAGTTGATACACCCGAGGGTATTGTACCCATTGGTTGCAAGTAGATCTTCAAAAAGAAGATTGGAGTAGATGGAAAGGTAGAGAGACCTATAAAGCAAGGCCAGTGGCTAAGGGGTATCATCAAAGGCAAGGTGTTGACTATGACGAAACTTTCTCACCTGTAGTCATGCTAAAATCCATTCAAATTCTATTGGCTATTGTAGCACACTATGATTATGAGATCTGGCAGATGGACGTCAAAACCACATTCCTCAATGGTAACCTCGAGGAGGAGGTGTATATGATATAGCCTGAGGGATTCGTGTCCAGGGATAACCCAAATAAGGTGTGCAGGTTGCTTAGGTCCATTTATGGATTGAAGCAAGCTTTTCGAAGTTGGAACATAAGATTTGATGAGATGATCAGATCTTATGATATAAACTAGCAAGTTGATCATAATTCGATTAAATACCCTTTAACTATTCATGGAGGACCAATGACGAGAGCTAAAGCTAAGAGGATGAAAGAAGTTTTAACTTATTTATTGGAAAACATTTGGAAGGATCAAGCTAGTCAAGACTCAATCAAGATTCTATAGTTGCAAGAAGAGCCTAAAATGATCAATATGATCATGAAGAGAGAAGGACAAATTTGAAGATCTCATCTTGAAGAATAAAAGTCTATTCACCTATGTTTACCAAAATTCATGAATTAGGAATATGAATGTTATTTAATGCATTCATTCCCTTTGTACTATCCTCATACTATATAAATGAGGCTGACTCTCAGTGTAAGACAAACAATTTGGGAAGTATAATAATTCTTCAACACCGGTGAGTGTTTTGTTTTTAAGTTCTTGCATGAACTTTAGAATTTATCAGGCTTTTCTGCTTGTGGTGTTCAAACCAAATCTTTGCTTTTCCTTTGACTTATAAGACTTGTTAGTTTATGGCGTCTTAAGGGAATTCAAAGTATTATTCTAGTTATTTCATCAATTTTCTATTGATAAGTAATTAAAATAGTTTCTCTTACTTCTTCTTGAACGATCCGCCTTATTTCAATTCGTTGGAAGGTGTCAATTTGTATTCCATATGTATCATAGCTCTTTAGCTATCGGGGTGTATGGTTACTAAATTGATGATTTCCATCATCTTATGACTTCGTTAAGAACGAAGATGAGCCTTGTGTGTACAGAAAAGTAAGTGGGAGCACTATCACCTCTTTGGTATTATATGTAGATGACATCCTGATCATTGGGAATGATATAGGAATGCTCTCTACAGTAAAGACTTGGTTATCTAGGCACTTCTCCATAAAGGACTTAGGGGAAGCATCCTGCATATTGGGGATATAGATCTATAGAGATAGATCCAAGAGGATGCTTGGCTTATCCCAATCCAGGTACATAGACACCATTGTCAAAAGGTTTGGCATGAAAAATTCCAAGAGAGGTCTCATACCAATAAGACATTGAATATCACTTTCTAGGAGTATATCCCCAAAGATTCCAGAAGAAAGGGCACACATGGATATGATGCCATATGCATCAGCGATAGGATCTATCATGTATGCTATGCTATGTACCAGGCCTGATATAGTGCATGCTTTGAGTGTCACGAGCAGATATCAGGTAGATCCAGGCTTGAAGCACTGAAAAGCAATAAAATGTATCCTTAAGTACTTGAGAAGGACTAAGGATCTTTTACTAGTATATGGAGGTAGTAGCCTCAAGGCTGAGGGCTACACGAACTCGAGTTTCTAGTCTGATGTCGATGATAGCAAGTCTAATTCAGGATATGTGTTCACCTTGAATGGATGAGCAGTATGCTAGAAGAGTTCCAAGCAAGACACTACTGTTGGCTCGACCATAGAAGTGAAATACATTGCTGCGATAGAGGCAGCAAAAGAGGGAGTCTGGATGAAGAAATTCATCACAGATCTAGGAGTCATCCCGAGCAGTGATGAGCTGATTCCTTTATATTGCAACAAATACGGGATGATTACTTAAATAAGGGAACCCGGGTCTCATCAGAAGTGTTCTGAGGAGGTTCCAACTTATTAGAGAGATTGTGGCCCAAAGAGATGTAGTAATGGAAAGAGTTTCATCCAAAGATAATATTGTAGATCCACTAACAAAGCCACTGACTCAGATTGTCTTTGAGCGTCACAAAAGTCTGATAGGGATCAGACATGTTGGTGATTGGCTTTAAATCAAGTGGGAGATTCCTAGTTATAGATGCCCTACAAGCCAATCATATGAGTGATTGCACTTGTAACACGCTGCATCAATCTCTTTGCTTATGATTATTGATATTATATCACTTTATCTTGCGTGTTGCATATATTGTGATGTTCTTGGATCTGTGCAATGGGAATCGGATCGTAATGAGATCATGATAATGAGACCGATTCACCTTTAAACACAGACCCTAAATTATCTTGGTCATAGGTTACTCGAGAAGGATATCGAGATAACCGGATAGACTGGTGTGTTGTATACCCGTTCATATGATGGAGGTAGCTAATCTCATAGCTATTCGTGTGGGGACACTAAGGGTACAGTGTAGGTGCTCATTGGAGAATGAGTTCACTGATTGATCTGCATACGGAATGCTGGATGGTTATTGATACCTCACATCAGACAATGATTCCGTAGTCCCAATAGTGTATCTGGTTCTTAGACTTGAGACACCAAGGATGTCCTGTATGAGTACTCTACTCTTTGATATTGGACCTATAGGTTTGGAAAATTTCAGATCTAGTACAACTGGTCATTGGGAGTGGTAGCCAACCTTACGAGGGCTATTGAGTGTCAATAGAGGATCATCCGCAGTATCAGGAGAGGAATATCCCATTTGTTCTTGCTCGAACAAATTCTTGGCCAAAGTTATTCGGATTGAGAGAGAAAGAGTTCTCTGGGAGAATCCAACAAGAGCAAGACTCGAGAAGAGACCGTATGGGCCTGACAGCACCATACCCGGTATAGGGTCTCTGGGATATTAGATAGATGAGGGACTATAGATACATGATAACTGAGGACAAATAGGTCCAAAGGATTTGATTCTCCTGTATCGTCTGGGGGCTACGGCGTAGTGGCCTGGTACGTCCGTAGTCGATGAGTTGGGTGAATTATCATAGAGATAATAATTCACTAAGTCAGAAAGAGTTCTGACAAGTATGACTCACGGCCAACTCGATATTGGGCCTAGAGGGTCACACACATATGGTAGGTGTTGCGATGAGTAGAGGTTCGGATATGAGATATCCACTGAACCCCCTATCTTATTGGATATCCATTAAGCCCTTGAATTATTGGATCCTAAGATGAGATCCAATAATTGCTAATAAGAGATTATTGGGTAGAGACCCACTAATCTAATAGGCTTAGGTAATTGGATGGAGATCCAATACCCAATAGGGCAAAAGATCCATAAGGATTTTCAGGGGACCTCTATAAATAAGAGGGAACCAAAGCTCTATAGGCTGAAAGTTTCTTTTGGTAGCCACCTCCTGTTCTCCTCTCCCTAGAGAGAGAGGTGCATCGTTGCAATCCCTATCGTGTGGATATCACTAGAGAGGAGGACGCTTGACCTCCTTCATCCTCTCCCACAGATCTGCAGGAATTCAGGGATATACGATCTCCCTAGGTATCTTCTTTTACACGTATAGTTTTGCGGATTTATTTTTGACGCACCGATCTTTGCACGACGATGGAAACTTTCTATGAGAAATCTGAGGTTTTGTTTTCTGTTCTTCCGCTGCGAATATGATGTCGCTCCCTTGATGGATTTCCCAACACTAAGAGGGGAGGTGAATTAGTACAACGGATTAAAACTCGTAAGTTTGAAACCAATTTCGTAAATAGCTTGTTCATATGAAGATAAAATTTCGTAAGTCCTGAGATAAAATTTCATAATTATGAAGTTTGATTAGTAGCCTCAAAGCATACCACAAAATCAACTTCTATTATTAATAATAATATAATAACAAATTATCCCTCTAATTGATATAGATATTAATCGTAAGGTGAACTTCTTGTTATTGAGGTAATTTATAGAATCAATATATGAAAAATACTATCATTTCAAGCTGATATAATTTCATATATATGAGCATATAATCCTTCATCCCTTTTAGATATCTTATTACTTTTCTTTGTAGTCCTTTAATATTTTTACTTCTAGGTAACTCAAATATCTATCCAGTATTTTAACTACAAAAACTGATATCTGTTATGACATAGACTTAAGCATAGACTTTTAACTATGCATATATAAAGAATATTCTCTTTATCTGATTCTTTTCAAGTTATTTTAAAATATTCACTTTTCGATTAAAATTCTACTTTTATGATTTATTGAACAAAGTTGTATATTAAATCTTTTCAAGACTCAGTTAATATATTCTTTCTGAATAGTCTTAATAATCATTGAGATATATCCCTGAGTATCTCAATAGTAATAATATAAGATGTTTCATTCATATCAACCATCTTAAAATTCTTAGTGATAATTTCTTGGTTTAGTATAATAAACCAAGATCACTATTGGCAATACAAAATATTATCCATATATATGATTAAAATAATAAACTTACTCCCACTGATCTTTAGATATAAATACTGATTAATAGTATTTTTTTTTTCTACATCATTGTGTAGAAGCTTGTTTAAGATCATAAATAGATTCCTGAATTTACATACCAAATTTTATATTTCTTTTATTTTCTCTGCGAGTCATTTAGAATAACTCATATAAAGCTAGATCCTTAATTAAAAATTTATTTTTCATATCATTACGATGTAACTCAAACTTATAATGAGTCACTAATATCATGACGATTCTTAATGAGTTTCTTTAATAACTACATGTCTCATTATAGTCGATATATTCTTTATGAGTAAAATCTATAACCATATTAAAAACTAAAAGTTTGACCATTATATCATTCGATATTATCCTTTGAGTCATATTTATATAATAGACTCTTTTATAATTATTGGACAATTCGACGAATTTATCAAACACCATTCTGGTTATTGATTTTAACTCTTCTTATATTGTATCATATTACTTTTCAGAATCGTTACCTTTCATGACTTGTGAAAATAATAAGGGATCTACTTTGATTCCTATATCAAAATATAATTCCTGTAGATATACCACATAATAATCATAAATGACAAGATTCCTTTCCCATTGAGATTTTTTCAAGGTTGTCAATTATGACTATTCTACAAGACCATTATCAGCGATATCAATATAATGTGAGAGTTTTGAATATTATTTTGTTGTTCACTTTTATCAAATTATTTAATAATTTAAATAACAACAATCTCTCGAATAATAAAGGAGTATCAATTTGTATCTCCTCTATATCAAAATTTCGAGATTTTCACTCCCACTGGTTCGTTATTTTATAGAAATCTTATATTACCATATTTAACTATCCTCATACTATGATTAGAGTAATAAGATATGTACCCTTTTTAAACTTTTTTGAATAAATAATAAAATATTCAAAAATAATTATTAAATTCAATTTTCTTTAATATGAATAGAAGATCCTTATCTCTATAGGATAATCTCAAATATGTAAATATCTTAAGTTAGGTTTCCATTCATTCCATAACTCAAAAGAAGTTATACAATTTACTTACTAGAAATCTCATTTAAGATATACATAGTTCTTCTTAGAGCTTCTTCTCACATTGATTTGGGTACAAAAGAATAACTCATCATGCTCCTAATCATATTAATAAGCGTACGATTATACTTTTTAGCAATCATATTCTACTGTGACATATCTGGTAAATCATATTGAACTTTTCCAAGAATCTAGTAAAAGAACTAGAATTGTAATTGGATTTATCATAAATATCATAAAATTTATCACCCTATCAAATATGATGATTTTAACTTTTCTATCTAATTATCAATTGACCTCATTTATGCACACTTCTAATTCATGACTTTACATGAATTAAATATATATGATCATATCTCAATAGTTTATCTATATGGTGATAAAATATATCTCTTTAATGGGATAAAAATAAGAGTGACTCGTAGATGTAAGCATAATCTCAAAGAGTTTATGAAACTATATTTATTTTAATATTTAATTATAGGATCGTTGTAAACTTAAGATTTATATTAATTTTATATACACCATTATACAGAATTCAAAGGTTAACTTTTATTAGATCATACTAAGTTCACAACTATCAAAAGAGAAATAATATTCTGATAATTCTAAATAAAGAATCTAAATTCTCAAAATTGTAAGAATATAGCATGGATCCTCAAGATTCATCAAATAAATCATCCTTAGGCACAGGCGATAAATACAAACTACTATTGCTTTCACTTTAAGATGATTCCTTGTAATGATAAATATTTTATTCTCTTTTAGTTTTATTTATTTTTTAATTATTATTAAAATAAATCTCTATTATTGGTAACATATGTTGAAGCATCAAATTAATCCACCAAATATTAGAAAAATAATTTCTGTAATATTTGATTTGAACCACATAAAAGTTATATTTATAACTTTTCATTTCAAATCAAATATTATAGTTCTTCTTCACGTAACTTTCTTTATTACACAAGTAATACTTCATTATGAAGAGATTCTTTTATGAATTTATATAGTAATTATAAACTCAGGTAATTTATGCTTAATCTTTATTTTATTGTTACCCACTCCCTGAGTAGTACTCAAAATATTATAAGTTTTGAACTTACAACTTTGTCACTTATATTGAGGATATAATCTTAAATTCCTCAAATACTATTATTTTTAGTCAGTTCTTTCATTGAGGTGTCAACTAATAACTTATTAGAAAATTTAAATTAATCCTTAAATATTCTTATGCGCTAGTTATAAACTGTACTAAAATCTAAGTATCATAAAATTGAGTCTTTAAGACCATCCTAATCAGTCACCTTAATTATTTATTCTATAGGACTTTTAGTAAATAAGTTTGTGTTCCCTTCAAATAATCTGATCAAGGTCTCACTCATTCAATATAACTTGTATATGCTCAAGCCATTTATTCTAGATAATATATTCTAGAAAATATATGGATATTTATAAAAATATAATAAAGTACCATTGTAATAATATAACATTAATGCTTTAAGTTTTCTAATGAATGTTAAACCATTGATATCATCAATATTTTATCTTCAATATTGACATATCTAGTGTTCATATATATAATAATTTATGGAGGACTGATACCATCCTTGTGGAATAGTGTTACTACCTTTGAGTATATAACGCTAAACTATAAGGGTATCCAAAACAGTATCATCCTACCCATCACATAATTATTCAAAATAGATTCTCCTTTGAGATTATCTAAATCTCCTAATTATGTGTGTCATTATGAATATTATTTTTCTTTAATGTTATTTAGGATCAATTCCATAATATATTTTATAAATTATTAGTCTAGGTCACTTTGGTAGCTACAAGACCAATACAAAAATATAAAACATAATCTAAAATATCTTATAAATAATAAGACTTTATTATAATTCATATCCCATAAGCCTATTATTATAAGCTACTTTAACAGTTACTGGTCAGATAAAACTTAGAAAGATAAATTACAAATAATATTCACTAAATTTTTTTAATGTTATTTAGGATTAACTCCATAATATATTTTATAAATTATTAATCTATGTCACTTTGGTGGTTATAGGACCAATATAAAAATATAAAATATAATCTAAAATATCTTATAAATGACAAGATCTTTATTGTAATTCATATCCCATAAGCATATCATCCTAGACTACTTTGACATCTACCAGTTAGATAAAACTTAGGAAGATAAATTATAAATAATATTCGTCAAATTTTTTATCCTAATTCATGCTGAAACAATTCAATAATAGAATAACAACCATAATAATTATTGAATATCGATCAGTATAAAAAAACTCATATGATAACTATAATCATGATAACACATAAATCATGTGAAAGATAACTATTTCACAATTTCATATATATACATATAAATAACTAAACAAATATCCAAGAATAATAATTAGATTTTATTTACAACTTACAATCAATAATTTATATATATTGATCAGCATAAAGAAAACTCATATGATAACTATAATCATGTGAAAGATAATTGTGATTTCATAATTTCAAATATATATATATATATATATGAGAGTAACCAAAGAAATATCTAAGAATAATAATTAGATTTTTATTTACTACATATAATCAATAAATCATATAAGAAAAATTATAAAAGAAATGATAATTTATATTTTTAATAAAATATTAAATTAAATTAGTTAATTTTATTTAATTTGGGTAAGCCCATAATTGGGTTAAATATTAGCCTAATTAAACAAGTCAATCAAAACCAAAAAAATTATCAAAACTTAATCCTTTCTAGATTTGATCAAAAATAAATTTAATCAATAATTAATTAAAATATAATCATGATCAAATTTAATTAAATTTTATTGATCAATTTTATAATTGAGAATATAAAAAAAATTTCAATTGTATAAGGATAAAACTGTAAATATGTTGATATGACATATACTATAATAATCAGATTTGTAAAGGGGGTGTCAACTCAATTAGAAAATGAAAATATCTTGATGCAAGAAGATAGTAGTTCTCAATCACAACATAATACGATTTATGTCGGAATAAGGGTATTGAGTATTTTACAGCAAAATTTTGATTATTTATTAGGAGAAGCTAGTAGATTGATATTTTTTTAAAAAAGAGAAGAAATGAATTAGGGCATGTGGTGAAGACTCCAAGAAAGACAGAGTGGACATAAGCTTTTGTATTATAAGGTCATAGATGAGAGATACATGATCTTATTTCTAAGGGTCCAAAACAAACGAGAGAAGGCTTAAGAACAATGAACTACCATAAACAAAGTTTTCCTGCCAGCTTTTAATTGAAAACTAATATTAGATATCTCTACATATGCCATAAAGAAGTTACTCATGATAAAATTATAGTAACCTTGTTGAAGAATCTAATAACTTTAGATGTGCAATGTTTTTTCCAAATGATCTATCACAACTTTGATATAATAACAGTACAGAAAGGATACCAATATTATCATATCAAAACATTTTTCTTAAGCGAATATGATGAGGAATAAATTCTTGGATGTACTAGCTTTTCTTTTACTATAAGCAAAAATAAATGCCAAATAAAAGTGAAATTTGAGAACTATGATACTAAGGTTGTATTTATTTTCTTAAATGGAAGGTTATGTACATGATAATCATCAAAATCTTCCATTAAGAAACATACTGTCAATTCATAATTTTTTTTTCACAAAATATTTTTCGAGATAGACAATGATATGTATTAGAACAATCAAAATAATAAGAAGGTAGATCGGGACAAAACAAAAAGAAATTATGAAAATAATATAAGTAAGTATGCATTGCTTGCTTTCATTTTCATTTCTAGTTTTCAAAGTGCTAATAATCATTTTAATTTTCATTTTTAAGGTGTGAATGCATGGTCCTCGTTTGCATAATAACCTGGTTAATAGTGCATCATCCTATATATTTGCAATAATCCATGTTGATATCGACAAGCCTTAGTGGTAGCAATAAGATTTTAACATTTTCTTTCCACAAATATACTCTTTTTGTCCTTCTTTTATCGTCGCAAACCCTAATGAGTTCTTCCTCGACATATTCTCCTCATCCAAACACATTGTTGCTCTGCTAAGGTGCCCCTTTTCAGCTCCCTGATCTCCTTGATCTCAGTGCCCACAACCGTCATCATCATCTTCGCTCCGTCATCTCAATATATTCACCGCCACATGAAGAATTTTTTCTGATCCATGAACAGTTACCACACCAGCAAATGCTTCATCCTCAACATCTCTAATCACGAATGCACCAAACTATTGATAGCATGGCCATGTTAGATAATATGACCCTATTTAATTAGATAAAATATATTAAGGATATAATTGGATTCTGATTATGATTATTAGCTAATAGAAAAGAAGTTTAATTAAAATAAGATTCCTTAGAGGATGCCCTTGATGGGAGGAAATCTCCTAATATCTTATCCTAGACCCTCTGCTCTCACCTATAAATAGACAGGACCTTTAGGGATGCAAAACATGAAAAAGAGGAACATATAAGAATATAAGGAGAAGAAATAAGAGAGTTGAGATATTACAGTTTCTCTCTCAATCTCTTTATTGTAGTTTCTCCCTCAATCTTTCTATCTATCAATCTAAGTGGTCTTGTAAGAGGATAGGAAGAAAGGAGAAGGTAAGTATAGTTCTCCCTATATATTGATATTTCAGATCTGATGATGATATGCTTGTGGATCACATAAAGTTTATTTTTCTGAACAACAACGAAAGGTATGTATCGTAACATTATTTAGATCCATTGTTATTTAATTTTAGATTTTGGTATTAAAGTTTTTCTACATTATAGATAGCATGATTATAGATTTTATGCTAATAATTGGTATCAGAGCCATGGTTTTTGAAATCAAATACTTTCAGATCTATTTGTTAACATCTTTCGCTTGTGAAAGGATCAGTTTTTATTTATGATCCATAAAAGATTCGTCAAGTATTATCAATATGTATTTCAAGTTATTTGATTTTGTCACTTGATTACCGATGATGTTAGCGAAGTAGTGAGTTGTTGTACAGTATTGCTGTCGAACTCGTTGCGTACAACCAACAGATCTGCAACATGATTGTTATTTTGGAATTTTTAGCCATGTAACTTTTGTGATAATTAATGTAACATGATTGTTATTTTGGAATTTTTAGCCATGTAACTTCTAATATATAGAGTTAAAAATAATATACATGTTTTATGTGGTAGAATATATTTCAAATTACAAGGATTTTTGTATATGTTTGCCTCCCAAAAAATTGCTATATGATGTATGAGGGGAAAAAAAGCACATACATGATGAACAAACAAATCATTTTTCAATATGTTGCTCATCCAATCATAAATATTAACATACCATATATATTTATTTTACCATGTCTACCTTTTATTGCATGAATAAAAAGTATAATATTATAAGGGTTTAAATTAGGACTAAAGTCCTAAGATCATCAAGGTTTAATAGGTCTTTCAATTATGAGGACACAACCTTTATGATGGGAGATCTCCTAGAAAAATATTCAATATGATAGTAATAAGTCAATTAATAGATCATGGAGTATAATATTGTAGCACAATAAGTGCATTGTAGGAGTCCACTCCAACCCTATTTATATGATGATTAGTGGTCCTATGTAGAAGGATAAGAAGAGTATTGTTTTAAAAGAGATATGAAACAGTATTTTTTTTCCATGAGATGTAACTGGTATGAGCTTTTCTATGTGAGAGAATTTATGGATGATCACGATTAGAGAAAAAAATCCTTAAAATCTCTCATGAATAAATAAGATGTTCATGCATGGCCATCAATATATAAACTCATGAAAATAAATTTCATACTACGTGTGAGTTAGCTGAAATTTGGATTAGAGGAATATAGTTCGAGACTTGATTCACTCTGTTCGCTGAGATGGATACTTAGCTCATTAAATGAGGTTAAATATTTGAAAGAATACCTCATTGATGGCATACTAAATGTACTAGAAATATTAAATTTTTTTTTTAAAAATTAGCTTTTATTTATTTAAAATTTTATATTATATGAGAGATTATTAGAATATTTAATAAAAATATAAAATTTTAATCTATTATTTTTTATTTTTATTAAATTTTTCTTTAGAAATTTATTATTTTATCTTAATTTATTAAAAGTTTATATATGATGGTCCTGTTACATGTAGCAAGGCACATGGCTCGAGAAACATCGCCTGCTATATGCTTGTTCCACAAGACTGTTCTTGGGGTAATGTGGCAGCATGTCATTGGTTGGAAGAGGCTACAAAAGCCCTTCTTTTGACTGAAGGAGTTCGATGGGAGGATGACGTGTTTTTATCCGATGCTCATCACTCCTTTCTTTTCGTCACAGAGTTTATTCTTCTTCGACCTCGTCAGTGTGAAACGCCTTCAAGAAGACTCCGCATTCGTGCACGTAGGAGGATTCGTACCCAGTTGTAACTTGGAACGACTTTCCCGATCAAACCTGCACTAAGGCTGGGAATGCATCTTAAGATGGTGTATTGCATCTCCGGGTTATTCTAATCTTTGTTTCTAATTTTAATCTTATTTGATTAATTTTTTAATCAAAATATTTTTAGCTACTTTTGCTCTAAGAAATATGTTCATGCAAGTAATAAGCTGCATTCGAATTCTACTGTAAAATTTGGCTGTCGATGACTTAAATAATATCGGGTGAGGTGCATTGTGTTCTTGCTTATGGAAATCAACTGTCCTTGAATCAGACTTGCAATTTGTAATATGAAGAAGCATAATGATATTTGATTTACTCTGGGGTTTATTTATTGTGCTAAATCTGCAGACCCATGGGAACGACGATCTACCGGAATGTATGCAGGTTTTCTTTCTCTCTCTCTCTCTCTCTCTCAAACACAAACTCGTCCATAATAAATAGTTTGATTTTCTTCGCATGAATTTAGACGAATTTCTGTTTCAGAGTCATATGTGTTTTCCGGTCTTTCCTAATAACAAAGGAATTAAAATGATTTCAATCGAGTTCATTATAATACCGAAGCAGGTGCAACAAATATACTAGAAATTAGTGCATCTTTTGCTCAGTTTGCAGCTTCACTTCATTAGAAAGAGTGCAACAACATTAATTGATGAGTTTATAATTAATTGTGTTAATATATTGCTAGAGTAAGGATCACCACTATTAGTTACTTCACTTCATTTTTCATGTTCATATAAACCCACAACAAAAGAGCATTAAAAACAAAATCATTTATAGTTCACAGTCACAGTCATAACCTGTCATTTCAAGTAGGTCATCAGATTGCTTTCTAAGTTGAATTCCTCGGTGGAATAGCCAAGAGAAATTAATTAGTTGGTTGGCTTTGCCACAAAGACTTCCTTGTCATTTTTGGAGCACTTGTTTGAGTCTTGGCAAAACTCGGAACCTATTCTACAGGTTAGTTTATATTATTGGCATCAATTTGATCAACCTTTATGGATGTTACAAAAATTGCCTTGTAGGAGGCAAAGTGATTTGTCGACCTTTATCGATCAATGCATCATGGTGTATCAAATCTAACAAATGTGGCTAAGAATTAGATTTTCCATTCGATCCTTGGAGCACATAAATATGGACCAATTTTGGTGGCGGATTGGATAGTGTCACATCCCTTATACAATAAGAGGTTGACTGCAACCCAAGTATACCTCCATCCAGATTTTGGAGTAAAATTCTTCATGTTATGTCATCAAACAATGGAGAGGAAATCCTATACAACGTTACATACATATTAAAGACAGCAACCAGATATATATATATATATATATATATATATATATATATATATATATATATATATATATATGTATGTATGTATGTATGTATGTATGTATGTATATATATATATATGATTTGATTAGGAATATCTCATAGGATTGAGATTATTTTCACCTTTATTTTCCATCAATGCATGACACATTACCATGACGCATAAATGAAATATTCTCTATTTAAAGTACTTTACATTTTTAACTAATGATAATTATATAATAAATTACTATAATTAATAACTTCGACCTCCCAAAACAAACATTAGAATCCTTTTAGATCCTTTTTTTTTTTTTGCCTACACAAACAAATAATAACTTAGTATTAGATAGACCTTGTTGAACATGTTCATAGTACAAGTTTGTAGAAAATAATTGAAGATTGGACAATCGAACCTTTCTTCAATGCTTCCTTCAAACAAGTCATCTCATAAGATTCCAAGCACACATATTTCTTGGTTGGCAATCATCACCCATTGGATTTCTAGCTTAATCTTCTAGATCTCATCGCTTCACCCTAAAACAGAGTTTTTCTTAATTCCAACCATATTATGATTCAAAAAAAAAGGGGCTAGGCATAGTCAACTTTGTCATCTCAAGTTGATGACCAAAATTAATATTAATAGATTGACTCTGAAGAAAATATCATTGGAAAATTAAAATCAAAAGATCCAAGTACATATTTGGAAGGAGACTCCTCTTTCGAACTTTAGGATAATAACTAACCATGGAATAAGAGGAGTCCCACTCTCCTCATAGACAAGGCATGTGGATCAATATAAGCTTTATACTATAATCATTCAACCCATGAGCCCAAATTGTCTGACCCACTCTCATTAGGTAATAAATATTCAACTTACTCTTTGATCAATTTAAAAATGCTTGACTCATTTTGATAGGTGATTCCCTCTTATTAGAAAAGATAATTCTCAACCCATGCATGTAAAATTGCCAAACCCACTATGGTTGTACACATTACACAACCCATAAGTTAAATTAGTTTAACACCTTAATCAATAAGCCATAATCAAGCAAATAATCTTCTTATGCATGATGTGTTCACCCAGGATAAAAACATCAAATTGCTAGATACACTATA
Source organism: Musa troglodytarum (assembly GCA_023547065.1). Lineage (NCBI taxonomy): Eukaryota > Viridiplantae > Streptophyta > Magnoliopsida > Zingiberales > Musaceae > Musa > Musa troglodytarum. Next base: position 23,036,951 of record CP097507.1, on the reverse strand, counting down.
ACTAGGAAAAGCATTACTATGTGCATGATATTTTCAAAGTGCTTGATACATTCGAATCTAGCAAAACATTTCTACACACTCATGTGTCTATCCAATATACAAGTATCAAAAAATCTGTTATGTGCTAACTAAATAAAGAATCTTCAAGCACATGTGTCCATCAAACGCAAGCACTCGAAAAGCCCAATGCAATCTAACCGAGAAAAACACCTCCCACACTCAATATATCCATTCAGAACATAAGCAATTAATGTATTTGATGTGTACTAACTAGACAAAACACTTTTAAGTACAAAATGCATTTGCCCAGAAGATAAGTATCAATGTGCTTAATACATTCTAACCAAACAAACATTTTCATGTGTGTAATGTGTCCACCTAGAAAATAAGCATCAAAGCATTCAATGTGCCTTAATCGAATAAAGCATCCCTATATTCAATGTATCCATCTTGGACGATTGCACCTACAACAGTCTAATCGTTCTTGATAATGACAATAACAATCAAGTTCATCGTATATATATTATGATTTGATATTGGATAAATCCCTAGTGCTAAGTTTAATCGATGGCCAAATGATATAACAATTATTTGTAGTCAATCGACACTCGGCTCAATTAAATTAGAAACAATAAAATACTAGCTAAGCATATCACATTAACATAATATTCGAAGATAATCAATCCCCATTAAAGAAGTTAATCTTCCGTATGTAATGATAGTGAAAAAAAGAAACGAAAAAAAGTAATTATGTTACATAATGGTCATTCTTTGCCAATTTTGCCAGTCTAAGAAAAAAATAAAAACAAAGGCAACAACATGGTAAGACTAAATCAAGGTTGTATGGAAGAAGGTTGTATGGAAGGGACGTTTGGGTCATGCTTTCGAGGAAATCTAAGCCACCAACTTTAAATCAGTTAGGATTTTATGTGTCACTTGCTAAGTAATTCCATTAGTACTCATCATTTTTTGTCATCTCTTGCCCCACATTTGCCGTATCTCCTCTTTGTAATCATGGATCTCATTAGTGAACTCTTCCCTTGTATAATTTAATTTGGCATATTATAGTATTACATTTACTGAGAGTGGTCAAGTTAGTTCTTTCAAATGTTCTATCATCCAACAATAGCCCATTTATTAATCGTGACATCACTTCTATAAGCAAAAAAAAAGTCATGATATTTTCGTATTCCACCCATGCTTATGATTGTTTCGTGTCAATATTTTATATTAATAGTCATGAATTGAGCTTAGCATGTGCTTTTATGCATGGAATTAACATCAGTAGAGAACAGTCATGCTGAAAAGAAAAAATGATAAGATTTAATTTGAGAACAATAACCTCCCAATGAAGCATAGAAACGACACCCTATCTGATATAGATACGTTCCAATATGCTTGCAAATATCGGTGATCATGATTAACGTAATTTGAAGGACAGTTGAGTTTATAAATAATAGACAAATAGATAATCCATCATGAATGGGTGGTCTATTTCTTTGCACGATCAAAATAATTAATGTTGACAGCAACATGAAATTATCATCAAATGAAAAGGAGAATCAAAATATATTGGTTGGAGAATTAAAAATATAGGAAATCCACCTTATAAGATTTGACTGCTTTGGTCAATTCAAAATTCAACCATGCGACCTTTTGGTGGGGGCTTCGGACGTTCTCTTCAGATAACGCCAAAACTGTAATTTCCTGCAACTGTTGCAAGGACCGAAGCGAAGCGTCGTACTGTGTTCGTGTCAGTGACCACTGCGGCCTTCCTCTTTATTCTCTCTGTTTCTGCTGCTCATTTGCGTTGGATCACCAGATATGGCGGGAAAGGAGTGCTTGCCAACCCGGGGCGGCCGGTGCTCACCCTGTCTCAGCCGAGGCAGGAAACGGGATCCCCAGGCGGCTGCCACGTGGGCTTGGTTCGCTGTCTCCGCCGTGATCCATTCCCCCTTCTCCCATCCCGCGTCCCTCATCATTTCCTTCCATCTTCGTATCCCCCAACACTGCCTCGATTCCAATCCATTTTAATCTCTCCCCCCTCCTCCTCCTCCCCAAACACCATCTGCACATGGAAATGGTATTGCCCTCGACTTCTCTCTTAGTACTGTTGATTGATATCACTGATCTAAGCATATCTCCTAATTTTGCAAGGGTTGCAAGGAGAGGAAGACGACGACGAAGAAGAAGACGACGACGGAGAGGACGGCATGGCTGTCACAGCTACTGGGTAGCGAGTTCTTCGGGGCGTGCGAGGAGCACAAGGAGATGAGGAAGTGCGAGATCAACACGTACTGCGTCGACTGCCAGAGCTGCCTGTGTCCCCACTGCCTCGCGCCGCACCGCGCCCACCGTATCCTCCAGATCCGGCGCTACGTCTACCAGGACGTCGTCCGCATCCTCGACATGCAAAGGCTCCTCGACTGCTCCAAAGTCCAGGTTTCATTCCTCCTCCCCCGGTCGGCCGTCGTGATTTCTATGCCGATTACGTCGCCTTGATTACTGACTGCCATGAATCGGGCAGCCATACACTGTGAACAGTGCGAAGGTGGTGCTGCTGAACCCCCGGAAGCAATCCAAGCCATCGAAACCCAACCTCGGAGTCCCAGTTTGTGAGGTCTGTCGTCGGTCTATCGCCGACCCAAATCGCTACTGCTCCATTGCGTGCAAGACGAGTGGTTCTTGGCAATCGGAAGACGCTCTCGTCGCCGTCGACGACGCCGAGTCCAGCGAATCAGAGTCGTTCCTGCCGCATCTGACGTCCGACGTTGGCTCTTCTTCTTCTTCCTCGCCCCCCGGATCGCTCGGCGCCGGCAAGGATTGGAATCCCGACTCACCTGCTCGAAGCCGAAGGACGCGTTCGAGGAAAGGAATTCCCCGAAGGGCGCCACTCTCCTGAATTCAACCCAAGTAACCTAACATACAACTATGAATCTGATCCTAATTTTGTACATATCTTTCTGTTTTTGCTCGTGTTGTTTCTTTGTATAGTTATCGGAATTGGATCGGACATTAATAGGGATCAGAAAAAAAAGTATTTATGGTGCCATTAAGTAAATCGAAACAATCGAGGATTTGGATTCTAATATATATTTTTTAATCTTGACATTTATACGGTTTGGGGTTTATAACGACTAAAAATGGTTTGCATCTCCGAAGCATCTTTTTCTAATTTTTGGTTTCCATACCTACCTACGCTTGTTGTTGTTTAGGATGGATGCCGGCTATCGTGTGAAGTGGGAAACATATATGTTTGATGGTAAGTAACTTTTTATCTTCTTTAAGGTTGGAACAGTTTGATTAGTGAAAATAATAACCAATTGGAGATTTGATGTCTGATTTTTCATTCCGGTTTGCGTTTTATAGATATATGCTTACTCGCGGAGCACATGTTTTCCTATTTTTAAATTTAAAATATTAGACGGTTTTATTGTATGTCAAAAAAATTCACTTTGGAAATGCATCATAATGCGGCAGTATATTTTGTCCATAGACAATAATTAATCTGATGCTCCAGCAATGACTAAAACATTGTTCTACAGAATTCTCTTGAAACCAGAACGAACAGAAAGAAGAAGTACCCTGATATCGATCGATGATGGTGTCTCGACTCTTGAAGTCCACGTGCGCCATAAGCGCTCATGCACCTTCGGCTGCTTATTCTTACCTACGGAACATGGATTGCGGCCCCATCTTCATACGATACGTTAAAAGGATTGGCGCTTTGAAGTCAAAATCGATCCATCTCCTTTATTGAAATCAAATCTAAGGAGGTGCTATAGTGGTCAAGCGATTATCAATGTCATCATTCCTACCTACCATATGACATGTGATTCGATGCCCAGGGGGTCTTCTCACATGCCAGGTCTCTCGAGGATCGTCTAAGCTTAAATCGGTTTCTCTGTACATCTATAGTTAGTTTAATGCTAGCGATGGAAATAACATAAAGAGGGTTGGGTTCTGAATTTGTAGAAATAAAATAAGTATTTTTCGATAAGATAATTATCTAGAAGAAGAAATGAGTTTATCTGTCTGTTAGAGTAATGAATTGTTATGTTCCCTAGCCGAGGTTTTTTTTTTTTTCACGAAGAAAGAGAAATCATGCATCCTTATAAGTTGTTCAAATAAAACAAACAATATATCCACATGATCAAAAGGATTTAAATAATTTATTAAATTATTCTTAAATGTCACAGAGCTTTGAAACCTCATATGGGCCACACTAATGCTAACAAATCAATCTCAAAATTTAAGATCCATTGACTGCTGGTGCACCTGCTCCGATGCCATATCCTTCTCACTCCCGTCTGTCTCAGTTGCTCATGTTTCGTGGATACCACCGACGTGAACGGATATCCACAGGCCCCACATGTAAGTATAAAACATGAAATGCAGAAAACTTTAATACTAGGATCGAAATCAAAGAACAATAGATCTGTTTTTACGATGTGTACCTTTGATGCCATCCGTAAAGAAAGGAGGAAAGATCTGAATACCTTTCTTAGATCCAACACCTCCGCCAATCTGCAAGGAGAACTAGACTCCTTCTCCTCTCTTCCTATCCTTTCACAGGACCACTGTAATTGATGGCTCAGGGAGATTGAGAGGGAGACTGTAATCTCTCAATCTATGTCTGTGAAATATTTTCTTTTATGCAACTCTTAGATGCATCTGTGTTGCTAATCTTTACGCAACTCTTAGATGCTTCTGTGTTGCTTCTGACACTTTAAGTCCCCTGAGGTCCTGTCTATTTATAGGCGAGAGCAGAGGGTCTAGGATAAGTTATTAGAAGATTTCCTCCCATCAAGGGCATCTCCTAAAGAATCCCACTTTGATTGGACTTCCTTTCTATTAGCCAATAACCATAATCAGAATCCAATCATATCTTTAATATATCTTATCTAATTAAATAGGATTATATTATCTAACATTCTCCCACTTGGCCCATTACTTAGTAAGATAAAAAGATATTCAAAATTTAAAATAAATAATAAAATTTATTTGAAAATAATTTTACATAATTGGATTCTAAAATTTTGAAAACTATTTATACGCGCGCGAATTTAAAAACAGGCTAATAAATCTAATGAATATAATAATACTATATTAAGTCTGACTAGTAATGCGAGTCATAGCAGTTGTATGTCATCAATGCCACACTTCCTTCTATGTACTACAACACTATTAGCCTTTCCTAATACAGTCCAAAATGACCATTGTAATTTGTCTTGTCAAGACAATCCTATCATCACATCCAACCATAATATGTACATACATAACTGTGAACAGGATAGCAGAAAATAAATAACTTTAAGTACGTAAGTAAAAATGTCAATTACAATGTCCACTCAAATATGCATCACCATATCCTTTATGGATTGCTCACAAACCCAATCATAAGAACATGTTCTTTCAAAACACCTTAGGCTGTAAGTCCTAAGTAAATAGATCAGCAATCAATACGGTGGAACTCAAGTAATTTATTGACATTAGATGTTTTCGGACTCGCCTCTTCTCTAACCATCAAGTACTTTCTACCATAATGCATAGAAATGCAATAGTACTTGTCATTCTTAGAGAAGAAAACTATTGTGATATCACAAAATATCTTCAGCGACTTGACAATTGAGTCTGACTACACCAAGTCCTGAGATAAAATTTCGCAGTTATAAAGTTTGATTAGTGGCCTCAAAGTATACCACAAAATCAACTTTTATAATAAATTGCCTCTCTAATTGATATAGATCTTAACCATAAGGTGGACTTCCTATTATTGAGGTAATTTATAAAATCAGCATTTGAAAAACACCATCATTTCAAGCTAATATAATTTCATACATGTGAGCATATAATCCTTCGTCCCTTCCAGATATCTTATTACTTTTCTTTGCAGTCCTTTAATGTTTTCACTGATAACTCAAATATCTATCCAAAGATTTTAACTACAAAACTTATATCCGTTTCTGACATAGGCTTGAGCATAGACTTTCAACTACGCATATATAAAGAATATTTTCTTTATCTGATTCTTTTCAAGTCATTTTAAAGCACTCAATTTTGACTAAAATTTTACTTTTATGATTTGTCGAATAAAGTTATATATTAAATCATCTCAAGACCTGGTTAATATATCCTTTCTGAGACAGTCTTAATAATCATTGAGATATATCCCTGAATATCTCAATACTAATAATATAAGATGTCTCATTCATATCAACCGTCTTAAATTCTTAGTGATAATTTTTTGATTTAGTATAATAAACCAAGTCACTATTAGCAATGTAAAATATTATCCACATATATGATCAATATAATAAACTTGCTCCCATTGATCCTCAGATATAAATACTGATTAATAGTATTTTTCTTAAATATGAAGAAATCAATGATATTAAGAAACTTTATATATCATTGTCTAGAAGCTTGTTTAAGATCATAAATAGATTTCTGAATTTGCATATCAAATTATCTATTTCTTTCATTTTCTCTGCGAGTCATTCAGAGTAATCCATATAAAACTAGATCCTTAATCAAAAATTTGTTTTCATATCATTATGATATAACTCAAATTCATAATGAGTCACTAATGTCATGACGATTCTTAACGAGTTCATTTAAAAATTAAATGTCTCGTTATAATACATTCTTTATGAGTAAAATCTATAACCATATTGAAAACTAAAAGTCTGACCATTATATCGTTCGACATTGTCCATTGAGTCATATTTATATAACAAACTCTTTTACAATTATTGGACAATTCGATGAATTCATCAGATACCATTCTGGTTATTGATTTTAACTCTACTTATATTGTATCATATTACTTTTCAGAATCATTATCTTTCATGACCTGTGAAAACAAACAATAAGGGATCTATCCTGATTCCTATATCAAAATATAATTCTTATAGATATACGACACAATCATAAATGACAGGATTTCTTTCCCATTGAAAAAATTTCAAGGCTGTCAATTATGGTTATTCTATAAGACCATTATCAGTGATATCAATATAATGTGGGAGTTTGGTAATGTTATTTTATTATTCACCTTTATCAAATTATTTAATAATTTGAGTAACAATAATCTCTCGAATAATAAAGGAGTATCAACATGTATCTCCTCTATACTAAAATTAAATTTTGAGATTTTTACTCTCACTGATTCGCTATTTTATAGGAACCTTATATTACCAGATTTAACCATCATCGTACTATGATTAGAGCAATAAGACATATACCCTTTATTAAACTTTTCTGAATAAATAACAAAATATTCAAAAATAGTTATTAACTTTAATTTTCTTTTATGTGAGTTGAAGATCTTTATCTCTACAGGACAATCCAAAATATGTAAATATCTTAAGTTAGGTTTCCCAGAAACCCCATTTAAGATATACATAGTTGTCCTTAGAGCTTCTTCTCACATGAATTTGGGTATAAAAGAATAATACATCATGCTCCTAATCATATTTATAAATGTACGATTATACCTTTCAAAGAATTATGTTTTGCTACGACACATCCGTAAATCATGAATACCATAAAATCCATCACCCCTATCAGATATGATGATTTTAACTTTTCTATCTAATTGTCTCTCGACCTCTTTTATGCACACTTTAAGAGTGTCAATGACCTGAGACTTTACATGAATTAGATATATATAAAATCATATCTCAATAGGTTATCTATATGGTGATAAAATACCTCTCTTTAAAAAGATGAAAATATAGAATGACTCGCAGATGAAAGCATAATCTCAATGAGTTTATGAACTTTTATTTTATTTTAATATTTAATTATAGGATCATTGTAAACTCAAGATTCATGTTAATTCTGTATAGACCATTATACAGAATCCAAAAGTTAACTTTTATTGAATCATATTGAGTTCACAATTATCAAAGGAGAAACAATATTCTAACAATTCTAGGTAAAGAATCCAAATTCTCAGAATTATAAGAATATAACATAAATCCTCAAGATTCATCAAATAAATCATCTTTAGGCATAGGCGATAAATACAAACTGCTATCGCCTTACTTTAAGATGATTCCCTGTAATGATGAATATTTCAATCTCTTTTATTTTTTTTATTCCTTTTTATTTTAAATATTAAAATAAATCTCTATTATTGGTAACATACATTGAAGCATCAAATTAATCCACCAAGTATTAGAAAATTAATTTCTATAATATTTGATTTGAACCACGTAACTTTTCATTTCAAATCAAATCTTATAATTCTTCTTCATATAACTTTCATTGTTACACAAGTAACACTTTATTATGAAGAAATTCCTTTATGAGTTTATATAGTAATTATAAACTCAGGTGGCTTATGCTTCATCTTTATTTTATTGTTACCCACTCCTTGAGTAGAACTCAAATATTCTAAGTCTTGAGCTTACAACTTTGTTAATTATATTGAGGAGGTAATCTTTAATTCCTCAAATATTTTCATTTTTAGTCAGTTCTTTTATTGAGGTGTCAACTCATGACTTATCAGAAAATTTATATTGATCCTTAAATATTCTCATGCGCTAGTTGTAAACTGTACTGAAGTCTAAATATCATCAAATTGAGTTTTTCAGACCCTTTCTGATCAGTCACTTTAATTATTTATTTCACAGAACTTTTAGCAAATAAGTCTATGTTCCCTTCAAATAATCTGATCAAGGTTTCACTCATTTAATATAACTTGTATATGCTCAAGCCATTTATTCCAGAAAATATATTTCAGAAAATATAAGGACACTTATAAAAATACAATGAAGGAAGTACCACTGTAATAATGTAACATCAATGCTTTGAGTTTTATGTTGAACTATTGATATCATCAATATTTTACTTTCAATATTGACATATCTATTGTTCACACATATAATCATTTATGGAGGACTGATACCATCCTTGTGGAATAGTGTTAATACCTTTGGGTATAAAACACTAAACAGCAAGGATATCCAAAACAGTATCATCCTACCCCATCACATAATTATTCAAAATAGATTCTCCTTTGGGATTATCTAAATCTCCTAATTATGTGTGCCATTATGAATATTATTTTTCTTTAATATCATTTAGGACCAATCCCATAATGTATTTTATAGATTATTGGTCTAGGTCACTTTGGTGACTGCAAGACCAATACTAAAATATAAAATACAATCTAAAATGTCCTATGATAAGACTTTATTGTAATTCATATCCCATAAGCCTATCATCCCAAGCTACTTTGGCAGCTACTGATCAGATAAAACTTAGAAAAATAAATTATAAATAATATTTATCAAATTTCTTTAATATCATTTAGGATCAATTCCATAATGTATTTTATAAATTATTGGTCTAAGGGCTACAAGACCAATACAAAAATATAAAATACAATCTAAAATATCCTATAAATGACAAAGCTTTTATTGTAATTCATATCACATAAGCTTATCATCCCAGGCCACTTTGGTAGCTACTAGTCATATAAAACTTAGAAAGATGAATTACAAATAATATTCACTAAATTTCTTTAATTCAATTTATGCTAAATAATTCAATAATACAACAACAACCATAATGATTATTGAATATTCATGAGCATAAATAAAATTCATATGATAACTATAATCATGATAACACATAAATCATGAAAAGCCTTTATGTGAAAGATAACTGTCATTTCACAATTTCAAATATATACATATGAATAATCAAACAAATATCCAAGAACAATAATTGGATATTATTTATAACTTACAATCAATAATACATATATATTGATTAGCATAAAGAAAACTCATAACTATAATCATGATAACACATAAATCATAAAAAATTTATAAAAGAACTATTATGCCAATCAATCTTGTTTAATTGGGTAAGCCCTTAGGTTAACTATTAGCCCAATTAAACTAGTCGATCAAAATCAAATATTAATCAAAATTTAATCCTTTCTAAATTTGATCAAAATTAAATTCAAAATACAATCATGATTAAATTTAATTATTTTTTTTATCAATTTTAATAATTGAGGATAAAAATACAAAATTCTCAACTGCATTAGGACAAAATTGTAAATATATTGACAGGATTAAACTATAATTTTTCATATTAATAAAGGGCAAAACTGTCAAAATACTAAAAGTATTAAAAAGTAATTTGGCAAAAACCTTGGCAAAGGGCAAAACGTAAACCCAAGGGCAAAATTGGCTTTTTTCTGTCTGCTCTCGCAGTACCTTCAAGCCATTCGCCGGCGGCGAACGCTGTCGTTCTCGCGCGGGTATACCGTTCTGGCATCCGCTGGCGCCATTGCGGCTGCCCGCCGCGCGGTGCTGCGTTATTCTACGCAAACGTGTTTGCCACGCAGGCACGCTTTTCTGCGCGGTTGCTTTCGCATGGCCACGCCGCGCTGGCATGGCGGCGCGCGCGCGGGTCCGCTGTTGCGCCGCGCGCCGCCGGCACATCTGCGCTGCGCGATGGCCGCAGCGCGGTCACGCTGTGGTGCGCTGCTTGCATGCAGGCGTCATGCTTCGCTACGCCGCTGGCCGTGCCTTCGCTCTTGCGCGTGCGCTGCGGCGATCGCCTAGCGTGGCCTCACCGTGTGACGCCGCTATGAGCGCCGTAGGTGCTACTGCGTGCTGGTTGCCGCCCCATGCGACCGATCTGCTGGTCGCTATCAGACATACATCATCGCCTTTACGATCGTGAGTAAAGAAGGTTTTGATCATCGTTGTTTCCTTAATATCGTCGACAAGTAACGATAAACCACGATAATAAACTAAAATCGATAGGAATACAGATTTGATAGAATTCAAATCGTAAATAAAAAACAACAGATCTAAAGTTTTGATTTCAAGAACTTAGGCTCTGATATCAATTGTAAGCATAAAAATCTTTAATCATGCTTCTGTAATGCGAAAAACTTTAATGCTATGATCGAAATCAAAGAACAATAGATCTGTTTTTACGATATGTACCTTTGATGTCATCCGCAAAGAAAGAAGGAAAGATCTGAATACCTTTCTTAGATCCAACGCCTCCGCCAATTTGCAAGGAGAACTAGACTCCTTCTCATCTCTTCCTATCCTTTCATAGGACCACTGTAATTGATGGCTCAGGAAGATTGAGAGGGAGACTGTAATCTCTCAATCTATATCTGTGAAATATTTTTTTTTATGCAACTCTTAGATGCATTTGTGTTGCTAATCTTTATGCAACTCTTAGATGCTTCTGTATTGTTTATCACACTTTAAGTCCCCTGAGGTCCTGTCTATTTATAGGCGAGAGCAGAGGGTCTAGGATAAATTATTAAAAGATTTCCTCCCATCAAGGGCATCTTTTAAAGAATCCTATTTTGATTGGACTTCCTTTCTATTAGCCAATAATCATAATCAAAATCTAATCATATTTTTAATATATCTTATCTAATTAAATAGGATCACATTATCTAACACCACACTCACATGAAAGACCGGTAGATTTCATGCATCAACAGCATGGAATCAGACGACTGGCGGTGGAGTGGATGTCTAAAGCGGCAGCCGGCACTCTTAAATGTGAGCATTCATGTATGTGATTAATCATAAAGTCAAGTATATATAATTCAGAGAGTTGCTACTGTTATGTTTGACCAAATGCAAAGGCAAAGGCATATCTTTAGTTGTTAAGTGTCGGTCATCTGACCTAATCCGTTCTTCGAGATGTATGTATCGCGTCGAAGGTCCTCCTGGATGGCATCTTGATTACTACATCTAGTTAGTCATCTCTTCATGTCTCGGTCGTATCCACGGTAGATTCCTCCAAAGTCGTAACGAGGGGATGTGTTTGATGAGTGAGCAAAGAAGTTAAAAGAACAAATCAACTTCTCCGGAACACTTTCATAGATTTGTTTTTGTTTTTTGTTGTAATCATTCTAATTTATATTTCATATCGATTGAGAATCCTTGCATGATAAGATATTAGATAGATGGGCCTAAGCAAGCGTTACATCATCCCATGGCAAACTAAGCAAGCCCTCATGGTCAATTAGACCCCCATATGTCGAATTAATTTATCGCTTATGGTTTGTCTGTTGAACATCATGTTAAAAAAAGTTGGAATTAGGTATTATCCTATATATTGTTGGCCAGGAAATGCACAAATATGACCTTGGATTTCTCAGCTATATTTGTTCAT